>OY728163.1:1722409989-1723659989 GCA_963277665.1 Viscum album
CCAACCTGTTGGGATGACGTTGGTGAAAGAAAACTTGTAGGTCCAGAACTAGTAGAGGAAATAATGGAAAAGGTGAAGGTAATCCCAAATCACATCAAAGCAGCTCAAAGTAGGTAGAAGAGCTATGCTGATAATCGAAAGAAGGATTTGAAATTTCAAGTCGGTGATCATGTATTCCTGAAGGCATCTCCATGGAAGGGAGTCATACATTTTGGTAAGAAAGGTAAATTGAGTCCCAGGTACATCGGACCTTTCGAAATTCTCGAACGAATTGGGGTTGTAGCTTACTGATTGGCAATGCCGCCAAGTCTCTCCAAAGTTCACATTGTGTTCCATGTATCTCTATTGAGGAAATACATGCATAACCCAACACATGTACTCACCTATGAGGAATTATAACGAGAAACTGGTCTTTCTTATTGTGAAGAACCCGTCAAAATTATTGATACGAGAGAACAAGTACTGAGAAACTGGACGACGCATCTGGTAAAAGTTTTGTGGAGAAACCATAAGATGGAAGAGTCAACGTGGGAACCCGAGGAACTTATGATGAAGAACCACCCGATTCTTTTCATGCGGTAGTATTCTAGAAATTTTGAGGATGAAATTATTTTAAGGAGGGGTGAATGTAACACCCCAAGCTTCTACGGTACGCTTCTCTTTGAATAATGCGATAGCATGTGTTGTACGCAACATCGAGTTCTACCACACCACAACCAATCAAACTAGCCGTTATGAATAGTAATACCAACTTTTTGAAATTTTATAAATTATATCTCTAAAAATGGACATCATTTTTGGATTCATAATATCGAAATTATTTTAGGGTGAAATTTTGGTACTTTTCGGATAACATTCATATTTTGATGAATAGTTAAAATTACTGAATTTTAATTAAAAACATCTTTTTTAATCAAAATAATTAATAGTGATAAATTATGAATTTGAGTGGTTTCAAAATATATTTAGAATATATTTTTACCATTTAATACAATTTTGGTCATTGGACATAATTTCATAATTAAACCGAACATAAACAAGTATCAATCTTTTAATAGTTCTTATATCTTAAAAACATGCTTTTTGTTTTGACAGCGGAAATTAATTTTAAATTAATTTCTGCCACTTCTGTGTTTTGAATTTGGAAAAATAGTTTCCATATTTGGAATCAGGATTTTCAAATTGTGTAAATAGTTAAATTTTATTTTTAGATATTTTGAATAATTACTTCGGTAAATATTTTATTTACCATGGTTAAAGGGTAAATCCGGTAAATAAGGGTTAACAAATAATATTATAATAATAAAAAATTACCTTAAAAAGTGTCCTAACCTTATTGGTTGACACATGTTCGACCATGGTCATCTTTGGGTCGATTTTGGGACCCCATGGTGCCACTTGTAAGTGATAGGGACACTTTATTTTAATTAAGTTAAAATGAATACATAAATGACACAAGTATATATCTTTTAGAAAAAAACTTTTTACATAGGGTTATATATGTTGGATTTTCGACTATAAATATTAATTAGAAAGATAAAAATCTTTCCTACATAATGGTATTTTATTTATAATATTTAGACATTAAATATGATAATTTATTTATGACACAATGGTGATGCAGTAATAACAATAATAGTGAAAAATTAAAATGATTAATATTGTAGATACCCAAATAAATATAATTTGAGACTTTTTATGAATTAAACTAACTTTATAAGTTAATATGACATGTTATAATTGATTTAATTAACTTTTTTCGAATTAATAATTCTGTTATAAGTTTTACAAAAATCAATTATTGAATAGTGTCAAAATTGACATAAAAGAGTTTTTAAAACAAATATTATATTATTAATTGATATTTATTTTTTAAAAATATAAGGTTCGGCCAAGTGACTTATATCATGATATGTGTATCATTAATGGACCACTTGGGGGTATCTTGGATGTATATAGTATGTTTATTAACCATATAATATAAAAAAACAAAGAGACATTGTAAAAGTGAAACTAATTAACTAAGATTTAATACTTAAAGATAAGGTTAATATAGTAATCCAAACCTGTATAAATTCCATTGGTTGAGTGTTTTTAGACCTATCCCCACCTTAACAATTAAATAATACACTTTGGAGCCATTATATACCGAATATGAATTTATTATAAAATAATATTTCTAGCTTTTCCAAAGGTTCCCCTCACCCCTCTTATAAAAGGGAACTCCCCCTTCTCATTAACTCACACCATCAAAGCCTTTTGGTTCGGCCAAACTCTTCCCAAATAATCTATCAACTTCCCTCACTTAATCCTAGAGGCCTTCATTTAGTCATAAATCCAACTTAAGGAGCCCTTTTGATCAAATCAAATGGAAGAACCCGAAGAAGAGGTAATGATTTCACCACCTTTTTCCAAGTTCCATTCTTCTTCAACCTCTTCTTTCTTTGTTATTACCATTATAAAATAATAACTACAGTATCTTATATATAATGTGATATTATTATAAATATGGTACAATAATATTTAGTATTCTATCCATCCTTTGAATAACATGTCACCATACGTGCGTACGTACGGCTTACCGTCTCCACGTCTTGGTGTAATTGTTATTCAATAAATTATTATTTAGATGG
Organism: Viscum album; assembly: GCA_963277665.1. Classification (NCBI taxonomy): domain Eukaryota; kingdom Viridiplantae; phylum Streptophyta; class Magnoliopsida; order Santalales; family Viscaceae; genus Viscum; species Viscum album. The sequence goes on from OY728163.1 coordinate 1,722,412,623, forward strand.
GTTTAATAATGATGTGTAATTCATGTAAATAATAAAGGTAACATGATAATTATTATTTATATATGATATATCATCCAATTATATATTATTTTAATATCAAAAGAATGATATTGTCGCTCGTGCGTACGTACGGACTACCGTCTCCACGAACGCGATGGGATTCATTCTCCATCGTTTCTATTCAAGTATAATTATCATTTTATGATTTAAAAATAATTTTTAAGGACTTGATATCATTCTGGATATGATTATGATACAACCTATCAATGACAAACATGGATTACATAACAAAACATATAAAAGAAAATGAGTATGTCAACACCCAAAACAACTATAATACTAAGATATTATTAACAAATCAATGTTAAAAGATCATATATGATATCATATTAATATATATGATTCTTGTATAATTTAATAACAATTATTTCACCATTATACATGAGGTTAACCTACCCCCAACCAAGGAAAAGTACAGGTTAAGATTTATTTCACAATCTCTTCATTATCCGTGGTTGTTTATACGTAATAATTTACTGGGATCTCTTTATCATCCACATCCATGTTTCTTAAAAATCTATTTCAAAACATTTTTACTATTTAAAGGAATATTTGTTAAATTCATTTATACCCTTGTTTGACTTTTTATAATTGTTTTATAAAGGAATATTTCCGTCATTTTCCAAACAAGGTGCTTTTAAACCTTTTCGACAGAATTAAGGTAAGAATGTTTTTATAACTTATACGACGGGTGTGGCTATTTTATGCCGTTATAAAATCGTCGAATCTTCCCTTACAAGCTTATAATCATATTTTGAAAGAAAATGTTTTATTTTATAAATATATGACTCTTAAATGATTTCAAAATAGATAGAGATGTTTCTCTAAAAAGAGTTTTGATTTCATCTATGCCAACATCCTTTGATGGATTTTACGCTTATTTTAAGTGGACATATTATGATAAAAAACTTCTATATTGTATTGAAGGATTTGTGATATGTTTGACTGTTGATGTGATATTTTTATACCATTCATGTTTTATGGTGAAAGTATTGATATTTTGTATGCTAGTTTTAATACGAATGTTTATGTTATGTTTAACCCTTTTCATATGGGAATGCATTGGACATAATATGTGACGGGTGGAGCCTAATATAGCTCCTCGATGCATCGGTAGGTCTCATGATTCAAACTAGTGTCTTGGAACAAGGCCATGACAAAATCTTATTTGTAGTATTGGCACAAGGCCTTGGCTATGTGGTTATGATAGCCTGGCATTATGCATTCCATAATTATGAAAGTTGTTATTGATATTGCATGTGATTATTCAATTAGTAGAATATCCATGTTAATAAGTAAATGGCATTATTTCATTTTATTTTTGTCATACTATGTTTAATTACAAGTTTAAAAGGCTTTTGTTTCAGTTATACACTGACTTAAATGTTTATTCTTATTTATGAAAGTTTTCGCTATATTTTTATCCTTACTGGGCATTTGAGCTCAACCCTTTTCTATGTTTTATTTTTCCCAGGATGTGAAGAAGTAAATTATGAATGACCTGCAGGGATATTATGAGGGGATAATAGTGTGAACTATGGAGACAATATGTTTTTGTAGTAGTTTTTTACCTTATGATGTAATGTAAAACATTATGAATATATCTAGTGTTTCCAAGGCTACTAAACCAATCGGTCTTTCGAGATTTGATCTTTCTTGTGATCATGCCAATGTTATGTAATAATGCACCGACTCTGGGTAACTGGGATCAGGGCATTACAAAAAGAGATTTTAATATAGTAAATTTATGTTATTATTTACAGATAAATTATTAAATTAATAAAAAAAATCTTAAATTAATAATTTTTTATAATTTATAAACAGGTTAAATTAATAAACATGTAAAAAAGTTAATCCTTATCATATTTACAAAAAAAGGTCAGATATATGGATTCAGTACAGTACCATAGGGCCTAAATTAGTGAACCTTTTTTTGAATGTTTTATAAATACTATTTTTAATTTAAAATAATGTTGAGAATGACTATCTTCCATAGAAATAATAATAGACATTTTTGTATATGGAACCCTATAATAATGTAAATTCATGTATAGTTTTTTTTCTACAGATATTTTTTAACAATAATTGTTCTCATTGGTTGTTTTATCTTATCCGGAAGTTTTATTCAATAAGAAATTTTGAATTATGATTGTTATATTTCTACAAACACAAAAAAATTAATTTCAGTAGATCTAAGATATTTTTTATATTACTTTTTTTCCAAAATCTAATGTTGGTCCTTCATGATTATAAGACACACCCCAACCATTTAAAATGATAACATTCATATTAATTAATGGCTTGTTAAAGATTATTTTGTAATGGTATATCCTCATTGAATTGATTAAGCCCCTCATACTACTCAATTATCAATATAATAGTTATGTAGATAAAAGAAATATCTATTTTTCATTATCTTTGGAAATAATTTTTTTTACTTTTGGACGCGGTATAATTATTTTTTTGAAAAGTACATTTCACATAAATTTGATACTGTGGTGCTAGAAAATTTTTATAATTATTTACATTTTTTCATTTATGAATCATGGTGACTATATGTTTTTATTTCACATTTCATCATTCACTATATAATTTAATCCAAATGACATGTACGTGTAATCATACCAATAATTGGTTTTTGAGGGGACAACTTTTATTATAATGCATTGTAAACCATAACATAAAAAACTGTTTCAATATAATATTTCATCACTCATCTGGGGATTAAATAATAATATATTTCTTATCTCAGGTTCTTATCTGATGATCCAACTTTCCCAATCTCCACTACAAAATCCTAACATCAAACACAAGCATTAATCTAATAGATTTACTCCTCTTAGGGTATTGGTGATTTATTAAAATCATCACATTCTAGAGAAATATTACATTCTAATCATGGATTTGCTGATAAATAGGGTTTGAGAGGGATGGTGAGACAAATATTTAACATTAAAGAGTTTCATGGTGCTTTAAGTTAAATATAATACTACTGAAACTAAATAATAATTGATATATTATATATTTATAAAATAGATCACTATGATTCCAAAAGTTAGGGTTATAAAATTAATTGTGTAAAAAATTATTCTTATATTACAACCATAAGAATATTTTGAATCATCATAAAATGTTTTTTTTGAAAATTTAAAAAAATCATTGGATACCAAATATCCTACCAACCATCAAAATATTTTGATAAAAATGTCAATTAATTGATGGAGTAGGAGAATATACTTGAGATATGTAATAATTTATAACATGTATTTATGTTATCAATTGAATTTTGACATGTGTATACTCACCACCCCACGATATATCCAAGGATAGAAAAATATGTGGTCTAAATTACCACACCCTAGTGGTAATTTCATTATTCATTTTCTAGTAGTAAAATAGAGGTGATTATTAAATACAGAAAATTTTTTATGATAATTTATATTATAGATTAGTGTATTCTAGGTTGGCAGTTGTCCCATGGTTTTTATTGTTAAAAATAAGTGTTATGATATATATTTTAAAGAGAAATGATATAAGGTGTCATGTCCTTCCCGTATGTGGCTACTATGAGATGTTGTAGGGTTGGGTCACCACATGGACTGAAGCATGCCTCCCCAAATTATAGAGGCTTTTGACTAGTAGTGAGGGCTTTGCGTGTGTCTATTGGGACACCATGCCACTATATTAGTGTAATAAAAATAGTGGATAATTATTAAACATGATACATAGTGATAAATATTTAATTAGAATATTGATAATATAATATAGATAAAATGAATAACTAGTAATAAATTCACAAACATACAAGCCATATATGCACCGACTGTGCACTGGACTATATAAAAACATATACCAAAAAATAGAAAACAATGCCCCGGATCTTCTTTATATGGAGTTTTTACTTATTCCATGATCTATATATAAGTCTAAACTCACTTACTCAATCAGTAGCAGACCTCATAAGAACTTGTACCTGAGACAGGTGAATGTATGCTTGGGTTCCCAAGTTTAATGGATCTCTAAGAGAGGTATGAGACCAAAACAAAAATGGATACCATCAATGGGTTCTCATATATATTTAATAAAATAAATGTCTATGTATCTAAACTAATCAACTGAATAACAACAAAAAAATTATATAATCGAAATAATCGAAATATCTAATTCCATACCTAGGGTATAATGATGAAACTTTTCCAGCCATATCTACTTCTTCCAGTGTTTGAATATTTATGTGCAAGTCACAACACCACATGGGGTAACATGTATTTTCTTTAGCATCATTCATACTCACCTCCCTTAAATATAAAATACAATAAAGGTACCAAATAGATTTTTTTAAAAAATAATATAATTTTATCTGAAGAGTCCAAGTAATACAAGTCAACCTGGCAGTAATAAGTTGATCAATGATAAAATCTTACTATTCTATATTAAAGTACGAATATGGATTCCTTTTCCCCCGCCCATATGAAATCTATAAATGAAAAATTGGAAGGAATTCATATCTGTATGGCCCTTAGGTAACAAAAAATTTATACTCTACTGATCCAAGACGATAACGTTCCACACATCATTCATTATCTCAACAATCTATTCCTAGGTAGCCATAAAAATTCAATAATGGCAGATGTACCTGATCCTATAGAGAATCATATGCTTCAATCAAGGTGATAATAATCAACCTAGGTAATGTCTAATGAATCCATTTCTCTTAGGAAATGTTACCACTAAAAAACCTCCAGAATTATCTTGAACCCAGCGTGCTAACCATCCTATGTGATACAAAACAAATAGTTGTTTCCAAGATTCCCTTAGGTACCTTTACTCTTTCATGTTTAATGGAGGAATAAAAAATATTAGGAATTACATTAATCATTACATTTAATCATGGATTGTGAAATCAGTTGTCATCAAAGGTAACATAATAATTATTTACATTTTATTTTAGGATTAGGTTATAGGAAAATGATTGAAAAAATAAATTAACAGTTAGATCACAATTTTCATGGAATACTACTATTCATCTATATACAAATTTAAAAAAAATTTATATATAATCATATACATATATATTTATTTTAATTTCAACCAAGAATGTTGTGTCTTCATGTTCTATTTTATTTTAGTAAAGTTAGGTCTTAGAAGTTCCAGTGCACTCGATCACAAAAGTCATTGAAGAATCTTAATACCAAAATCATCCAATTAATTTTATTTAATTTAACATATTTACATATGATAAATCTAACAATTCCAATATATTTAATTTTGTGGTCGACTAGTGGATAAATTCCCAATCTCACACAACTACCCAACCTTAGTGGGTATACTATTTAATCTAAGTTACATAGTGAAACCCAATTTCACCGTAGCATACTTCCCAATCTCTACCTTTATAGGATCATAACTTGTTATTGGAACCGAGATTTAGGTCACCTCAATATCCATCTATGTGGACAAAACCCACAATAGAAAACCTTCAGAAATTATATCCCAATGTAACTTTGTTCTCTGTCCCCTATTTTTAACACATTCATTCCAAATTTTATGGTTCTTTATTAGTGTATATTTCATTCTATAGAAAAGAACTTGGATATTGTCTTGGAATACCACGAATAAGGGGATGTGATTATTCCCTTGTATAATAATTTGACATTAGGAATTTTCCCCCAATCTTTGTAAATGGAAAAAAATTATTACAAAAAATTTAATCATTATATTTATTTAGTTTAGTTAATTCACTAGGGAAATAAATTTAATTAAGGTTATTTAAATACCATTTGTGGAAACTAAACATAATGAAAAAAATATGAATAAAATTTACATAAAGTGAAATTACAATAGACACCATACCTTATGTAGAGAATTAGATAAATTGATTTTTCTCCAATTAGTTCCAAAAAGTAAATCATATCCCATAGAATACTAATACCTTAAAAATTTGGGATGACATGTATACTAATCCAATATCTCAAGATAAAAAGCACTAACCAAAAAATATATAATGTTAATAAAAAATTATGCCATTTTATATTAGGTGCTACAAGGGTCAAAAACCTCATCACGTGATCGCTGCTCGATAACACCATGGGTAATAGCATTCGAGAACCATGTATCAGAACCTAATGATGATTCCCTAAAATCTATATATGATATATTTCTGATTCAAAAATTATTTGAGTTAAAACAAAATGAATAACATATAAAAAAACAAATCATTTCAATTGAATGATGAATCAATGAATCGTGAATGATGAATAGTGTTACATGATTCCCCCATTCAAATCATTATAGATATCTTGAAGGATTTGGGTTATTCTACCATGATATACTGGAATCGTAAATAATAACCATACATAAAAAATAAAATATTTGAATAAGGTGATGAGAGGAGACTTGAGGCTGATAATGGGTGAAATATACCAAGATTCAATATTTAAAAATATAAAAAATTCCAACTCTATGAAGCATGGAGAGGAGAGGGATAGGTTTTGGAGTGAAGGGTCTTGTGAGTGGAATAAATGATTGATAAACGGGGTTCACCATATATCAATTTCAGGAAAATGGTAAACAAACACACAAATGGACACCGACTATCTGGTAGAGACAACTGGAAACCTGGTGCCTACAGTATTTGGCAACTCCCACAAATAAACACCACTATATAGATAATGTAATTTCTACATCATTGGAAATAAAATCCATATTGCTCCTCATGATGATCCTTTAAACCCCAAGTATTACAAACGAGCCTCATTTCAAGTGTAAAACACCTGTCTTGACATGTTGGAATACTTTGAACATTGATCCAATTCCTAACAATAATATTGACCTTTCAAACTGTTTAAAAATCCAATATTATCTTGGATTTCAAATACCCATATATAAAATGGTTCTAACAAACAATGCACTTTAACATCTCTAATGGAAATAATGTATCTATGTGAATCCAAAAAATCATGTTGACCTATCTAAATCAAGGATTATTTATCAAACAATAGCATTCCCTACCTAAATGTATATCGATCTTGGAAGAACCCCATTGAATAAATGAATCAAAAAATACCAAAACAAAATGAAATCATAATAACCACCTCTGAAATGAAAATATGCTACTTACATATTCTATTATATGATAAGGCATGTTTGTGTCATCAACAGGTCTATCACCAAACCCATGGTGGTCCCCTACAGAAGTCCTCACTTTAAATGTACAATTCAATGTCACTGTACCTCCACCATAAGAATTTCCTATTTGAACATCCCTCTGTATTATATCTATTCTCTCGACACGAATTTTTACTTAACACACCAAATCACACATGAGGATATTTCTACATGTCATTGATTCAAGTTAGTAATAGTTTAATTCGAATAAAAAATCTTTAACTTCTCGCACATGACTTTCCATGAATGGCCACAACTGACCATTGAACTTTAGTAATCTCATCCTAATTAAATTTATGATGTATTTTTCTACCAACCATAACAAATATCACATGGTAATGAAACTATAACAATGAAATGTGTAATAATATGTAAAATTATTATCTTCCACCACAGATGAGTTACCAAACCCTGATATTGATGACTTTTTTCCCAAGGCGCATCAAGATCACTCTATGGATACTCACCCATGCTTGTACCTAGATTCTGTTGATATTTATGGGCCCAAAAATCTACTATCCTTTTCTATCACTTGTACACAACAAGAACATCATTACAATCCTGATATAGAACTCATTGATTACAAAAGAATCCTATCCTCACCAAACATATTCATAAATTACCCTAGTCAATTACTAAACAAGTAAATGGAATTTGCAGTGGAATCATGTATTACAAGGTACAATTTCTCTACTAGCCTCCAAATACTGATATGACCATCCAATGACCAGACCTATAAACCCATGACACATATCACTTGAGTACCTATTGATTGTAGCTAACAATACACTCTTATCCTTAGAAGAATCATAGTCATAAAACTATAGAGATAAGTTTTTAGTCACCACAAACCATTTCACTTCAATCACTGGGAAAATCGACTAGTAGGTCTAAAAGGTCTCCCACTACTGATAAATAACACAACCAGTTCTTAAAACATCAAAATGAAATCAATGGAATTCATTTAATTTCAATATATATTGAGATTAAAAAACTCAATCCATCTCCTTGATGACCCTTTCATTATATATCTGATTCTCATCTTAATCCATGATCACTTAATGTCGAGCATCACTCACGATTAACCAACCTCTAAAAAAACATCCATCTACAATGTGCGTCAAGGTCCACCCATGCATCTATCTTTATTGAAACATGATTTAAATTTGAAAAATACCTCATCATGGTATCCTTCCATTATGTCACATAAATTTAAGGCCATTATCCCCACATGAATCTATTGTTAAACAATAATTCAACGACCCATTTCCGACCACCCAACAATGTAAAATTAATATTTTACTATGAAAAAATGGTATGAGATGAAAACCCCATATAAAAAAATGTTTCCAATCATTTACCACCTGATAAATTTCTCACATAACACTATAATGAGTCTCGAATCACTAAGCAAATGTTAATCATGTTCCCTTTTATGCCAGTGTCAATATTCTAAGAGATCCCTTAGAACTCATCCTCAAAATCGGGTGGCTTACCTATACCATAATTCAGCAAATGGATGCCTTACTTTGGTCTTCATTCTAGCACTATGAGTAATAATCCTTGGTTTGAATCATTTTAGCCTCATCCACTCATATAATTGCAACTTAGAACTATTTTAGTAATTATAATCTACCCAATCTCTAACCATGTTCCAAACATCAACCCAACTAATCAAATAGGACACACACACAAATAGTCATACCCATGAATAATATTCTCAAATACCCATGAACCCTAGGTTCTAACCAAATTACCAAAGGAATAATCTTATCTGTTCCATAATCCCCAATAACATCCCTTACATTAGTCATGTACACCGATGCAAATTTATTTTCATCAAATCAATGAAAATACATAAACCCTAACTAACCCCACTCATTTGTTTCTCTAGAACATATGAACAACTGACTCTGTACATAATGGGAGAAACTAAGGGAATTTAGGTCTCCCACCTAGCACAATCAATCAAGAACCACATTATAATCACTATATCAAACAACTTATACCATAGGTAAATCCACTGAACAAGGTAATGTCTCGTGCATTATACTCCACACACACCTATGAAAACCTTATACATTAACAATATAATACAAACACACATAGGGTGTCACATACGACAACATAAAATTTAAAACACAAACCATATCTAGGGAATCCATATGAAGACCAAATCATTTTTAATTATAATTCATGGTAATCATGTTTGTTACTCTCTAAGTTATTTAACGTCACCAAAATCTCCTGACCAATCATTATATGTAACGTGATTCAAAAGGCATGAAAAGTTAATATCATCCTTTGAGGGTTAAAACATTCTTATATGGTTTTAGTAATATGTTATTGAAAACCATGTTATAAATAAAAACACAATAGAACATTTAATTTCCATCCCATTTAAGTGAAATACATTAAATAACCATTCATTATGGGGAGGGTGTACAATTATATTATCATTATGGTGTTACCTACCTTGTATCACCCAACCCAGCCACGATCCTCTATGTATATCCCAATATATGGATGGCCATTATGTCAACATTTCGGTACAATGATCATACCAACTTCAAGTATATGTACAAGGTAATACACCATCAAGGTTTTAGTTCACTAATAAAAATTCAAGTACTTATATAAATCACATTTGATGATGTAACTAGACAACATAAAATGATGTATGTTTATATAAAATATTATTGCAATCTAAATTGGAAACCCAATGTAGGTTATTATTATGTTCTAGTTGACCACACATTTAAAGGATAATCCCATCGATGGTGTATCAAAAATTCATCAATTTCCACTGTTGACCTCTAAGTGTCAATAAAGAGGTATTCAGTGACATTTCCATCCTTATAGGGCTGAGAAAAATAAAACCAAGTGTATAAGAGGTTTCTTAAATGGTTCCTTCCTAATGATTCAAATGCCCCTAGTAAACCACTAGAGATACTGATGAGGCATTGAGTTCCAATTCCAACTTAAAATGGGTTGATGAACGTCTTATGTAGAAGTTATTATATCAGTATCATAGTCACCAAGTCACATCATGATGTAGTAAATAAGTCCTATAATAGATTATTTAAAATAAGGTAAACTAATTAAGTAGAATACCACCAAGAAAAAATATGAGAAAACTACATTCAAATTGATTTTTATTCTTTAAATAGTTATTAACATCATTTGTAATATAAACCATAGAAAATATATCTTATATCTTGTTGATCCGACATTCCAAATTTTTTTATTGAGAAAATACTACTTTACATTAAATTACAAAAAATTATAAAATAAATCACTGGTCTCACTTCAATAAGCCATGTGCCAGAAAACCCGAATAAATCCAAAAATCAAAACAAATTTTCATCATTGAAGGGTAAAATCATATATGACTATTATATAGAAAACCAAAATAAAAATCTCATATCTTTGGAAACACAGAAATACTTAAATATTATGTGTAATTAGAATACACCATATCAATATTCATCATATAGAGACCATATCTTTCTGAAAAATTAAAATAAGATAACTTTTGGGGAATACTTAAACATTATAGAAACAAACTCCCAAAGAACGTAGTTGGTATAGTTCCTTTGGAAACATAGAATCATAAACACTAGTATATATGTGAGCTACAACATCTATTACTATGTTCTTCTTGACTTGCACTCGTCGTATAAATTTTAAACATAGTATAGATCATCATAAACTAGGGGAAATGAAACATAAAAGGGGTGATCTCAAATGCTCATCAAGGGTAATAAAGGGATACAAGGAAGAATAAGACTTAGTATAATGGTTGAGAATGTGATCCTATAAATATGATATCATACCCTGCCTATCAAATATCATAACAAAAATCCTAACATAATGATTGGTAGTTCATAAGACATGAATCATATAAAATAATGATCATAATACATGAAAGCATTAGACAGGAATAAGACATACAATAGTTCCAAACACATAATTATATAATGATTTATATATTATCCATCCAATAGCATCTTAGTAGTATGGGTTCACTCCCTATACCATCAAAGTAGTCATGGTTCACTCCAATGGCTATCATAGTGGCATTAGTTCACTCCTTATAGCATTTTAATAGTAATCGTTTACTCCCATCTATGTCATAGTAGTTAATGTTCACTCCCAACAATATCTTTGTTTATCTCATGAGATATAAAATGTTACCCAAATCATTGAAGGGAGATATAGCTCACCCTCATTACATAATGAAGTTATACATACATATTCCACATGACCATTATTTAAGCTTGAAAACATATTGAAATCCATTTTTAATGAATAATACTTTTATTTTTTTTTCTTAAACATGACCCTTTTAAAAATTAAAAGGTAGCTTCAAAGGAATGATGACGGGTAAATCCATGCATGTTGTGCATGGTCAAAAGAACAATCCTTTTTTATGGTAAAAAATGTTAGGAAAGTTCCTTGTTCAAAAAAGTAACAAGATGATTCCCTTAAATAGATTGGTAAAATGAATAATAGGTAGAAATATCATTTAATAATTATAGAAGAATGATATAATATTATGGGAAACCCTTTTAAGAAAACATATATTTATGATCGAAGAAATGGTACAGTAAGGATTTCCTAAAAAAGGTTTTTAACTATATTATGTATCAATGAGTAGAATATTGTACCAATAAATGTGTATATAATGACATATACAGGAAAAGGATACTCATGAATACTCTTGAGATATGGATTACATGATTAAATCAATGGAAGAATAAACATAATTAGTCTCCGAAATCAATGAGGTTGTCATAATAAACTCTTAAAACTAGATAACATGGGATCATAATTTACATGTAATAGAAATAAATTACATGAAGATTAAAATATCATGAAAATAATGAGATTCACAATATAACATGTAAAATGTATGTATATTCACCTCACAAATGTGTATAAGTGAATAACAAAACATGAATCTCAATGAATTTAAATTGAGACAAAATAGATTTACCAATTTGGTAACTTTGGAATGTTAAAAGCCATAAAATATGGGTAATAAAATGGGAATGTGAGTACCCATAAATTTAATCACATGATACATAGAATAAAATCATGGTAAGTACATACACCACACGAAATAAAAGAGTGGATAACATAGATTGAATCTCAAAAAAAATTAAAATTGAGATGAAATCCCCTTACATTGTGCCTTGACACTCTGTATAATCATAAAACCTTCCAATATAATAACAATAAATTTATTTTATGTCATTTAAATAATCATATTCTTATACATAAAACCTTATATGGGTTTATTATGACCTTATATTACCCTCTTGTTAATGATCATATGTAAAAGTTTCACTTTGGGTAAAATTCACTTTGTCCTTCACATGTGACTTAATTTTTAACATATTTGGTCCATAAACATATATCTTTATACTATAATTTAAACAATGATATAAATATCATGTATATACTGTATATTTTTATATTTTAGGTCTACTAGGTCAGATACCCTAATAGGGGGGTGAATCAGGGTATGATAGTTTAAGACAATTGCCCCTATTGATCTTGTTTCTTTGTTATATAAAACCCTCTTATGTCTCACTCCCATTGAAGATAATGAAAAAATATTAAAGAAAGAACAAGGCACATAAATTTTACATGGTTATCCATCATTGGGATATGTCCAAGTAGAATAAACTGGTGATGTGTCAATGTTCCAAATCCACTAAAGGCGCACTGTTGTTTTCAATGATCCTAGCAGAATCAAAGCCCCTGGTTTACAACCACTCACAATATGAAACCTCACTGTTCTCTTAACTGAAAGGTGAAAACTACTTATTCATAACATCCTATCATAGTTAAAATACTTTTAGATCCATTTATTATAAAAAATGAATGCATCTTCCTTTGTATTTAGATGTTCTGTTGAAGTTCTACATTCACCCACCGATGAATATAACTGTACCATGGGTGTATCGGAAAATATTCAAACTTTTGTGCAACCCTAGAATGAATGGTTCACTTCTCCAAGCCAATAGAAAAAGTTTCACCAAAACACTTCCAAAAAAATCCCTTATTTGACTCAAAACATGGGTGAATCACACCTTTTTATGCCCAAACCAATATTTGCGCACAACTATCCACACGTGCACAACTTCTAAATATTTTTATACTTGCGTGACCAAACAACCACATGTGTGACTGGAGCTCAAATTATCTCTTTGTGTTTATCTTATTTCCAAATGAAGTGGGGTATCCCAATATATATAGGCATTTTGGAAACCCTGAGAGCCATGTGCAAGCTTCCTATTGACACTAATGTCCGGACACATGATCCTCTGTCGCCCTAGACACCTTGCATGCCCAAACCAAAACATGGGCACCCCTCCTTCCTTTTCCATATTTTTATGTTATAATCGTGAAAAATATATCGTGCCCAACATTCCAAGCCTCCAATAACCTAGTACACTAGTCACTTTTCCAAAAACACTATTCTCCATTTTTTGATTTTGAGGCCTAAAATTTTGGAAAACAATGGAAAACGACGACACCTCGTATCTTCTCATTTTGTACCACCTCAAGATCATCCCATCCATATTCGTGGTTATTCTGTCAATCATGGATTGTTGAAAACATATCTTGGACTCGCATACTCACCATGTGAACCCCCTATTTTCAAAAAATTTAATCTCATGGTCTGCTTTGTCAATAAACAGAATATAGATGCCATCTTTTTCAACAAAAACAATCACCTCAAAAATGATTAAATGATGCATTGAGGGATTTCTTCCCTATAATCTCCCTGATAGGGTAAATTGAAAAATAATCTCATAATGATTTTCTTCACATTAATACCTCAATAAATATCCTTCCATCATCTAACACCATTCTCCTCTTGTGATTCAGATAGTGAAGAAATATTCACCCACCATGTACTCCAGGCCCACATGACCAATTCTCGACGTGAGAAACAAGAGTAGTATGAAAATTACTTCAATGAATATATTCATTTATAACACCAATAATTGATAACATACTAATACTAATAAACTTCTTTCATTATAAAACTCAGATGACATGATATCTATTCATGGATTGATCACTTCTAGCATCATTAGATTTAATACTATCTTTCATCACTTTTTAGGTTATTGTGTTGTCCAATCTAAGCACTTTCTGATCACTTCAAACACTAAATAACCCTCATAATGTTACTCCCTGTATCAGATTATTCACCTGTCATGATAAAATCCCCATATATTACTACTCCAACTGTCAGCTTCCCCCCTTATATTAGAAAAAGACATTGTCTTCTTTATTTAGCCACAGTTTCTCCCCCATTTGAAAGAACCCAAAAGTTACTCCTTTGTGGTCTGAAACAAAGTATATAGGAAATATTAGTTCAATAAGAAAAACAAAAACTAACTTCGGGAGAGGGGAGTCCACATCCCCACTTTTTCAAGTGCGATGAGTTGACTGAACTACTAGAGTTAGCTGATGCCTCTCGAACACTTCATTTAGTAAGTCCTTTATTAGAATATCAACATCGTATTGCTCTGTAGGCACATATTTGAACATCAATAGAACTTTATACACCATATACTTAATAAAATGATAATTTATTTCAATGTGCTTGGCCCTCAAAAGATGGATGGGTTTTTTGATAAGATTTATATCCCTTGAGTTATCACATTGAATTCTGATCAGAGACTATACTGTCATGCCCAGGTCATCAAGATGTTGCTTCATCCACAATAACTGTATCCATGCTTGAATTTTTGCAATATACTCTACTTCTATAGTGATTAATGAAATTCAATATTTATTATTTCTTATCCAAGAAATACACATTACACCAAAATAGAAATCAACTCATGATGTTGATTTCCTACCATCCACTAAAGCAGTCTAATCTGCATCGGTATATCCCAACAACTCTGGATCATATTTTCCATCATACATCAAACCCAAATACACAGATCCCTTAATATACTAGAGTATTCTTTTCAATGAAAGAGCATGGATTTCATTGGTATTACTTTGAAATCGCGCTATTTGGCATGTAGAAAAAACAATATCAGGTCCTGTCGTTGTCATGTATATTAAACTCCAAATAATTCACTACTGGAAATTTGACGTTTCCCAATGCTTCTATACCAACGGTTTGTAAAAACAATTGGTATGGGTTCCCTTTCCAAATGGTTTGGCCAAACCATAGGGAAAGCCCACGTTGAGGCCACTTTTCCCAACAGTTTGGCCAAACCGTTGGGAAAAGTCCACTTTGTGGCCACCTTTCCCAACAGTTTGGACAAACCGTTGGGATAGGTATACCCTTTCCCAATGGTTTGGCCAAACCGTTGGGAAAAGTCCACTTTGTGGCGACATATCCCAACGGTTTGTCCAAACCGTTGGGAAAGGTCCCCCATGGATTAACCTTCACCCAGCTCAAAATTTATACCAACGGTTGTCAAAACCGTTGGTATAGGATTATACCAACGGTTTTGAAAACCGTTGTTATAGATGCTTTGATTTTTTTATCAGATCTTCTTACCGAGAACATTATATAAATAAAAATTTAAAATAATTATGAGAATAAATATATATATTTATGTAATTATATTCACAAAAGTCATGTTAGGTTAGTGGTTAAGTCATTCAATGATAAACTAGGGGTCCTGGGATCAAATCGCAGAGATTTTTTTTGAAATACATATACCCACAGTTCCATAACTGTTGGTATATATTATTATATTACTTATACCCACAGTTTCCAAAACCGTTGGTATAGGTCTATACTAATGGTTTTCCCAAATCCATTGGTATAGACCTATCCCAATAGATTAGTTGGCAATGGTTCTCCAAACCGTTCGTATAGGCTACACAAATGGTTTGGAGGCCTATGCCAACGGTTCTAAACCGTTGGTATAGATTAGTTTTCCAGTAACCTGCCAGTATCCTATTATATTGACGATCATTCCATCAACATCTACTGATAATTTCATCCAGCTAGAAATTAGACTCTTCATATCCTTGGAATTTTCTTTTCCAAATCTTCTCAGAACCTCATTTAAATATTTGGATTGAAAAATGAAAGTTCTATTCCTTCTTTGTGTCACATGTAAACCAAGGAGAAACATCACCTCTCTAATCATTGACATTTTGAACTAACATTTCATGAATTCAGAAAACTGTCTCCATTGAGCTTCATCTGATCCTCCAAATAAATTTTCATTGACATAAACTAGAACTATCATTCTTTGATTACAATCATTGTTGAAATAGAGATTATAATCAACTCCACCAGGCTGAATGCCAAGATTCTTCAAATACTGATCAAGCCTTCACTACCATGATATTGGAGCTTGATTCATCCCATTTAGCACATTATTAAATGTAAAAACATTGTTTTTTATCTTCATGAATGAGAAAACCATCTGTATACTCAATATAAACTTCTTCATCTAGAATCCCATTAAAAAAGGATGACATGACATCCATTTGGAACACTTTGATCTTCCATTGCACAACAATGGCCAAGAAGAACCAAAATTTTCAATCCTTGACATAGGTGCAAATGTATCATCAATATCAATAACCTCTATCGAAGATTATCATTTAAATATCATATGTGCTTTGTTTCAGATCACAACACCATCTTTATTCATTTTATTGCGAAAGACCCATTTTTCCCCGATGAAATTCTTATCTCCCATCCTCAAAATAGTCTCCCAAGTTTGATTCTTATCAATATGGTCAACATATTCATTGATCACCTTAAATGAGTTTTCACCTTCAGATACATCCGAAAAACATTAGGGTTCTCCTTGAGATAAAATAGATGTCTTCTGTAGCGACTTTATTCTTCTTGTCTGAACTGGTGCTATCGGATCCCCAATGATATTTTTCGTATCAATTTCAACTTGACCCTTTGGCTTAATTGTAGATAAATATTTTTCTTCTTCTTATTCATCATAAGTATCTTCTTCTATATTATCATTGTCTACTTATTCTCCCCATGTGTTACTTTCTTCTTCATCACTTTCATCAAGAAACTATTCACTATGTTGTTGAGTATTATATTTATTTCCCAAAATAGTGACATCATTGCTCTCAACTAATTTTCACAGCCTCTTGTTAAAGAATTAGTATGCTTTTCTTTTTCCTGGGTATCCAAGGAATATCCCCTCATCTGCACATGACTCAAATTTCATGTTATCTTCATTATTGAGAATGAAGAACTTACATCCAATGATGTTAATGTATTTCACTATTTGATTCTCTCCAAACCACATCTCATATAGAGTTTTTACTTCCTTTAGACACAACATATCCCTATTAGAAATGTAGACTAATGAAAACACTGCTTCCTTCCAAAAACATTTTTGTAGGTGTTATTCTATAATCATCATTATGGACATGTTTTTGATGATCTGATATTTTTTTCAAACACTCAATTATGTTAGGGAGTTCTTAATAAATAAACTTGATTCCTTATCCTATGTTTCTTAAGATAGTGTTCTACATGAATGTTTTTGAATTCCATACCATTGTCTGTACAAATCATTAGAATTTTATGCCCAAGCATCTTTTCAGATTTACTCTGATACTGTCTTAGGAAACACAACACATAAAACATATGGTAAATGATGAATAACCATTAAATTAATCTATAATAATCAATTAATAGAACATAATATCTATTTTTAAATGGATCTTAGTGAGATAAATCCACAAACATCATCTTGTTCCAATTCGATTACTATTGTTGACTTATTTTCCTTGGATTGGAATGTCTTTCGGATAATCTTCCACTATTGACAACCATCACATGTATGTGTATGATCACATGATATAATTTTTAGATATCTAGTTATATAACACATTACTAGATGTTCCGGGGAGGGGTTTTGTAGATGACCAAGTTTTTTATTCCAGAACTTGTTTTCCTCCTCTCTAAATAAAAAGAACATGTCTTTATCACCACATACAAGGTAATGATTTAATTTTTTTATTTTTTCCTTATAATAATCGATACAACATCTATTCTTTTGATGATACACATATATTTATTAATACTTATAGAATTACCTGAGTCACATAGTTGACCGACGCTCATCAAATTGTGGTTGAGACCTTCTACAACAAAGACATTTTCATGTCTTATTTCTTTTCTCCAAACCTGGCCTTTCAAAAACCAATAATCTACTGGCCTTCTTCATTTCCAAACTTGAAAACTTTTTCTTTTTCATATTTTATGTCATTAAAAAGATCTTTATTTCCTTTCATGTGAGATGTGCAACCGCTACCAAGGGTACAAACACTAGAATGGTTTGATGCTTTAGTGGAAGTTTTTGCAACCAATACCTTCTTAGATCTCTTTTTCTGAGTCCATGTTTTTGAATTCACACTCGGAATGGACTAGAAATCTTGAGCTTCCTTTGAGTATGATGGACCAACTCAACCCCTTAGAGCTTAAAATTTATTTTGTGTTTTTAGCTCATTTTTTGATTCTCTGATTTTCTGACTATGATCGCATGGGTTCTGATTTGACACATTCCTTGGAATTATTGATTTACAATATCCATCCATTTCACTAAATCCTCTTAATGAAAAACAATGTCTCTCAAAAATTATTTCCAATATCGAGCTCTGTTTGGATGCCACTATTGTTCTTATTCTCTTCTGTATCTCTTGGATATGGAAAACACATACCATAAATGTACCATCTATTCACAAAAATAACACCTAATATATGGTGCATTTTTATGTGTAACTTCTTCACTTCTAATTTACCCATGGGATATATGAGTACTCTAATTATTCTTTGTGACCAAATCACCCTCTAATCTTGATACAAGTTCTTGTGGTCTGACATTAATTTTCACAGCTTTTTGTTTTTGGTTATGCCCCATATCAGCTTTAGCATCTAAACATAATTGATTCTTCCTTTCAGTGGAACCACTAGGTTACACTATCAGCTTTTTAGATTTCTGAGTGGTCTCCTTTCTTGAATTCACAATAGAAGTGTAAAGTTTTTCTAGATCCTTAACATTTGTTCTAAAAACAGAAAACTTATCTTTTAAGTTCTTTGATATGCTTGATTTGATGCTTCATTGTGTTATTCAACCCATCGATCTCTATTTTCTATTATTCAACCTTGAATTTATACTCACTAACTAATTTTGAGATCTTTGTTATTGATGAATTGAGTTTCTAAATTTCATCCATCAACTTAGACTTCTCTTATTTATGATGCTGCATATAGAGTTTGGCATCACGAACAAATTTGTTTACCTTCTTTGTTTTGGATCTCAAATCATCTATCTCTTCAAGTGAGTACTCTAACTCAGTTTGCATATGGACTCTTCCTTTAATAAATTTTTCTTCTTCAATGTTAGTTTCTTCCTTTTTGTAAGTGCTGCAGATAGCTTCCGCCTTAACATTTTCTCTATGATCTTTGCAGTTCTCTATCTCTTCAACCTCCTCGGCCTCAGACTCATCTGAACTATCACATTCTTGGGAAAGAAGATTATTCCTCTTAAAGAAATCTCTCTTGAACTATTTCCACACTCTAACATAGGCTGAAGACTTCTTCATGGGAATTTCAGCTTCATCGACATCATCATCTTCTTGGAACTTTTTGGGACACCTTTCTCCTAGATGACCAACCTTTCTAAATCTAAAGCAGGAAAGTGGAAGTTTACCTTTGACCTTTCATTTTCCACATTGTATGTTTGAGGAAATGAATGACATAAACTTTTCTATCACTTCAACTTACTTAGAATAATGAATGGTTAGATTCTTCATGGCCTTGAATTCCACCACTTTAGATTTCCCCTTTTCCACCACTTCATTATCATCATTTCACATTTCATATGAAATAAGGCTAATATGAAAGTTACCTAGTGTCAGCTATTTTATACCAGTGTCTTCCAGTATTAATACATTTTGATTTAAGTGAGGTGGAGGATTCTTTAGGATGAAATTCATTGTATTTATGTCTTTAATGAAATCACCAAGACCTCACATTTCTCCCACTACAACATTTACCATATTAAAGAATGCATGAACAGACACATTCTGGTTCATTCTTAGATCTTCATAATTGTTCCAAAACACTTCATGGTTTGCTTATTTGACCTTTGAATCTCCCTCATATATGTTCAAAAGTTTTTACGACATGGAATATGATTTTTTTCATGACATCACCTTTGTATAGATATCATATATTAGGGATCCCCCCTAAATCATTGATTCACCTTGTCTCAACATCCAATTTTTTTTCTCAACTTCCAATAATACAACACTATTAATATTGTCAATTATACCATGCATTCATGTTGTAAACACATCCATTCCAAAATATCTTATGTAGTGTTACATCCTATTCTTCTTAAATTGTAATTTTCTCCCATAGAAGATCAGAATCCCATTATCATTGGTGACCTATATTGAGAGAGAAACACTGATATCAACCATTCGCTCTGATACCAATTGTTGGGTCCACTAGGTTAGATACCCTAGGGGGTGAATCAGGGTATGAAAAATTAAAACAATTGCACCTATTGATATTGTATCATTGTTAGAAAAAACTATATTTTATCTCCATCCTGTTGAAGAGTTTTCATAAATATTAAAGCAAGAACATGACACAACTATTTTACTTGGTTCACCCTCACTAGGCAATTTCCAAGAAGCATACACCAGTGATGTTCCGATGTACCAAATATAAAAATAGTGCAATGTTGTTCACAATGTTTAGAACAGACTCACTGTCCATTTGGTTTATAGCCACTCATAATATGAAAGCTCATTGATATCTCAACAGAAGTGTGCTGACTACTTCTTCAAAAGATCCAATCACATATTATGGAATTTTTGGTCCCTTCATTATCACAAATGAATGTATATTACTCTGTATGTAAATTCTCTGTTGATGTTCCACATTCATCCTCTGATGAATAAAACATTACCACAGGTGTACCTAGAAATATTCCACCATTTGTGAAACCCTAGAATGACAGGGGTGATTTTTCAAGCCTAGAACGCAACTGTAACCAAAACTATTGTGAGAAACTCCATTATTTTCCTCAAAAAAATGGGTGAATCACACCCTTTTATGCCCAACCCAATATTGTCATGCAATTATCAACTAGCGCACAAATTTTGAATATCTTTATACTTTCATGAGAGAACCACCACTTACGCACCCAAAACTACTTGTGAAACTGGAGATCTAATTTTCCATAAGTGTTGATCTTCCTACCAAATGAGGAGGGGTATCACTCTATTTATAGTAATTTTGGTATCCCTGAGTACCAAACACAATTTTTCTCTGAGTAAGAAAGTCCAGTTTCCTGAGGCTTTGTCTCCCTAGTCACCTTGCACGCCCCAAAAAAACATGGGTGACCCTATTAGCTAGTCCATATTTTGATGTTATAATCATGAAAAATACGGCGTGTGACTATTAAAGCCTAAAAGAACCTAGTGCACATGTACTTTATCAAAAACACTTTTTTCTATTTGTTGATTTTAAGGCCCAAATATTTGGAAAACAATAAAAAAATATTTTCACCTTGTATGTTCTCTATTTATACCACCTCTAGATAGTCCATTCCCTTTTCGAGGTTCTTCTGAAAATAATGGATTGTCAACAACATCTATTGAACTCACCAAATCCCCATGTAAACCCCCTTTTTGTCAACAAATTAAAACTCGTGGTCTACATTGTCAACAAACACAACATGGAGGCCCACTTTTCAACAAACACAATCACTTCAAAAATTCAGTAATGATACATTGTGGGATTTTTTCTTAATAGTATTAAAATAATCTATATCATATAGGAGTATGAAATGTAATAAACTGTTCATGGAGATGGTAAGCTGTACGTACACATGAACATTGTTTCATCTTTATTATCATATTTATTGAAAGTATCTAAATGAAATATATATATATTAATATATCTGTGTGTGTGTGTGTAATTTTTCAAATAGAATTAATATATCATATATTTCATATATGGTCATTAATACCATCCTTAATACATTTAGTTTGGTGTGGGAAAGAATCACATTGCTTTGAGGGGGAGGTAGTCCACACTTCCTCAGGCAAGATTATCATATTAAGAAAAATAAAAAGTAAATAGATGTGTGTGGAAAAAGGATTAAATAAGATTAAACACATAAAAAATATATGAAAACTATAAACATAGTTTCCATCATAATGGAACCATGATGGGTTGTGTGGAGAAATGAACAATCACTTCTTCATGAGGCAGTAGTTCAGCTTACATAAAAACAATATATCAACATCCATTAGATGTGGTTGTGTGTAAGTGTAGGTGAAAAATATTGAATAAAAACATCATATTATAAGGAGTATGCTAGTGTTTTCACACAATAATGTAATAAAGAGATTGGATGGTGTGGAGAAAGAAAAAAATGAAAGGAGTTTGAGAGAGGATGCTACCTCTTCGCTGGGTAACTCATTTTGGTTTATGCAAAAAGAATTCCATGAGAAGACTTCTGCGTAAATAGAGGATTAAAGTTCTAAGTGAGGATTTTTGGGAGGATACATGAGAGGAAAATGGATGATATTAAATGTTTTATAGGTTTTTGGAATGGGTAGAGGTGGTGTCATTTTATAATGAAGGAAATTGACTCATTTGGAATTTCTAGATATGGGTTAGGTGTGTAAATGATCATACCTAATAAATGTCATGAAAAACCAACCAATTCTTAAAATGGACGTTTTGGGGACTAAATATGGAAATAAAATGGATTTTGGACATGTCTGTAGTTCATTTGGTCAATTAATGTAAATGTTTTGTCCTTAATTATGATTAATTTTTTAACTACAATGATTAATTTTAATAACAAATACTAATCATTACTTCCAAATATTAACATTGTATTATTATAATATAAATATTAGACTGAATACAATGGTTCAAATAGTGTTATTTAAATTTAGTTTATAGAAGTCGCATTATTAAGATTTGTGCTAATGCTGCTGATGGGATGAAATACCTGGGTTTTAATGTAGGAAAAAGTTCTAATGTTTATTATGATTTTAAATTCATTTCCAAAATTAAATTGATTATAATTAATTAAATTGTATTACTATATGTAATATTTTTCTAATTTTACCTTAAAAATATGTATAATTTCATTTATCATTGTTAATTAATTAAAAAAGAGAAGTTTTTAACTTAAAGGTTGTAGTTTTTACTATTCCTAAAATGATATTTCTCAGAAAAATACCAAATATTCCCCCAAGGATAATTTAAAATTTATTAATAAAAATATTAAGTTTATATTATCCAATTATATTTCTAAATGTGGATAAAATTAATTTTTTATAAAAAATCAGTCACTTCGATAAAAGTATATTTTTACATAAAGGGACATTACGAAAAATATCATCTTCATTATCTATATATTTTATTTCAATAAAAAAAATTATAAAAAATATTTCTATTGTTGTTATTACTATTCTAATAACAATTTTTAATTATTAGGTTATATTTATTTCATTCAATTAATTATATATATTTAAATATGCCTCATAGAAACTCATTGTTGTGTGCATCGTATCCCTTGTCAGTGTTTCTTGTAGTGAAACCCAGGATGGTATTTTTTGTAGTGAAAGCAATGTTGGAATTTCATGTGAAAGGAATTTTTAAGAAACTGTTTCAATATATATATATATATAAATAACTATTTCCAGTGTCATGTGAAATGAAAAATATTGACATGATAAATTACTTCAAAAAAATAATTCTCAAAATATTATGGTGTCACATTCTAAACCCCTAAAAATAAATTTCTCCCTTGAAATTATTCTGGGTTATAAAAGGAAAAATATTCGAATTTTTCATTCACAAAACACCAAAAAATATAATATAGATACTTTAACATCCTTTAAAAAGGGAAATTATGGATTCATAACTCCTATCCAAGGTAACATATAATTGGGTTTCCATATAAGAGAACATAGGTTGGGTGTAAAGATTGGACACAGAGGAAAATAATAAATATTTATAGGGAATGACTGAGGTCATCAGTCACAAAAAAGTGAATGATCAACAGAATGTTGAGGGCCTCAATGTCATAATATTTGATGAATCCAAAAGAAATGGTTTCAATAGTATTTTTGATGATAAAAAAACATTTTTTGTATCACTTTCCGAAATTATGTAATTCTTGATAAATTTAAATAAAAAATATCAATCATGGGTTTTTATTTGATCAATTTATTATACATATATTACCTCATAGAATTAATTTCCCAAAAAAAACTATGATGAATAAAGAAATCAAATTTAATTTTAACGGAATTTATGGTCCATAAAAGAATAAAATTTTAACTATTAATCTCAAAAAAATCAACATGCATTAATTTTAAAAAAAAGTAACACAACTATTTCATCATAAATATTTATTAAAAAAAATAAATATAAATAAATAGCACATCATGTAGGTTAGTGGTAGTCGTTAACACCTTATCATACATCGGTCATGGTGTCAAGACCCATGTCCTTTCTGAAGATGATTTTTTGTCACCTTAAAAACATGATGTCAGTTTTTTTTAAAACCACAATAATTTAATATATAATATGGATATACATGAAATATGTTTTATCAATAATTATCCTTTAAACCAAGGTTTTAAATTCTAGATATGTGAAAAAATACTACCTCTAATTATTATCTTATACTAATCATGAAAGGATAACCTTATAACCCTTCTCTAAGGTGAAAATACCAAACATTATAAAGTGAGAAAAAAATTAACATAACATTGATTCCCCTATATAACTCAAATTAAATATTAGCTATCACATTCAAAACATGTGAATACCCCCATCATATATTCTTTTGAAGCATGGTAACAACCATAATTTCCATAAATCATTTTGAAAAACATGCATTCTTCCTCATTAAAATGTATTTTGGGTTTACTCCACAAATCCAAAAATGTTTTAAACTGCAGTAGTGGTAACATAAACCATCTATAAAGAAGTACTTGCTTATTTCAAGTTAAAAAAAACTATCCAATTTAAATATTAATATCTAATGTACCTTTTCCATGAAAAATTATCTTATCATAAAGAACATATTAATGGATACCTTCCCATAGAAAAAATATCATCTTCTTATTAAATCACTTCACCAGTCCAACCTAAACATATTAATATTGAGCGAAAAAAACATAAGTAAAAAAATACATATATATTTCATTATTCATAATTTTTTAATCCATATACATAAATACTTCAATTACATCAAACTTAATCCATTAACAATGACACCTAGTCCTATTACATAATACCGATTTACTTTAACATCTCATTTGTAGTCTCTAAATCATCTGCAATGTAACCATTACATTCACCACATTGTTGATTCTCATCTAAAAACATTCTTCTGGGGACATTGGGATGAATAATGATTATCTTCTCTATAATTAAAACACATATCCTTAGATTATGAATTAGGGAGGCCAAAATTCCTATCCATTTCAATATTTAAACTCTTCATTTTTCCATTAAAGTCACTTTGTTTGTGTCATTCTTTTCCTTAGTCAAACAACCTTCATGTTCCTATAAGATATACACATATATGATTATTTCCACCTTCTTGACATAAATGAAACGAAATATTTGTTCCTCCATGGTATCCATTACCTGAACTCTAAGTGAACTCCTTCTTTATCTTCCATGGCGAGATTGAGTTTTTGATAAGGTAAACATTGTTAATCGTGTTGTGTGAAAAATAATTAAGAAAGATAACAACATATTTCATTCAAGTGATTATCTGAAATGACTTATCATCAGAAAATATTCCATCACATTAAACATTAATCAATTTCCTTTTGGTTTCCACCGTTAACTAAAAGCAGAATCATTGTTTGAGCATTACTTGCCAACGATCCTGTAACCAAGTGGTAGAGGTTCCTGCTTGGCATCCAAAAGACCAAGGATCAAATCTGGGTAGGGAAATTTTTTTCGTATTGTTGTAAGGAACTTTAGCAGTACTGTAGTAGTGCTGGAACTATAGTAGCGAGAACACTATAGCAGCGGAGGCACTGTATTATTTACTGTTACAAGGATGGTACGGTAGCAGGTATTGTAGCAGTATTGTTACTGTAGCAGTACTGTTCACTGAGTGGTCCTTTGGGCCACTATTTGGGATTTCAAGCCTTGTATTTATGCCACTTGGCCTTGGTCCTTCGGTCTATGTAATGGGTCTTCATATACCCAGTCTTAAAGAGGTTTTTTCTTTAAATAATAAATTGAGAGTTCGACCCCAACCATTAAAAACAAATATTATGAGCATTATTTATCATAGAAGAAAACCACATAGTCACAAAAATATTTACTTACAGGATGTCTAAATCATGAAACTTTTCATAATCTATGACTCCATGGGTTTATCATTAGTTATTCAAAGCTAAATTATATCTAAATCTCTCATTATGGTTTGTGAAGAGTTTGTGAATTCCCAAAGAATTTCCATTGGGAGTGTCAAACCAGGTGGGAAGCAAGGCCTGTAGTTGTGGAATAGATTATCTAGAGACAAGCCCATAATATATTTTTAGAGTTTTCACTCCTAGGTACATCTGTTCGAGAGGAACATCAACATGTAGTATCCTAATAGGGATGTATTTCTTAGAAATAACTCACTCTACCCTTTACCCAAATTCTAGGACATTTTACTAAATATTAACTCATTTGTATACTTATCCGTAGACACATCCCTAGATATATACTTAGAAATATACATAGGGGTCTCACTATTGTTTTCTCATCTATGTTTCCAAATGATAAATTTAAATTTTCTCTGATACCAACTATAACAACCCTTACTTTCAAAACATTAATATTACATAACGTTTACAAAATACATAAACGTTAGACACACAAACACCCAGAGGACATTGTTTCTATAGTGAATTTGGAAACATAGAAACTAAAACACTATTACATATGTGAGCTACATCATCTACCAATGGTGTTTTCATGACTATAAACATTATTATACATATAAATAATTGTACATATCATCATAACCTAGGGAAAAGGAAACATAAAATTGGCATGAAAAATTGATCAGTAAGGGTTAACAAGGGATACATGTAAGCATAAACGTGAGTATAGGGGTATGAGACTGTGTTCATGTAAATAGAAGATCATACCATACATACCACATATCATAACCAAAATCATGGGATACAAATTGGAATTTCATAAGAAATGATTCATATGAAGTAAATAACATAAGTCATGAAAGCATAATATAACAATATGACATGTAATTTTGGAAATCAAATAAGCCTGTAATTATTTCCATAGTAGCCAAGGCATGCTTAGAAGACCAACCGAGATGTATAGATTCACTCCCCATACCATGATAGTAGTTATGGTTCACTCCCATGGACAACATAGCACCATGAGTTCACTCCTCATACCATGTTAGTAGTAATGGTTCATTCCCATGACCATCATAATAGTAATGGTTCACTCCCAAGACCATCATTGTTTATCTCATGAGATATAAAACTTTACCCAATTCATTGAAGAGAGATATTGGTCCCAACCTTCATATAATGAAATCAAACATACATGTTCCAATAGATCACAAATAAACATTTCATAACCCACAATATTAAATTGGTATCATAAAAATGTAAACATGTCATTAACTATAGAAAATGTTACAAGTTTCATAACCATTTCTTCCAATTCATAACATGTAAAAGGGAAAAAAATTATATACATATAATCAATGAAGGATTAATGGGTTTCATAAATACCATGAAATCAAGAATTACTTATTCATATAAAGGTTATGAATTAAACCTTTAGACCCTTTTCTAGAGAGGAATGATTAACATTAATAGATGTTATCCTAGATGGAAAATAATTTTGGTTTGTCCTGTAAATAAGTTTCTGGATGAAAATAACCCTTCTTCTTTGAAAAATGATTTTTAATACATAAAACCATTTGAAAATCAGTTTCCTAGAAAATACCTCAAATGATATGATATCATTTTGAAGTCCTTTTTCCGTTAAAAATTATAAAATATATATAAAAACATTTTAAAATCCTTTTTATTTGAAAACACATAAATAAATATTTTAAATGTTTTGAAAAAAAATTCTTTGAAAATACATTGAAAACATAGAAATAGAGCTTTAATACATTTTAAAACCCATTTTCCCTGAAAAATTATAAACTATGCTTGAATACATTTTGAAACCCATTTAATTTAAAATAATATGAAATTTTGTCAATAGATCATGAAAACTTTTAAAAAAATATTTTCAATGAAAACGTATAAAATATGATTGAAAACATTCTGAAAACCATTTTATTTGAAAAATATTTTTAAAAAAATTTTCTTAAAGATGAACCATTTAAAAATGTAATGGAATCTTCAAAGGAATGACAATGGGTAAATCTTTATACATTGAATGTGGTCTAAAGAACATTCAATTTCCACGGTAAAAAATATTTCAAAAGTTCATTGATCAGAAAAAAAAGAAAAATCTCTTGAATAGATTAGTAAAAAGAAAAAGGGTAAAAATTTATTTTAAATATTATAGGATAATGTTATAATATTCTTAGAAACCCTTTTTAGAAAACATTGATTTCCGACCGAAGAAAGGGTAAAGATAAACTGTCCTGAAAACACTCTCTTAACTATCTTACGTACCAAAGACTGTAATATGGTACCAATACATGAGAATATCATGGAATAAAATGTTCTAATGAAGAACATGAATATTTTTGATATATTTATCATAATATTTTATCAATGGAAGCATAAAAATAAACATTCTCAAAAAGTGATGAGGTTGTATTAATAAAATCTTATATCTCGGTAACTTGGGATCATACTCTCCACGTAAGAATAATAAATTAAATAAAGAAAAATATATAAATAAAATAATAATATTTATAATATAACATTTAAAATTTATGTATATTTATCTCTAAAATAATTTTAGGTACGTAAGAATATATGAATCTCAAAGTAGAAATATTGACACTAATCAATTTTACCGATTTGGTAACTTTTGAAAGTTAATCCCCATGAAAAAAGGAAAATTAAATTTTAATGTGAATACCGATAAATTTAAGTAAATAGTACATATAATAAAATCATGGTATTTACAAACACCACAAAAAATTAAAGATAGGATAACATAGTATGTATCTCACATAAATTAAAATTGGGATGAAACCTCTTACCTTGTGCCTTGAATCTCTTCATACTCATACAAACATCTAGTGTAATAAATATAAGTTTATTATTAATATTTTACAGAATAATATTATTATACATAATATCATATAATGCTTTATCATGACCATATATTTCCCTCTTGTAAAGGATCCAATGTAAAAGTTCACTTTGGGTAAAATTCACGTTGTTCTTCACATGTGTCTTAATTTATAACTTAATTTGTACTCATAATTATATGATTATTCATGAATTTAAATGATTATACAATGATAAGTTATATAAATTATATGTTTGGTATAATAATCTATAGAATATAGGAGTATGAAATGGAATTCACCATTCATGGAGACAGTAAGCCATACGTATGCATGGACGCTATTTCCGTCTATATTATCATTCCGAAAGAGTGTTTTTATATGAAATATGTATTTATATGTGTGTATATATCATTATTAAAGTTTCATTAAAATATCATATAAATTATATAGGTTCATTAAAACCATATTTAATATATTCTATGTTTTGTGTGAATAAATCACACTCTTTGGAGGGGAGGTCATCCAAACTTCCTCAAACGGGATTATCTTATTAACAACAAATGAAAAGTAAATATATGTGTGTTTTAAAAGGAATAAATAAAATTAAATACATATTAAACATAATATTTTACATATATAAAGTAATTATGCATCACAATTGACACAATGATTTTTTTCTAGGGGAAATTAACAATCATCGTTTCATGAGGCAATAGTATACCATACATAAACACAGTATGCTCATCCTCGATTAGAATGAGGTTTGTTTATGTGTATGTCAAAATCTTCACATAGTAGAAAAATATTATATAGAGCATATTTTTTATCAAAAAATAATTGTATAAAGACAATGGTGGGGGTGGAAAAATAAATTAATGGAAAGGATCCAAAGAGAAGATGATACCTCTTCACCGGGAAACACCTATTGGTTTGTGCCAAAAGGAATCCTTGAAAAGATTTATACCTATAGGGAGGATTGAAGATAAAATTGAGGATTTTTTCGAGTATTAAAGGGAATATAATGGAATAATATAAATGGTTGGGTGGTTTGGGGAATAGGTAGAGGTGGTGGCCTTTTATTGGGAAGGAGAAGGACTAATTTTGAATTTCAAAAAACAATTTAGTTGTGTATAGGCTATTACCTAAAAAAATTAATAACAAAAAAAATCAATAATAAAATTCATATAGAAGAAATATGGACATAAAATGGGATTTGGACAACTGTAAAGTTCATTTTGGCCATTATGTTTAAGGTTTGGTCCCTAATTAATATTAAATTGCCTTAAATATTGTGATTAATGTTCATCACTTTTACTAATTATTTTGGTAAAAAACCTAACATGGAAATATTAGACTCTAAATATTAGAATAAATAAAATGGTGTATGTTGTATTTTTAAAATTAAATTCACAAAATATTCAAAATTTATATTAGTTCTAATCCCACAGACATGATAAAATAAGGGGGTTTTAATGTTGGATGATGTTCTAATGTTTGTAATGATTATATAGTCAGTTTCAAAGTGGAATTGATTCTAATGAATTATGTTTTATTAATATATCAAATATATATATCTAATTTTATATTAAAATTTTTTTATAATATCATTATTAATTATTAATTAATTTGACAAAAGGATGTTTTTAACAAAAAATCAGTATTTTCCACTATACATAAAAAATAAAGTTTCTCATAAAA
This sequence comes from Viscum album, assembly GCA_963277665.1. Lineage (NCBI taxonomy): Eukaryota > Viridiplantae > Streptophyta > Magnoliopsida > Santalales > Viscaceae > Viscum > Viscum album. The sequence goes on from OY728163.1 coordinate 1,722,443,843, forward strand.
ATAAAAAACATTACCCCTAGGATAATTTCAACATTTTGAATTAAAAATTGAAGTATATTTTGACCAATTAAAAATAAAATTATGTCTAAAAGTAATTTTATTTTTAAAAAAATTTCCATTCATGAAAAAAATACTTATATTATAATGGGATATAACAAAAAATCTCCTCTTTTTTAATGATATGTTTTATTTATATAAAAAAATATAAATAATATTTTGAAAATAGTTATTACTATTAATATAACAATTTTTAATGGTCATTTTATTATTATCTCATGTAATCAATTATATATCTATATATGAATATGTTTCATAGAAACATAGTGTTGCATGCATTATACGCCATGTCGGTGTTTCTTGTAGTACATGTGATGTTGGTATTGTATTTAGCACAAGAAAAGATGGTATTTCATGTGAATGGAATATTTAACTTAGTGATTTAATATATATTTTTATAATGAATTATTTTTAGTGTAATGTGAAATGAGAAATATTGAAATGATTAATAAATTCGAAAAACAAATCCCAAAATATCGGGGTGTTACACATCACAAGAATTGTTGATGTAATAATAATCATGTTAATATTATCCAAAATAGCATGAAAATAGGAAATTAAGGGAAATGATTCCACTTTTTAGCACCCCACATTTTTTATTATGAATATTAATATTTTCAGTTTCTACATGGCCACGAAAATGCCATCAAATATACAAGAGGATTAAGACTAGTAGTGAGGGACTATATTGTGTTAGAGGGGAGAATTTTACCTCATATCATAGTATTATAATTTTTTAACATGAAATAGGATAATTAAATGATTATTGGAATTTGAATAATATAATCATGTGGGGAAATTTAAAAATAAGTAATTCCCAACACATCTATAAGATACATGAATTGACTACCCACTAGGATGAATTCAAATGAATATAATAAAAAAACCACTATATCATTAATATTTTATGTTATACATAACTACATGATCCAAATATAAGTCATATCTAACTTTTATCATCAGTCTTATGCCTTCGCCTAACCCATTCTAGAAACCATGTGAATGAATACTTAGCTACCCATGTACAATAGTTCATTGAGCTTGGTTTGAGTACATAAATACATAGGGAACCCAAAACGTGGTCCCATAAATAGATAGTAAAAACAATCTATGTTTTCATGAGCTACTCAATAGGATAAAAAAATATTTTTCTTCTTGAGATAATATAAATAAACAACATTGTATATATGGATAGATTTCTACCTTGGATTGAACATAACTAATTTTTCTAGTAGTCTATTATCTTTTTATAAGTTATTTCAAATAAGGGAGATAAAAGACCTATCCCTGAGATCAAATGTACATATCTCTACTAAATATATTTTTTAATAACTTGACTCGGTGGACATTCAATAAATAAGTCATTCAGTTGGATCATAGGCGTCATATGTATACAAATCATTCCATATGTGGTCAGTGGATCCAAGAAAACATCTCGACATTCCCTATTATAGTCCAATGTCAAATTCATATGTCTCTGTCTATATGATATATTGAAATTGGAAATATAATGGATTCCTAATGGGATGTGAATTAATGAATATATAATGAATACAATCTGGATTTTTGGTGTTAACTCACCATCCATCAATCTTTAACTCAATATTGTACTAGAAAATATCAATGGGAAATAAAATTCTATCGAATACCCCAATTCCTAGGGAGTATCCAAGTAATGAAGTGAGAGGATCAACATCAAGCTCAAAGATATATCCAGAATCCAATTACTAGGGTAAATTTTTCCACATGAAAACCTATAGCATAATGTAGATCCTAATGAAATTGGAATCTTGGGAGATGTATTAATTATGGGGGGTTTTCTATATGAACTCATTTACCCCATTGATTTCACATTTTAGGGGGGAATCCTTGAAATAGTAGGAACCCCATTGATCATATCATCAATGACTAGATCTTTAACTCACTATGAATACAAGTTATTTCAATTATTGATTACATTTAATTCAGGAATTAAGTTCTTTTTAAATGATTGACAGAGTAAATTCATATTTGAAACCCAATATGTTGGGAATCCAACATGATATATATATACACATATATCCTAATACACAAAAAATATGTATTTTGATATAATAATATACAAAGAAGGATAGATACATATAAATACATATAAATTATTATACAATAGAGAATCATGTATGTTCATCCTCCATTTGTTTTAGTTATTTCATGTCCATACACTTATACAGAACATTGTCATGAATGGAATTGAGGTAGCCTATGCAACCTCCATTAACTAATTCCACTAAACTGGTGCTCAGAGTTAGTTCTCCATTGGGAATCATGCACTATACCTCATATGTAAGAGGCTTTAGATTACTACCGAGATCCTATGGTGTGTAAATTAAGACTCTATGACCTCATATTAGGTTAAGAAACCAATGAAATTAATAAAACATCACCAATAGTATTAAATAATGAGAATTAGGAAGTAAAAAATAGAAACTAGGATGTAATAAATAATGAAATGTAGTAACATCTCATACATATATGTTATACATACATATATAATCACCCACAATCATGGTCATGCATATATTGAAAATAACGAAACTGAAATAAATGTATATTTCTCATATACTTACTCCATGATGAACCACATACCAATTCTTTATGAAACTTTTGAGATGCTCTAGCCTGATAAATAAAATCAACTTGAACTTGTCTTCTTGATAATGAAACCCTAATCCTTTCCCATATGATCCATGTGTCCATTCTCAAACTAAATTTCTACATAAATTCTTCATTATCACTAAGGTGCATGTATATGTGGTGAGAAAAAATCATAGTAGGCCAAAAAAAATTGTGAACCTATAATAGGTTATCATAAGTGAATTCTCAGGAAATATGATCATCTTAGCTGAACCATTCATAATAGTGTAAATAAATAAAAATATGACTTTATCCTTATTCACGTGAACCTGATTGACAATAAATCATTTGAATATATCCTTAATATATATTTCATACCACATAATTCATGTATAATCATATTGATCCTTGGGTATGTGATCCTCATCAAATATTCCTTCTTCATTATGTTCTATAAATTTCTTTTAACAATTAATGATTTCATAGACATTCTCAAGACCTGAGGTGTATATCTAATGAATTTGTTTATAATGATAATGAATATTATTAAAATATAATTCCATTTAACATTTAAAACCATTCATGGAATTATGAATCAGAACCCATGTATTTATCAAGGAATAACATAATTAAATGAAACCTATGTCAATATTTAAGTAATTATACATTTGGTTTTTATGTATAACTCATGGGGTAATATAATATATTCAACCTATGATAATGTCCAAGTAATATTTTAATATATATGCATGTATTACCAAAGAAGTGATATAATATTATTTTTATTACAATCCAATTTAATTCATTCCATGTTGGGAATCCATGTATCACTCAAGGAGTCATATAATCTTATTTTCCTTATGAACCCATCTATGGAATTCAGTATCTACAATCTATGTATCGATAAGAAAACATATAATTTAGTTTAAAATCATGGAACACCACATCTACTATGGTAAATAATGTACAACAATTATGAACATAATTTAAAACATGATTCAATCATGTAAGGCTCATATACTAGATCCTATGAAGCACCTCCAGGTATCTAGTTTATATAAAAGTTAAATAAAATGGATGAGAAACTAGAAATACCTCTAGGAATCCATGTCAAAAATCACATTATGGGAGAAACATCAGTTAGAAAGCTCAGAAATCAGACATAGTAGAGGAATCCTATAATATTTATGTTAATATATAAATACATGCATGAGGGAGGATAAACACATAAAACCACCAGCACTTCCATAACCCCTCATTATTATATGTCAGTACATGTTCAAAGGTGGAAACAACTACTATCTAAAACTAAAACCATAAAGAACTATATTAGGGTAAGTTGTACACAGGGTCACCCATTAGATCCCAAAATCAGACATAGGAGAGGAATCCTATAAGGGATTACCATGGTCGACACAAAAGGTAATGAATCCATCATGTGATCTTTAAGACACCATGTAATGAAATTCCTCCCTTAGGGGATCCTCAAAATAGGTATGTAAATAGAGGAATCCTACACAACATCCTCTAAATGAGTAGTAAAATGAAGCATCATAAATTGGATCTTTGGAAATAGTAATCATAGGCACCCTACATGGGATCCTCTTTGTATAAAATTGTGTTGTGGCATCCTACAAGGTATCCTCAGTCAAAATAAGATCTCGAGGTAACACATACCACAACACCACCTACAACATCTCATGGAATACAAGGCTAGAAGGAAGCATCTCATATGTATGGTGTTCTCATGAGAAAATATATATGTAATAATTGGTCAAGGGAGATGAACCATGGCCCATATTAGACCAAGATATTACATTATATTTGTAAAAACACCAAAAAATAGTATTACTTCCACTAACTCGAAACATTATAAGATACCTAAAATGAGGTCATCAAAGTACTAATTCCATTCCCACTCATTGTTAATCACAACACTCAATTTGGTCTCATCCCCCGTATCACCCTAAGGATAAAATAGAATTAAATTATGAGAGTAGGAACAACCCCATTATGTCGATATCCCAAAATGCATCTTAATAATAGAAAAATCCTAAGGGTTTCTCCATCAAGATATATATGAAAAGAAATAAAAATTAAATACTAATAAAACCAATTCAATTTCTAGGGAATAAAAACATGCATAATAATATAAAGGGTGTTGATGGAGAAGTATATGATACACATTTCCATATACATGCTATGTATACCCTTGTATACAATGTTTACACCCAAATCCCCACGATGGAATGTACTCTTATAGAACATGGAATATTAATCGCATGTACAAGGTGTGTAAAATATATAAATCGTATGTACCCTATATGGGGTACCAACTCATGTATCTCACCAGATTGACATAGTTTCTTTTAAAATTCATGTACTTCTATATGGAATTTAACATAGTCGGGGTCTCCCTTAGTACCATACCATATATGAATGTGTACCCCTACACGGGATTTCATTAATTTTACTCAACTACATGAAAAGAACATTAAAAAAGGCGCCCGTAAAAAAATTTATCTTCCATGAATTAGAAGAACTTATGGTATGATTTCTTAAAATACACATGGTCTGATTAGAGTTCTTGAACCAAAAAAACCAAACTAATTGTTTGAAACCCTGGATTTCATCTCATTAAGAATTTATTGATCCACTAGGTGTCCAGAGTAGTCAAAAAAGGGATCCAAAAATATAAAGAGGTAAATATACAAGGATTTATGGTATAAAAATTAAACCAACCAAACTTTTGGTGGAATATTATAGAATATTCACCTGTATTCTCATTCCACCATGACTGCATGACTAACTATTTCCTCTCATACTCCATGGTGGAAATTCTCTTATATGCCCCCAATCACTCTCACACTCTTTTTTCTATCCATGTTTTATGACCAATGAAGACCAAGGGGGAATTATAAACATGGTATTGGGGATGAATATAAGATAACATGTAAAAATAAAATAAAGAAAAAGAAATTAAAAATAAAATAGGATCAATCCTAGAAAAGACTTCAAATATGAATGTATTTATAGAATTGGGAATGCCCCGTATTCCCATCAAAATTATGGAGACAAAATCCTTGCATGATTCCCTTTTCAAAAAAATATCTAAATTATTGTGCGTGAATAAATTAATATTAATTATTAATTATTCCATAAAACTAAAATGAATACGATCATCACCAAACTCATGTCCTAGTGAAAAAAACATATTCTAGGACAAATGGAATGACCATATAAATTATCTGAGATCACATACATGTGGGAAAAATCATTTTACCCAACTCAAGAATAATAAAATAAAATATTATAATAAATTTCATAGTATCCATAAACATGTTTTTTTCAAAATCTACACTATAAAAATTATCATCATCTAGAATTAATGGTGGTCAAATAATATATATGACTTCATCCAAATGAACTGAAAAACTATTCTATAATCACCATACCAAAACCTATATTAGAACATTAACAAATCTTCCCACAATTATGCCTTTCAACCTCAACTAATTTGATAATCCCTGCCATGGGAGAACCCTTATCTTCTCATGACATATAATATAAAATATAAATGTAGGAAAAATTTTACTTCACCAAACACAATGATTGGAATGTGAATAACACCTCACACTAGAGTGACAATGCTGTATTATCAAAACATCTCATATTTCTACATTCTGATAATAGATCTAATGGAAAATGATGTATTAGAACACAAAAAGAGACTCACAATACTCAAATAACCAATGGTGTACTCTACATAATATGTATTACAATATATTAATACTCAATAACAACTCCCAAGGAGTTCATTTTTCAAACCCAAAAAGAAATTGTAAAATCTCTACATATAGCAGATGCTCTCTCATTATACTAAGGATGACGTCAATATATATGGAGTGATTGGTTATATTGTAAAAGTATGATAATATTCCATAAATATGAGTTTATCTCACTCCTCCAACCATGATCACTTCAGAATAAGCTATATATGCATGTAACCAACTATTGACATGATATCCTTTAATAATGTGTTTCGAAATCTAACCTTGGGTCAATAACATCACAGCACCCATTTTATTTCATAGAGAACACTCATTATAGGGGAATATCTATTAACAATTTTCAATGATATTGGTTTCCAAGACCAAACGAATTTCATTAAACCCAATCTTCCTCATCTCACACACTTCCCCTCACTAATTAAATATTTATATGATACTACACAAAATTAACACATACAATTATCTCCGGAATCACATTCTTGTGATTCATTAATCACAAAGGAAATGTTGATCTTGCTACATGGAATGTTAGTCTATGAAACCTAGAAAACCCCTTGGAATACCCTATCAAAGTTGAGAATTATTCCTTTTCCTTGATTTATTCCACGAGTAACCATCATGTGATCTCATTTTTTTAAATGTAAGTGTCAAAGACACAACTACTGGTCAAAAATCCTGGGAATCTAAATAATCCTTCCCATAGAAGCCATTTTCAATATATATTATCCCTAGGTACATCCTCATAATCCTAAATCATCATTGTGCCTATATTGTAATACCTAATCACCTTCTATGAATTTGTCCCTCCATGAGCATAAAACAAATCTTTCTACCTCATAAGGCATCCACAATCCATGGCCAAACACACTCATAGGTTCCTATCAATCAAATAGATTGTCGACCTTTAATTGTCCGGATAAATAAATGGACCTCTTGGTCTCCGAAAAAGACCTACTGATCAAGTCTCATAATTGGGGCACTATATCCTACAACTTATGAAATATGTGAAACCTCTCTCCATGGTCACATCTCATAGGGATTAATATAAAAACCATATTACATGAAAGTAATATAATATTCTATATAACCCAATTTATGGGCGGGAAAGATAACTAAAACATGTAATGGTCAAAATCTATCAACATGTGTTCAATTATATAGGATTTTTATTTCTTGTTATTGATGAAAATTACATTAAATTTTTAATTGGAAATACATTTATAAATACTAGGATATGTATGGTGATACAATTGAATCAAAAACCCTGAAATGGCATACTATGACCAAATTCACATAATTGAATTCCTACTAGAGTATCATGATATTGATATAGGAATGGTAATGAATTGAAACTCACTCGGAATCCTCACACATTAAAAGCCCCTTGAGGTCCTCATTCACTAAAAATAATTAGGGATCTATTTTTATATTACTAGAGGATATGACATGATAACCATGAAAAATGAAGATAAGTAAAATATCATAAAAAAAAGATGGGATAACTCCCAGTTGGCTGTTATGTATTTCAATTAACCACATCGAAAAACGAAACATCTATTATAGGTCAGTTGGGAAGGAATTAACTGTCAATGCTAGCCTATAAGGGTCAGAAGTACATGGAAAGAGTTATCTCAATGATCTATGTAATTTAACAATCAAATGGTTTTTTAAAATATATTTTTCTTCCATTCCATGTATGACAGAAAAGTATAGGTTGTATTGGAACATTAGATCTCTGAACCTAGAAAACAATTCCCTACAACGTGTACAATAAATGGGCACCATATACCCTATCAAACCAACAAGGTCATTGAACCTTTCCTGCATGAAGACTAAGTCAAAACACTCACTATCAAACATATCAACATAAACCCACATAAAATACCATGAAATATAAATATATATACATGTTATACTAATTGACTATAATTACACCAAGAACATCATATGTAATAATGAAAATTAAAAATCGCATATAACATGTGGACCCATTTTCCAAATATAATGAATGATATGCCTCTTTCTTTTTTTGGGGAAGATTAAAAATAAATCATTAAACTCTGATGGAGGTTTCAAGGGATATAAATCCATAAATAATCATAAATTTAACATCACATTATATTAATATGATGTGAAATTCATAAAAAACTATTACATCGATTATCAAGAATGAAAATCCCATAACCCTGGTAACTAGTACTTCTCATAGGGCTAGGTGTTATGGAAAAACCTATCCAACATACATCAACCTTGCAATACATTACTTGTAATCATATATACCATATCCCAAATAGAAATTAATGTGAAATGAAAAAAATATTATAAAACATTGTAATTTCTTGAACAGTATGCCACTATATTGGTGTCGTGAGTTGGTTATCCCCAAGGCCTCAATCACACCTTCTGAAATTAGAAATTCTACTAACTAAAAACAAAGGCCTATGATGTGTCCATACAGATACTATTCACTTATTTTAGTGTGTACAACTTGTTGAAATAAAGAAACATTATCCATATCTGTAAATAAAGTGAGTGAAAATAATATAAATATTATCCAGGATATGATAATGATTAAAATGCTCTAAAATACTAAATATCCATGTCTCACATAAAACACTAATCAACCAATATTCTAATAATTCGTATATAACAAATAATGAAACCTAAATAAATGTTCATGTCTCTACAACTAACTCTGATCCTAACAACATAACTGGAAATCATGACACTGTCAAGAAACTCCACCCTGATCTATAAAAGCCACATGAGTGTCTCCTATAAATCATAAAACCCTTGAATATAACCATATCAATCATGTATCCATGCTATAAATGAATATAGGAATATGTTTCTCAGGAACAATGATGTTCACATATAGGGGGTGATAAATAAATCTCATTATATCAACCCTAATGGGGATCATATAACCAAATATCATATATTCATTCCCATGAAACATGATCATCCAACTAAATATATGTATAAATTATTTAATTCATTGGTGTGTGACCCTAATATATTTTACCTTCAATGGAAAACACTAGAAATGTCTCATAAAAATTTTTCATTTCATAATTAATATCAAGACATGAGGTGTATAACCAATACTTATGTGTATAAAAATAATCAAGAATAATAAATAAATTCGATTTATTATATGATCACATCCAAGGTGTTCTAAAAAGAAACCCAAGTATTTACCAAGGAATAATATAATTCCATTCAACCTATTATCCCTTACATTGGATTTTGAATTTGAAACCCCTGGATCACTCAAGGTTTAATATAATCTAATCTACCCTATGAGCCCTTCCAAGGAATTTGTATTTGGAATCCATGTATCTCTTAAATAATCACATTATATTATATAGCCTATGAGATCATACATGTATTTACATATATGAATTCAAAGTATCACTCAATGTATTATATAGTCCTCTCCCCTTTTATCCAGTAAAAGTTATTCCATAATAAAAAACCTAGTGTCTCTAAAGGAATCATATAATCACATTTAAAATCATTGAATTCCATATTAATTGTTAAAGGTCTTTTCCATTAATGAGGAATTTAATGACCAATAACATTTAATCCTTTAAGACTTACAATCTGGATCCTAGGAATCACATCTCGGCTCCCTAACATTGTAATGATCAAAAATAGAGTCTTAGAATCGAGATCCCATGAAAATCCAATTAGAAACTCTTTTATAAATCAGATTACATTAGAAATGTCATCAGAAAACCAATAAGAACATATTTAAATCATATTTTAAAAAATAATTTTCATGGGAAGGAATAAATACATGACTATGGGTGACCATACACATAAACACACCACTATATCCACAACCCCTCAGGATTAAAAGTTTTGTATGGGTAATAAGGTGACACATACCACCATATCTACCCAAACCCATAAAAACCTAGATTAGGGTTAGTTAAATACAAGGAACCCACAAGGTTCCATAAATTAAACATAGTAGAGGCATCATACTATGGATCCTCTTGATCCATACATAAGTGAAGAAATCCATATTACAATCAACTTTTTCAACACGTAAAATAAGAAATCCCTCAGGGTATTCATAAAATGAGTATGTAAGAATATAAATCTTATGTTGGATCCTTTGAAAGGTTATAATGTGGAGGAATATTACATGTTATTCATTATATTATTAGGCATATGCCTCTTATACTAGACCCCCTAGGTTGAAACATAAGTAGAGGGATCTTATATGGGGTCCTCAGTCACACCAGGCTCTTTACAAAACACATCCAAAAACATCATCTCAAACATATCATGGACACCTTAGAAATAATGAAACATATCCCAATGGGTTAATCATCATAAAAAATCTATGTATGTTGTGGTCTTGGGAGATGGATAATTGTGTATCTTAAATCAGGATCTCAGTTGAGTTGCATTCAAACACCCATCCAAATAGTCCATATCAAACCAACTAGGAACATTATGATATACATAAACTGAGAAAATTGGAGAAATCATGGCATGTACAGTCACTATTAATGAAAACCCTAAAATGGGAATCATAGAATGATTTACCATCAGGAGAGAATTGAATTCAATTACTAGAGAAATAACTTATCTACTGAGTCTATCCACAGATATTTCCACTTAAAAAGACTCAAAACACCCTATGGGTTCAACCATCATGGTATATGTGTGAAAACACTCAAATTTGACTACTAACATATCAAATTCTACCTCTGAGGAGTCAAAATATGAAAATCACCCAAAATGGTAGAAAATAAGCAATATATGACAAGAATAACTAGTTAAACATCTTGTACTACCAAAGCCCCAATTGGGAATGTAATCCATAAAAAAAGAATATGTAGACCACGTATGAGGAATGTAAAATTTTTAAATAGTGTGTACTCAACATGGGGTAACATTCCATGTATCTCAAATTCTTTAGACATGTATCTCATATTTTTTGGGTAATTCTACATTGAATGTAACCCACTTTGAGATTGGCCTTTTAAACAATATTGTTGGTAATTCATACAGATTTTTTCATTTCAAGTACACAACTATATGGAAAGGAACTACAACACTGTGTCTACATAAAATTAGTATTGTGTACATTTGAAAAGTAATTTTCCTATAAAATAAAAAATAGATGTTTTTTAACTACACATCGTGTGATCATAGTTTGGGAATCAGAAACCCCTTAAAACGGCCTGGATCCTTTTTTATCCTGATTCAGCATTTATTAACCCATTAGTGGTCAATAATGATAATAAAAGGGAAATAAAATCAAAATGTAGAATGTTTTCAAGTATTTATGTAACAGAAATAATAATTTTCCAACATTTTTTGGGAATCCACTAGCGATCTACACATATTCATGTTCCACCACTACCACATAACTACCCAAAATCTACCAAATCTCTACGGTGGAGCCTCCAATATCCTTCCTCTCTTCATATCGCATTTATCTCCTAATATAGTGACATTAGAGTCCCAGTGGGGAATACATGTGAATCCAGGGGGAGAAAAATGAAAACATGGAAAAGAAAATGATTCAAATTTATAGAAAAATATAAAAGGGATCGAGCATAGACCCATTGCTTGAAAAGAGTTTATTGATCAACTAGAGAAATCATCCCATTTTGGACTCAACGGATGAGAAAAAATATCAATACTATTCTACATTTAAATTATATATCCAAATGAAATTTTGTGAAATAATTAATATTTATTTAATCAATATTAATTATTATTCTTTCAATGAAATTATAACCTCTCATATTTCTATAAAACTCATGAGCTATAGTAAACACACTACTATAAGACCAAATGTGTGCTTTAAAAAATTAATTTTTATCATACAATATGGATAAGAGACCATATTATATTTATCATGATTTTTAAATCCTAAATTAAAATTTTATTGAATATTAGTTAAAAAAAATATTTTCTAACCTATTAATTCCCATGTAATGTAGTTTTTTATATTTAATTTAAATTTTTTAAATGTAATCAATTTAACATTTCAATAAAATATTGTTTAATAGTTGATTGGTTGTTGAACGCCCGAACTAACTTCACTAACCAACTATAGTGGATGTTCTAGTTAATATATATTATAGGGTGAAACCCTAGGTCATGACATACATGTTCCCAGCTCTACCATTCCATGGAAACAAATTGTTCGGTGCACTCATCCTGGTTTTCCATCAATGTCCACGTTTAGGGCTGATGTAATCCTTCCACAACCTCCTCAATAAAGGTCCCAAACTAATAATTTTATACATAATCTATGTTTTACTAACACATTCCCTTTTTTATAGATCACATTCGTGGTCCATTTATTATAAAGGAAATCTTTTTGGTTACTTGCATAGTCTACAGGGGTCTAGGGGTTGACATAGTGCCTAAGGGGCTGAAATGGACCTTCCCAATTTGCTCTAAATTTATTTGGAATCTCAATTATTATTTTAAACTACATAATAATGTTAACTAAATAATTAAATTAGTTCAATATGGAAACACAATTAATTAATGGTCCTCGCAATTAGCTCTGAACCCAAGTACATCCCACATTATAAACACTACAGAAATTTAATTCTAGGGAATGTACAATTGATGACATACCTCCTTAATATCTTTTACCAAATAATTTTACTACCTGGTATGTTTATAAAAGACGCCACTAGTATGTACAAGGCTAAAGATTCCCATATTTGAGGTCACACCCACACCAAACACATATATCCAAATAAACATCCTAAAAAATAAAATAAATCACTTATTTAAAAAATTGGATATTTTACTTCAAGATTGATATTAGTTGATTACCTCATCGACTGATTTCCACTTCATTAAACCCAATGAAACCTCCCTCAATAAGGCCATATAGTAACCTAACATTATTCAAGAAAAAATCCATAATGAAAAAACATGATTCTATGAGAATTATTATTCAATAAAAAAATTAGAAAATTATATTATGTCAACATACAATGTTGTATCAATAAATAGTTACTGAAAAAGGATATTACATGATTCCCCAATCCAAATAATCATATATGATTCAAAGTATTTATTTGATTCCCCAAATCTCTAGTAAAATCTATAATAGTATCGTATATTTGAATATTAGAGATTATAATGAGGCAAGGATAGAAGACAAGGAGGTCAGTAGGTTTGAGGAAAAACCAAGATTAAGTGTTTATTGTTTAAAAAACACTTCCATAGTGATAATTGTAGTGGAGGGGGATATGGATGGAGAAGAGGGTCATTTGAGGGGATGAAATAAGAGAGAAATGGGATTCCCCTTAAAAAATAAATGGGAAAATCTTATAGAAAATACCCCATGAAAATCACAAAATGGATGGGGGAATTGGTGAAGCATTGTCATAAGTATCCACCAAACTCCTATAAACCCCTTGATAATTGTCAATCCTATTTTAAAGTGTAAAATACCTATGTTTGTGGGTTTCAATCCTTAAAAGTCAGTTCCGAATCCAGATTCTCGTTTTCACCCGACCACTTCTCTGAAAATCAGTAATATATTTGGGTTTCAAATTCTTCTCCTGATAGGGAATCACACATGTTATATAGTGAATATTATCATAATAATTAAAAATGTCATATTATATGGAAATAAATAATCATTATATTAGAGTTAGGGCAAATTATGATGAAACTCATGAAAATTCACTTTGATAATTGGAGAATTATTATTTTTTGTAGATATATTATGAAAATTAAAGGATTAGATAGTGAAAGATAATAATGGATGAAAATTTATTTCTCTTAGTCTTTAAAAGGTGTGTAGAAATAAAATAGGGAAAGGAATGTAATTTTTTTCAATGATTTATTAGGAATTTTATGGTAATGGACTGATGCTATAATTTTACCTCCCATTGGGTACTTCCTCTATGTTTGGGAAGAATTATTAATACATTTCATATATTTGAAATTTGGAATTACATCCCTAAAATTCTTAATTCAATAAATGTAATTAATTATATTTTCAATGTATTATTTTGGTTATTTTGGGGACTATTTTCAAGATCAGATGGTAATTTGGAACGTGAATCCAATGCCCTATGTTCCCAGAAGAAGTGTTTGAAATTTATCAAATTTATTAAATATCATGGCATGAATTTTTTCAAAAAAGGGGAATAAAATATAAATGTAATAACATATAATAAATATGAGGGAATTATTAAGTTCAATGTGCTATTTTTACTTTAGTATCAACATAACCATTGTTAGTATGAGGTGTTTTTGAAAAAGTCATCGTAGGTGTCAAATGAATTAAATAATGTAAATAAATTATGGTATTTGTTATTTGATAAAGTGTTCTGGATTATAATTTAAATATATAGGTAAGGTGAATTATCAGGTATATCCACTATTCTATAGAGATCCATTGTACTATTAGAGAGAATTTGAGTAACTCTATTGTGAATGATGGTAAGATTGTTGTTCTAAGATCGGTGCATAACGATATTCGGGGACCCCTCAAATGACAACGAAAGAAATTTTTTCTTCATTAGTGATCAATATTAATTGAGGTTATATGTTTTTTATTTGGGTTTTATTAAAAAAAACATAATTCCTATGATAAATGAGAATTAATTTTTTAATGGATTGAATCACTGATCGATACTATTTTGGGATGAATTATCTATGAGGAATTTATTGGGATATTTTTTTTATTATGGCCCATAATTTTTTATTTTAATGAAACCTAATTGATTCCTACCGAAAACGACCAAGGAAAATTCCACTATTTATTTTTTTCAAATTTTATTTCCTTTATCTACATGCAGTCATCACCAAGGAGTTTTTTCCCAGTGGTTCGACCCAAATTATGAGTAAGGGATCATTTTGAATATTTTTCTTGGTAAAACGATTTGATATCGCAGATCCAAACATGGTATTATGTGAGGATATTGTGATGGATATTGTGGTTAGAGAATCAAAATAGATTAGAGACCTTGATATTTGACTGTTGTGTGAGATCACAATGGATATGAAAGAAAAAAAATTATCATGTGAACCGGGTGACTGAAATCTGGTAATCTGTGAGGGTGAGGCCCGATCAGAGTGGATATGAGCTTCCTGACACAATTCATGGAAGGATTTGGCACCATTGGAGTATAGAATAACATCCTTGATTTTTATTTCACATTTAAAGGAGATTTATTACATAAAATTACACTAAATAAAAACAGGATGATCAAGTGGTCTACTTTATTTTGTAAATTTTTTACATTACATAACATATTAAATGAATAAAATACATCTTTCTTGAAAACTTCTTTAATATGATCAAAATATTCTTTCATACTAAACATTACATATGAAAACATAAGGTAATACATAATAATTAGGTGAGTTATAATGCCTAGTATGAGAATAAACAAGTAATTATATGAAAAATACAATATATATAAGACAATAGGCATATTAAGGGATCATAAAAGGAACATTAATAATAATTCATGGTATAGAATGATAATCATGACTTGGGAAAAGTGGAAATAACATAAAACACAACATCATAGACACAGGTAAAGTCTAACCCTACCAATACATCATGGTGGATGAAGTACCATAATTTAATTAAGTAAACCCCCTTACCAATATGACGTATCAAGATACTAACCATTACCCAATGCATTAGAGTGCTATATAATTCTGAGAACACCCCTCACCATCATTTCATTATTATCCTTATGTGTCCCATATAGATCAATAAACATAGATTAATTCATCGTAATAATTTATTCCACAATCAAGGATTGTGTAATATATACATTTATGTTTCAAAAAAAATAATTATGTATGTATAATTATGAATACTCATGATATAATATAGACATGGTAGTCACATCACAATTATTTTGGAATGGAATATTGTGGTGCAATTTCAGAAGCATAATGGCATAAAAAATTTCTAAAATCGATTAATGGGAGGTAATGGGGTCCCTCTTCATTTATATATAAAGTAGGTTGTAATATTGACATGTAAATACATGTCCCAATATAAGCAATTGGAAATATAAGGCGTATCATAAGAACGAAACATGAGGAAATAGGAGACAGTAAATAACCCTAACGTGAATGTGTGACTCCAAAGGCTTGGGAGAGGATTATTGAGAGGTTGGGTAACCATGGGATAACTATAGAATGTGTATGAAGGAATATGGACGTGGCCCATGTTGTTTGATTGATGATTAATTGAAGCATGTGTTGGATTATGTAGGATGTGACAGGGGTTTCATTATTATTTTGGTTTTGGATTCGTAATAATTAAATATCCAAAACCACAAACCATACCATGGTTTTCTATAATGGACTATATTAATAAGGGATAAAAATACATAATAGTTCTTTTTCACGCACTGAACACATAAAAATATAAAATTTGGTGATGTATTGGTGAGTTACACTCTAAAAAATGTTTTTAAAATCTAAAAATACATTATAACTCTTGAAAGATTCATAATGGCTTCAAAAAATAAATAATATAAAATAAAAATCACATTATATTAAATATAAACCATATATTTGGTCTTGGAGACTACTTATATTACATATTAAATCACTTTTTGGTCATTTTTGACATAGTAAAAGACATGGTATATTTATAAGGTATTAAATTTTTACCTGAAAATTTGAATGTCTCGAAAAATAATAAAAACCTCTCTAATAAAGAATTCTAACTACATGGTTTAGAAAATAATATTCATTTTATCCAAATAATTTTTTTAGTAAGTGAATTTTCAAATATAAAATAGAAATATACATTTATTGAAAATGATGGTCGTTTACAATATCATTTTTTGAACCCTTATAAAAGACTATATTGTTTATCATAAAAATTTATATGATCATTTATATTTGATAAAAAATATTTAATAATAAAATTTTTTAAAAATATTAGTCATTTAATAAATCAATTAATTCATCAAAATAGATTCCTTAGTTGAATTTGAATATTTAAAAAAAATACTATTTGTGTTTTATTCAGTCAAAATAAAAAAAATTATAATGTAACAATAATAAGATAAAAATATAAAAAATATATTATAATAAATATTATATAATTCTTATTTATAGGTTTGGATACAAATCTCTTTAATAAATCAACATAATCCCTTAGAGTATGGTACGTGATGGTGGGGATTTCTTGGGGCCATTCAATGAACATGGTTTGGCCTAAAATCTTAATGAGATTGAACTTCTCCCATAAACTGTTTTCCTCATCCTTATGTTGTTGGATTTCAGCTTTGGATTGGTAATAGGGAAAGACCTTAAATTATATCTCCATTTTATGATTAGATGAATGAGATTCATAGGGTTCAATCCTACAGGTTAAGGACATCACTTCTTTGGCCTATTTCAAATGGATTTTTGAAAATCCTATATTTATACTAGTCATGTGATCATTGTTCAATGGATATATTATGAATGGTAATGGGACTCAATAGTTTGTTAAATCTAATTGGAAATAATTAAACAAAATAATTTAATGTGTTTTCTATAACTATAATGAATTTAATTAAATTGAAAAGGGTAATTTTTTCATAACAGTTTGATTCATTACAATCTTATCCCATTTAGAAATTTCATCCTAAAATTTTTCTTTTCCCAAAATAAACATATTATGGTTACTCTGGTTCATCACCTCCCTTGGATCCCATAATTCCTCTTCAAACTTGTGGTTTCTTAGCAACACATTGTCAAGGGGGTTGTCTTATTTTTTATAATAGTTTCTATATGATTGAAGATATTCACTAGAGTCCTTTCATAAGAAATATTATTCTCCAATTATACAACCTCTAGATTTAGTGCATGTGAGGTGTTTGGAATATACTTTATCAATAGGGATTTATGGAATAAATCATGTACTTGAGAAAGGTTCATTGGGGGTCCTAGTTGATAGGCCATCTCCCCAATATGATCAAATATCTTAAAAGGGATTATGTACCTTTGAATAATAATTCCCTTCTTCCCAAATCACTTCACCTTATTCAATGAAGATATGTTGTGGAATACCATGTATCCAACATTAAAATATTGGTCAGGTCGACAACTATCAACACAGCTCTTCAATCGAATCTGAGCATCCACGATTTGTTTCGGAATGGTCTTAACCATTTCCCCCATTTACTGAAATATTTCAGTGCCTAGATGTTTTTTCCTCAAATTTATCCCAACATGTTGGTGTTATCCACCTATTCCCATAATCTTCTTAATAGGGATCCATTTGGATACCTGAGTTGAAACATTTTTTGTTATAGAAATAGACCAGAGGTAAATGGCGATCCCATATCCTTTGAAGTCCATTGAGTATGCTCTCAACAAATATTCTATTGTTTGGATTGTTTTCTCATATTGGAATTCAGTTTGAGTGTGTTAAGCTGTAATAAATTTTAACATAGTGTTAAGATAATGTTGGATTCTTTTCCAAATCATAGAGTTGACTTATGTATCCAGATCATACATTATTGGTAGTGGTAATCCATGAAACTAGACCATTTATATGATGTATATCCATTCACGTTGATCCAGTGAGAAATCCACTCTAATCACAATGAAGTGTGTTATCATTACAAGATGGTACATAATATTTGAGATAGTATTGCCTCATTTGGATATCTTTGGAAGTATGAGGACAAAGACCATGGTGATATTTTATCATTTATTTGTTGTAATGTGTAGTGGATTCATCATACCATTAAAAATATATATTTCATCCTTCATGTGAGGACATACCAGGAACATTGATTTATATTTATTGATCTGTTTCTTATGTTGTCCCACCAATTGTGCATAGGGAAATCTTGAAAAAAAATTTGTTTCCTGGGTGAATGGATAATTTGGAACTACGTGAAACATCCAATAGTTCCTTCATTATATAAGGATATGATGGAACACATAGTTTGGACCCAAATTCTGAAATTCATTATTAATTAATATTGAACTCCAATGATATTTATTTTTATTTTTTCCAATTTCTTCTGATTTCATACAACAAATTTTTGATAATTCATTAAAATTTACCAAAGAGATTGTTAAGAAATATTTTGTGAATGTATTGACGATATTTCTTTATTTATAATTCCCATGTCAATCCTCTTGATGTCCATGAGGATAAGATCCATGTCTATTCTCATCAAGGATATAATTTTTGTGTCCTTTCCACTTAGAGCATCATTGAACTTATTTACATTAGCAGAATGGTAGTGTATTGAGAAGTTATAATCCTCGATGATATATATCCATATTCTATGGAAAATATTAAGCAATTTATAAGTGAATATATTTTTAAGGCTATTCTGATACGATTATATCTCACACTTCTCCCCATAAAGATAATTCAACCATATTTTCAATCTTAATATAATATCATCCAACTTCAGATCATGTGTGGGTATGTTTTTATCATAAATTTTCATCTTCCATGATACGTAGGGAATGAAAAAATAATATTTCATCAACACAAAGCCCAAAACCTTCTTCCAAGCATCACTTAAAGTTATTAAAAGTTCCCAAATTCTGGGTATTGTCACCTCAAGGGTAGTGAAAATCCCCCTTTTCAAGGCCATGAATAATTATTCACATTCATCATTCCATGCAATATTGACTCCCTTCTAAGTGATCATGGTAAGGGGGTTTGGAAATCCTGATAAATTTCTCACAAATAAGCGATAATATCCATATAACCCAAGGAATCCACAAATATGTGTCACATATGTTGGCATCATCCATCAAAAAAATCATGTTGTCATTGAAGGATCTACGAATATCCCATTTCATGTGATGATATCCCCTAAGAATGAGACTTACATTAACTAAAACTCTAACTTCATATACTTAACATAGAACTTATCCTTTCAAAAGGTCTTTATCAATGTGATCTAATGATCCTCAGGGTCCTCGTTGATTTTGGAATATATTATAATATCATCCATAATGACAACCAAAAATCTTTTTACGTATTCTCTAAATACACTATTCATCAATTCCATGTTGATTTCTATAGAATTAATGATTTTTATTGGAATCACTAAAAACTCATAGTCTCTGCACCTTATAGAAGAGAGATCTTGGGGATATCTTCAATATTCACCTTTAATTGATAATATCTCGTCCGAAGGTCCACCTTGGAAAAGAATTGTTCCAAACAACTGATCAAACATGTCATAAAAATAAGGAAGATGACATTTTCACACTATCATGATATTCAATGTAATGTCACATTGACCTATCCTTCTTCTTAATGAAGGGGACTTGTGCACCACATGGTGAATCACATGGGAGTGTGAACTCTTAATATAGCATTTCCATTAAAATTTCTTTATATAATCATGTTCCATAACAAAAATTCTATAATTTTACTTGTATAGTGGAAATTTCATATTTATAAGTCTGATTTAAAATTCAACTTCTTGTCAAAGAGGATGATAAGGAAATATTTCATTAAATACATCAGTGTGATCCTTCACAATAGGCATGTGTTCAAGGGGGTTCATTATTTAGACTTAGTCATTTAATCTAGATAATCATTACAATTGTGAAGTAGTATCCATAATTTAGATTATTGTTCTATTTGTAATCATCCTTCTAATTTCACTTTTACACAATTGGGGGTCGATTTTCAATACGGAGTGTGATTTCTATCTCATATGCTTTTTTTTGGCTGTATATATGGAATTAAAATACATTCTATGAATTTCCTAAAATTCCACCAAATAGAGTATGACAAGATTATCTGGGATATTCAACCCAAAAAATTTTGATACGGGAGGAGTTATATACATGGGATGAAATAATTTTCAATTTTAAATGTTCATAGATGTCTCTACATCCATGCTTTGTGGTAGTGTTTTAATAGTTCTATTAAAATATCATTATATAAATGAATGGATAGATCTATTGTGTCAATAAGGTTTCTTTATGAATTTTCCATTCCTCTATGTTTTGAAAATCACAAACACTTTATTTTAAGGAAAGATATATTTTCCCTAAGGATTATTCTCATAAGGAAAATTTCCATTCTCTAAGGAAAATTTCCATTATCTAATGAAAATTTCCATTATCTATTGAAAATTTACATTCTATAAGTAAATTTTATTCTTACACTTGTTTTCATTGTTCCCTTTACAATCCATCTAAATATATGTCGCTTTATTACTAAGGTAAAAATTTGGTTTCATATATAAAACCTTAGAATCTTATAATTACATGGATATAGTGTATTATGTTTTTAGGTTCCAAATTCTTTGAAATTAAAACTCTGAATTCCCTAAAATTCAAACAAAAAATTATATAAAATTATGACTCTGAATTATCTGAACAACAGTCTAAAAATCCTCTAAAATTCCAACTTCGAATTTTCTAAATTCGGGTTCCAAATTCTCTGAAATCCAGACTCCAAATTCTCTAAAATTCAGGATCTGAATTCTTTGAAATTTAGGTTTTTAATTCTCTGAAATTTAGGTTTCAAATAATCTAAAATTATGGTTTTGAATTCACTAAAATTCAGACACATAATTCTATGAAATTCAAACATCCAATTCCCTAGAATTATGACTCTAAATTACTCTAAATTTGTACTCTAAATTCCTTAGAATTGATTATCTGAATTCCTCCGAATTCAGACAATGAATTCCATAGAATTCAGAAACCAGATTCCATAGAATCTGGAATCCAAATTCCTTATAATCCAGATTCTGAATTCCTCAGAATTCAGATTCTGAATTCATGGGGACACAGATACAAATCTTTATATTTTAGATTACAAATTCTATGTAAAACTGAATCTGAATATCCATGAATTAATGACACTGGATATTTATTTGGTTAGACTCTAAACTTTATTTTTCCATAGATTCAGAAAAATATATTTGTTTAATCGAACTTATTATTCCTATACTTTTTATAGTTATTAAACGATTTCGTATAATATGAATCTACATAACCATTTTCTGAGTGACATGTGTATAGGTTCTGCTAAGATTCAAGGAAAAGTATGACAGTCGGAGGAGGGACCAACCATTGGATAAGTGCCTATAAAGATGATATCATTTCAATGAACTCACAACAAGATATATAATGTGTTCCATAATTCTAGATATTACATGTTGTTGAAGTGATTTCTAGATAGAAAGACTCTCATGCTTTGTGCGGTTCTGAACATATTGTTCAGATTGTTTCGTGCGACTCTGATTTTTGCTGTGTACAATCAAGGGCTTCCGGGTATAAAAAGATAAAGGTGCTTATTACCTTAATGTTTAAGGACTTCCACCTATAAGAAGATATAGGTTATAACTACCTTATAGTTCTAGGTCTTGTGGAGATATCAAGATAGATTCTAATATTCCTATTGAGGGAATACCCTACTGTGGGTAAGACAAACATTCTTGAACGTATAAATAAAGGCACCGTTATCCAAGGTTGTTGGATACCCTTCTCTTTCGGTTAAAATATTTTATACTTGATACTTTTTTTGTTTCATGTTTATTTCTACTGTGTTTTGATAACGGATGAAATAATAATCTTCTTATAATTCCTTACACTTTTTTTATAATTTGATAAGTAAGATTCTATACACTTTAAGGTAGAAAATTTTCCTTGTAAACATTCCTTATGTTTCATTTCCGAAACCATATTTTCAAAATCTAGAATGTTTGTTTGGTATAACTAAAAGCAGTCTTGTGAATTTACCAATTTTAACTTTGGTAAACATATTTTTCATTGTGGTTAAAAACTGGAGTTTTTAAACATACAATTCACCAATCTAGTATTTGAGAATCTACATTCATATTTTGATCCTACAAGAAAAAAATAAAATAGTACATTCTCTATTCATTGATGAATTACTACCATACCTGTCACCATTTCATTATCATGATCTACCTCAGTAGTCATGATAGAAAATGATCTCTCTTGCTTCCTTAGAGGTTCTTGGTTAACTCTGAAAGCCCTTTTCATAGTGCAATGGTTTTTAAAGTGCCATGGTTTCTTATTGTTGAACTAATGAACAAAATGTTAAGGGATTAATGGATTTTTTTCCTCAGTAACATTTTTGGGTTTCTCCAATAACAAATCCTTGGTCATGTTCCCTTATCTTCCTCACCTAAAGCATTTCCGTGTTCTTATAAGGCATTTATAAGGTGATTCTTTCTGTAACTTTTATAAGTGGGATACTGAAATTTCTTATCACTTTTGGATTTATCCTATAGACCACTAGAATTTATATAAAAATTATTCTACTTATCCCCATAATACCCTAGGGATTCTTTGATCACTATTTCGACTTTGAGGGAACATCAAGAACTTTATTCATAGAAATAAAATTCACATATCGCCGATGCTTTTAATTGAATATATTTTAGCCAACTAAAGAAGCCATCAACCTTTTATTTGGTGGAAATGACAAAACCATAGTCATATCATTCACGTTTTATAATGTTTTCCATGTTCTCTAAAATAGATTAGTCATATTTTTTCCAAAGAGCAAGGATATTCCATTCCACTTTAATAAGGAGAGTGCGAGTAAATATTTATAATTTTTTTCCAGAATATCATCTAATCTATTTTTTCATCCATAGGCTTCAAAATATTGATAAAATTCGACAACCGATCAGATTTTCCATCCATTTAGTAAATAGATAGAATAACATTTTCTTGTTTAGAACATTGAGGGAGGGAAAATATATTCCTAATGTAGTTATTCTTTTGTTCTATTATTGAGGGACAACATGATCCACTAAATGTATGATACCTTGTTCACTGGGGTTGCATGTTATTCTTGATCGAGGTTTTTATTCATCACATTAGTTATCTGAATGTGTATCATGATAATGGTTGTTATTTCAGCTCCCATCAGGTTGGTTATCTTTTTGGGGAAGTCAACACATTGCACCTTCCATTGGTTGTTAAATGAATTCTTACAATTACAATCCATTGGCTATAATATATAGAAAATTTGGGATGATTATTTTAAAATATTAAACACATAAAGGGGAATATAATGAAAATAAATATATTACTTATAAATACCATTTATTGTTTTATGTTTTTAATTTCATGGAATCAATTTACGTTATTCATGGTCTATTTCATAACATATATTATTATGGTAATTTTTACTTTCCTTTAATTATGGATCATAATTTTCATATGCATTTAAAAATGAATATAATTTGGTAGTGTCTAAATTGGTTCACAATAAGGCCCGTTGTCGTGTACCAGACTACCTTGAGTCAGGCCCATAACACCTTGTTAGAGTTGTTACCCCTTGGTATATCTGTGCTAGGGCTATTTCCACTTATAATATCCTGGTAGGGATTTATATTCTTGATAAAACAAGTATTATATACTAACCAAAATTTAGGGATTCATTCTTATACATAGTATAATCCCTAAGGATTTTTCTACTGTTTTCTACTCTTAATCCAAATAATAAATAAACCTATCATCTGATACCAAAGATAATAACCCTGATATATATTTTAAATTTAAATATGATTTATTATATAAAATAATACCTAATATAACCCAAAATATATATAGGTATAGATTATTTGGGAAATTATGTACATTAAATAACATCTTAAAACATGAAAAACAACATATTTGTTGAAAAAATCATTAACATTATCCAAATGTTCGTTTGTACATAACACTTCATGGGATAACTAGAGAACATATATAAGAAAGATGTGTGATTTAAATCCCATCAAAAGAATAAAAATGTAATAACATAAAGAGTGAAATATATTTTATAATATAGTCATATCAATGGTGTATAAATGGAACTTGAATAATAAGGATTGATATAGAATGATAATCACAATGTGGGAAATGTGGAAACAACATAAAACGATTCATCATAAACATTGGTCAAATACAAACCCACCAATATTTCATGGTGAAAAAATTACCATAAATGAATTATGTATACACTATTTTCCACCATGGAGTGTCTTGATACTAACCATTTTCTAATTAATTTTAGTGCTATTAATTTTTTAGTTCACTCCTCATTTTCATTTCATTCTTCTGCTTTAGTGTTCCATATAGAACAGTCATCATAGATTCCTTCAACATCATAATTTAATGAATGATCAATGATCTTATAATAAATACATTTAAGTCTCCAATAAAATATGTTATATTTGTATAAGGTTGAATACCTATGATAGAATATGGTCATTATATTCACTACAACATTGTTTTCGAATGTAAAATCATGGTGCAATTTCATTAGCATGATGATGTCAAATAAACATTAATAAAATGGGTTGATGAGATGGAATGGGGTATCCCATCATTTCTACATGAAATGGATAGTAATATAGACATGTAATGATATATACAAACATAATTAATTTGATATAGAATCATTAATGTAATAAAGAAACATAATGAAAGAGGAGAAAGGAAAGAAACCTTACTTGAAGGTCTGAGTCCAAAGTCTTGGTAGATGATTCTTGAGAGCATTGTGGTCATTGGGAGAACCCTAGAGGGTGTAGGGATGAATATGTTAATAGTCAAATGATTTTTAAGGATGATAAAAAGAATATTTGGAGGGTTTATATAAGAATATAGGGGGATTTTCTTTTATTTTTATCTTGGATTATTTATAAGAAAATATAAAAAAACCACAAACAATCCAATGGTATTTCCATGTTTTCATCCAAATGGGATTGCAACACATTATTTTATAATACCAATGGAATATATTATTAAAATATTATACTTTGTGATGTGGATCCGAGTGAAACTATTAAAGAAAAGATTTTAAAATCAAAAAATTTATTATATTTTTCAGAGGATTCATCATGGCATAAAAAATCAAATAAATAGAAATTCACATTAAATTAAATGTAAAACATATATTTTATCATTGATCCTATTTATATTACTTATTAAATCAGATATGGACTATTTTTATGTCTTAAAACACAAGGTCTATTTATACAATAATTAATTTTTACTCGTAAATTTGATTGTCTCTGAAAATTATGAAAAATTAACAATTTTATAATTTTGACATCCAAATTCAAAAAAATTCATTTTATCTAAGTAATTTTATGAATATTTGAATTTTTTACTTTCAAAAATCTGTAATTTATTTAAAATGAAAGGTTTTTGAAAATAACATTTCATGGAATCTTATAAAAAAGTAATGTCGAATCAATAAAAAGTAATATGATAATTTAAATTTGATAAAAATTATTTAATAATAATATTTTTTTGAAAGGTTATTTATTTCAAAATCCATTGCGTCATTAAAATTACTTCCTTAATTGGATTTGAAAATTAACCAAAACTACTATTTGTTTTTTATTGATTAAGAATAAATATCAATTGTAATGTAGAAAATAATATGAAGAAAATATATCCATTGTTTTATAAAAAACTAATATACATATTCATATTACTAGGTTCTTGATACATATCCCTTTAATACCGAAGTGTGTGCCCTAAGAGTAAGGTTTTTGATGGCGGGGCTTTCATGGGGCCATTCAGAAAACAGGGTTTGGTCCATGATTTTGATGAGCTTGAACTTATCCCATTAACGGTTTCACCCATGAATAAGTTGTTGAATCATAAAATGGGATTGGTCAATGGAAAATACAATAAATTCTTTCTCCCTCGGAAACTCCAATAAATGTGATTTATAGGAAATGATACTACTAGTTGAGGCCATCACTTCCTTTTTTGTGTCAAATAGATTTTTTAATACCATATATTTATACTATTAATGTGATCACAATTCAGTGGCTATATTTTCAATGGTAATAATAATTATTAATAATTTAAGTCCCAATGTATATAACAAGAAAAAATTAGTGCATGTGTTTTCTATAACCATAAAACATTTAATTTAATCAAAAAGTATAATTTTAATCATAACAGTTCAGGTCATTTCATAGATAATTCCATTAGAGGATGAATATTGGATTCATGAAATTTAAGATTTTCATGGTGTGTATTTTGGGATTACACTCCGTTTGGGACCCTTAGTGTGATGTATTGATTTTCCCTAAGAAGATAAGTATCACACTGTGGTTGACCCTTCCCTAGTAGCTCGGCATATACCATAGATGGTACATGAACATTGAAATATGTACATGGTCATGAACATGCCATTCACCACCACATAGACACAACTATTCATGGTGTACATGGGAATAAACTAGTAATTGGACACGAGAATAAGTATACGGTTAGGGACACACAATATACATTGACACGAACACGGATACAAACAGTTTACAAGGGAATGATATGAGGTCGATGGAAAATGGTGTGAACTACAAGTACACACCATGTACTAACTTTATGATTTCCTAGAGCCCTTATTCTCTTCATCCAGGAAATGTTTCATTAGGCTCTGTTTAATATATATAGTCCATAAGGGATAGCATGGAATCATGTTCTATACATAGTGTAATATTCAATTTAGTAGGGCTTCTTTAATAGTTTTATGGGAATCCTTCCATGAGGCCCGGTGTGATATCATCAATCATCTTTTTTACCTAGGTGGAGTTCATGTTATCATCATGAAAAACACTATGATTGAGATGATCCTGTATATAGTGAGTTATTATATAGTATGTTGTTGGTATACACCATTGCATTGGGTGAGATCATCGTCTATGTATCATTCTATTTAGAATTCCACTGTATAATTATTGTGATGAGATCTAATGATCATGACCTCTCAAATGGAAGTCATCCGTGATTTCAGACTTGTGGAGTTTGCTCTCATGAAATGGCGCTATATTTAATCTTTGATAATAAATCATAGGATGGCATTATGTTTACGACATTACCCTGTAGACTGCATGTCATGGTTGAGTATATCTAGATATTATTTCTATATGTGTTGTATAAATATACCTTTGTAGAGGTAATTATTATTTTTCTTGATATCTCATTAGTAATTTTAGGTTGCTCTACTGGGTATTATTATAATCACCACTATTTTGGATTTTATACAACATGTCATAAATTTTATATATGAACAAATTTTCATGGATTTATATAGGTACCCAATCCATGATATTCTTAGTGAGCTAGATAGACTTAGGTGTGTTTCTGTTGTAACCTTAAAAGTATCCCCCATTATTACCATTAAGTTAAGAATTGATTTTAGAATCTTTATGGTGGGATTTAATTTGGCCCTATTTACTTTTCATTATTTGTTTTCTAACTCTTCTAATAGGATTTAAAAATATTAATTGATTGTGTATCAATTATTTTACATTGGATCATTTTATTGTCTCAAATATATGTGTGTGTGTGTAGGAATATTAGGATAAGGACCCTAATATTAGTGACATAACTACACAATTCTACTCGCTTATCCCCTAGACATTTGGTGGTAGTATTGGGGAGTTGTTTCATAGTCCCCATTAAAATGGGTCATGACATAATGGTATCCTAGAAGACATCTCTACCTTAGTACTGGAGTTTTTGAGGTTGGTTTGTAGAAACAATATCTTGATTTTCGTGTTTGTCTTTTAGGTTTAGAACTCTAGTGTGGGTGCATCAGCCAATGTATCCATACACTAAGACTCTAATCATATTTTATTCGATTAAATACTTATTGAAACTAATTTTAGGGGAAAAATGGTACATGCATCATATAATAATGGTTTGTGGTTTCCCTGTCCTTCATGAATCAGTTCTCCAGATATACTCATTAAATATGGTAAATATGTTTTATTTAAAGATTCTTCTACAATGTATGTGATCTTGGATTCAACATCAGGATCATGTGGATGATCCCATTACTGATGAGGAATCGATATAGTGAACAGCTATAGTGGTATAACCTCTAGATGGTTCACTAGTTTTACCCACACCTTTTTATTAGCATATGTTTACCATAGTAACAATAGATGAGTTCCATATGTTGAGCATGATTAACATGTTTTAGTGATCTAAAATATATATAACCATATCTTGACTTACATAGACATTACATTACTTTTGCGGAATACATAATACATAACAGAAACAGACACCAAAGGACCGTAATAGTATAGTTTCTTTGGAAACTCATAACATAATCTTCTAATCGTGGTGAATGATATTAAATATTTCCCATAAAGATCTTACCATTTTGTTTTATTACCTAAAACCTTTCTTTATATCCTGGGGAAAATAAAACATAAAAAGGGAGAGCTCAAATGCTCAGTAAGGGTAAGCATGGAGAACATAAAACAATCCATAAACATTTGAACGTAAAAACATAAACATAAAACATCAATATCATGAGTAATGACATGAAACTTCGAAATAAATAAGGCATATATCACAAAGAAACATTAACCATGATAAAATAGCATGGGAATAAAACATGTAATTGTGGAAACCATTAAGCACCTGATATGATTTCCATAGTAGTGAAGGAATTTTTTCCAAGACCAACATAGTGGACAAAGTCCATTACTGAACCGGGTTTACTTGCCATTCCAGCCCAGTATTTCTGAACCATATTCACATGCCATTCCAGCCATGTCAATCTCAAGATATATAAATCTTTACCCAATTAATTGGAGGGAGATATAGGTCCCAAAAATCTTATAATTAAATCATTCTTTCGTGTTCCAAAAAATAAACATAAATCATTCATCATAACCCAATGAATAAAATGGGTTTCACGAACATCATGCCATCATAACATAATCCATATAGAATAAATGGATATAATTTCATCATAAGAAAAATTAAACCATATAAATCATAGAGACATTATACTTGAAACATAAATATATTAAATAATGTCACCTTAGATGGAAAATAGTTTTGATAAAACACTTGTAATGAATTTTTGAGGAAAATATCATTTCTTCTTCAAAATCATTTTCTTTTCTCAAAATTAAATACAATTTTAAATAAATGATTTTTTTAATAATAATGGAATCTTTCATAGTAAGCTTCATGGAAATAAGGCATTATAAAACCATAAAAATTATTTCATGCCGTATATGTTAAAAAACATTCTCTTACTTTTTACCGAAAAAGTCAAAAAGTACCTCGTATGTTAAACAAAAGAACGATTCCTTAAATACTACATAGTAAAAGTAAAAAAGGGGTAAAAATGAATTTAAACAGACATGGAAGAATAGAAAACACTTTATGAAAACTTTTTTATTAAACACATGCATGGATGACAAATATGACTCCAATAAATACTTATGTATAAGCAATCTCGGATAAAAATGAGATTGAAAAATTTTCCCTTACCTTATGTCCAATTTATTTAGTATGTGTCTGAGACTCTTGTATAGTGGGTTTATACATATTATTAACTTATTATAGAACCACAATAATATTTATGATATCATATATGATTTACTTATGACATTATATTACCCTTTCATTTGTCAATTCAATGTTCAAGCAGCATTTTGGGTAAAATTGTTTAATTTATCGAACGTGTTTGGACTTGTTGTTCTTGATATTATTACTTATAACGTGATTTACATAATTACTAAATTTAAATAAGGATTTATATATAATATATACTCAGGAATATAAATATATATGATAGATCGATAAATGGAATGAAATACACTGTTCATGAAGACGGTAGGTTGTACGTACGCATAAACGTTGTTTTCATTTCCTTATTAAATTGAATGGAAGTAAGTAAATAACATATAAATAAATCAAGTATCATTATTATGTCACATATTTCATTATTATTTATTATATATACTTTATATTCATTCTTGAATGGTAAACATGGTGAATGAATCTCATCGCATCGTGAAGATGGTAATCCGTACGTACGCACGAGCGATGATTTTGTTCCCATAATTATTGAGTGGAATTAGAGTGGATGATATAATATATCATAATTAGAATAATTTTATAATAATCACATATAGTTATTATTTGAAAATTTATACCCATACAAGTAAGGAGGTGGTGGAAAAGCAAATTACACCACGACGTGGAGATGGTATTCTTTAAGTACGCATGCGCAGGGATTTCATTTTCAGTAGGATGGATAGAAGGTGAAATATGGTTTTTTCATATTTATAAAAACATATAAGTATATTAGTGATACTTATGTTATTACTTTATAATGAAACAACTAAATAAGTGGAAGTTTAAGAAGAAAGAAACTTGAAAGAATCGGTAGGAGAGATTATCTCTTCCTCGACGTGCCTCTTTTAAACATCCTCTTAGGGTAGTCGGGTTTGACTTTTGGGAAGACCATAAAATCTATAATTTAAATAGAGAGTTTGATAAGAGGAATTTTGAGGGTTTGGTTGAGCTTTAAGGCTCAAAATTGAAAGAAGAGGAAAGGGAAGGAGGTTCTCATATATAGGATAGGAGTGGGGTACTTTTGAAATCCTCACAAATATTAATTAATAATAAAATCAAACCCAACATAAAAACCACCAAAAATAACTCAACACGGATATGAGATTAGATTGGGTTGTAATCTCATCAACGAATAAAATTTAGACATATTTTAATTTTATTTTAAACCTTATCATTTTGATTTATCCTTATTTATTCTATATAATTTTGTTTGCTGTAATAATATTCGAAATTTTAAATGGTTATAAATAAAAACTTATTTTTTGTTAATTATAAATAATTAAATCCTTTATGATATTTTTTTCCATAGAAATTCCAATTTTTATTTTTTAAATATTTTAGTGATTTTTATATAATTTAATTATATGTTATTTGTATAGAATATCAATGGAATCAATTTTGGCACTATTCATTTATTTGAATTTAAATAAAATCCACACATAATATTTGTTGGAAAAAAATATTTAATATATTTATAAAATGTCATATTTATCAATAAAATTAGTGGAGAACATTAATTATTTCATTTAATATTTATTTAATTATTTTTAAAACCATTTATTTGATATTTCTCTTACTAAAATAATTACTACATCATTTTAGTATAATTATTTAATATAACTATTTGTTGCATGAAAATTTAAAATTAAATCCTATGATGAATATAAATATAATACTTTTCACAATAATAATTTTACTATAATTTATCATCTTAAAATTACAAAATTTAAATTGTTATATTTATTAAATTATTAAGGTGACAACTTTGACATCATTTAAAATAAAATAATATAAGAGTCATAGTCACTTTTATATGCCTCCAAATGGTCAAACATTCGACCTTTGGATGATTATGGATTATATATACACGAAAAATAAGTTTTGGTTAGGCGTTTGGGACTTTTGATGTGTATTATTATTTTAATAAAAACTATATTATTGATTTCTCACTAAATAAATAATTAATGTATAAGTTATTAAGTTAATTAAATATTTCTTAATAATTAAAAATAAATTACCATGATAAATAAAAACATTTTAGATTTTAAATTATTATTTAATATCTAATTTATATTCTATATAACCTTATATTAAAAATAATCTAATTATTAAAGTTTGAGTGAGACACATTTGACCTTCCTTTAAATAAAATAAATAAAAGGTCTTAATCACATAAAATTGAGTTCCAATAGATACAATTCCGAACCAAGTATATTTTAAGACAAAATATAATCATCCAATTATATAAATATTAGTGTTATGGTAATTTGATAATATTATATTTACCCTTAATTACACAATTTACCTTTAACTATGGTAAATAAAATTTACGGTAGTTACTATTCATAATGCCCCCAAAATAAAAGTGGCATATTAACATAATTTGGACCTACTGATTCCAAATATGGAATTAATTTTTCAAAATTCAAGGCATAGAAGTTTCAAAAATTAATTTCAAATTAATCCCATTGTCGAAAAAATGGTTTTTTGTTTAAAACATTGCAAAAGATTAAAATTATTTAGCCTATGAATTAAATGTAAAATTAATGCTAATGAAATACATTATATTAAATAATAAAAATATATTCTATTTATACTTTAAAACCATTCAGTATTATAATTTAACCATATAAATTATCTTGATGAAAAAGGTTGTTTTTAATTAAAATGTAGCATATTTTTACTATTCATCAAAATAAGAAAGTTATCAGAAAAATTTCAAAAATCAATCCAATGTAAATTTCTATATCTTGATTCCGAAGAAGAGTTTTTTTTTCAAATTGTACTTATAAATAGGTCAAAACTAGATTCAATGTGGGTGTGCCATCAAAAGGTGGAAAACTGCATTTTTTTGAAAAATACTTACTTTGCCGGAAAAATTTATTTTCTTCTCATACAATGTAGAGACCCAAAGATTGATGTACATGGACATTACATTACTTTAGCGGAATACTAAATACATGAATAAATAGACACCCAAAGACCGTATTAGTTTATTGTCTTTGGAATCTCGGAATGAAATCATCTAATCATGGTGAATGATTTTCAACATCTCCCATAAAGATCTTCCCCTTTTGGTTATCTTACCTAAAACCTTTATTTATATCCTGTGGAAAAGAAAACATAAAAAGGGTGACCTCAAATTCTCAGTAAAGTTAATCATAGAGAACATAAAACAATCCATAAACATTTGAATTCAAGAACTTGAACATAAAATCTAAACATCAAAATCTTGAGTAAAGACATAAATCTCGGAAGTACGTAAAGCTTGTATCACAAAGGAACATCAATCATGATAAAATAGCTTCGAAATAAAACTTGTAATTGTGGAAAAATATTAAGCACATGATATGATTTCCATAGTAGCCAAGGCATTGCTGCCAAGACCATCTTAGTGGACAAAGTCTTTTTCTAAATCGAGTCCACTCCTCATTTTCGTCCTGTAAAACTGAACCGGATTAACTTACCGTTCCAGCCATGTCTATCTCATGAGATATAAATCTTTACCCAATGCATTGGAGGGAGATATATGTCCCACCAATCTCATAATGAAATCATTCTTACTTGTTCCACAAAATAAACTTAAAACATTCATCATAACCCAAAAAATAAAATGGGTTTAATAAACATCATCCCATCATCACATAATCCATATGAAATAAATGGATATTTCATCATAACAAAATTGAAACCATGTAAATCATAGAAACATTATACTTGAATCAGGAACATATGAAATAATTTCATAATAGATGGAAAATGGTTTTATAAAAAAACATGAAATGAATTCTTGAAGAAAATATGCTTTCTTCTTAAAAAAAATTTCTTTTCACAAAATTCCATGCAATTTTAAAAGAAAAGTATTTTATTGAAAATAGTCATAAAATCTTGTAGAGTAAGATTCATGAAAATGAGGAGTTATGAAACCATAAAAATCCATTCATGTCGTATACGTTAAAATTAACATTCTTCTCGTACTTTTGTCTGAAAATTCAAAAAGTACCTCATATGGTAAACAAAAGAAAGATTGCTTCCATACGATGTGGTAAAAGTAAAAAAAAAGGTATGAATGAGTTTTAACATACATGGAAGAAATTTAAACATTTTATGAAAACATTTTTTGAGAACATATGGACATGGATAATAAACATAACCCCAGTAAATACTTACGAATAAACAATCTCGGATAAGACTGAGATTGGAATAATTATCCCTTACATTAGGTCTGATATGCTTCATACGTATCTGAAACTCCTATAAAATGATTTAAATAATGTCATTGACTTATTATAGAATCATATTAATTGTTATTATATCATATATGGTTCACTTATGACTTTATATTTCTCATTCTTTTTTAAATTCCATGTTAAAGTAGTGTTTTGGGTAAAATCGTTTCATTTATCGTACGTGTTTGGACATGTTGTTCTTTACATTATTACTTATATCCTGATTTAATTAATTACAGAATGTAAAACATGATATATAAATATATATTATATATATTCAGTATATACATATATATATATGATATATCGATAAATATAATGAAATACACCGTTCATGGAGACGGTAGGTCGTACGTACACATGAACGCTGTTTTCATTTCCTTATTGAATTAAATGGAATTAAGTAGATGTCATACATATATATATATATATAAACAAATACAGTATCATTATTATGTCATATATTTTATTATTATTCATTATATATACTTTATAATCATTCATGAATGGTTAACATGGAGAATGAATCTCATCGCGTCGTGGATACGGTAGTCTGTACGTACGCACGAGCGATGATATCATTACCATGATCGTGGAATTTTATTGAAGTGTATGTATAATATTTCAAAATCAATATCACTTTACTAAAATCATATATAGTTGTTTATTTACACCATTATACCCATTCAAGTAAGGTGGTGGTCGAAAACAGTTTACACCATGGCGTGGAGACGGTATTCCGTATGTACGCACGTGCGGTGATTTCATTTTCCTTAGGATGGATAGAAGGTGAAATAAGGTTTTTTCATATTTATAATAATATATCAGTATATAAGTAACACTTATGTTATTACTTTATAATAAAACAACTAAAAAAGTGGAAGTAGAAGAAGAAAGAAACTTGAAAGAGTCGATAGAAGAGATTATCTCTTCCTCGACGCACCTCCTTTAAAATTCTTCTTAGGGCACTAGAGTTGGTATTTTTAGAATACCAGATCCTCTATGATGTAACTAGAGAGGTTTAGAAGAGTAATTGGAAGGGTTTGGCCGAGCTTAAAGTCTCAAAACTGTGTCAAGAGAAGAGGAAAGGGGTGCCCTTTTTATAAAGGAGGAGAGGGGCACCTTTGGAAAAACATAACATATTATTTTATAATAAAGTCATATTTTGTTTTTAATAGCTCCAAACGGATTTATTTCGAATATAAGGTGGTTAGGGGTCGAAATCCTTTCAATAATTAGGTTTTAGACAAGTTTAGGTTACTATTTTAACCTTATCTTTTAGATTTATCTCCAAGTTAAATAATTTATCTTTTACTGTGTCTTCTTGTTTTCTTACACTATATGGTTAATATATATACTATAACAAGCCAAACGAACCCCAATTGGTTCATTATTAATATATATATATCCTTTTATAAGTCAATTTTCCAAACCTTATATTTTTAGGAATAAAATAACAATTAATAATATAATATATTTTTAAAAAACTATTTTATGTCAATTTTGACACTATTTGGTACTTGATCTTTGTGAAAATCATAACAGAATGATTAGTTCGAAAAAAGTTAATTAAATCAATGATAACATGTCATATTAACCTATAAAATTAGTGTAATTCATAAAAAGTATAAAATTACATTTATTTGGTTATTTATAATATCAATTATGTTAAAACTTCATTAATAAGGTAATTACTGTATCATCATTGTGTCATTAATAAATTAAATGATCTAATCTATAAATTTTTTAAGTAAACTACCATAATTTAGGAAATATTTTTATATTTCTAATGAATATTTATAGTCAAATTTATCTTATGTAAAACCCAATATTAAAAATTATTTATATATTAAAGTTTGATTTTAACTATCTTAACCCTTCCTTAAATAAATTAATAATAAATGTCATAATCTAATCCAGGTAGACCTAAATGGTCATATTTTATTCCTAAGGTTGTTTTTGGTCTAATTACACTTATCCAATAGAATTTGGACATGTGTTGGGGTAATAATAATATCATTTTTTCCCTTAATTACCCTATTTACTTTTAACCGTGGTAAATAAAAGTAAAAAGTTACTATTCACCAGAAAACTATTTTCATCTCATTGAACCACATTTTAGTCATAGATATTAACCGTGTCTCTCAGACTTTCGAAATTCTACTCACAGAAGCGGTAAAAATTTGTTTTATGTTAATTTCCAAATTCTCGTAGGATGTGGGTAAAAGACGGTGAAAAGGACACTAAAATTTTTATATATCTAAAATTATTATAAAATGACTCCAATAAATTAATTTGAACTTATATAGATTTTATGTATCAATTTTTGACCTAAAATAAATTTAAAGAAAATAAATAATTATTTAAATAAAAAGTAGGTTTTTAAAGAGTAACGCAGTGTTTTCACTATTCATAAAAAATTGAATGTTTTCAGAAAAATACCAAAACGTCACTGTAGGATAATTTAGATATTCTGAATCCAAAAATGAAGTCCATTTTGAATGATAAAATTTATAAAATTTCAAAAAGTGGGTATTACTATTCCTAATGGCTAGTTCATAACAATATTATAATAATATCTCGTTTTTTGAAACTCGGTATTGCGTACTACAAACGCTATCGGGGAAGGTCACGATTGCATGTAATGTAAGCCAAGTCCGGGTTTCGAGTAGTGAAATACTCCTATGTTGTTGCGTATATCAGAATCCAACCATATTTCATTTATACATTGAATATATATATATATATATATATATACTCAATGTTGTGTAGAATAACTACTATAAAACGAACTTGAAATTGTGTGTAACATGATCCAAGAATAGTGTTGCGTATACTGCAAGCTAATATGGTGTTGCATATAGCGCAAGATAATCATGGTGTAGTGCACAAAAAAAGATATCAAATATATTAAAAAGAATAATTCTCATAAATTCTCGGGTTGTTACATTCTACCCCCCATAAAATGAATTTTGCCCTCAAAATTCATCAGGGTTATAAATGGTTTTCTACATGAAAGTTTCTTTAATTGAAACCCACATCATAAAATGGAATAACAAAACAAAACATTAAAAACTAATGTATGAAATGTAACGGTTACCCAAATTAACTAATTGTTGTGTTTCCACGTAGGAGAACAGAGGTGAAAATATGAATATGGAAGAGAAATTTAACCATCATGTTCTGATGGTGAGTGGTAGAGAACATGGCTATAAAAAATCCAATAATCACAAAGCCATAAATTTGTGATGATCTATGGTACCATCTGATTCATCGGATATAAGGGCACTAGGACAACATTTTTGGTTATCAAGATAATTTCCCAAAAGTTGAAGAATTTGAATTAGAAGAAATACATAATTTTTTTCTATATAATCTCACCGTTGTTCGTGACTTGAAAAATTTCCACTTCATCTCTTAAAGAAATGAATTTGAATTTGTCTTTTGCGAAGTGTAAACCGATCATGCGATAGAATGATAGGAAATTCCATAGGATTAGCAAATGTTATATACATAAGTCCATCTATGGTGACATTAATCGGATATGGTTCCAAAAATGGAGTTATACTTCATTTATCATAACTCTTAATAAAATAAAACTACTTTCTACTAACCAGGGACATCCTGTAGGCCAGTGGTGGGTGATAATGTCATGTCACACTTTAATGGTGGGTTCGATTCCCGCAACCCTGTCTGACGTGATGGGTTGTCGCCCATTCTGCAGGTTGTCCCTTTTCTTAAACTACACTATTATAACATTCTATCAATAATATCGAAAACATTTCTAGCCTTAAACAATACTAACTTATGTTCATCATAATCCATTCTGATCTTTAGGCTTATCCAGAATACTTCTTTCCAAACTCAGTGTATAAAGATAACGATTACTAAAAATGTCATATAACAAGCACATGAATACCATAATTTATCCC
This sequence comes from Viscum album, assembly GCA_963277665.1. NCBI lineage: Eukaryota > Viridiplantae > Streptophyta > Magnoliopsida > Santalales > Viscaceae > Viscum > Viscum album. The sequence continues at coordinate 1,722,482,819 of OY728163.1, forward strand.
TCATATATCTTGTTGGTCACATTCCATTCATGTGAATAACTTAATCATGTATTATCTTGAAATATTAATTCCCATTGAACCTTAGTGAAAACATAAATACTGTCAAAAGTTAACTCATTCCTCATACCAAAATCCAAAAATTCTATATACTCAAAACATCATATAACCATGTCCTTATATCAGACATGATCTCATGAATACTATCAGACATATTATTTTCTCCTTATAAATTCATTATGCTCATATCATCTTCTTTCCTAAAATATATGAAGAACCTTTCATGTTTACTAGTACCATTCAACATATACTGTCAAATACTTTAGAAAAAACAATAGTGTAACAATCCATAAATGATTCTTTATTCCATAGTACCATTAACTATACAACATAACTCTTGATAAACATAAGTCATTCAATTACCTTCTTAAAACATTGACAAAGCATCAACACTTCTTTCATCTCATATATCATCTCTAGTCTCCTCATAATCATCCACATAAATACTACCCATATGAACATGCTGATTCTCTTCATGAGATTTTCCCTTAGGGAATTGGTTTGCATAATGTCCATACATTCGACATTTAAAAAATTTAACCCTTGTTAATGTCGTAGAAATACCATTATCCTTCTCCATGGTGTTAACTGAACCTTTTCCTTTTCACTTACTGGATTTGTGTCCTTCTTTTTCACACCCAAACCATCTTCCAGTTCCTTTGAATCATTCGCCTTGATGCGTCTTCCCACATGATTTACAAGGGAGAAATTGAACTTTCTTTCCTCTATGATCATCACGAAACTCCATCTTTCTCTTATTAGCTATGTCAGGAAACTTACCAAAGTTGTGATTATTGATCATATTATGAGATTGCTGATTAGGAATAATAATGATGTTTAGACTTCAAAATACAGTTTCATTTGGTTGCTCATGAGGAATATCTTTCCATTGTCCATTATAACCTCCATTATTGTGAATCTTCCAGTTTCCAGCCATTTTCTAAAACCCAAAAAGAATAGTATGAGAGGAAAAAATCATAATCAAGGGGGAGTACCATCAACATCTAACACCTTAGGTTAAATTATAAGATCATTACCATAAGTTGAGGACTGTAACCTATATGTATACTTATCCTTAGGGACATCCCTAGACATACCATAGAAATATCTCTAGGGATTTCACTAAAGTTTTCGCATCCTAGTTTCCAAAGGTTAACTAAACATTCAATCTGATACCAACTATAGATACCCAAAGCATGAAGTACATGGACATTACATTACTTTTGCAGAATACTAAATACATGAAAAAAACAGACGCCCAAAGACCGTATTAGTTTAGTGTCTTTGGAAACTCGGAATGAAATCTTCTAATCATGGTGAATGATCTTCAACATATCCCATAAAGATCTTCCCCTTTTGGATTTCTTACCTAAACCCATTATTTATATCCCGGGGAAAGGAAAACATAAAAAAGGTGAGCTCAAATGCTCTATAATGGTAAACATAGAGAACCTAAAACAATCCATAAACATTTGAATGCAATAATTTGAACATAAAATCTAAACATCAAAATCTTGTGTAAAGACATAAATCATGGAAGTACATAAGGAATATATCATAAAGGAACATCAATCATGATAAAATAGCTTGGAAATATAACCTGTAATTGTGGAAAAACATTAAGAACATGATATGATTTCCATAGTAGCCAAGGCATTGCTGCCAAGACCATCTTAGTGGACAAAGTCCCTTTCTGAATCGAGTTCACTCTTCGTTTCAGTCCTGTAACACTGAACCAGATTAACTTACCATTCCAACCATGTCTATATCATGAGATATAAATCTTTTCCCATTGAATTGAAGGGATATATAGGTCCCACCCATCTCATAATGAAATCATTCTTACTTGTGCCACAAAATAAACATAAAACATTCATCATAACCCAACAAATAAAATGGGTTTCATAATCATCGTCCCATCATCACATAATCCATATAAAATAAATAGATATTTCATCATAAGAAAAGTGAATCCATGTAAATCATAGTGACATTATACTTGAAACATGCGTATATGAAATAATGTCATCCTAGATGGAAAATGGTTTTGATAAAACACTTGAAATGAATTCTTGAGGAAAATATCCTTTCTTCTTCAAAAAAATTTCTTTTCACAAAATTACATGCAATTTAAAAGAAAAGTATTTTGGTGAAAATAGTCATAAAATATTGTAGAGTGAGATTCATGAAAATTAGGAATTATGAAATTGTAAAAATCTATTCCCACTGTATAAGTTAAAAACAACATTCTTCTCGTACTTTTGTCAGAAAAGTAACAAAGTACCTCGTATGGTAAACAAAAGAAAGATTGCTTCCATATGATGTGGTAAAAGTAAAAAAAGTCTAATAATGAATTTAAACATACAGGGAATAAAAGTAAACATTTTATGAAAACATTTTGAGAACATATGGACATGGATAATAAAAACAACCCCAATAAATAATTACGAATAAACAATCTCGGATAAGAATGAGATTGGAATAATTATCTCTTACCTTAGGTTCGATATGCTTAGTACGTATCCGAAACTCCTATATGATGATTTAAATAATTTAACTGTCTTATTATAGAATCATATTAATTATTATGATATAATATATGGTTCACTTATGACTTTATATTACACATTCTTTTGTAAATTCCATGTTAAAGCAACGTTTTGGGTAAAATCGTTTCATTTATCGTACGTGTTTCGACATGTTTTTCTTGACATTATTGATTATATCCTGATTTACTTAATTACAGAATTTAAAACATGATATATATATATAATATATTCATCATATACATATATATATATGATAGATCGATAAATAGAATGAAATACACCGTTCATGGAGACGGTAGGCGGTACGTATGCATGAACGCTGTTTTTATTTTCTTGTTGAATAGAATTGAATTAAGTAGATGTCATACATATATATATATACAAAAATCCTGTATCATTATTATTTCATATATTTAATTATTATTCATTATATATACATTATAATCATTCATGAATGGTTATCATGGAGAATAAATATCATCGCATCGTGGAGACGGTAGTCTGTACGTACACACGAGCGATGATATCATTCCCATGATCGTGGAATTGTATTTAAGTGTATGTATAATATTTAAAAATAAATAACACATTACTATAATCATATATATTTATTTATTTACACCATTATACCCATCCAATTAAGGTGGTGGTCGAAAACAGATTACACCACGGCGTGCAGACGGTATTCCGTACGTACGCACGCGCGGTGATTTCATTTTCCGTAGGATTGATAGAAGGTGAAATAGGGTTGTTTCATATTTATAATAACATATCAGTATATAATTAATAATTATGTTATTACTTTATAATGAAACAAATAATGAAGAGGACGTATAATAAGAAAGAAACTTGAAAGAGTCGGTAGAATAGATTACCTCTTTCTCGACGCACCTTTTTTAAACTTCTTCTTAGGGCACTAGAGTAAGTCTTTTGGGATGACTAGAATCTCTATAATGTAACTAGAGCGGTTGATAAGAGTAATTATTAGGGTTTTTCCATGATTAAATGCTCAAAAGGTTGTTAAGAGAAGAGGAAAGGGGTGCCCTTTTTATAAGGGAGGAGAGGGGCACCTTTGGAAAAACTTAACAAATTATTTTATAATAAAGTCATATATGGGTTTTAACAGCTCTTAACTAATTTATTTAGAATATAAGGTGGGTAAGGGTAGAAATAATCTCAACCAATAGGTTTTAGACAACTTTAGGTTACTATTTTAACATTATCATTTTGATTTATCTCTAAGTTAAATAATTTAACTTTTACCGTGTCTTCTTGTTTTCTTACACTATATGGTTAATAAACATACTATAACAAGACAAAATAACCCCAAGTGGTTTATTATTAATATATATATCCTTATGTAAGTCATTTGGCCGATCCTTTGATATTTAGGAATAAAATAACAATTAATAATATAATATTTTTTTTAAAAAACTATTTTATGTCAATTTTGACACTATTTGGTTCTTGATTTTTTGTGAAACTCATAACAGCATGATTAATTAGAAAAAAGTTAATTAAATCAATGATAACATGTCATAGTAACCTATAAAATTAGTTTAATTCATAAAAAGTATAAAATTACATTTATTTGGGTACTTATAACATCAATTATGTTAATATTTCATTAATAAGGAAATTACTGCATCATTATTGTGTCATAAATAAGTTAAATTATATAATATCTAAAAATTATAAATAAAATACCATTATTTAGAAAATATGTTTATCTTTCTAATGAATATTTATAGTCTAATTTATCTTATGTATATCCCTATATTAAAAATTATTTAGTTATTAAATGTCGATTTTAACTATTTTAACCAATCTTTAAATAAATTAATAATAAATGTCCTATTCTAATCCAAGTGGACCTAAATGGTCATATTTTATTCCTAAGGTTGGTTTTTGTCGAACTAAACTTATCCAATAGAATTAGGACATGCGTTGGGGTAATAATAATATCATTTTTACCCTTAATTACCATATTTATTTTAATAGTGGTAAATAAAAATAAAAAGTGACTATTCACCAAAAATTATTGTCATCTCATTGACCCACATTTTACTCCTTGATATTAACAGTGTCTCTCTGATTTTAGAAATTCCACTCACAGAAGCGGTAAAATTATGTTTTATGTGAATTTCCAAATTCTGCTAGGAGGTTGGTAAAAGACGGTGAAAAGTTCAATAATATTTTTATATATTTAAAATTATTATAAAATGACTCAAATGAATTACATTGAACTTATATAGGTATTATGTATCAATTTTTACCTAAAATAAATTTAAATAAAATAAAGAATTATTTAAATAAAAAGTTGGGTTTTAAATAGTAACCTAGTGTTTTCACTATTCATGAAAAATTGACTGTTTTCAGAAAAACACCAAAAATTCACCCTAGGCTAATTTGGATATTTTGAATCCAAAAATGAAGTCCATTTTAAAAGATAAAATTTATAAAATATCAAAATGTGGGTCTTACTATTCATAACGGCTAGTTCATAATAATATTATAATAATATCTCGTTTAGTGAAACTCGGTATTGCGTACTACACACGCTATCGAGGAAGGTTGCGATTGCATGTAATGTAAGCCAAGTCAGGGTTGCGTATAGTGAAAGACTCCTTTGTTATTGCATATAATAGAATCCAGCCATAATTCATTTATACATTGAGTATATATATATATACTCAATGTTGGGTAGAATAACAACTATCAAATGAACATGAAATTGTGTGTAACAAGATCCAAGAATAGTGTTGTGTATACTGCAAGCAAATACGGTGTCGTGTATAAAGCAAGATAATCTTCGTGTACCGTACAACAAAAGATATCAAAGATATTAAAAATAATAATTCTCATAAAATATCAGGTTCTTACATACCATGTTCTATAAAATGTCTATGATGAATTATAATGTCATAAAATTCAAAATGTAGTTACTAATATTCATAAAATCTAATTTATAATAATATTATAATAATATATCTTTGTTTAGTGAAACTCAATATTGTGTACAACACACAATATTGTGGAAGATTTCTCTTGCGTGCAACACATTCTAAGAATATAGCTTGCGTATAATAAAAGCTAATATGGTGTTTTGTATAGCGTGAGATAATTTTGGTGCAGCTTATAACATAAGACATCATAGAATATAATATTTCCCATAAAATCTTGGGGTGTCACATTCTACCCCCCTTAAAATGAATTTCGCCCTCGAAATTCATTGGGGTTATAAATCATTTACTAATTGAAAGTTTCTTTCATAGAAAACCACATCATAAAAAGGAATACTAAAACTTAATTTTAAATACTAATGTATGAAATGAAACATTTAACCAAATTAACTTATCACTGGGTTTCCACATAGGAGAACATAGGAAACAATATGGATGTGGAAGAGAAATATAATCATACTTTTCTGATGGAGAATGTTAGAAAACATGGCTATAAAAAATCCAACAATCACACAGCCATAATTTTTTGATGATCTAAGGTGCCATCTGATTCATCAGATATGAGGGTTCTAGGACAACATTTTTGGTTTTCAAGATCATTTCCCTAAATATGATGAATTTTTTTAGTATCATTGTTGGTCATTCCATGAACAATATCCACTTAATCTCTTATTAAAAGAAATGAAGTTGAAATATTGAATTATTAGCAGATCATTCTATAGAATGATAGTTTATTCCATCTGTCTCTATCACAAAATTTTTTTAGCACGAGATATTAAATATACATAAGTTCATCTATGGAGAGGTTAATTGTATATGGTTCCAAAAATGGACTTATAATCCAACTATTATACCGCATAATAAAATAAATCAAATTTCTACAAACTAGTGACTTCCTGTAGTCCAGTGATAGGCGATAAAGTCATGTCGCACTTCGGTTGTGGGTTCGATTCCCAAAACCTTTTCCGACGTGACGAGTTGTCGCCCATCCTATAGGTTATACTTATTCTAAAACTATACAATTATAACTTTATAGAAAAAAATTTTATCCTTAAAAAATACAATCTTATGTCCAACATAATCCATTCTAGTCATTAGGCTTATCCAAAATACATCTGTCCAATCTCATAGTATAAAGAAAAATATTACTAGAGAGGTCATCTACCAAGAATGTGAATATCATCATTTATCCACCATATATCATAAGATATATATTGTTCGCCACATTCCAAACATCTGAATACCTTAAGCATGTATTCTCTTGAAACATGAATTACCATAGAACCTTAGTGAAAACATGAATGCTGACAAAAGTTAACTCTTTCCACATACCAAAATCAAAAAAATTCTATATACTCAATCCATGATATCACATTGTCCTTATATAAATCATGATCTCATTAATACATTCAAACATATTATTTTCTTTTTATCCCATCATTATGCGCATATCACCTATTTTCCAAAAATATTTCAATCACTTTTCATGGTTACCTATACCATTCAACATATACTTTCAAATACTGATGGAAAAAATATAGCATAACTATCCTTATATTTTTCTTTATTCCATAATACCATACAATATTCTTGATAAACATGAAATCATTTTACTACCTTCTTTAACCATTGACCGAGCTTCATCATTTTATTACTTAACACTTCTTTCATCTCATATATTATTTGTAGTATCCTCATCATCATCAACATAAATACTACCCATTCTACCATGCTAATTCTCTTCATTAGAATTTCCCTTATGGTATTTGTTTGCAAAATTCCTGTACATTCCACATTTGAAACATTTTACTATTGTTGATGTCCTCACAATACCATTATCCTTGTCCATTGTGTTAACTTAACCTTTTTCTTTGCAATTACTGTATTTGTGTCCTTCTTTTCCACACCCAAAGAATCTTCCATTTCCTTTAAAACATTCTCCCTCATGCCTCTTCCCACATGATTTACAACAGGGAAATTGAAATTTCTTTCCTCTATGATCATCATGAAACTCCGTCATTATCTTATTAGATGAGTCAGGAAACATTACAAAGTTGAGATTATAGATCATATTATGAAATTTATAAATAGGAACAATAACAATGTTTTTTCCTCCAAATCTCGTTTCATTTGGTTTCTCATGAATAATATCATTCCATTGTTTATCATATTCACCATTAACATGAATTTTCTTATTTCCAACATTTCTCTGAAACCCAAAAAGAATAGTGTGAGAGGAATAATTCATGCTAGGAAAACAACATAATAAGGGGGAGTACCTTCAATATCTAACATCATAGGTTTATTTCTAATATCGTTACCATAATTCTAGTACTATAACCTATACTTAGACCTAGCCTTTGAGAAATCCCAATACATACATTAGAAATATATCTAGGGATCTCACTAATGTTTTTGTATCCTAGTTTCCAAAGGACAACTAAACCTTTCCTCTGATACCAACTGTAGATATCCATAGCTTCACGTACATGTAAATTACATTAATTTTGTGTAATACTTAATACACAACAAAAACAGACACCCAAGGACTTTAATAGTATAGTGTCTTTGGAAACTCAGAACATAATCTTCTAATCCTGGTAAAAGATATTCAACATCTCCCATAAAGATCGTCCCCTTTTTTTATTACCTAAAACCTGTATTTATATCATGGGGAAAATAAAACATAAAAAGGATGAGCTCAAATGCTCAGTAAGGGTACGCATGGATAACATAAAACAATCCATAAACATTTTAACATAAAAACATGAACATAAAACATCAAAATCATGAGTAATGAAATAAATCTTGGAAGTACAAAAGTAATAGATCACAAAGGAAAATTAATCACAATAAAATATCTTGGCAATAAAACATTTAATTATGGAAACCATTAAACACATGATATTATTTCCATAGTATCCAAGGAATTTTTTCCAAGACCATCATAGTGGACAAAGTCCATTACTGAACCAGGTTTACTTTTCATTCCATCCCTGTATTACTGAACCATATTCACTTTCTGTTCCATCCATCTCTATCTCATGAGATATAGACCTTTACCCAATTCATTGGAGGGAGATATAGGTCCTACCCATCTCATAATGAAATCATTCTTTTGTGTGACACAAAATAAACATATATCATTCATCAAAACCCAATGAATAAAACGGGTTTCATAAACATCATCCCATCATAACATAATCCATAGAGAAAAAATGGATATCATTTCATCATAAGAAAAATAAAACCATGTAAATCATAGAAACATTATAATTGAAACATAATTATATTAAATAATGTCACCTTAGATGGAAAATAGTTTTGATAAAACAATTGAAATGAATTCTTGAGGAAAATATCCTTTCTTCTTCAAAATCATTTTCTTTTCTCCAAATGAAATACAATTTTAAATAAATAAATTTTTGTTGAAAATAATCATGTAATCTGGAATAGGAATCTTCAAGTAAATAAGTCATTATGAAACCGTAAAAATACATTCATTTCGTATAAGTAACATAAAACATTCTCCTCGTACATTTTACCAGAATAGTCAAAAAGTACCTCCTATGTTAAACAATATAAAGATTACATCAATATTACATAGTAAAAGTAAAAAAGGGGTAAAAATGAATTTAAAAATACATGGAAGAATATTAAACACTTTATGAAAACATTTTTATAAAACACACACATGGATGATAAATATAACCCCAAAAAATACTTACGTATAAGCAATCTCAGATAAAAATGAGATTGAAAAATTATCTGTTAACTTATGTACAATTTCTTCTATATGTGTTTGAGACTCTTTAATAGTGAGTTTAAACATATTATTAACTTATAACATAACCATAATAATATTTATGATATCATATATCATTTTCTTATGACTTTATATTAACCTTTCAATTGTTAATTCCATGTTAAAGCAGCGTTTTGGGTAAAATCATTTCATTTATCATATGTGTTTGGACTAGTTGTTCTTGATATTATTACTTATAACCGGATTTACATAATTCCAGAATTTAAAACATTATTTATATATAATATATATTCAGAATATAAATATATATGATAGAATGGTAAATGGAATGAAATACACCGTTCATGGAGATGGTAGGCCATACGTACACATGAACGTTGTTTTTATTTCCATATTAAAATGAATGGAAGTAAGTAAATAACATATAAATAAATCCAGTATCATTATGATGTCACATATTTCATTACTATTTATTATATATACTTTATAGTCATTCTTGAATGGTAAACATGGAGAATGAATCTCATCGCATCGTGGAGACGGTAATCCGTACATACGCACGAGTGATGATATCATTCCCATAATTATTGAGTGGAATTGGAGTGGATGATATAATATCTCATAATTATAATCATGTAATTATAATCATATGTTGTTATTATTTCCACCATTATAACCATCCATGTAAGGTGGTGGTGGAAAATCAAATTACCCCACTGCGTTGAGACAGTATTCCTTATGTACACATGAACGGTGATTTCATTTTTCGTAGGATGGATAAAAGGTGAAATAGGATTGTTTCATAATTATAATAACAAATAAGTATATTATTGATACTTATTTTATTACTTTTCAATGAAAAAACTAAATAAGAAGAAGTTGAAGAAGAAAGAAACTTGAAAAAATCGATAGGAGAGATTACCTCTTCCTCAACGTGCCTCTTTTAAACTTCCTCATTAGGGCACTAGAGTTGGTCTTTTGAGAATACCAAAACCTCTATAATATAAATAGAGAGATTTTTTAAGAGTAATTTTTATGGTTTGGATGAGCTTAAAGCATCAAAATTGAATGAAGAGGAGAGGGAAGGAGGTGCCCTTATATAGGATAGGAGAGGGGCACTTTTGGAATCCTCAAAAATATTAATTAATAATAAAGTCAAACCCCACTGAAAATCCTCCTAAAATGACTAAATTTGAAGATGAGATGATATAGGGTTATAATATCATCAACAAATAAAATTTATACATGTCTTATGTTTATTTTAAACCTTTTCATTTTGATTTATCCTTATTTAATCTATTTAATTTTATTTGTGGTAATAATTTTCTAAATTTTAAATGGTTATAAAAACTCAAATATTTTTTGTTAATTATTCATAATTAGATATTTTATGACATTTTAGACCATATAAATTTCAATTCTTAAATTTTATATTTTTTTCTATTTTTAAATAATTTAAAAATATTTTTTTGTATAAAATATTAATTGTGTCAATTTTGACACGATTCATTGATTTTAATTTACATAAAATAAACAAAGAAAATATGTTGGAAAACAATTATTTAGTAGATTCCTAATATGTTATATTTATCTATAAAATTCATGGATAACATTTATTAGTTCATTTAATATTTATTTTAAAATTTTAAAACCATTTATTTTATATTTCTCTTACTAAAAAAATAGTACAATATTTTCCTATATTAGTTAATATATTTATTTGTTGAATAAAAATTAAAAAATAAAATCCTATGATGAATATAAATATAATACCTTTTATAATAATACATTTACTAGAATTTATCATCTTAAAATTACAACATTTAAATTGTTGTATTTATTAAATTATGAAGGTGTCAACTTTGACATCATTTAAAATAAAATAATATAAGTGCCATAATCGCTTTTTTAATGCTCCAAATGGTCAACAATTAGAAAATTGGATGAATATTGTTTATATATACATGACCAATATGTTTTGGTTAGGTTTTGGGTCTTTTGATGTGTATTATTACTTTAATAAAAACTATATTATTGATTTTTCACTAAATAAATAATAAATATATAAGTTTTTAAGGTAATTAAGTATTTAATAAAAATTATAAATAAATTACCATGATAAAGAAAAAAATTAGCTTTCAAATGAGTATTCAAAATCTAATTTAAATTCTATATAACCTTATATTAAAAATAATCTAATTATTAATATTTGAGTGAGACATATTTCACTTTTATTTAAATAAAATAAATAAAAGGTCTTCATCTCATACGAGTGAGTTCCAATAGATACCATTTCTACCCAAGAATATTTTAAGATTAATATAATCATCGAATTATATTAAGACAAGTGTTATGGTAATTTTATAATATTATATTTACCCTTAATTACTCGATTTACCTTTAACTAGGGTAAATAAAATTTACCGTAGTTACTATTCATAATGCCCAAAAATAAAAGTGGCATATTAACATAATTTAGACCCACTGATTAATAGTATGGAATCCATTTTTCTAAATTCAAGGCACATAATTTGCGAAAATTAATTTAAAAATAATCTCGTTGTTGAAAAAATGGGTTTTTGTTTAAAACAATGCAAAAGATTGAAATGATTTAACCTATGAATTCAATGTAAAATTAATTCTAATGACATAAATTATATTAAATAGTAAAAATATATTCTATTTATAATTTAAAACCTTTAAATATTATAATTTAACCATATAAATTATCTTGATGAAAAAGGTTGTCTTTAATGAAAATTTAGCGTATTTTTACTATTCATCAAAATAAGTAACTTATCAGAAAAATATCAAAAATTTATCCCAAGTAAATTTTGATATCCTGATTCCAAATAAGAATCCTATATTGTAAAATTGAACTTATAAACATGTGAAAAACTATATTTAATGTGGTTGCGCCATCAAAAAGCGACAAAACTGCATTGTTTTAAAAAATACATATTTTACCCGAAAAATTTATTTATTTCTCATACCATGTTCTATAAAATGTGTAAGATGATTTATAATGTCATAAAATTTATAATTTAGTTAATAATATTCATAATATCTAGTTCATAATAATATTATAATGATTTATCTTTGTCTAGTGAAATATAGTATTGCGTACAACACATGCTATTGAGGAAGATTTCTCTGGCATGCAACAGAATCCAAGAATAGAGTTTGTGTATAATACAAGATGTTGTATATAGTGCAATCTAATTTTGGTGTAGCATACAACACAAAACATCAAAGAAAAAAATATTTCTAATAAAATCTTGGGTTGTTACATAAACCCCTCAGGTTCTGAGATGATCCTTACCCATGGGTGGATGAGGACTATCTTGAGGCATCAATGTGAGTTTTATACCTTTTCAATACATCAAAATATCATATTATAGTCCTGGTGGTGATCCCTCATCATGAATACATAAGATGATGGTGGTGCAAAGTGACCCAGTCATACGATGGGTAAAACTAGAATAATTAGAGTTTTAGTGACTTTTTAGAGTGGAGTTATCTACTTAAAGGTTAGGGTTTTTGTGAATCCACAATCATCTACACCTTTAGTAGGTTATCATGATAGTAGCTGAATAGTCATTGAGGTTATCCTACCAATCTAGGAACTCAATGAATATTCTATGAGATCACTTCATCTGGGATCATAACACTGACTGAGGATTTTGTCGCGACATCACGGGAAAAAATTATACCTCTTTTAATTCCATGAAATGATAGAGTGATAGAGTGAGATTTGGTGGTTGAGAGATTTCTACCTGAGTAGAGATAGCCAGTGGTTTCTAGTTATGGGATCATAGGAGAGAGACGTGGGAAATAGGGAGGTGACTTCATTCGTAGGGACCTGAATGTGTATGGAATTTTAGGATGTGGTCCTTTGACAACATGATAGCTATTCATGTCCCACAGTATAGGCATATTCATCTGAGGGAGAGGTGTTGTTACACATGTGAAGACATGGTGTATCTTTCAGGAGATTGTTCAAAATGCCATATGGATAATATGGAGAAAATATATGGGCCATCACGGTAGAGGTAGCGGTATGAGTAGATAGGTCCATAGGGTGGCAGAAATAGAAGTGGAGCTGGTAGAACTGATGGAGCTGGGAGAATCTTTGAAATTTTACCAGCACCACCACTTGGTGGTCCAATCATGGCTTAGGGAGTTGGAGGACAAGGAATGGGTAACTGTAGGAAATCATATATTATTACCCAAAATCATAGATAATGTTAAACAGTATGAATTTTTTCTTTTATAACATACATGATGTTTTGATAGATTGAATATATTGTTATTGATTAATTTCCACTTAACTGGTTCAAGAATTAGAGATTCTGGTTAATCCCTTGGCATGAACCTTGTACTTAGAGACTCCTATATACGATGACTCAATGATCACACACTTGTATAATTAGTGTGACCTGACTCTTCGAGATGACAATATCTATTTGTATCAATTTAGTATTTCGATGTGGCCTTATGATGTCGTCTTCGTTATGGGAAGGTTATCTATGGTTCATTCACAGATTGAATGTTTCATGTTGATAATGTAGTGTTTCTACAGTAATGGGACTAGTTTATCATTTTTGTTGAAAATGAATCCTATGTATTATTATATGGACTAATGTATAGGTGGGTGAATACTATTACTCATCATTTGGATAGAATGATCCTTGGTGAAGTGGAAGCTATGAATATTTAGTTCCCTGCATTGGTGGTGTAGTATGTGGATGTCTTTTCTGATGATGTTCTATGATAAATAATATATAGAGAGATTGATTTATGCACTGATCTACACACTGGGACAACCCCATTATCTATACCATCATATTGGATGGCTCATAAACCGTTTCAAAAGATGTGGTTGTTGTTAGAGGACATACATAGGAAGGGAGTTGTAAGACCTACTTATCATCCTCGGAAGCCCCAGTTTTTATCACCAAGAACCTGAATAGATTCTTGGTGTCTTTTTTGGATTAATTTCACAAAAAATAGTCACCATAATGAAAAATAATACTCTTCCATCGACTAATGAACTATTTTATTAGTTGAGAGGGGCATGATGGTTCATGAAGACTAGCCATAGACTAGTCCATCACCAGTACTGAGTATGGGATGGGGATATACCCAAAATTAAATTCAGATGTCTCTAGAGTCAATATGACTACATGGTTATGACCATTGGATTAATAAAAACCCAATAAGTGTTCATGGGACTCCAAAATCAGATCATTCATCCTTTCATCAACAAGTTAGTGTTAGAATCCATCCTCAACATCCTTTTGTACTTAGTGTCTGATGAGGATCACACAAGATAATTGATGATGGTTCCAGATATATTCTAGGAGAAAAAAATTTATATGCACCTCTTGAAGTGACTGTTCTTGATTCAGGAGGTCCACTTTCTAAGACTTATTATATCAGAAGATGATGTGGTAGTGCTCCAGATGATGTTTGGGGTAGTTTTTTCTTAGGTTCTACCCATGTTCACAATGTCGGTATGAAGACTTCATAGATTAAAAGGATATTATAGTAGAATCATACAATATTTCTCCATTATTTTAGCTATAAAAATACCTTTAACTTGAATTTTTAATCTATTCATGTGGATAGAGAGGTGGACCTATTATTTTTTTGGATTTTACATAGAGATTGATGAGTTCTCTTAGCTTCAGTTTAAGAGAGGAGGGTCTTGAGTATGTAGTGTTCATCTATGCATTTAGAACAAATATTTTTGTGTGTTATCATGTAGAGGAAGGTAGTTATTACCTTTTATTCACATATGTTGATACCATGTGAGATGAAATACACAACCCACAATACTAAGTTCACATTAATAGTCTTCACACTAAAGATTTGGAGACACTAATGGATGGGAATGTGGTTTACTTATATTATAACCACATGAGTCTCAATTATATTTTCCATCATAAGGATTATATCTTGAGATAGAGGTGATGGATATACTTCATCTAGAATTATGACTTGGAAATTGAAGATACTCTTAGGAAGGGGAAGGTGGTAGATGATGAACTTAGTAGGAGATCATGTTTTTAGTTACCAAGTGAGGCATCATAGCAGTTGGACTCGATGCAATTATCCTTTATGGATGGAGATTAATCAGCATACCTCTATTCATTGTTTTTCATCCATATACTTTTACAATGATTCCGGGTGTCACATCTTGGTTATTGTGTCTATGAGACCCCATGTACACATATATCCACTTGACATACACCTAGTGGATTCGCTGAAGGTGGGGAGTATTTCATTATCTTCAAAGGAAGAAAAATGGAACTTGTGATTCTATGGGAGGAGGTTCTCAGAGAGATTCATTCATATCCTTTTGGGGTACATCCAGGGATGGAGATGATGTTCCATGACTGCCATCATCATTTATGGTGGAAAGGATAAATAAGGGAGTTACTGAGTTTATCTCTCAATTCTGTACTTTTCATCATGTGATTCTTGAGCACCATGTTCCAGAAGGTTTAGCTCAACCCCTTGATTTTATAGAGTGCATGTTATATGGGATATCTAGGGACATCGTGATAGGATAACAACATATATCTAGGTGACACAAATCATGGTAGTTGATCATAGTTCAACTGACCAAATCGGCCCACATACTAGCTATCTGAGAGGAATGTTATCTATATATCTTGGGAAGCCTCTAAATGAAGGATATAGTTAGAATACATGGAGTTTACTTAAAAAAATTTCTATCCATGATTATATATTTAAATATTCATTGTGAAATGGATATGATGTTTTTCAGACTCATATTCATTTGACAACGTATTTTCACCCAATGACTGATGGATGGATAGAGTGGACCATTTGGTTTCTGGAAGAAATGATGCATTCTTTCATGTGGGACATTGGTTGTGGTTGGGAGGATCACTATAAATTTTTATATTTTTTAAAACAATAATAGAAACTATTACACCAGTGGCATGGAACCATTTGAGGACATGTATCGGAAACCCAAGTCACCACTTTGTTGGAATGACCTTGGAGACTCAACATTTTGGTCCCAATGTTGGTGCCAACAACTACAGAGTAGGTTCTGATCATCTAGGAGTAGATGAGGACTGTGCAAAATCACCAGAAGTCCTAAGTGAATGTAGAGGTATTTAGAGTTTGAGGATGGATAATATGTGTTGCTATGTGTTTCCAATTGATGTGGGTTACCGATATTTTTTCAGGGTAGAAAGCCATCTCCAATATTCATTTCCCCCTTATAGATACTTAATTGAGTTTGAGAGGTGGAGTAAATATTAGTTCGACCACTACCATTATAGTGGGTAGATGATGTCTTTTATATGTCTCGGGTGGGGAGATACATGCATGATCCCTCATAAATTATCAATTTGTGTGAGCTGAATGTCAAGGATATAGCTACATTTAATGATTACTCATTAGAGATTGAGGATTATCATGAGAGGATCCTTTGATGATCTTTCCAATAAGAATGATATAGCTTTGTTTTTCATTAGCGAATGAATAAAATTGAGGTAAGATGTTTATTTTTTGGTTTTTGTTCTCTGTTATAAATTCATATCACAAGTGTGAATCAATTAGCTAAAATATTGATATGTGGATCATTTTTATTGAGCAATGGGTTATTTGTGGTTATTTTATTTGTATATTTATTTATTTTTCATATTTCATCATTCATATTCCAAATGAAAATGGATTGAGTCCAACAGAAAAAATCCATGGTTCTTTCCTCCCTTCCATGTATTATGTTTTTCTCCAAATTCTCTACATGTGTTCATCACCGAGGATTCATTTTCCTAGTGGATCAACCCAAATACCTAGGAATTGAACATTGCACCATGTTTCATGGCGCAATGATTTAATGTAATAGAAACAAAATTGGTATGGTGTAGAGGTCATGAAATGGTGGTAGTGGAAGGAAAATTATGCGGGATTAGAGGCCATTAGGTTCATGATGTCCCTGTGACGATGATAATGATTATTGTAAAATAATAACTACTTGAATCGGCTGACCAAAATTCGATGAGTGGCGACAGATCGTCCCGAACAAAGTAGATATGAGCTTCTTGGTGAGATTATTAGAAGAATTTGGCACCGAATGAGAATATTTCTCCATGTTTGGAAGAGAATAGGATTATAGAAATTGATGATCAACATTCCTTATCTTTCAGGATTAGAAACTGAGTGGGGATCTTTCTATGATAGCTAGAGATTCCTTGAGAAGTTAAGTACCACATGTCATATGACTCAGTCACACAGCTCCTGAACCTTCTATAGATTCGTGGAATATAACATTATGGTCACACAGACTCAGATAAGAGTACATGGTCATGAACATGCCATGTTCTCCTACGCAGACACTACCAAGATAGGTGTACACAAAAAGAACCATGTACATGGAAATTTGTATATGTGAATCAACATGGACACACTGTGTAAATTGAAATGTCTAGGGACCCATGTTGTTTACATGGGATGTATCCAATGTTATATAAACATGTCTTTTATAACTAGTACGCCTCATGTAGTTTCATCAAAATGGATTAGAGTCCTTTTCCACTTTAGATAAGAAAATTTTCAATAGGGGGTTTTCCCTATATACATTCCCCGCATGTTATTATGGTATCACATTCTACCCATAGGATAATGATTAATTAAATAGGACTTAATGGATATAGTTGTTGGAATCCTTTTGTGAGACCTAGAGTGATACACTCTATCATCTTCTTTCCCTTGGTGGAGTTGATCGTATCATCATGACCTACACTACGTTGGTGTTGATCCCCTACCTAGCGTGTTATTCTAGATTTAGTTTCTTGTATACCCCATGTAATTTTCTATGATCATCATCTCTGAATCATTCTCTTTAGGCTTCCATCATATACATCCTATGAAAATACACAACGCGTATGACATCTTGAAGGGAAATTTCTTATGATATATGACTATGAAATTGTTTTATCCTAGATGATTTCTATGTGGAACCTTCAATCATGATACCTAGGATGCAATTAAAGTTGTGAATTTACCTTGCGTGTACATGTATTTTTTGAGTATATCTTGATATTTTTATTATATGTTATATGGACATATACCTATGTAGATCTTATTATTATTATTGTCGATATTTTATTAGTTATTTCGAGGTGTTGTACTGAGTATTTTTATAGTCACCCATGAACATGATTTTTAGTCATGTGTTATATCTTGTGAAGATGATCAACACATTGAGGGATTCCTAGAGGGAAAATTACATAGTGGTATTAAGTGATCTGGAAAAATGATGGCATTTTTTTTGCATTAATATTGAATAAATTCCAATTTAAACTTTTATAATGGACAGTTTTTAGACCCCTTGTGCTGGGATTGTGTATTATCCTTTGTAATTTCCTTTAATTATTTTCAAACTCTGGTTGGGGATTTAGATGTATGCATTCATGGTTTATCAGTTTTTTTTAAATTGAAAATTTCATTCGCTTGGAGATGTGTGTGTTTGTGTCTATATTGGTACATTAGGACAAGACTGCACAAATTAATGATCTAATAAATTGATACTAATTTCCAGCTCAAATATTATTAGTATAGGGCATGGGGATTCACGGTAAAGGATTCATTTTGTTGGGTCATGAAAATTAGTCCAAACAATTGATGTTTAAAAATATGAAAAACATATGAAAAATACTATGGAAACCTATATAATAGAATAAATAGTTTTAAATGAATGATTTTTAAACTTGTTGTGCATATTTCAGAGACATTTAAGGTTGGAGGAGACTATATAGGATAAGGAATCTCAAATGAATGTGAAATACCAAGATTTTTCTACGTATTTTACTTGTATATAAAAAATAATTAGATTTGGATAATGATTTATAATATTATTTCTTTATAATGGTTTCATCTTATTTTGTTCTTTTATAAGTTTATGTTTTTAAGGAATTTATTTTAAGAGTGTCAAATATAAATACCCCATTCAGAATCGAAATAATTTTTAATATTATTTGATTGAATTGTATTAAGAATTTTTTTACATATCATATGTTAATTCTAGGTGAGATTAAAAAAGTCTTAGTAGAGGTTAATTATTTCCAGAATCGAGTTCATAACATAGGGAGAATATATATAAAATAATAATAGGAAATATTTTTTTGATGAAAAAGTAGTTTAGTTTTTTTAAAAAACTAATTATTTATTTATAGTATATTAATATGTAAATATTACTAGTTTAGGGGGAACCCTGGAAAATGAAAAATGGGGATGTTTCCTATGTTTAGCGGGTGACGTATAATCAAATCAAGTATGAGTGGGAACTTTTAAATTAGTTCCTAAAATATCTATTTTAAAAGGGTATTGTTCTTTTAATGAGACCATTACAATACAAAGGATGAAATATAAAGTGGTTATTGTTTTTAATATAGGATGGGTGTGAACATAAATACATTCTACTTTATTAGTGTTTGTGCATAGCATTAAAGTTTTATTTATATGGGAATTGAGGGTGGTGAATGACGAATAATAGAAACTAGAGCATTGAGTGTAAAATAATGATCATCAAAAATTTATTGTAGTTGATAGTAGATCACCATATTCATAATATTAATGAATTTAAAAAAATTATTATAATATCTAGGTATTAATTTATGTCAGTAGAAGGAAAATTTTATATTAAAATAGATTTATTGAAAATTTTCATGTCAATGATAATGAATCAGGTAATTTAATGATTAAAATTTCAATAAATAATGTAATAAAATATATTATTCATATTTAATAGACATTAAATTTAAATATTGTAAAAAATTAAATGTGGTAAAATTTAAAATTTTGATAATGATTGAAATTTATTTGAAATTTATTTTTCTAATATATAAAAAATATATCCAAATTAAAATATTAACAATGAATTAAATGCTGTTTTTTTGTTATTTAAGGTTGATATTATTAATAAATAATTTATTTGGTTCTTAAGTGTATTGGGGGTTAGTTTTTTAAAAATAATTACATATGTTATGTTTTACTTGAGTCTAACTCTTCTGGTTAGGTTTAAAAATTATGGAATATAGAATATTATATATGTATGTTACAGAGAAATAAAATCAAAATATAGGAACCGTGGTCCAAAAGTGTAACACCCCGAGCTTCCACGATATGCTTCTCTTTCAATAATGCAATAGCATACATTGTACTCAAGTTCGAGATTCTGACACATCGTGACCAATCAAAATAGCCATTATGAATAGTAATACCCACTTTTTGAAATTATATATATTTTATATTTCAAAATGGACTTCATTTTTGGATTCGGAATATAGAAATTATCCTAAGTTGAATTTTTGGTATTTTCCTGAGAACTTCCGATTTTTTTATGAATAGTGAAAAATACTTAAAAACAAATTTTTTCATAAAAATAATTTATAGTGATAAATTATACTATTGAGAGGTTTTAAATTATAATTATAATATATTTTTACCATTTTATCCAATGGTTTTCATTATAATTAATTTCCCTTTGAAATTGGACATAAACAGTTATCACTCTTTTGATATATATTGTTTCTTAAAAACTACTATTTGTTGTGACAGAGAGAAATAATTATAAAATTAATTAATGCAACATATATTTTTGGAATTTCGTAAACTAGACATCATTTTTTAATTCAAAATATAAATTATAGCATAGGGTGGAATTTTGGTATTGTTCTGAAAAACTTCAATTTTTGATGAATAGTTAAACCACTAAGTTGTAGTTAAAAAACTGATATTTTGTTTAAATGAAAAATTACCACTTCTGTGATTTGATTTTCAAAAATCCAACATACATGGTTGTCATTAGGATGTAAAATGTGGTTCAATGGGATTAATTTTTTTTTGTGAATAGTAACTTTTATGTTTAATAAATCGCGATTAAATACAATTAGTTAAATTTAAGGTAAAATTGATATTATAAAAATATGAAAATACCCTTACACTTGTCCTAATCTCTTGTATAAGTCATGGAAGACCAATAAAATCCATGGGTCAACTTGGGGACCCCATGGAGCCACTTGGGTAATAAAATTACATTAATAACTTTTTATTTCATGTAAAAATAAAATTGTCACAAACATGTGTTGTTTTACTAAAACAATTATTACATGGGGTTATATAAGTTAACGTTTCGACTATAAATATTCATTGGAAAGATAAAAATATTTTCCACATCAAGATATTTTTTTTAATAATTTGTATACATTAAATAAATTAAATTTGTTATGACACTATGATGATGCAGCGATTGCCTCATTAATTAACGATTTAAATAAAATGAAAAGATAATGTAAACATTAAGACTTAAACATGTCAAAAACCTATTGGATGAGTATATTTTGAACCCTTATCACATTAGACTCGAAATATATATGTTTGGGACCTTTAAAATCCGAAACTCATTATATAATAAAGTATCATTTCATGACTTTCCAAGAGTGCCCCTCCCCTCCTCTTATAAAAGGCCCCCACCACTACCACCTTATTCAAACCTTCCAAGCCATTTGGCTCGTCCAACCTCTTCCAAAAAACTCTCTAAACTTCCCTCTATTAATCCTAGAAGCCTAAATTTTGGCAGAAGTCTTCCCAAGGATGCCTTTGGCTCAAATCAAAAAGTGTTACCCGATTTTAAGGTAATGTCTTCTTTTATGTTCTTTTGTTTTATTTTGCTTCTCCAACCCACTAAACTATTTTTATTCCTTTATTTTGTAACAACGCCAGTATCTTCAATATACTATGATGTTTTTATGATATGTATTCGATCTACAATTATACACACCTCTGTCTAATGGTTAAAGAATATACTGTTTCCGTGGATGGTGAATTACTGCCTCACGAAATGATGATTATTCTATCTTCTCCTACCACCTATAATGGTGGCCATTATTATGGAACAATATTTATTAATGATATATATTATATTTATTTCCTCTCTATTCTTCTGTATTTTACATTTAAAACATATCTTTATTCTTTGGATATTGTGCAAATGCGATAATTTTATTTGAGGAAGTGCAGACTACCGCCCCCTCAAAGTGATTTGAATCGTTAATGCCATATGTGGGATGTATAAAGGATGGAGTAAATAATATTATACATGATATTATACTGGAATTATATTATACCTTTATATAATTATAACTTCATTCCATTAAATACAAAATAGAAATGAAAGTAGCGTTCATGCGTACGTACGTCTTACCGTCTCCATGAACGATGCATTTCATTTATTACCTCTAAATGTTATGTAATATTATAAATGCATGTATATACTGGATATATATGTTATATATGATATCTACATCATGAATATAATTCTGGATATAATGAATATTTCACCACATGAACAACTTGTTATTATAAGTAGTTTATTTTTTACTCAAGTACCAAAGATCGACAAAACGACCGTTATTAACTTAAATAATTACATAATGTTCATAACATGGTAATAATTGATATAAAAGGAATAATGAACTTGAAAAAGGTTCTTAAGAATGTATAAATTAACTCTAGTTTATTATCCAGGAGGTTAAAGAACGATCGAGTCAAGTCAGACATGAGGTAAGGGAACTTCTTAAACCAATTTCCTTTCATTGGGTTAATCTCATACATTCAAATTATGTCATGATATTATTATGTCCTATCCTGTATTATTAATTTATTTATGTGTACATCTAGTGAATACACATAATAGATATATTTTATTTAAAAAATGATCTTTGTAAGGACTTCGTCTCAATCTTCTTTCATTGAGGTATATTTTGTTTTATAGACAATATTCTTTTATACGATTTATAAACCCCTTTGACTTTTACGTTTATTCAAAAGGAATCTTTTTATACGAAGCGTTTTACTAATCTACAAAAAGGAATTTTTTTCTTGTCGTACGTATGCGGCGACAACGACTTCTCCGCCACCGTGATCATTATTTGTGTTTCGGCATCCTCTACAAGTGATATCATTTTTTTAAATAAAAAATAAATACAAAGTTTTAATTTTCATTTATTTTGGTATTGAAAATGGTTTTTAAAGTGTTTTTTATTATATCAATGTGTTGTATTGATAACTTGTGATTGAAATTTGGAAATGTTATGTTTCATTTATACCTGTTTTATGTCATTTGATTATGCGATTTTTATAATATGTTAAAACCTGTTCATATGAGGAATGCATTGGACTTAATAAGTGACGGGTGGAGACCACTATAGTTCCTCGATGCATCGGCAGGTCTCATGAGACAAACTAGTGTCTTGGCATGAGGCCTTGACAAAATATTATTTGTAGTCTTGGCATGAGGCCTTGGCTACGTGGTTATGATAGTCTGGCATTATGCATTCCATCATTATGAAAGTGGTTATTGATATTGCATGTGATTATTCGACCAGTAGAATATCCATTTGAATAAGTAAATGGAATTATTTCATTTTACTATTTCCATATTATGCTAGAGTTCATGTTTCAAAGGATTTTGTTTTAGTTATACATTGCCTTAAATGTTTAGGTTTATTTATGAAAGCTTCTTCTGTATTGTTATCCTTACTGATCATTTGAGCTCACCCCTTTAAATGTTTTATTTTTCCCAAGATGTAAAGAAATATTTTATGACTGACCAACAGGGATAGTCTGAAGGGGATAGATGTGTGGACTATGGAGACTATGTTATTTTGATTTTTCCCTTTATGATGTAATGTAACATTTATGAATGTATCTAGTGTTTCCAAGGCTACTAAACTAATCGGTCTTTCGAAACATGATCTTTTGTGATCATGCCAATGTTACGCAATAATGCACCGACTCTGGATAACTGGGGTTGGGGCGTTATAGTTGGTATCAGAGACAGTTTAGTACTAACCTTGGAAGCTAGATTTTGATAAACTCTGATTAGAGCACATAGCCCTAAGATAGACTTTGAGGAATAGTATAGAAGAACTTCCTAGAATTTTTGTATTATAGAGATTTTGTGAGTTTTCCAAGAAATACATCCCTGTATGGATACGAGCAGGTAGAGGTGAATCTAGCACTGATGTACCTAGGGGTAAAACCCGAAAACAACGCTTTGAGCTAGACTTGAATGGGAACTGGTGCATGACAACAGGCCTTGCTGCACTCTTGGTTACGACACTCCTGGGGGATATGCTTAAGATAATTCTCATTTTCTTAACAAATCATTATGACGGGTTTATGAGTATATACGTCCTCAAAGAAAACATTTCTTTTTATGAATATGGATTATATCCATAAACTGGTCAATTTATGTTAAGTGTTTCACAAGTACGGAATTGTGTATTTTTATTCATAAACTGATCTAGTTTATGCCATTGTTTAGAAATGATGCCTAGTGGAAGGAATGGAAAATGTTAAAATGCACGCACTCCATGTAAGGATTGACCACCTACTCAAGATAATTATAATAGAGCTGGTGATACAACTGGTGTTTTTCAGCTTATCACCATACTGGGAAAACTCACTCAGGCTATGAATAATAACCTTACTCATATGGAGCACCCTGATCCACAACGTGGAGGATCAATGTTAGACCGATTCATGAGGCAACAACCACCAACATTCAATGGGAGTAGAAATCCCTTAGTAGATGAGAAATGGATAAATTCCTTAGAGAAAATATTCCATGCCTTGGGGAGTAGTGAAAGGGAAAAGGTTGTCATCGCAGTTTACCGCCTCACTACAGATGATGATCAATGGTGGTCATTGATTCAAAATAAAAAGGAAGATGAAAAATTATCATGTATGGAATGGAGAGATTTAAAAGAGCTTTTATCAGAAAAATACTTTCCTTGTGACCATCGAGAAGATATGGAATGTCAATTTCTGAGTCTGAGACAAAAGGAGGATGAGAATGTCACAAAGTATGAGGCCAACATTACAAGGTTAGTGAGGTATGCTGCAGATTATATAGGTAACCCAAGAAGTAAGATTGATCATTTCTTTGATGGTTAAAACCATTTCTCCGTCGAGCATTAGTATCAAAATCATTCTCAACATATGAAGATATATTTTCATGTGCTATCAAGACCGAAAAGGAATTATCTAAGTCTTATGACAACAATGTAAAGAAACATAAGAAGAGAATGGTGGAATAAGAGACAGATAAAGGGAAAAGGGGAAAAGATGATTTTCCATTATGTGATAATTTTGGGAACAATCACCCCAGTACTTGCCTAAAAAGATTGGGAGTTTGTTATAAATGTGGAGAAAAAGGTCACCTTGATCTTGATTGCAAGGGAAAGAAAGAGGCTATCAATGTGGAATGCTATAATTATAGGGAAATGGGGAATTATGCAAATTAATGTCCTAAGCGTTAGGGAAACATACCTCATAAAAGGCCATGGGATCAAGGACATTCTTATGTTGTTACAACAGTTGAAGTGGAATAATTAATGTATTTGTTCTTTTGGACTCAAGGATTGTATTCTATTTATAAGAATAATATGATATGTATATGGATTGTACTGCAGTACTTGATGATTTCATTAAGGTATTAATATGATAAAGGTAATAGTATTTGTGTTTGTGACGATAAGAGAAACATTACTTTGTTTGAGGAATCTAATGATATAATTGATTTTGGAATTTAGATACCTTTTAGAAAAAGTCTGTACAGATGTATTTTGGATGAATATAAAGGTTGGAATGGATTAAGTTGAACTTTGGGTAGTATTTTTTATGGTTAAAATATTTATGAAGATTATTTTTGGAATATTATAATAATATAGTTTTAGGAAAAGGACAACCTGCAGGTCGGGGGATAACCCATCGTGTCAGACAAAGCTGTTGGAATCGAACCCACAACCATAGTGAGACATGCCTCCATTACCTACCACTAGCATACAAGAAGTCCCTGGTTATTACAAAATATTTTTCCTAATCTAAATGGTATGTGTTAATATTTAGAACCTTGTACGATTAGGATAAATATAATATTTTTGAGTTCTATTATCATTTGGAGTGAAAGACAGATTTGTGGTAAAAATTTATTAAAGAATGAAAGTCTACATGGCATGTATGTATATTTCCATACATTCTTAGTAAATCGCCTAAATAAATTCCTTAACTTTATGAAAGTTAACTTAAAACAAAAACGTTGTCGGTTAGCTTTTCCTACTAGGGAATCAATGATCATTTAACTAATCAAAGTTTTGTGATTTTCTTGTAGTTAAACTTTCTGCTAATCATGTCTTATACAACTCTCCATCTGACCTTGATCATTTTTTTCCACCATATCCATATTTTCATAGAATCCTAGTATGGGATATCTCGGGTGACCTTTGTACTTATCTTTCTTTCTTGTAATGTTATATTTTTATTAACCCTATTTCCGATGTGGGTTTTCCAAAAAGGTATTTTCTATTTTTATCCTTTTATTTTCAAAGAAAAATTTCAAATTGCGAGGATGCAATTTATTGAAGGAGGGGAGAATGTAACACCCCTAGCTTCCACGATATGCTTCTCTTTCAATAATGCAATAGCTTGCATTGTACGCAAGTTTGAGATTATGATACACCACGACCAATAAAAATAGCCATTATGAATAGTAAAACCCACTTTTTGAAATTATATATATTTTATATTTCAAAATGGACTTCATTTTTGGATTCGGAATATCGAAATTATCCTAAGTTGAATTTTTTGTATTTTTCTGAGAACTTCCAATTTTTTATGAATAGTGAAAAATAGTTAAAAAACATTTTTAATCATAAACATTTATAGTGATAAATTATACTATTGAGTGGTTTTAAAGTATAATTAGAATATATTTTTACCATTTTATCCAATGGTGTTCATTATAATTAATTTTACTATGAAATTGGACATAAACAATTGTCAATCCTTTGATATATATTGTTTCTTAAAAACACGCTATTTATTGTGACAGCGAGAATTAATTATAAAATTAATTAATTCAACTTATATGTTTGGAATTTTATAAAATAGACATCATTTTTTGAATTGGGAATATCAATTATAGCTTAGGGTGAAATTTTGGCATTGTTCTGAAAAACGTCAATTTCTGATGAATAGTGAAACCACTAAGTGGTAGTTAGAAAACTGATTTTTCCTTTAAATGTAACATTACCACTTCTATGATTTTATTTTCATTAATACGACATACATGGTTGTCATTAGGAATTAAAATGTGGTTCAATGAGATTTAATTTTTTTTGTGAATAGTAACTTTTATGTTTAATTAATCACGATTAAAGGTAATTAGTGAAATTTAAGGTAAAAATCATATTATAAAAATATGAAAATACCCATACACTTGTCCTACACTTATTTTATGAGTCATGGACGACAAATAAAATACATGGGTCAGATTTGGGACCCCATGGAGCCACTTGGGTAAGAAAATGACATTAATAACTTTTTATTTAAAGTAAAAATTAAATTGTCACAAAGATGAGTTGTTTTACTAAAACAATTATTACATGGGGGTATATAAGTTAAATTTTCGAGTATAAATATTCATTGGAAAGATAAAATGATTTCCTACATCATGATATTTGTTTTATAATTTTTAGACATTAAATAAATTAAATTTTATATGACACCAGGATGATGCATCGATTACCTCATTAATTAACGATTTAAATAAAATGAAAAGATAATGTAAACTCTAGGACATAAACTTGTAAAAAACCTATTGGATGAGTATATGAAGAACCCGTATCACCTTATAATCGAAATATATAAGTGTGGGACCTTTAAAATCCGAAACTCATTATATAATAAAGTAACATTTCATGACTTTCCAAGAGTGCCCCTCCTCTCCTCTTATAAAAGGCCCCCAACACTACCACCTTATTCTCACATTCCAAGCCATTTGGATCGGCCAAAATCTAACCAAATACACTCTCAACTTCCCTCTATTTCTTCTAGAAGCCTCAATTTGGGCATAAGTCTTCCCAAGGACGCCTTTGGCTCAAATCAAAAAGAGTTACCCGATTTTAAGGTAATGACTTCTTTTATGTTATTTTGTTTTATTTTGCTTATCCAACCCCCTAAACTATTTTTATTACTATATTTTGTAACAAAAACAGTATAATAAATATACTAGGATGTTTTTATGATAATTATTCGAGCTACACTTACACAAACCCTTGTCTAATGGTTAAAGAACATACTGTTTCCATGGATAGCGAATTACCGCCTCACGAAACGATGATTGTTCTATCTTCTCCTACCACCTCTCATGGTGACCATTATGATGGAACTATATTTATTTATGATATATATATTATATTTATTTCCTCTATATTCTTCTTTATTTTACATTTAAAACATACTTTTATGTTTTTCATGTTGTGAAAATGTGATAATTTCATTTGAGGATGTGCGGACTATCGCCCCCTCAAAGTGATTTGAATCATTAAAGACATATGTGGGATGTATAAAGGATGGAGTAAATAATATTATACATGATATTATACTGGAATTATAGTATAACTTTATACAATTATAATTTCATTCCATTAAATATGAAATAGAAATGAAAGTAGCGTTCATGCGTACGTACGGCTTACCGTCTCCATGAACGGTGGATTTCATTTCTTACGTCTAAATGTTATGTAATATTATAAATGCATGTATATAATGGATATATATTATACATATGATATCTAAATAATGAATATAATTATGGATATAATGGATATATAAGTAGTTTATTTTTGACTCAAGTACCAAAGATCAAAAAAACGACCGTTATTAACGTAAATAATTACATAATGTTCATAACATGGTAATAAGTGATATAAAATGAATAATGAACTTGAAAAAGGTTCTTATAAAATTATCAATTAACTCTAGTTTATTATCCATGAGGTTAAAGAACGACCGAGTCAAGTTGGACATGAGGTAAGGGAACTTCTTAACCCAATTTCCATTCTTTGGGTTAATCTCCTATTTTCAAATTATTTCATGATATTATTAGGTCCTATAATGTATTTTTAATTTATTTACGTGTAATTATAATGAATACACATAATAGATATATTTTATTTAAAAAATTATCTTTGTATGAACTTCGTCTCAATCTCCTTTCATTGAGGAATATTTTTTTTATACACAACTTTCTTTTATACGGTGTATAAACCCTTTTGACTTTTACGTTTATTCAAAAGGAATATTTTTATACGAAGCGTTTTAATAACTGAAAAAAAGGAATGTTTTTCTTGTCGTACGTATGAGGCGACAACGACTTCTCCACCGCCGTGATCATTACTTGATTTTAGGCTTCCTCTACAAGCCGTATTATTTTTTTAAATAAAAAATAAATACCAAGTTTTTATTTTCTTTTATTTTGGTATTGAAAATTGTTTTGAAAGTGTTTTTTATTATATCAATGTCTTGTATTTATATCTTGTGATTGAAATGTGGAAATGTTATATTTCCTTTATGCATGTTTTGTGTTATACGATTATGTTATGGTTTATGATACGTTTAAACCTGTTCATATGATGAATGTATTGGACTTAATAAGTGACAGGTGGAGCCCGCTATATCTCCTTGATGCATCAGCAGGTCTCATGAGACAAACTAGTGTCTTGGCATGAGGCCCTGAAAAAATCTTATTTGTAGTCTTGGAACGAGGCCTTGGCTATGTGGTTATGATAGTCCGGCATTATGCATTCCATCATTATGAATGTGGTTATTGATATTGCATGTGATTATTCGACCAGTAGAATATCCATGTGAATTAGTAAATGGAATTATTTCATTTTAATTTTTCCATATTATTCTAAAGTTCAAGTTTAAATGGAATTTGTTTTAGTTATACATTTCCTTAAATGTTTATGTTTATTTATGAAAGCTTCTACTATATTGTTATCCTTACTGAGCATTTGAGCTCACCCCTTTCAATGTTTTATTTTTCCCAGGATGTGAAGAAATATTTTATGACTGACCTACTGGGATAGTCTGAAGGGGATAGAAGTGTGGACTATGGAGACTATGTTATTGTGGTTTTTCACTTTATGATTTAATGTAACATTTATGATTGTATCTAGTGTTTCCAAGGCTTCTAAACTAATTGGTCTTTCGAGACATGATTTTATGTGATCATGCCAATGTTACGCAATAATGCACCGACTCTGGGTAACTAGGGTCGGGGCATTACAAAAATTCCACAACAACATCATCATTTAGTTTTTTGGAAATTGGAGGTTGTGTTCTAGATGGATAACCATTTCAATTATAACACAATATAATACTATATGTCTTATGAGAATTTAGTGGTGTCTATGATAAAGATGAGGGATATCTCATAAGATCAAATGGTGGCAGAAATGACTGGAATAGTGGGGTACTATGGAACTAAACATTTAATTAATGGTTGTGGTCACATGTACCAAAAGTGGTTGAATATTTATAAAAAGTGATGAATCAATTAACATGTGATTTATAGAAATTTTTTATTTCGTTTCTCTTTAGCTGTTCTCCTTTAATTAAGAACATTTAACAAAATCTATTGATTTTTTTCTAATTTTCCTATTTTATTAATGTTTCTTATGTCTTACATGTTAGGGCTTTTACATCCCACATTAATCAATATGTTTTTATAAAGTTATTCACTTCTAATTGGTTTTGTTTTTTTGTTTATTAACTATGAGTTATTGCCTAAGGGTTTCAAGAAAATTCAGGATTCTAGTTTGAGGATTCTTTGATTTAGATACACCAATAAATTTAATGTTGTGTTATTTTCCTTCCAAATCTTCTGTTTTAATATTTATGGGTTTTAGAAGTTTTTTCAATCTAGATATTTGTTTCTAGTGAAACATGTGGAATCATAGAATTATGATTTTCTGTTTGGGTGTATCTGATAACTATATCCAAAAAAATTACATTTCTATTGATTATTCCTCTCTATTTTAGTAGTTATATCATATCATTAAAATTATGTCATTTTTAGAGGAAAAAATGTGGAAGTGAAATAATTATGGAATTAGTTTTATATTATATATGATGAATGTTGAGGACTACATGTTCCCGATTCATCTATAGAGTTTTTCATCAAAGGTGACATCAGAAAAAATGTCAATGGAATAATGGAACATATTGAAAGGGATTTGTTGGAAAAGTTCAAATGATGGTTCCCTATAATTTGATTTTAAATATTTTTTAGGTGAAGATAACATAACTCTTTTTATTAATTTGCAATCATATATATAGTAAGTCTTCTTTCACAGAGATTCATTTTTATATTTACATTCTAGAAGAAAGATGTTGGAAGTAATATTGATGGATGATTATTTAAATAACATAGATTTGACATAAAGTTACATGAATCCTTTTAGATTGAAGATTAGTAGAGACCTGTTGGCATTGATACATCTCTATTAAAATTTTAAATCCAAGGATACAATGGTTATTTTTACACTCTATACTAAATTTATGGAGTTATTTATTGTCTTTTGGGGTGATTACCATTGTTCAAATTGTTGAAGTGAAACTCTATACTACCTTCACAAATTGGTTTTTGATGACCACATAGGGTTCCATGGTGTTATATAGTCGTGTTTTTAGTGGAACAATATACCAAAATATGGATTAAAATACTATAATAAAAAATTTAAAAACATCCTTCAAGTAAAAAATGTTATTGATGCACATATTTGTGAACAACAGTGAGAATGGTTTTTGAAACATTGTAATAAATTGATCGTTGGATATTAATCACATTAGTTTAAATAGGAAGAAGATTATATTTAGGGTGGAATTGATGTGGTCGATTTCATAAAATGAATAGATTCCATGAGTAGGATAATATGATCATATGGGTTCCAATACAAGGTTGATCTATTTGGATGAAAAATACTACCATACCTTCATTAGTGAATTCATATGGAAGGCGTGGGTGTTATCCTCAAATGAAATTCTATGTTTTTTCAAACTATTATTTAATATAGATCTATGGTGGAATCTAAGGAATCTAAAATGAATTTTTTCTTAATATAGCGGCGAGTATAGAAGAAAATACATCATAACATTTTATTGGATTGATAGAATTTGAATATAGGGGATTTATTGAGAAACACCTAAGAGACATAGAGATATATAACAGGTGAACCATATATTGATTATGAGTGTCAGGATAAATATGATTTATTACAGATATAGGAATTATTTTTATGCCAATGTGTTTGAAATTCTTTCTCATCTTATGAAATTCATTCCTTTTAAATTATTTGGGTAGAAAATCCTTGAATAACTCTAGAACATATGATTGGTGCATTTGACTCAATTAAATGTTTCCATTTCAATAATATATACCGATATCTAAGATAAAGAGATATAAAGGATGTAATATAAGTCTTGAAAATATTTATTTATTTGATATGGGAATATAAAATTTTTGTTTTATCTAAAAATAAAATATATAATGTTTATTAGGGTTTCAATGGTCATATTTAAATAGGAGATTCTATAGAATGGTCTTGTGGAGTGGATCCTTACAAAATAGTTTTATTTATTTTGATAATTAAAAAATCCCTCTCTTTTAATTATATGATATTTTAATATTATTCATTTTAATTACATATAATTATTGTTTTTTCATTATTACTTATTGTTATTTGAAATTAATTTATGTTATAATGTGTTTTTAAGTTCTTTATGAATTATTTATTCTTTAATTTATTTGATTAAAATTATTCTATTTTGAACTATTGCCTGATTTTCCTAAGAATTTATTCTGGCATATGGCTATATATCTTTTACATATTTAGGGAATATACATTAATTTTTTATTCATGTTTTAATGTTTTACTGTTATTTATTAAAATATTAATTATATATAAATATTAGGAAGTGAAGTCAACTATTTCATATAGGAAATTTAGTAAACTACAAACTCTTATTTGTTGATAATTTAATCAATAATTTTAGAGACATAACGGTTTTTTTGTGGAATGATTTTCAATATCCTTGACCATTAAGGAGTTTCACTTCTGAAAATTCATATATATCATATCTTAGAATATAGTATGGTATAAACCCCATGCACCATAAAACAATATCAACAAATCATTATCAATATCAATAATAATATTTATAAGAAAAGTATTCCTAAAAACAAAAATTTTTATAATGGAAGAATAAAAGAAGATAAATAAATAAATTAGGATTAGATAATATGGATGACCTTGCCTATTGGATAGATCACACATGAGAACAATACTGTACAAATATACCACAAATTATCAACTCAATTGAGATTTTTGAAATGAAGATTATAAATCCAAATGATTAATTGATGTGAATGATGAATAAATGAAATTGGAAGTGTTTTTTGGAACTATAACACCAATATGACAAATAGAATAGTAACATGGTCATATGAATAGTAACCTTACCTTTAAAAATAGTAACATAGTCATTACAGTGGTAATACGATCTTTAGAATTGTAACATAACTAATTTAAAAATTGAATTAATATAATAATTACCATGAATACATTATTGAGATAAAAATTATATAATGTCATAAAATAAATATTCATAGTTCTTATCTTAACATAAGTATATGTGTATGTTTTGAAAATAGTTATTTTATCATATTATATAAAAAATAATTTTAAAATAAATAAATAAAATCCAGTGATATTTAAATATGTTAGATAAATTAAAATTCATTTGTTTAGTAAATCATTAATACAATTTATAGTAGTGAATTTATTTTTTTTTGGAAAATCCTGAATTTATTTCTGAATAGTAGAAATGCATTGTTTACATAACTTTTATGTTCTAATTAACACTATCATGACGAAATCATGACCTAATAAATTAGACAATTAATGGATTTGAAAAATATATAAATATAGTAATAAAAATGTTTGATTTTAAAATAATTAAATTAATTTCTAATCCAATAATATAATTTTCAATTTATAAATATTTATCATATTCGCTAAAAAATAACTTCTAATTTTTTCATCATTACTTTTGAGTAAAATTATAAAATAGATGCTTTTAGAGTAAAAAGGTTTTAAAATCATTTACTATTATTCAAATATGATTCATAATATTATAAGACCATTACTGAACATTTTACTTTTTAATCAATAATTTATTCAATATTTTAACATTAAAATACCCATCCCCTTTGGTTTAAAACCCCCTCCCCCATCTCTTAGAAAACAACATCCCATTAACATATCAAACAATAATATCTACCAGATTCCAGTTTCATAATCTAAATAGTACACATTGGGATGTCATGTAGTTAGATGGCTGGAAACCTTCATGGGGTTATGGTTTTAACCAACGAGCAACTTCATAAACAAGGTATTCTAATCATTTTCTTTCATCTCACATTTCTAATTCTTGATTTTCAACTATTCCAAAAATATTATTTCCAAAAAGTTTAATATAATTTACTTAGTATATTAATATTTTTTTATTAATATTAACCCTCTATGAATAATTTATTATTAATATATGTATATATTATCTCTCCCTTTATTTTTGGCGCATCCCACCAATGGAAAAGTTCATCCAACTAGGAAGATGGTGTAAATGAATTACATGTCACTGCATATATAGATGATTATCATAAATTATTTATTATATAATAAAACATGATTATATATATATTATATCATATAGAATTAATTTTAATTCTCTATAAAGTGAATTAAATAATGAAATTTTTATTAAAAAATTGTTGGATAATTTTATGAAAACATGTCATAAATAGGTATATCATTTAATAAATGTGATTATAAAATAAAATCCATTGATAGAAATTATCAAGAGTAAAAACCCTTAATTCATTTTAGGATTTATTTTATAAATAAACCTAAATTTATTATATAGGATTTTAATGATGAAATATCAAAAAACCTATGGTATGGGTAATCTCAAAATGCGTTTATATTTGATTACCACATATTAATCATCATTTTAAACATTGATTATCTTTAAAAAACATAAAATTATTCAGTTTCTCTTCATTCCATTTTATTTCTAGGTGGTATGAATGATTCTACATCAATAATTTTTTTTCTAATACAACAATAATTTTTTTGGAAAAAATTTGATTTACCAAAATATTTCATTGATTCCTCTCATGTTGTTTCTTCAGATATCCAGGATATATGTAAATTTTATGATAGTACACAGTATTTTATTCATTAGTTATTTATGATCCTCTATGATTAGTCATCAAATCATGATGTATAGAACCATAATGATATCCATTTAATATATTGAGAATATATTCTTAAGAGAATATTTTGATGTGACAAGTGGAACTGGAAATTTATATTCCTCCAATTCATTTGTAATTTTTTTTATCCAATGATATTATTAGTTTAATATAATAAATTTATTCTATATTTATTCATATTTTATCAATTGATGAATAATAAACATTTTTTATTTTTTAACAAGGGTGAATCATTTTTCAAAACATATATTTATTCTTTGAAAACAAGGATTCGATGTTTAGTTATAATGATTATTCCATATTTAATTCAACATTTACCAATTCCATTATGATTATGACGATGATAATTTTATTTTCATACGATGATGTTTATTATTCCCACCCATTAAATATGTAGATTCATTTTTGATATTAATTTAATATTAATCCCACAGTAGTTTTCATCTTGGTCCCACTTTTATTGGCTTCATCATTATGAGATTACATGTACTAAGGATAACATCAAATCTAATAAGAGTAAAATTTTGAAAGAATAAAATAATATTTAATATTTTATGTATGATTATAGTCTGTGTGTCTAATTTAGTAATGATGTTAAAAATTTTGATTCTTGATTATTTTTTTAATTATGGTTTTTATCTTATGAATAATGTAATAATCATGTAAAAAAGGCAGGTCACTGTAATTATTATGACACAAATTATTAAATAATATAATAATTAGGCTAGTAACAGTCAACTACTCTAAACTTTGTGACCCTATATATGAAGACATTAAAAATTATTTACACATGTGAATATATTTTTTATCCCTATTTAATTGACTTAAATTCCTTATTAGATTTTATTCATTAAAAAATAACTATAACCTAAATCAAAAAAATTAATTCAATATATTTACACTTAATATTACTTAATTTCTACACACGATTTTATTTAATTATAGATCTATGCATTACATTACATTGCATATTTTTTCTAGAATTATTTTATCATTTCAAAATCAAATAGATATAGATATTACTATGAATTTAAAAAGTGGATAAATCATTGTATTCCATGTATTGTACTCCGATGTGGTATATATATATATATAAAGAATATTCCAATGAATCTAATAGTCCATCATTTGGTATAATATTGTTTTGTACTAGGCATTGATTCCCTCTAATTATATATAGCCCATATGAGCTATGGAGAGAAGGAAATATCATTCCATATTGGAAATTTTCTTATGCAAAAAAAAATTAAAAGATTTTTATTAATTCACATTAATAAATACAATAGTAATGTTGGTTTTCGGGCCAAATAATGAATCATATCATCTCAAATACTTGAATCAAAGGAAACAAAATAACTCAATAGAATGTCCATTTTGAGGGAGTATACTGATTTATTTCCTAATGAATCTTTTTCCATCCCCAATATCATGAATTAAATTTATGAAAATAAATTATAATAATAGATATGCATATATAAAAAGATACCAAATATTATAGCACCCATAGAACTAGAGTAGTTACAGAAGAAACATGAAGTTAATTAAAACCAATGGTTTATATGGATAGGTTTGAAACATTGTGGGAGAAGCAATTATCTTTATCAAGAAGAAATGTTGATCAATTTTACTATTCATTTACTATCAAGTATTAAATAATATCACTATAAATTACTAGTAACCACTACTTTCAATTTATCAATGTTTCAAGAAAAATCATGAGGCTTTGTAATTATCAAATGTTTATTATCAATCATGATGCCACCAACTAAAATATATGAGGGAAATTATTAACCTGAAAGCCATCCATATGAAATATAGACACTATGAGATCATTCTATTCAGACTCATGAATTCCAAAATAATATTTCTGGTCATGATGATTATAGACTATCGAAACAAACAAGATAACTTTTTAGTGGGACTTGATAATGAAATATTCATATAATTTGAGATCAAAGAAGAATATGAAGTCAATATAGGTATTATTATTCTAAAATTATTTAATGATTACTTGTATGATTTTATAATCCAGTATGACTATTGAAAACATCAAATCAAATTCTTTATGTTTGTGGTCATACATGAGGGAATATCAATAGACACTTCAATGAAAATAGAGATTGTGTAATAGACTTGAAAAACTAAAGTCCTAGAGATCCTTTATTTTATTGGATTACATTGGTACTATGGACACTATTTTAGGAACAAGTAATGTTTTTTCTATCCCAATAACTATGTCATCATATAATTGGGAAATCATGTCTTCATGAAATATTATGGGGATGATTTTTAAAACATAAATGGCCAATTATTTCACCTGTACAAACAATACCCTCAAGTGGAGAAGGGTTTTTAATATAATGGGATTGTTTAAATAAATTAATTTGTTATGTACTCCTAATATGATATCCTATGAATCATAATAATCGATGATACATGAGCTGAACTACACAATGTAGGATTTCAGGTTATAAAACGTGATATTTTATTTCCAAATACGGAGAAAGTATTTTTGTTGTAAGAAGGGTTACATATATACAAATCATAATATTTTAAACTGTAAACTCAAATAGAATGATCTAAACATTTGTAAATTATGATGGTTAGAGTAATATAAGAAAAATTATTTCACAATTCAATGCAATATCTAAATGTTGTATAATGTTTTTGATTAATTTAATTTAAATTAACTCACTAGCCTATCAATAATGAGGATAGAGAGAGACTTTTCCATCATGGGTATATTGAAAAAGGATTTTAACAAATAACAAAATAATAGAATAAATCTTCTGAATTCTAAATAATTTTACATATGTTTATCGATGTTGTGATCATGGTGGCACAAATGGATGAATTCGATCTTTTGAAGAAGGTAAGATAACAAATGGAATGGATGAATAAATAATTAATCATCAACAATGATGTAGTTTTTTAATTTGAGGTTATGATATAATATTCATAAAAACATAAGAAAAGGAATGTTTTTTTGAATTATACACATAGCTCATCATTCTATATCCACCAATATAGTTGTAACATGTATTAAGGTCATTGAGAAAAATTCTGATGGTACATTATGGAAAAGGAGATTGTGTAATATAAATCATTTTCTTTTTTTTAAATAATTTGATGATGTAGATGAAATGACTAAGGCCATGAAGAAACTGTTACCCATACCAATATTGAAATTTGAAAACATTTCCATGGATTCTTTTCATTGTTATTTTTAAGATATCCAATGGATCAAAACCATATGGGTTTTGGATAATCAACATAAAAAATTACTAACATCATCCCCATTCATGATTTTTAATCATCCCATAAAAGTATAATGATATATATAAATATATTATTGGTGGGTTTATGGGAACCCACTTTTTATTTTTTTCTTATTTAGATTTTGGTTTTACCCCAAGGTTATAGAGGGTTCATCAATATTCCCTAAATAATGAGTTGAAGCTATGTACAAATATTATACCCTATAATAATTACTAATATTTAAGGACCATCCAAACACTCAACTACATGTTGAGAGAGTACAAGAAGGATTTTAATGGAGGTTGGGATCAACATCATCCATTTTTTGAGTTCATGATTAAAAACACATTCCACTCTAGTATTTGAATGGATTCATTTGTAGATATATTTGGAAGAGATATAGAATTAATACATGTTGGAACATAGTCTGTAAACAGAAGTTTCTTTGGCCCAAATTTATACATGAAATTATATATAAGGTAAACACTATTCAGATTCACATAATTGGAGTCAATGTTAATAGAAAATAAATGCTAAAAATATCAACAAGATATGGAGATTAGTTATCAAGATAATGTGATCCTTTGAATATAACTGTGTATGAGAGTCATAATGGTTTTAATGATGGAAAATATAAACCCTAGGTATATAATCCAAATTAAAAACCTTTTTCATAATATATTTTTGGCCTATCAACTAGACTACCACCATATATGGCCTATGTTTATGATGTGTTTCATAAATCTCACCTATTAATAATCAAAGACAATCTCCCACATGTACTAAAATTAGAATTTGATTAAATATATTTTTAGCTATCTTAAGAGATGAAACTGGTTAAAATAATAGATCACAAAGATGAAGATAATTGTAATAAAATACCACACATTATAATGTTCTTAGATGGAACAATATATATGAAAAGGAAACATGGGAATGTCAGGATATAATTATACTGAAGTAAACTAATCAATTATCAACTAACAAACTGAGTTTAAATTTATAGGATGAAATTTATAAAGGAGGTAAGAATATAATGAATGAGACTTCTATGGAATTTTCCTTATGTGTAGTTATCTGTGTCATATGTCAAAATATAGTTTATTATAAAACACATTAATTTGATAATAAAACTAATAACATTTTTTTTATTTTTGAAAACTATTTTTAGAGGAAACATAGAGTAAATAAAATTCAAATTAGTATAATGGGAAAACCAAAACACATAAAATAAAATAACCAAATAAATATTTTTGGATCATTTTATTCTCTAACAAATATCCTTCAAAATTAATTTTTTAAATCATTTTAATGAAAAAAAAATCTATGGGTTAGTGGTAACCAATATTGGAATGAAATTAGACATCATTTAGAAAGGCTAAACCTTTCCAATAAAATTTTAAATTATTGGAATTGAAAATCCTATAAAGACACTAAATGATATGAAATATTCTTCATCTTTTCTCCAGGTGAATGAGATTCTATAATAGTAAATACAACATTTCTTATGTAAACACACACTCTATTATTTAATTCATTCCCATTTTAAAATCCATAATCAAAATAAAATCTTGATAGTTAATCCATTCTCATTGTTCTTTGTTGATGTCAATGTGAAATGTTCTATCATACATCTCATTAAATTCTTCCATTGTGGGAGATTTCATAGCTAATTACCTTTACCACATTCCTATATTTTAATAGATATGAAGATCCATATAATTCTTTCATTCTACCCCTCGCCATTCATATATGGAGGTTAATATGAATATTTTATAAAAGGCCTATCCCAACTAAATTCCATCAAATATGAATTGTGTAGTAGTTTTCTTTCTACCAAAGAAATTTTTAGGATTTTTTTCATCATATACTGTTGTCTATGATAAGACTCTTTCAATTCAAATTCACATATCTTCAAAATTTTGTTTTTAATGAAGGTATAATTTCATTTCATCATTCCTTGTATTACATGGCCTCTAATTTATTTTACACCAAAGGTATATTAAAATTTATCTTCCCAAAAATTCATGGATAATGTGTAACAAACATAATTTCAACAATATATTATTTTTATTTAGGGTAAATTTTAGAAAATGTAATTCATGGATAGTATATGTAATAAAATCAATTTCAAAACCATCTCTGTTGACTAGTTGATAATGGACCAAATAATTCCAAGGGGATATTCCATTGGGGATAAAATCTATACAAACTGTTCTTGGGACCACCATTTCAGGATGTTAGGAATATTCATTACATTTTATTTTCATTTATTCATTATTTAATTAATATTCCAATGATTCAATTCCTCTATTCTCATTTTTATTTTTTATGTAAAATGTTACATCAGTATATTTATCCTTTAAGAAGTTAAAATTTTCTTATAGATTGTCACTAGATCCAATATATTGATTTATAGTATGTATGGTCCAACTTCTATGAAGTCCACCTCACTCACATACCCATGATTATTGGATCTAGAATTATTAATATTAAACATTATATTTACTACATTCCACCCATAAACTTTCTTACGGTTAGTGGAATATTCAATTGAATGTTTGAAATATATCATAGGCTTAACATAAAATGAGGGATTTCATAAATAAGTCCCAAAATAAATTTAATCCACGTCAAAAATCATATGAAATTATTTTCAGTAATGTTCTATTTCATTCTATACTATCTAATTTGTCCTAAATGATTGTGGATAATCCTCAGTTAAGAAGTAATATTTATTAAATATCCATAATGAAATAATTAAACAATTCATCATTTTCATGATATCAATATAAGACTAAAACTCACCTGATTTTTTTTCAATTATAGTTTTGTAAAACACTCCAATTAAATATATGGGAGAACCTTGAAATAGAATTAGGAAATGAATTTCCCCACATCAGTTCCCAATCCCTTAATGAAATAGTTCTTCTTAGTACTTCATATGGATTTAGGTCTAAAACTGAACAACTGAATACCTTACAACGCCTCTCAATCTAATTTACACCCCTAGTAGCACTATAGAATCACATAGAAAAAAATATTCCTTTATCATAAACAATAATAATTCTACTATCTAGACGATAATAAGTTGAATAAAAAATCACACCCTGATTCAAAATACATATTTTTAATGAATGAAAACTTATCCCCCGCCTATAACTAATGAACAGAAGTCAGGTCTTTAGAAACATAAAATTCAATATATATCCATGGAAATGTAGGGTTACACATGAAATTGGACCCAGATAGTAGAATTTTAATGATAATGATATAGAAAATCTATAAAAACATTTTATAAGAAATAATTAAAAATCATTAATGGGGTTTTTGGTATTGGAAATGAGAAGGAGAGTTCCTCATTAATAGAATAATTAATCAAGTAATTATAAGAATCTAGAAAACTAGCATTCCCGCGATACATTAATACTCAATATGGGTTAATGAGTTGTTTAAAAATATCGAATAACCGTCATCATTTATTGAACGAATCGCCAATGATGGTCAATGGAGGGATAAACATTTATTGAACTCCCAAAGAAAGGGAGATAATTATTTAGAACCATATACAAAATAACTTATACCTTTTATTAAAGAGAAATAAAATAAAACACTAATAGATATTGATGGTTAATTTTTGGGGGAATCACCGAGGGTGTTATATAAGTGAATTTCCAGAGGGTATATTCGTAAAATGCCAAGATTTTGTAATTTTTTTAAATTAATTAAATATTTTTTGAAAATTTTCATTTCACACATCAATGAATATATATTGTGCTATATGAAAGAACAAATGTTTTATTTCATATCATGAAACTAAAGTTTAATCTTTTACTAAACTCAATATAGTTATGATCCTTCAAAAAATTAAACACATTTATTGGATTGTGATACACACATTAGTGAGTTCCTTGGATATTTTTCATTACATGAAAGGTTGTGTTTTACTATATATTATTTATAGTATTACTAAAATATTATTATATCTACCATAAATCTATTGAAATGGGAGTCATGAATAATATTAAGTAAATTGAGAAACTATTATTTACTCATGTATACAAAATGAATCTTTTGGTTATCAGTTAGTATTATTGATTGTAAGATCAATATAAAAATAATTAAACTACTTTTCTAAGGGATCTATTTAATAAATATCTTAATGATATAAAAAACCAATTTTGAATAATTTTTTCATTAAAATTTTATTATTATATATTAAAACAGTATTTCGATACTCATCTTATATATTTTTTAGTTATAATATAAGAATAAATCATGTTTTATTAATAAAAAGATGTATTTTTCTAAAAGGTAATTAAAGAGAATTTTAATGAAGATTCCATTTATATATGATTTTTTACCCTTTTATAATTTTTTTGAGATAATAAACTTCGTTATCCAAATTGTAATATCAAAATTTATTTTGGAGGAATTTTTATTATTTTTAGAAATGTATCATTTTTTGATGAAATGTGAAAGACACTGAATTTTAATTCAAAACTTCTTTTTCATATAATTTATTTATAGTGATAACTTATATTAATGTTTTGTTTTGAAGTAAAATTAGAACAATTTTCTATAAATTACTTTATTTTAGTACATTATATTGAAATTCACTTTGAAATTGGATACAAAAACATTTCAATCTTTTAATCATTTTCTTTTAAAACCCTGTTGTTCGGACACATCTATGGGAATAATTAAAAAATTATTTCTTCCAATTATGTGATTTAAAATTTTCAAAATGGATTTTGTTTTTTTAATAAAAATACTTTTTAATTTATAATAACTTCAACTTATTTTTTCCAAAAATTATAATTTAATGTTATTAAGCATCATTATAGTGATTAAATGAATAATTATCTTAACAATGGACAAAACCTTAAACCTACGGATTAAAATGACATATATTATTTTGAAAAAATCAATATTATTTCCATATTTCTACCCTAAAACCCATTTACATTGAATTTTATAGTTATTGGTGCCACTTTACATGAGAAAATTTGGTGGAATTCATTTTTCAAATATATACATGAATACCAGTCCCCATACACTATAAAAAATAACTCACCTATTCCGCATATTGAAACATATAAAGCAGGTTGGATAGCCGAAACTCTAAAAAAATAAGACACAAACATTCCTCAATTTATAATTGAATCCTCAATTTGAGATGAAATACATTCTATGTATCCCATTGGTGGAGTCCAAAAGGAGTTACCCAAATAAGAGGTGACATCATTCTCCAAGATCTTTTGTATTATTTTCATTCTGGAGTCATTAAAATCTTATTATTATGTTGTTTTGTAATAAAATAAGTATCCTCAACATACTGATAAATATTTAGTCTATTTTTCCTAAATACACCTACACACACTTCCATCGAATGGTTTACAAACATACCATTCTGGTGTATGGATAACTACCACCACATGGAATTATGGTGTTCATTTTTTTCATTACCTCATATCGTTGTTAGGAATTATAAAGTAAAATATGATTTTATATAATATACACAATATTTATGATGTATTAATTTTTCTATAATTATTATATTAACACATATCTTCATGATTTCTATTTTTTTAAAATACTATAAGTTCATTTTTGGACGTGGGGACTACCGCCTCCTCAAAATGATGACATTTGATCAAACAATACATGAAATGTGTTAAATATGGGTGTAGTTAAACGATATGGTATATATGAAATAATAATTCTAATTTAATTATAATATATATAGATATATTTCATTTACTTTCTTTCTTTCAATATAAAATTTAAATAGAAACAATGTTCAACTATACATAAAACATATCGTCTCCATGAACAGTGTATTCCATTTCATACCTCTATTTTTTTTATAGATTATTATAAATAAATATATAATAAATATATAAGAATTTTTTTTGATGTTTTAAATTATTTAAATCATTAAATCATTATCTAATTAAGAGGATCATGAACTAAGGGTCAAATAATATTCGAAAAATAAGGCGAATATTAACCTAAAGGTATCATTAACATGGAATTCTTAATAACCTGGTAATATAATATCCTAATAAAATAA
Organism: Viscum album; assembly: GCA_963277665.1. Lineage (NCBI taxonomy): Eukaryota > Viridiplantae > Streptophyta > Magnoliopsida > Santalales > Viscaceae > Viscum > Viscum album. Next base: position 1,722,527,721 of record OY728163.1, read on the forward strand.
TATATGGTACTATATATGTGAATAATTTTCCTTGGTATATTTATAATAAACTTATATTTATTATATAGGGAATCTTAATGCGAACAAATAAAGTCAAGAATTAAGGATATGGTTTTATCATCTAACTTCTAATTTAGTTAGACTTATGCATTATAAACCACTAATTTATTTTGTGTGGTGTATCTATTGACCATTAATGTGTTATATAATTATTATAAAAAATTTTATGTTAATTTAGATATACATTTATGATATTTATTTTTTGGGGTTATTGTAAATTTTTTTACCAAATCTGTAATGCATTTTGGTCTCAATTTTCCTTCTTTGAGACACAAGACATATTATGCACGAATATTATTATATAAGGGTATATATAATTCACCTATATTTTTTATATCTATAATATCAATATTTAATTATATTTTAATGTTAATTTACTAGTATTCCCTCATTTGGATAATGAGTCAATGTCACCAAAGTGGCAATAGTTCATTGCTACAATATCATCATTTGTCGGGATTGCTAATGATTCTAATTTCATTGATTAAATATTATGATCCATATATAATGAACAATATTTAATTTTGTTATCTTCAATTTATTCTTTATATGTTCATGTTTTGAACCATTTTCTACTCGTTGTTACATAAAATAATTAATAAAGTGTTTTTATTAAAAGAAGACTTTTTATCACTTTTGGGTCAGAAATCTATGTTCATTCAAAACAATATATTCTAAAAATATGATCAATACTTTTTTTATTTATAAGTTATTATATTATATTCAATGTTATTTTCAAATAATAGTATCTCAAAATGTTTTCTATCTTTATTTATTAGTCAAAAAATTATTTTTAATGAAAAAGTGTTTCAAATATGTTTTTTAATCATTCATTATATGTTTTCAATGTTATTTTCAAAATAAAAATGCTTTCAATTTTTTAGATTCTGTATCTTGGAAAGGTATGTTATCATTTATATTTTGGTTTAAATATCTTGTTATGGTTGGTTATGTGCATACCAATGTCCTTAAAAAGGCTCAGGGGTGTTTCAAGGGTTTGGGACAAGAAAAATGGAGAAAAAGTGGTTTTCTGGGTAGGCCTCATGGTTTGCACATAGTTAGGGATAGCAATTCAGACAACCAAGGAAACCATGCATGAGGTGGTTCTTGGACAGTGGCCTCTTCTGGGTGTGTGCATGCTTTGGAAAACCGTACGGGTAAACTGTGCAGCATAGAAACATTTAAAAATACTGTTTTCCAATCAAGGATTTTTAATACCCATCTTGAGATTTCCACCGCTTTCACCACCCTTCACCCTAGGGACATACCAAATATCCCAAGATCTCCAATAGATCAATATATATTTTTAAGGCTTTTTGGATTCATTGGTTGCAGATTGAAGCTCCAGGTAATGCTTATGAAATCCTTACTTCTCTTTTGAGTTTAGGGTTTGTATCTTCTTCTCCTCTCTTTCCGAATCTATAAAACCCTAATCTTTGGGTAAAATCTAGTTTTAAGATTCTAGGGTTGGTTGAATCAAAATATATGGGCTTAATTAAGAGTGGGCTCAGCAACCGAATCGAGGTTGGTGGTCTATAATTTAGATCTCATAGTTTATTTGAGGATTTTTGCATGTGTGGTTTTTCTCATTGGAGTCTCTTGGTATGTTTTGGTCACCCTTCACATTATTATGATAAATTTTACATAAAAATGTAAATGGAGACCTCATGGTCCTTAGGGGATGCTTCGAGGGTGTTGAGACAAATCTAAGGCCACCCATTTGGTGTGCCTACTTTTCCGGACCATGGGTTTTTTTGAAGAGTAAGTGAGCTTGTTGTGTAATTATATAGATCGCCTGATAAACAGTTTTATGTGATTAATTTCGTTGGGTTATAATCTAGGTGATTCACCTATTCTTGATAATAACCTAAGGGGTATTGGGTTAATATTTGGAAACGATTCAAGACCATAATGGAATGAATTATGCTCATGATATTGAAGCCTTATGAGTTAGGCATAATGAAAAAAGGTTACTGAGATAGGCACAATAAATGAATACATAGTTAGATAAAGGTAATAAAACGATATTATGCTAAATGGCTAAATAATGTAAAATGTGGTAAACATGTTAATGGGTTAAGGTAGGGTGTAAAATATCATGCTATTGTAATGGTTTTTTTCCTTGTACAATGGTTGTGAAGTTGTGTGAATGGTTAATGTATACATATATTTATAGAATGTGCACAAATATTGGTAGTGTTTGGTATTGACTAAGATTCAATGAAAATGGGTCTAGTTATAACGAGGCTCTAAAATCCACCCCAAATGCACAGGTTAGGGAAGAGGATTGATGCTCTATGTCCCTATCAGTTGCATCCACCCATATTGAGGCTTCGAGGTGAGGATATAGATGAAATGAGAATAATGGTCCTAGTGATATTGGACAAAAATTTTCTCCCTCATGTATGTGGTTGTGTACTTTAAGCGCGTGTAACCTGAATTTTTTGATGAACACATGGTAAATGCATTGAAATGGTAAGATAATTAAAATGGCAATAAATGTTGGAAATCGACCTAAACTGGTTAGGGGCACTTATTCATTTCTTATCATTTATTATTAATTTTTATTTTTTGTTCATATTTTTTTATACTAGATATATTGTAGACACCATTGGTGGTGGCCAACTGATTTTTACTCACACTTTGCTCTGGCTACAGTTGGTTACCTGAGAAGACTTTATGTTTGTAGGTCAGGAGAAGGGAAAATTACCTTGCTAAGCTGTTGTGTTGGAACGAGTGTGTGTGGAGGAGGACATAGACTTGGTGTCAAGACCATTTGTGGGATTTTGATGTTTTTCTTAATTTTGGGGTTTTTTCACTTTCTCACTTGTATTAAGACATGGAATCTTTACCGTTGGACATGGTTGTACCCCGTTTTGGGGAATGGTTCTTATGCATGCTCTTGTATTATTGATTATTATTCCATTATTTTTTTATCTTCAATTTTGGGTTTATTTGAAAAAATGTGGTATAGTCTCTACAATTGACAATTCAGACCCCTACTTCTTGTTGAAAACCATTGGCATACAGGGAAGCATGCTTAAGGTTATGTAACCACATGGATTGGAGCACACGGTTAGTGGCTTCTGCTGTAAGGATGTTACAAAGTGGTATCAGAGGAGGAAATTATTCTCCTTCTTTGGAATATTTTTATTTGGGATGGTAGAAGGGAGTTAGGATGTGTCAAGCCTTGGTAATGAGCACATTCTTGGGAGTAGCTAACCCATGTATGAGGGAAAACCAAAGTGACCCTGGGTGGGAATTGTTGTTCTTGATTGTGAAATGTTATAGATGATGATATTTTACCATTAGGTGGTGCACATGTTTTCTGACATGATGGTTTAATGATATTTGGCTCGTGGCCTCAATGGCATGAGGTTGTGCATTCCTCAATCGTTGTATGCACCCAGAGAGATAGGTGGAATCCATCATGGTAAGAACAAATAGGTTGGGTGTTTGAGGCATGAAATATAGAATGCACTTTGCATCATGATAATTGAAAATAGAAAATGTTGTAAACAAATCAAAGAAATTGGGTGGAGATAGAAGAATGGTAAGTGATGATAAATAAAATATGTGTAATTAAAGGTTTTTAGTGAATTAAAATTACGCGTATAACATGTTATGTGAGCCTTGTTGTTGTTTATTGTTGTTTACCCCTTTTGGACCACGGACCATGGTAGGGATGATTGGGGTTATATTTTCATAATGTTAATGGTTGTTGTGGCTGGTGAATTGCATTATTTTTATAAGGTTATAAAGGTTTTATGTTATCTATCCTAAACCTAGTGTTTGGCAATGTAGATAAATTATACCACATTGACGAGCACTGGTTGTTCAATAGGAGTATGTTGCTGAGGACAATCCTATAGTAGAGGAGTAAGATAATGTGGTGATACAAGAATGTGAGGAAGAGTGGTTCCAAGAGAACATGGCTTATTTTATGAAGATGATGGATCTGGAACATGGGAGGGTCACACAAAGTATGTTTGAGCTGACTAGAGAGAATCAGTTGCAGCACCCTCCAACCATTACCATATAGGGTGGGATAGAGGTAGAAGAGTTCATGATAAAGTATTTTAAGACAATAAAAGATCATTTGGAGACTTCTGTTGGGAGGAGAGTCAAGTAGGTAGCTTATATGTTGCGGGGCCAGGAAAAGTGTTGGTCGGACATCCTAGCTCAGAATGAGCAGGCTGAGGAGATGTTATGGAATTATTTCTAAGAAATGATTCTGGGTAATTTTTATCATGAGACCTTGTGGTAAGAGTGGGAAACATAGTTCATTTGCTTGACATAGGGATCGATGTCGGTGATAGAGTATGTTGGCTGCTTCACTAACATGTGATGATTTGTTCCAAAATTGGAGGGGGATGAGGAAACAATTAAAAGGAATTTCATAGATGGACTGAGACATGAGATTATGTCTCAGGTGACTAAATATCACTTGAGGAGGTTTATAGAGGTAGTGGACCATGAGTTGACCTCAAATGGGAACCTGAAGAGAGCTTCAAGTAGTGGGATTTTCATGCTAGCAGTGAAGATAAGTGGTGCATCTTCCGTGTGTCGGAAGCACCATTTTGGATTTTTTCAGTAGGATGGATGTGTTCAAGGTGGTCAAATAGAGGGGAAACCTCTCATGGTGGTGATTAGGTGATCTGCTATTTGTGTGGCAGGTAGGGGCACATTCGTGGCCCGTGTCCTTGACATCTAGTTGACTGTCGGTCATGTGGGAGATTGGGAGATGTGAAAAGGTTCTGTAGGAACACTGAACAAGATAGTATGAATGTTTGTGTTTTAAATATGCCAAGTGGATGAAATATATTAGTTTCTTTATATCAAGAAGGTATTTAGAGCTCCTCGGGCAATACTAGAAAGGATGGTTGGCATGGAAGTCTGGGGCATGATCACCCATGTCAGTAGGGAAGTGTAGTGTAGGCCACACAGGTTGGGACACAGGGTAGTGGGGCCGGTTGGGTTCATGTAGTTCATTCTGAGCCTGGTGATGGAGAGGTTGTTCCATAAACTATTTGAGGTATTATCCTTGAAGCTTCAACGCTTCATAGTGCATTGTTTGACACTAGTGGCACACACTCTTTTATTTCTGTTCATCTTGTGGTAGCATTGTGACTTTTTGTGGATAGTGTGTGCAGATTTTGGTTGGTTGACACTCTGTTGGGGGCTCAAAATGAATTCATCATGAATTATAAGGGATGTGCTGTAGAATTGGGTATGTATCATTTCCTATGGGAATTTTTTGTTCTCAAGATGTCGGGGTTTGACTAGATCTTGGGTTTGGACTAGTTTGTGTTGTATCGGGTGCACGTAGAAGGTTACTATTTCAAGGAATCAGTTAGATCATGTAAGGGTGGTGCTTTTGTCCAACATGGAGAGTGGGATGTTTGAGTAGGTCATGCATGACCATTTGGTCAGCAGTTATGTAGGCTCACATCTCATGTAGCTATCATTGTGATTGATTATGGGAGAGTGGAACCGTCTCTCTTCCCTCTAGTAGTGGATCTATTTCAGGATGTGTTTCTTGAGTATTTCTTGGGGTTGCCACATGATAGGGATGTTGAGTTCATGATTTAGTTTCTATTTGGAGCATAGGTAGTTTCCATTCTTCCACACTGAAGGGCGCCAAAAGAACATCATGAGTTAAAGGTTCATCTTTTGCAGTCGGAGAATAAGGGATCTGTACGTCCTAGTAAGTCTCCTTAGATACTGATGTGATTTTTTTCAAAGAAGGATGAATGGTCATTAATTTTATGTGTGGATTATCAGATGTTAAATCAGATGATGGTGAACAATTGGTACACTCTTCCAAGAATTGATGACCTATTTGATTCGATGAGGGGTGCATCAATATTTTTTATGATTGATCTGAGATCGGGTTATCACTAGTTGAGGTTAAGGCCCTCAGACGTACCTCGGAAATGTTTTAGGAGTTGGTACAGGTTGTTTTAGTTTGTGGTAATGCCTTTTGGAATTACAAATGCATTGGAAGTGTTCATGGATTTCATGAACAGAATCATTCATCCTTATCTGAATTAGTTTGTGGTTGTCATTGTTGGTGACATCTAGGTGTTCTAGAAAACTAATGAGGATAATTCCCAACATCTTAAAATCGTTCTTAGTACACTAAGAGAGAATCTTCATTACACCATAATTTCAAAGTGTGAGTTCATATTTAGATAAGTGCATTTTCTAAGTCACATCATCTCCAAGGTAGTTGTGTCAGAGGATCCAGAGAATGTGTACGGTGTCATATATTTGGAGCAGCGTAAGAGTGTTTCATATGTTTAAGGTTTTCTGGGTTTGGCCGGGTATTATTAGACATTCAACCAATATTTATCTCATTTGAAAGCACTATTGTCGGGCTTTACTAATATGGGAATCATGTTTGAGTGTTTTTAGGCTTGTGAGAATTCCATTCAAGAGTTGAAAAAGTTTTTGACGACCGCACTGATCTAGATCATACTTGAGCAAGGTTAGAAGTATGTCATATTTTATGATGTGTCTGATTCTATATTTGGGGCTGTGTTGATTCTACATGAGTGGGTTGTGGCTTGTGGGTCAAGGAAATTTAAACCACATGAGCATAATTATAACACATAGGATATTGAGTTGGCTTCAGTAGTGTATGACTTAAAGTGAGGGAGGCACTACTTGTTGGGGTAATGATTCATGATGTATAATGATCACAGAAGTCTAAAGTATATCTTTTCGCAGCAAGATTTGAATCTTTAGTAGTTAATATGGGATGATTATCTACAATATTTCAATTTTGATATGGTATATTCACCAGGGAAAGGGAACAATTTTGCTGATGCTTTGAGAAGGATTGCTCAGAACCAGGTGGTTCGAGAATCTAGCACCAAGTGGAAGGTGATGGATTTGTTTGCAGAGATGCACCTAGAGGTGCGAGAGGAAAACAGTTTGGTGAATTTTGAATCAATGGAGGTAGATTCGATGCTTTTTAGTTGAGTTATGTAAAGTCATCTCAACGAGATGGAATGCTTGGCCATGATGGAAAGATATAAAGGTGGGGAGCCACCTTCTAGTTGAGCCATATGTGTGGTTGAGGTTGTTTTTATTCATGGTCATGTGGTTTTGCTAGTATTCATGTGGGAGGAATTGATGTGGGAGTTCCATATATATAAATGTGTAGTGTATCCTTTTTTGACCAAGATTTATCATGATCTCCATAGGTAGTTTTTTTGTTCGGGATTGAAAAAGGATGTTATGGGCTTTGTGGCATGGTGCCTTTCCTATCAATAGGTGAAGGTCGAGCATCAATGCCCAGGTGCATATTTACATACAATCTAGACTCTGAAATGGAGGTGGGATGATGTTATGATGGAGTATTTGGTGGGTCTTCTGATGACGCCCTGGATGAATAATGCAATTTTGGTGGTTGTGGATCGGCTAATGAAAGTGGCTAATATCTTACCAATTCAAGAGACCTACACAGTTGTTTAGTTGGGTGAGTTTCATGTTTGGGAAATAGTATGGTTTCATGGTGTTCCATGAACTATAGTTATTGATCATCCCACTTGTTCGATATCATGCTTTCGACAGGTGTAACAGAAGGATATTGGTACGCAGGTGCTTTTGATTGTGTCCTACCACCCAACGATGGACATGAAGTCAGAGTGTAAAATATAAGTGTTGGAACACATGCTGAGGGCTTCTGTCTGGGATTTTGGTCATTCCTGGGATAATCACATGTAGCTTGTTGAAATTCCCTACAATAACATTTTTCACCCTACAATTCAGATGGAACTATTTGAGGCACCCTATGGGAGGACATTCAGATCATTGTGGTGTTGGTTGGTGGCCAGTGAATCCGAGTTGTTGGGACTGAGTCTCTTGCAGGAGACTTCAGATAATTTTGATTTGATGTATAGACAGATGGAAATAGATCATAGTAGGGAGAAGTCGTATGATGAACGGAGAAGTAGACCTCTAGAGTCCAAGGTGGGTGAAAGTGTGTTCCTTCGAGTCTCTCTATGTTTGGGACACTGAAATATATGAAAGCATGGCTAGTTGTCACCTAGGTATGTGGGGTTGTTTGAGACTGTGTTGAGGATCATGCTGGTGGCGTACCGATTGGCTATACCATAACCGTATAGTGGAATGAATGATGTATTTCACATGTCTCGGCTTCAGTGGTATCCCCATGATCCACCTCACATTGTGGATGTTGAGGATGTTGATCTTGAGGATGATGCGTCCTTTGAAGAGAATTCGTTTTGTGTCATGAATCATGGTGATAATGTCATTAAGGTCATTATTTTTCCATTAGTGTGAGTATTGTGGAAGCATGGTAATGTTCAAGATGAAACATGGGAGCAGGAATCAGATATGCGGGCTTAGTGGCCCGATATTGTTCCCATGGATGTGCAATAATGCTTGGGAGACTGGCTCAAGGTCGGGCTGTTATAAGCTGGGGAGGTTGTAAGAACCCGGATCATGGAAAGGTAAGTTCTCATTTATGTTTTGGTTTGAATATCGATTTCTGGGTTAGTTATGGTCTTAACCAAGTCCTTAAGGTGGATCAGGGGTGTTCTGAGGGTTTGAGACATGAAAAATGGAGAAAAAAGGGGTTTTTTGGGTAGATCGCACGATCTACACATGGTTAGTGCTAACCATGTAGACAGACTAGGAAACCGTATAGGAGGTGGGTACTTGGATAGTGGCCTTCGCATGATTTTCCCACAGTTCGGAAAACCGTGTGGGTAAACCGTGCGGCCCAGAAATGTTTAAAAAATTAAAAAATTTCCACTCCGGTATTTTTAATACCCAACTTGGGATTTCATCCCATTTAACCTCTCTTAACCCTAGGGACGAACCAAATCCCCCAAGAGCTCCATGAAATAAATTTGCCAACTTTTTGAGGCATTTTTTGTGCCTTTTGTTGCAGATCAAAGCTTTGGGTAAGGTTAATCCCATCTTTTATTCCCTTTTGTGATTAAGGATTGTATCTTATTCTCCTCTACTTCAAAATATCTAAAACCCTACTCTTTGGGTGAGATCTAGGTTGAATCTGGAATGGTTGGTTGGAGTGGAATCTAATATCTCAATTAAGAGTGCATTCACCCATGGAATCATGGTGGTCCAAAAGTTATATCCAATGGTATATTTGAGGATTTTTTCATGTGTGGTTTTGTTCTTGGGTGTCTCTGGGTATTTTTTGATCACTCATGACCTGTTTAAGGAAAATGGGTCTTAAAAAGTTAAATGGAGACCCTTATGATCCCCATGGGATGCATCGTGGGTGATGAGACTAATACAAGGCCACACATGGGGTGTGCTGACTATTCTGGACCTATGGTTTTTGAGAACAGAATATTAGACTGTTTTGTAATTATTTTGAGACCTTGATTAAAATGTTGATGTGACTAATGGTGTTTGGTAAGAATTTAGGTGATGCACTTAGGCTCAATAATAACCTAAGAGATATTGGCTTAATTTTTCATATTATTAAAGACCATAATATAATGAATTGAGGGCATGGTAATGAAGCCTAGTGAGTTAGGAATAATGTACAAATCCTAGTGACATAATCACAATGAAAAAATTCTTAGTGAGATAACCGTGAAAAAGGGAATTAGTCTAAATTTCTAAATAATATGAAATTTGTTAAATGTGTTAATGGGTTAAGTCATGATGTTAACACTAATGTTTTTATTATGGTTTATGTTTTCCATGGGAAATGGTAGAGATTTTGTGTCAATGGTTAATCGATACATATATGTATATCATGTTCACATAGAATGGTAGTGTGGGGTATTAACTGAGGTTCTCCACCCAAGGTTTGAGTGTCATTGAGGCACTAAAATCCACCCCAAATGAAAGAGTTAGGGAAGGGGTTGATGCTCTATTTCCCTATCAGTTACATCCACTCGGACTGAGGCTTCGAGGTGTGGATATTTTTAACATGAGGAAGTTGGTCCTAGTGAGATTGGACAACTATGTGTTTTCATCATGTATGAGATTGTGTACATTAAGCCCATATAACTTGTTGTGTTTGATAAACCCATGGTAAATTCATTTAAATGGTAAGAGATGGAAATGCTAATAAATTTTGGTAATGGACTTAAACTGGTTAGGGAACTTAATATTTCCTTGTCATTTATTATACATTTCTCTTTTTCAGGCACAATCATTTGTACTGTATATTTTGTACATAACATTGGTAGTGTACTACTGAGTTGTACTCACACCCTACTCAGGCTACAGTTAGGTACCCGATGAGATATCATGTTTGCCGGTCAAGAGAAGTGAAAAGGCCCTTACTTTGCAGTTGGTTTGGCACGAGTGTCAGGGAGGAGGACCCAGACCTAGTGTTTGGGCCGTTTTGGAAATTTTGCAGTTTGTCTTCATTTTGGGGTTTTTTTTTACTTTTTTTCATGTAGAATGACATGGAATTTTACATCTGGAGATGGTTTTACCCTATTATGGGGAACTGTTGTTATGAATGCTCTTGTATTGTTGATTATTATTCCACTAGTTTGTTTATCTTCTGTTATGACTTACTTTGACAAAATGGGGTATAATCTCTCCAATTGACTATTCTGACCCCCTCCACTATTCAGCAGCCTTTGGCATATGGGGAGGTGCGCTTATGGTCATGTAACCTCTCAGCACGGAGCATCAGTTTAGTGGATTTCGGGATGGGGACGATACACATTGTAGGATCATAGAAGGTGTTCTTTAATGAAGAAATGATATTTTCATCCAGATAATTTTAATGTTTTTTTAATTATTCCGTTATAGGTTTTCAATTTTTTTCTCAAGTAAATGAATTTTGAAAATGTTATATTTTTTTAAAAAGTGATTTTTAAATAAAATTAATGTTCCAAGTGAACATGAAAAAAACTTCCCCATTTATGATAAAATTATATATTATAGTATATACTTTAATGGGGATATAATAAAAGAGTACAAAAAATATTCATTATTCAATGGTTAATTTTTTTTGTGGAATGATGTTTATGGAACCAATTTCATTAACACAGGTTAAATTATTTTGAAAAATACTTTTGTTCATGGGTTATTCATTAATGAAATGATTTAGAGACGTATCTCTTTTCCATTGGTAATGATATGGTGAAATGTTTATTGTAACATCCCAAAAAATGGATTCCACTGAATGGTTCCCCAATCCTGGTGGGAAAAATGGCCACAAGAACATATCTTGAACCACAATAATCTTATGACATGCCCTGAGGGCCTAGGTGTATTAGTGTAGAGACTATACCATCATCAACAGAATGTAGAATAGTAGAATATAAATTACAATAAGTAGAAGAAGCTGTATAATCATACAAGAAAAATTAAACAGTGAAATAATTATTTATAAACAATTCCATAAGTCACCTCATTTACAAAATGACGATATGTGTCATATGTATCTAATAAATCATCCAAAACATGTATACATGGAAGATATTCAATACATGTAACAAAAGCACAAAAATGGAAAAAGAATCCATCTAACATTGAAACCCTCATCTTAGTCATATGATCCCCTTCTCCAATAAAGCAATCAAGAACCTATTTTAGGGATGTTTCCCTTTATCCATAACTATAATCATATAGTCTACTTCGTTATAGAATGGTCCCCAAAACATGGTCTGAGATACAATCCCAGTAGGCAACCACCCAAGGTGAGGTTCCAATAATCTCAATTATGTATACAAATATACTATAATGGAAAAAATAAGAAGAATTCAAACGTACCCAAATGTAATAATAAAACATTTCCATGATTTAATTAAATTCCCAATACATTTATCTAAATTTATTTATGAAATAATTATATGAAACAATAGTCATCAATGTGTTGTTTAATCATGTTAATTTAACAACATAATCTCATTTAAAAGTCTCAAGATGTGGCATAATACTAGAGTCCTCAATATAATCATATGCACAAAATATGCCTATCAATGCTATTTGAATGGTACATGTAAATGATTGAATTAATGATTGTGCTTAGTCTAGGAATACATGTCAAAATTTATATAATTCATTATTCAATTAAGAACCTAATATCGTCTATGGAAATTGTAAGTTGGAATCCAGGTCTTACTCTAGTTTAAATATAACCTGACAACCGACGAGCCTATCCTTGGTGATTTTCAAGAATTTAAGTATTACACTAGAAGTTTTATAACATCACATTTATTTGAGTCTATCTTTGGTCGTCCAACATGGGAGCCCTAGTGTCACCCATGTCAAAGATATCACACACAATTGAAATCAATACATGTAATTCTCATATGAATCCATGTGTCACTCAATAAATAATACTAAATCTGAAGATTCCATCCTTTGTAGTGTGCTTGGGAGTCCAAGTGTCACTATAACATTAGTAATGTACAAGACAATTGAGTTTTTCCATGGAATTATTACTGGAATCCATGTGTCACACAAGGTATAATGATTTTAATCAATTCAATACCATTTAATTAATTACATTAAAACAGTCCAAGGTTATCATCATCCATTTTAATTTAAACATCACCTAAATATGGTGGGTGAAGGAACGACTGTGCTTAGAAGGATTTCTTCAAAAACAGACACATGTGAAATTAAATTTAAACAAGAACACAAAACCCAGCAAGTTATTAAATGGAATATATATTATTTTACTCACATGGGAAATAATAATTATAACCAATATCTCATGATCAATAACTATTACATGGAATGAACTCCATTCAAATCACATGTACATATGAATATAAAGAGTAATTGAAGCATAAAAAACAAATTTCATAACATGAATGATGCCTCTTGGTCACCAATCACTTCCCATTAATCAGTTAAACTAAAATTTATATTGGTATTCAATAAAAAATAATAAATTTAATAATAATTTCCCATGAAAAGAGGATAAATTCAAACTCCCAGGGTTTCTAAATCATATAACACCAAAATGAAATATTTAATTAAACAATACCCAAAGGGGTGGCTTCAATTTTAAAGGTCCTCAAACTATAACCATTCATCTTCAGCCTCATTAAAAGAAAATTCCATGTTAAAAATTCATTTCATGGATTAAAACTCAATTAAATAGAGATGCTTCAAGAATTGGTGCATGGAACAATTATTTATATATTACAATATTACTATAAAAAAGCATCAAGACAATAAAATATAGGTACATAAGGAAAGCCTTCCAATCATAGCTCCCTATTAATATCAAATAAAGTAAAAATTGATGAATGTATGATGAACCTAATAATTTGGAAAATTATCTTGCAAATAAAGAGTGTTTTTGATATTTAGGAGAATGAAGAATGGGTTTAAAGGAATTGAGAACTCACCGATGCAAATCCAATGAGATGAGTTGTGCATGAATGAGAGATCAGATGGAGAATTAGGATCAAATCCTATTTTACATCTCAAAAAGGGATATTAAAGACATGGGATAACTGTTGGAATAATAATTGAGAGATCAGGTTAGAGATAAGATATTATACGGGTGATTTTTGGAAGATGTACCAAATTATTTTCATCATACTATCTAGGGGAACGAGTTGAAAAATACTGTGTTAATCATGTTTAAATCTCTATTGGAAGGGCCATAGCACAAGATTTAACCACATAGTTTTCCTATTGATTAAAAATCATTGAAATTATTTACTATAAAGAAACACATACATGGTGCATGGACTACATCCCAAATCACATGGTTTATAGAAACCAGGTGCCATGCATTTTCACACCAAAACATGATTTTTGGCTCCAAAATAGACCCAAACACCCTGATAACTTTATTATATCTATGGGAACGAAATATTGGTCATAATTAAACAATAAAAACTAATAAATGGTGGTACATAAAGGATCTATACCTCAAAGAAGATTTGGGTACTTATAGAATCCACCATATAACAATCTGTCCCTGAATTTCCCTTCCAAGACTGGTAAAGCAAGACCAAAGATTAAATATGACCATTTTGATCATAAATCATCCACCAACAACTAGGTATCACTTTTACTCATCAATACCTTAACACTATTACTAAAGGAATAGAATTTCCTTAGATATCGTTTGTGCTACGATCAAAAATATGAATATGATTCTTGTCAAATGATGTAGGTTCCTATAATTAAACCTCCTCGGGCAGAAAGGCATAAGATGTGTTTTAATAGGAAAATCAATGTTGAGAAACATGGATGAGGTTTTTCATGAATGAGAGCCTCTAATGTATCTTCATACTATAGGCTACTCTCATTACTCTCTCAAAAATATCATACAACCCGACATATCATGATGAAAGACATCCCGGTCTCATGATTTTCATATATCCCAATCCCAGGGAAACACGTAATAAAACCAAATCCAAATAAAATATAGAGTCTATATATAGAAATCGACATAAGATTTCTGATGAGACTACACAATATCCATCAATATCAAAATCAACTACACCTCCTCTATTGTCTCCTGAACATAACGATTTTGCAACATCACTACATCTCTTTCCTCTAACCAACATAAGGGTTTTCAGCATTTAATAACATAAAAATTCTCATATGGTACCATATGAATAATATATTGAAGGATATGGTTGTGGGATTATTCAAACATGTGTATTTGACTCTTCTAGGAGCCCCTAAAATCTATGATGCATGATCACATAATGTCCCCAAGAACCTATGTTTCTTTCTTTGACTGGACACTTATTTGGTGGAGACTATGTAACCATCACCAACTTTAGACCATTCATGAAATGTGATTTAAATCATGCATCCCTATCGAAAATGATAGTGTTTGTGACCCCGAGAAGTTGTATTATCTAACCAATGTACAAAATTCTAGTCTCATCTACACCGATGGTTTCCTTGATATGGAGTAAATGTTAAGCACTAATGATAAAATATAAAAAACCATACAATATCATTATCATTATCCAACCTTAGTCAAATTTTCAAAAAATCCATCACAACATCATCCCAAATCCACTGTGTGATTTTTAACTACTTTAATAGTCCATCCAGTCAGAGGTGATCCGTTTTCACCTGTTGATTGGTGGAACACCTCAAAAAAAACTAGATGCATATATTTTATTACCTAGCCACCAGTGCAATTGATGTAAAATCAAATACATATTGGTCATGCTTAGATGGAATTATAGAGAGTAAGCATAAAAGTGTCACATCATCTCTTCATGAATGTCTACCAAAACCCATACATGACCATGTAATCACTAAATTTCATTCGTTCATATGGTCCAAATAGGGGGAGGTTCATGACCTACCACACACTCTCATAGGACTAGGCTTTTATAATCAGATAGATTCCTCATAGTTAATCTATCAAGAAGGGTAGAGATCACAACTATGTATGATAAATGAGTTTTCCCCAAATAGTAATGCACCCCAAGTGCATCCCAAAGAAATAATACATAATATTTGACTCTTCTACTTGATTTTCCAACCATCTTAGTTCTGATTCCCCCTTGTTACTTCATCAACAACTAAATTGAGTTTACCAAGAATTTCTGCAAGCTCAATATCATAAAATTGAAGATATTCAACCCACATTCGATACGTCATATTGATATCCCACTTTGAAAATATTTACCTGATCCTTTTTTGGATTTATGTACGACACAATAATATATCCATGTATGTAATGTATCCGACCATGAAATGTGTGAACAATTATATCTAACTTAAGACCATGCATCAGTAAATCATCTCATGTGTCCTCTACTGTCGAGACCTGTATACCAATTCTTTATCTCCCTTATTAATAAATACTCTAAAAAATATACATTACGCATCATAGTTCATACTGTAACTCCTTCATTGTTAATGAAAAACCAGTATTGGAATAAAATTCAATTCCCATTTTTCCACCGAAATTCCACAATGCAGGAATATGACCATATGAACATCACACTCTTCTTAGTCAATAATGTAAACAATGCTACTTGGGCTGATTAATCTTATATGGAATGACTGTAGTAACCATACAGTCCCAAGGAACTCTATACCTCAATGTTTTTATTGGGATTCTCCAGTAAACCACAACTATTACCATTAATCGGTAAATTAATACACATATTAAAGAGATAACATGACTCAAGAAGTGTATTAGAACTATCCATAATTTGAACATTATGATCCTAGCATATAATTGATTATATCTATGTGTATTAAATAATATATAATGATGTTTGGCATGGTTCTGTCAATTTTGAGAATATAACAAGACACCATTCTTGAAAACCATCGCAAATGAATCAAGATAGGATATAACACTATTTTAATCAGTTCCATGAAGAACAATATCATGTTCGTGAGACTAAAAAGAATAACTAAATACTTGTAGATTCCATACCTACTGCGGAATATTGGGAAAGTTGTTTATAATATTCTAACATGCACATGATGATAAGTAGACCTAAAATAAATCAATGAGAATACCTGATATTCTTAGTGAGGATTAGAGATATCTTCTATCCATGAAAAAGGATACAAATTCCTATCTTTCATTTGGATTAATTTATGGGAATTCAAACATAGCATGAGGGTACCATCAACCTTTATTTAAAAGATGGTCCGGTGAACCCCATAGAAAAGTATAGGTTAATATTCAAACCTTTTTCTCTAAATCTCATGTATTCGAATTGTGCTCCTAAATCTCAGAAGTAGAAATACTTTATAGAAGAATGGATACCAGTGTATCTCTTTGAAATAGCTCAAAATAGTAATCCAGCTCTATATCTAGATTTAAACCTAAAGATTCATATGGGAAAACATCCACGAAATGATGAAACACTGAAGGTAAACTTGTCTAATGTGTTCCCTAATCACTCAGATATAAAATTGAAATCCAAGTGGTCATCCTCCTCACCCCATGCAACTCGACCCTAGCTCAACTATCTTAGGAATCCCATTCACCATTGTGAATAAATTCTCTTCCCTCTGGTGATGTAAATGTCACCCTATAATGATAGAAATAAACAAATAAATGAAGGGATAAAAAGAATTTCATTCCACAAATAAAGTCAAAACCATTCCTATAGATTACAAAGAGGTCTCGTACGATGTGACACCCACCAATCATAAGGGGACACCCTCTTTACTAATGTATATCCTCCATTAAAATCTCCAATAATGATTAAATTTTCATAAAGCCGTCAAAATAATAAAAAATGATCATAAGGATTTATATAATGCACAATAATATAAAACATTGAGAAGCCTCTATATCAAATAGTAAAAAAGTTGATGTAGAGGCTACTAGAATATTACATACGATTCTAGAAGTTCAACGATCATGTTCCTTAATGGTCTATTTCACTATGTAAAAATGGCATGAACCACTTCTCTATGATACCGCCTAGCTAATTTATGAAGATCCATGCTGAATTCTCTATAAAACTGGAGTTTGACTACCATGAACACAACCCTACCTCGTCCGGATCAGCAAGCTGTACTCCAACTCCATTTATGATGAGAAGATACTGACCACACTCTTGAATGTGGAGTGAGTTTACATCCTCTCTCATTGGTTGGTGAAGTAAATTTTCTATAGAAGTGAAAAAGATGGCCCATATTGCCTTAAGATTAGAACTCGACTGGGTCCCACTTATACTATGGCCTTGTTTTTTCAAGCTTACCACACTAGTAGCACATCACCGAATAATATTGGTATGTGGTTTGAATTCTAATATCATAATGGGGAAGCTCCAGATGGAACTTCCTACTACCTGTCATTATAGTAATAGGTTGAGATGCAGAACCACCTTGGCTCTCACCTATAGCCACCCTAACGTTATGCTATGTGGTAAGCACATGATTCACTATTCCTGTTGTGGTAGTCGGAAAAATTACATTCACCAGGTATCATATGTCTTACCTAATACCATCCTCAAATCATGTAGTTGTTTATAGCACGTCACCCATAAAAATAGGAGTGATGTTATAGATCTCAATAAAACAATTCAAGTAAACCATAACAGATATCACAACCTACTCTAGATGAAAAATCACTTGGGATTTATTAGCCATCAATTACATGGTATAAAAATAATCATAAAAGGCTGTATGAAAACCTCTATAAGACATATACCTATTATTATATGTTTGAGTGATAGTATCCCACAATCTCTTGGAGGAATCAAACATCATATATATAGAAAGCTATACCCTCTGTTCATGAGTCTTCTCCATATTTTTAATGATATATAACATTGCCTCTACCCTTTACTCAATTCCATGTGGCCTAGTGCCCCCTAAAAAAGCTTTTAGATGATGCTATTGAAACTCACTATTAAACACTTCCATAGTCAGTTCTGGTCTCAGTGATCCCTAGAGAGTCTATAGGAACTGTATAAATCCTTCTCGAAACTGTCTCTCAACACATATGTCTGGTATATCTACTAGTTCTAAAATTATTGGTACTACAGGATCCACTAGTTTCCCATGGTGCACCACCTCCGATATATGACCATCTCCATCCTCCTAGCATATAAAAAAGGTCATCATGGTGGCTTACATATATAATTCCAAAAACATGCCTAAGTTCAAGATCATTATCAAATTTTATAGCTAAAATTCCAGATATTAATAAAAATTGGTAGAATCATTCCTCTAATGACACACCCCTCTTTTCGGTCAAGGATTTAGGTCAAGGAGACTTACAGAACATACAAAAGTTAGAGATACTACCTACTTCCCAATACTATGGTCAGGTCTATGTAAACTCCACTATTATGAGAAATTCAGTTCCCATTTCATTTTCACTTGAATTCATATATTCATATTCATATTTCATTTTAATTCATACTCATTTAACATTTGCATCACATATCAATTAAAAGGAATGCAAACATGGTTCCCCAAATTTGGATCCACAATGTCCCATAACACATCATGAATCGAAATATAGTGTCTATATAATCCATAACAAAACACATATCATTATGTCAATCACAAAATTTGGCATAAGTATCACAACACCTATTACAACATCATGAAATAAATAATGAACCATATATTGTATGAAAAAAATGCATAGAATGTGATTTCTAGTAAGTTCCAAGTACGATGCACAATATGGTACACACTCATCACATAATGTGGAAAAAAAATATAAACCATAGTTATATAAGTAATAAAAGAAAAACTCATGTATTTTATCCAATGGTTTAATAAAATCATCTCTAATACCCAAAATCCATAAAATAAAATTTTCATTCATGTAAAATTGTTTTTTTAGTATGTAGGAAATATACACCCCGGCATAACTCATTACCAAACACCAATTCCTTCCAATCACTTTCTACACTCTCTAAATATTAATGAATGCAAGAAAAGAAATTATGATACTACTTTGTAACAACCTGGACCCAGATGCCGCATAATTGGGTCTCTATCCTAGTAGTTCACAATTCCACAACACATCTCCCAAAATTATAGAGGTAGCTAACTATGAGAGAGGTAATATGTGTATCTTTTGGGAAATTATATCCTCATAACTGGAGTGTATAATAGCATAAGAACAATAAATAAATGCAGCAGAAGATGTATATTTATATATAAAAAAGTAAACAATGCTAGTCTAATATATATACAATTCCAGAAGTCACATCACATACAAAATGATTATACATGTCATATGTTTCTAGTAAACAAGAGAAAACATGTATAAATGGAATATATATAAGGAATATAACAAAATTAAGAATTCACAAAAGTATCCTGCCAGCATCCAGAACATCAACTTGATCATAGGCTCCCCTAATCCTAGTAAATAATAAAGAACCTATAGTTGGGTACTTTCCCTTATGCATACATACAATCATATTTTCTTTTTGGGTACCAAATGGTGTCCCAGATCAGGTATGAGATATAATCCCAAAAGGAAACCACACATGGTCAGATGCCAGTCATCCAGTGAATATATAAAAACAACATTGTACAGGTAGAAGAATAAGAAGTAATGAAATGTACTTAAAAGTAAACATCCAATAAGTCTAGGTTCTCATTAAATGTAATGTTCATTTAAATAAATTCATTTAGGAGACAATTCTCTAAATTATTATTAAAGAATGAGTTATTTAATAAAGTTCATTTACCTATTTCTCCACATTTAATTCATAATTATTGAGAATAAGGTAGGCCTAAATTCCCCTATATAATCTTAATAATAATATATTACTAAGAAGAATATCTAAATGGTATATGTAAAAGAATGAATATGATATTGTAAATTAGATTATAAGATTCATCATAATTCATTTAATTAATTATTAAATTTAGAACCAGTGCTTGTCCTTATAATTCCTTAGTTATAATCCAACACTCACTCCATATGTCAATATAAACCAACACCCTATGAGCCCATCCATGGGGATCCTCAAGAACCCAGGTATTGCTCTAAGTGTGGTATAACATCCGAACAACTGAAGTTCATCTTTGGTGGTCAACTATGGGTGAAAAAGTATCAATCATTGAATAATGATCAAAATTACATTGCATGTATCACCCAATACTTTACCACATATTCCTTTATATTTGGTTAATATCTTTTCAAAACACACAACACCTGATTTTAAAAAAACATTATTTCATCATGTTTTTTATATTCAATAAAATTTCAACACATTTAGAGAGATTATATAATAAATTTCTATAAATGGTATTTACATGAAAATATTTTAACATTCATATAATATAGACTATAGAGGTATAATATAAGATCCAACACAATATTATATAAAAAATAATGTATTTTTATAAATATAGTTCTTCCATCTTTTACTGAAGAACCCATTTTAAAAATTTATTTTGAAAATTTAATTTATTTAGAATATAACAATAATAATCATAATTGCATAAAAACCTAAAAATTAGGTTAGAGTTAATGTTTGATTTTTTGGAAACATATAGTTTTTAATTAATAGTTGAAAATAATTAATTATTTTCCAAATCATCTAATTAATCTAATTTATTGATAATGATAAATTACAATTTCCAGTGATTTTAATGTTTATTATATCATAATTTTTCAATTAATAAAATTTATTTAATTTTAATAAATTTATATTTAAAATTAAATATAAAAATATAGCAATAATGCAAACATTTTTACATTAAGAACCCCCATTGTAGTACCTTCTACATGGATTGATTTTAATTACTATATTCCAGTTTTGAGATTGGAATTTGTAAAAATAGATTATATATTTTGAATCAGAATAATATATAATTTATAATCAGTTGAAATTATTTTTTGATAAAAAAATATTAGTGAATGTAATAAAAATTAATTAAAATTATTAAGTTAAAATAAGCTTAACAAAGGACTAACCCTATAAATTAATATCCCAAATGAATTATCCACTTGGGAAAAATCCATTTTATGGCCATATTATGAGGCTATCCCTTCTTGGATAATATTTTATCTAATATTGGATCCATTTTTAGTGGAAAAATTTGGGTGTAATTTCCATTCCAAAAAATTAAAAGTGTGCAACTCCTCCCCCACTATAAAAAGACCTCATCTCATCCCCCTTTCTCACAACTCTTAGGACGCTTTGGCCCAACAAATCTAGAAACAATTAAAACATAAAAATCCATCCAATCATCCTAGAAGTCTATACATAGGTAAGAATAATTAAAAGGTCTCATTTTGGTATAAACCAAAAAGGGTTTCCTGAATAATGTGTGAAATACATTCTCATGTATTTTAAATTTAATTCCCTTCTCTATTCCCTAAACTCTTCTTATTCAATGAATAAATAAAAAAACTGTATACAAAATATACATGTATTACGTTATTTTATAATTTATACCTAATATTATGAACATATTCAAATCATGTGTAACAAATATATTGATTCTATGTAAAACAAACAAATACCTCATGAAATTATAATTGTTCATTTTTCATTTAACACCACTTATAGTGTCCATTATGATGGAATATATTGTTATATATGATATATATGATATTAATTATGTATTGATACTTTTTTAATCTTTTTATAACAAATAACCTTTAATGTTTCTATTTTTTGTTAATATGATAATATCATTTGAGGAATTATGGACTACCACCCCTCAAAGAGATATGATTCTTTCACACTATACATGGAACATATTAAGGATAATTTAAATTAAAATATATGAAATATATTAAAAAAATAGGTTATTTTAATTATAACATGCATGTATATACATATAATATACCATTAATTAATTATATATATATATATATGACAATGAAATGAAGGTAGCATTCATGCGTATGTATAGACTACCGTCTCTATGAACGATGGATATTATTTATTATGTACAAACATTATAGATTATTCTAAATAAATATATAATGATTATATATTATTATAATTTCATGGTTTACATTATGGAAAGGATGAAACCATCATCTAATTAATGAGAAAAATATGTAACATGTCAAAACATATTCAAGAAAAATGAATAATAAACACACAAAATAGTGCAATTAATGATTGTTTGTTAACAAAAGGGTAATAAAATACTATAAGGAAGTAATATATTATATTATATATATGATTATAGTTCTCTTTTTAGTTAGAATATTTTTTCAAACAACTATACCCAAGGATAAAAACCAAACAACCAATTGAATATTAAGGTGAGGGATTATTGTCCTACTATTCATTCCATGAGGCATTTTCCACTTACACAACATACATATTTTTTAGTGTAAATGAATTCCATTATAATAAATTAAATAACCTATCAATTTTATTCATGGTATGAAAAAATTTACTTAAATGGATTTATTATTTAAATATTTCACATGGTATAGGACACTTTGGGATGTCTAATGTTTTTTTTCTTTAAAAAGTTTCATAATAGTTATCCTTGAAATATCAATTCCTTATAAGATTTTTAACATTATCATAGAAATAATCACTTTATTGTATTATTTTTTAAATGGAAATTACCAAAATATTCATATTCTCACATAA
The DNA here is from genome assembly GCA_963277665.1 of Viscum album. Classification (NCBI taxonomy): domain Eukaryota; kingdom Viridiplantae; phylum Streptophyta; class Magnoliopsida; order Santalales; family Viscaceae; genus Viscum; species Viscum album. The sequence goes on from OY728163.1 coordinate 1,722,550,778, forward strand.
TGGATATTATTATTTCCTAAACCATAACTCATTTTACATACAGTAGTCACTTTGAATGTTATTTAATTAACTGAGGATTTATTCAGAAATTTTTATATTTATTAAATATGAATATTTGATAAGGAATTTTAATAAATTTGTTTAATTGATATGAGTAATTATTTATAATGGTAATATCATGTGGGACCCAAACCATATAAATCCCCTACATGCATCAATTGGTTCTAATTCGATGATTAAATTGACAAAATTTAATGGGTATCTATCCAGGGTTTTAACCATATTCTAAAATCTCTTGATGGTATAAGTTTTCATGTACCATAGAAATGACATAAAATTATTAAGAATTTCCTTCGTAGGAAATTAAAATGTTATTTATCCATTAGATTTTACATTAACATATCTATGGATGTATTCTATTCTCGATTTACTAATTAGGTGGAATTTGTTTCATATTCATATCATCTTATATTGATTTATCCTTATCTGGTTATTTGAATGGCATGTGTTATCATTTATTTAGATTACCATGGTAATTTATTCGAGTTGATTAGTAATTTATTCCAATTTACATACCCTTGCTATGTTTTTTTGCTCATCCTTATTATGTTTCCATTTCCCATGTTATGAAGAAGAAATATTTGAATAAGTATTCAAGGACAATGTTAATTTTTTTATGTATCAATTTTTTATTTCCTATATCATAATGTATTATTGGTATCATGTATGATATATATAATTACAAGACTACAGAACTGATCGGTTATTAAATAAATGATTCCTTGCAATCATTACAATATAATAAAATAATTAATCCACTATAGGATTCAGAGGTTGGGGTGTCATAGTAGGTATCCAAAGAAGTTTAGTAGAAATCTTGGAAACTAGATTAGGAAAACATAAATTAGGGAGACCAATAATAAGTAATACATTGAGAATATGTATACAGGAACATCATAGAATAATAGTAAGGTAGTTATTATATGGATATTCTATGAAATTCATCCAAATTTGGATAATACACGTGGAAGTGGTTCTGGAACAAATGTACCTACGTGGAGAAACTGTGAGAAGGTGTTCTAGGACTACTCATGGTAACCTAGTACATAACAACGATCCTTACTGTGTATCATGTTTGACAGTCCTAAGGTATAATCATATGATAGTTCACATTTTCATTACTTACCATTATGATGGATTTAAAGTAAGTATTTAGTCAATGTAACCAAAATTTAATATTTTATGTTTTACGACGTATACAATTATGTTATGTGATATACCATATTTGGAATTATAAATAATTATTTTATGAACTAAACCATTATATTCCATTGTTTAGATTTGGTAGTTGGAAGGATGAATGGTGTCAAAACTCAGGGGAAATATAAAGATTTTCTAGATTAGGAAACTAGTACAACTGGTATTGCAAGGGAGAAAATCATGGTAATATTTGGGAAACAAAATAAGGTTATGAGAAATAATATTTTCTGAATATAGAAACCTATTAAATAGAGTAAATATATGATGATGGATCACTTTATGCAGCAGAACACACCACCATTTGGTCGGAATACTAATCCAATTATCGATATAATGTTTATTAAATCTATGGAGAATATATTTAAGGCCTTATAATGCAATGAAAAGGAAAATGTTAGTCTTGTGGTGAGTTGTCTATAAGGTAATGCAGATCAGGGGTGGATCTTGAACAAAAAAAATATTAATAAAAAATAAATATAACTCACAGAATTGAGATCCTTTTAAGAGATATACTTCAATGGGTAATTTAATCATGATCAACAAATTAAGATGAAGGGGAAGTTTCTCAAGAAAATGAAAATGGTAGTAGAAAGTGTTATAGATTATGAAGGTACCATAAAAGGTTATGCATGTATGTTATGAATTATATATACAACACATAGTGTAGGATATACTACTTCATTGATGGTATAAATCCAACTAACTAATGGGAACTCGTTTCTTAGAATTTATCATCACATAAATAAATAGTTTTATCCCATATGAAGATGGAAGATAATTATTTATATCATATATATTCAAGGAAAAAATGAGAAGAAAGGGCCATAAATTTGTCATTAAAATAGGAATTGTTGAATGATGATCATAGATCAAGTTTCTCTGTGTACCATGGGAGCACAATGATATATATAGACTTGAAGGAACATTATTGGTGGGATAACATGAAGTGGGAATTTGTTGTTTATATATCTAGAATCTTGGTTTGTGAACAAGTAAAATTTAGGAGGTAGAATCCCAAAGGTGTCTTGTAACCTTTTCCTATTATTATGTGTAAATGGGATGAAATTACTATGGAATTTGTCACAAGACTAACAAAGAATCATAAAAAAATGAAATAATTTGGGTTATTGTCGACCTCCTAAAAAATATGCTCATTTCCATGCTGTAATAGAAGACCTTCCAATTGAGCGCCTCACATGTCTCTACATTAACGAAGTTCAAAGACTTCATGGATCACCTATATCATATGTTTCTGATCGAGATCCCCATTTTACATCATCATTATTGGAATGTCTTATGATGGCCCTCTATATTGAACTTTATTTGAGAATATGCTACCATCCACAAACTAATTTATATTTTGAATGGAAAAGTCAAAAAATTTATGGCTTTTGAGATCATTCTTACTCTACTTTCGTGGTATGTGGGATTATTATATACCTTTGGTAGAGTTTTATTATCATAATTGTTTCAATTAAAGTATTAAAATGGATCTGAATGAAGCATTATAAAGAATGATATATCATACTCTTACTTGTCAGGTTAAAGATGGTAAATGGAAACTCATATGCCTAGAACGTTTTGAAGAGATGTCGAAAATGGTTAAGGCAATTCAAGCTCATATTAAATAATCTTAATGTAGGAAATATTTTAATTTCAATAATTAGAGGAATGAATTACACAACAAAGTGTGAGATCGTGTTTTCAAGTGATTATCACCCTGGAAGGGTGTTATTAGATTTATTAATAAGGGAAAATAGTGTTCCAGGTACATCAGACTATTCAAAATTATTTAAAGGGTTGGTGTTGTTTCTTATCATTTGGCATTGCAACCAAATGTCTCAAGGGTTAAAGATATGTTCCATACATATCTTCTAAGGTAGTACATTAGTCACCCAACACATGTTCTCACCTCTGATTAATATGAGTTGGAACCTCATAGTTCTTATTGCGAGTAACCCATACATATTATTGATATCTGAGAGAAAGTATTGTGGAATCAGTCGACTCATCTAGTAAAAGTTATCTTGAGAAATTTAAAAATAGAAGAAGCAATGTTAGAACACTAGGATTCTAATAATGAGAGATTCCAACATATTTTTGAAGCTAATATACCAAAAATTCCAAGGATTATTTTTTAGGATATAAATATGATTCACTACAAGAGTTTACCATATTGACATTTATATTTTGTTGATCTATTATAACAATACACAACACCTGATTTAAAAAATCATTATTTTGTCATAGTTATAATTTTTAATTAAATTATAGAACTTTTAAAGAGTTTATAATATAAATTTAAATATTATATATCAAGACAAATATTTTCACACTCATATAATAATTTATATAAAGTAATAAGATAAGAATAAGGAAAATATTGCATAATAAATAATATATTTTTAAAATGGTTGTATTTCCAACTTTTAATGGTGAAACTTTTATAAAATATAATTTTGAAACATTGATTGATTCAATATATCAAAATAAAATTCATATTTTAAATAGAAAAAAAATATTTTTTATGGTGATGTTATGATATTTTTCAAAAAGAAATAAATTTTAATGAATAGTTTAAAATAAATAATTTTATTTAAATGCTTTTTTTTCATATATTTTATTTACAATGGTAAATTAAACTATTAATTGTTTTTAAAGTATAATTAGGTATTATTTTTTAATTAATAAAATTTATTTAATTTTAATCAATTTCACTTTGATGTTTGTTATAAAAAAATTGCAAACATTCAGATGTTTTTACTTAAAAAACCTGCATGGTCATCCCGTCTTCAGGATTATATTTGAATTATTTTCTTGCACTTATATAAATGAAATTTCAAAAAGTACATTCCATATTTTTAATAAGAAAAATTTAAAATGTATAATAATTTCTACTATGTTTTTTTAAAAAATTATTAATGAATAAAATTAAAATTAATTACAATTATATAGATGAATATTTTCTTAAAAAATGACTAAAACATTAAATTATAGACTCAAATGACTTATACACTTGTCTAAAATCCAATTTATGGACTTATGTTTACCATATAATCTCTTTTATCAACTTTTGTCATTTATTTGACGCAATTTTAGTGGAAAAATCACGGGAAAAATTGCCTTTCCCAATATTTAAAAGTGTGCCACTCCTCCACATTAAAAGGCGTCATATACTCCCCCTTCCTCACACATCTAAATACAATTTAAATTAACCAATATCTTACATATTATATTTTAAAAGTACTAACCTTAACCTAGAATCATCACCTTGGGTGGGAAGCAGTCCAATGAATCCTATTGGTATAAACCCAAACGAGTTACCCATATAAGAGGTAACAATCTCTCTCAAGGTTTTCAATTTATTATCCATTGTCCACTCCCTAAAATCATATTATTCTATTTTTATATTACAAAACCATAATTCAAAATAATCTATGATGTTATTATTCTTATATTTTTATTTAATCATACATACACCACCGTCTAATCGGTAATGAACTTACTGTTTCTATCTATGGTGAACTACTACCTCATGGAACGATGATGGTTTTATTTTCATTTAAAACCTTCTTATGATATACATTGTGATGGAAAATATATTTATATATAATATACATGATATTTATTATGTATATATTCTTATTGAATACTTTTATAACCCAAATTCTTAATAATTTCCCCTTTACCCTCATTTGGAAACAATGTTCGATGATGTGTGGAATACCACCACCTTGAAGCGATGTGATTTGTTCACACTACACGTGGAACATATTAAAGATAATTTTAATAGAAATATATTCAATATATTAAATAAATATGGTAATATAATTTTAATATACGTGAATATATATATCATTTACCAATCATTATTTTAAAATATGACAAAGAAATGAAGGTAGCATTCATGCCTATATACAGACTACCGTTTCCATGAACTGTGAAATCCATTTCTATCTCCAAACATTATATATTATTTTAAATACATATATAAGGATTATATATTATAATAAATACATTTTTTAAATTATAAATATGATGAAACCATGATCTAATTAATAATAAAAACAAGGAAGAAGATAAAATACACTCAAGAAAATTGGGAAATTAACACCCAAAATAGTAAAATTAATGAATGTTTTTTAACAAAAGGGTACTAAAATATTATAATTAATTAATAAATGATATTATAAACATGATTATGGTTATTTTATAATTTTGTACCATATCTTAAATCAATCAACAAGAGGATAGAGACCACATAACAAAAGAAAGGTTAAGGTTTGGGATTCTTATCTTATATTTCATTCTGTGAGGCATGGCCATATATAGGAAAAAAATATTTTTCATAACAAACCTACATACCATTTTGAAAAATTATATCATGAATAATTTTTTTTCATGGCAATAAAAATAATCTTTAAATTGAATTATGATTTAAATATTTCATGTGGTATGGGATAATTTGGGATATTCAAATATTATTTTCCTCAAAATTTTCTTAATGATTATCTTTGAAAGCACACTTACTTTTGTGATTGTTACCTTTATCCTTAAAAAATAACATTATTGTAATAATATTTCATTATAAATTAACTTGAATATCTATATTCTCACAAAATAGATACTATTATTTTCTAAACCGTAAATCATTTTATATACGAAGTTCACTTTGATAGTTCTTTATTTAACTAGTGAATTACTGATAAATATTTATTCATTACTAAATATAGATATTTTATAAATAATATTAATTATTTGCATTAATTGAGATTAGGAATGATTTGGAATGGTAATTATGGTTGGGGCCCAAACATTATATATCCCTCGATGCATCTGTAGGTTCTATTGAGACAATTGAGCTGGCCAACTTAAATGTGTTTCTGTCCATAGTTTTAATCGTATTGTCACTGTTCTTGATGATATAGGTTTTCATGTTCTTTAGAAATTAAATCAAATTATTAAGTATTTAATTCATATATTATTCAATTATTATTAATCCATGATATTTTTCATAGATATAATTATATATTTATTATATTCCCACTTTACTTATTATGTGGCATCTATTTCAAATTCCTACATTTCAATATAGATTTTTCCCTATCTAGTTATTTTAATGAATTGAGTTATAATTTATTTACCTTTGCATGTTAATTTATTTCTATTGATTCAATATTTATTCCTCTTTAGTTACACATACTATGCATTTGAGATAAGCCTAATTATGTTTCATTTCTCCATGTTATGAAGAAAAAAATAGTAGCAACTCTGGTTTTTGTCCCTGTCAGACTTTGAAATATTTATATGAATAATTCCTGAGCTAGGCGCGAAGACAGCGTGTGATTCCGAGGACCGGTGTTCCCGGAATTAATATTATAAAAATATTAAGTATTTTTATACTATGCACGTGGCAGCGGTGTGATATATCCTAAAAGGTAGCTCAGAGCGGGAATCCGACGACACGGTTGCGTCCGGAACGTGTCGTCTACACTAGGCGAGGTGTAAACTTTGTGGGCGCGGGCCTGCGGTGAGAAACGCCACCAGGGGTGTTTTCGTAAATAAGTGGAGAAGTTAGTGTGAAAGCGTCGGCTCGAATAAATTCAGAACGGAGTCTCAGATTGAAAATCTGAGTCTGCCGTTGCGTTCAGAACGGCGCGTTTACCCTAGGGGTGACCTTACATTTGTCTGCATCGGGTGCTGGGATGGAGGCGACTTGATAGGGAGTGAAATGGGTTGTTTTATTAAATAAAAAAAAGAAAACCATTTAATCTCTCCCCTCCCACTCCTACGTGCGGCGCCGGAAGAACCCACCCAACCTCCTTCATTTCTTCGCCAGATCGAGCTAGAATCGTCCGGTTTTTTCGTCGATTGTCAGCAGATCGAGCTTCAGGGTGTCGCCGGCATCGATCTACACCCGAAGCTTCGGCGTTTCGCCCGTGAGGTAGGCATTTACGTTTGAAAATCCTATATCCTATTTATGTGTTGTTTTTCTTCGAATCTTCATAAGGGTTGTGTAGTTTGGGTCCCGAGCTTTCCGAATCTTTTTTCAGATCTGAATTTGGAGCACCAGGGTGCTCCCGGTGGCTCCTGGAAGTTTTCCTTTGAAAACCCGGTTATCCGGCGAGACCCGCAGCGGCCATGGTGGAATCTGGAAATTTCCACGGCGGCGTGGCGCCGGCGTGGTGGTTTCCGGCTCCGGCACGGCGATGTCCGGCTGCGGCGCGTTGGTTTCCGGTGACCCTGCGGTGGTCCGGCCAGATTGTTCCTGGGGTACATTAAACACCCGTAACTCGCTAACTGTAACTCCGATTTGCGAGCTGTTTGCGGTGACGTGTTCCTTGCGTAGAGACAGAACTTTTGAACTTAATTTGAGAATTTTGTGAGTCAGGATTTTGGCCTAGGGGCTTGAAATGTCAAATAAAATTATAATATTTTATTATGTTACGACTACGGGCCGTTGTAACTTCTACCCGGAGTGTCTGATTGACGTGTCGTCAGGGGCGTTGAGACCCTGATGGTACGAAGGACATTTTGAGACGGTTTCCGGGTGTTGGGACTGAGAACGGTGTGCGGGCCCCACGAGGTCGGGTTTTGGCGTTTGCGGAGAAACGCAGCTTTTGCACGAGGAGTCCAATTTTGGCGGATGATTAGTCGATCCTATGTGTTTTTCCGAGAGGATCGCAATAGTGTGATCCGTTCGGTGAGATTAAAAATCATGTCTTGGGCCCTGCCTGAGCTGGCTTCAGTGAATAGTACCTTTTTCACCGAGTGTCCGTTTCCGACGAGCGAGTAGTCGATTCTGCTTGTTTTTCCAAGGGGATCACCGTGGTATGATTCACTCGATGGGTTTCGGGATAGTTTTATGGGCCCCGCCAGATCTAGCTATGCTGAATAGTGCTTTTTTCACCGGTGCTCCATTTTAGGTGAGTAAACAGCCTATGAAGCGTGTTTTTTTCGCATGGATCACGATGGTGTCCTCGGTATTGGACTTGGATGTGCGCAGTGTGGCGTTGTTGCGAGTCGCTCGGGTTAGCAACGTTTTGGACCAGCAGTGGTTGAGGGTACTCCCTTGGTTCGTTTCCACGAGGGTTCGTGTGGCATCACAACCTTCGTATAGGTTTGGGATCCTCTCGATGGGATGTTTAAACTATTAGAGTTGTGGCATCCCTCCGGTGGGTCCGGAGCGGGATCCTCTAACATCTTTTCCCTAGATCGGGTTCTTGGTATTGCTGTGACCTCTTATTCACGGGCGACGATCCCCTATCTAGATGGTTAAAACCGTAGGGTTGGGGGCATCATCAGGATTATGATCCCCTAAGAGGTGGGCCGTGCTCAGTAGGGTTGTGGAATCGTCAGGTATACGATCCCCTACTCAGCATGTGGTGTATAGTAGGGTTGTAGTATCATTGGTTATATGATCCCCTACTCAGCACGTGGTTCTGGTATGGTTGCGGTATCATTGTTTATACGACCCCCTACTTAGCGCGTGGTTTTGGTAGGGTTGCAGTATCGTTGGTTATAATACCCCCTACTTAGCGCGTGCTTTTGGTAGGGTTGCGGTATCGTTGGTTATACGATCCCCTACTTAGCGCATGGTTTCGGTAGGGTTGTGGCATCGTGGGTTCGATCCCCTACATCGTGAGTTATACCAGATAGGGTTCTGTTATCGTCGTGACCACCTTTATATGGGTGACGATCCTCTATCTGAGTGATGTGCTTCTATAGAGCGCCAGATTGGGTTATCGTATCCCCAAGCGGATCCTGGGTGTGATCCCCTATATGTGAGTACTATGTATGCCAAATTGGGTCTGGTATCCACCATCAGACCCTGGGAGTGATCCCCTATCTGTGAGGTTTGTATACCAGAGAGAGTTCTGGTATCCCCTAGCGGACCCTGGGATGATACCCTATCAGAGGAGTTTGGTGGTTATTTTGTTTAAATGAGGTTTCCTCATTGATGCTAACCGACGAGCGTGATCTCTCGGGTGAGCGTCTGAGAGGTTTGTGAGAAACCTGATGGAGTGTATCTCTCAGATGAGTGTCATCTGGGATGACAGTGATCGTGGGGTGTACTCTCCAGGTTGTGGATAGTTTCTAGTGACGATGTAGGTACCTCTTGTGGCTTTGTGGTGCGAGCTAAGTATATCTGGATTGTTCAAGGTGTATGTATTGGCATACACCTGAGTTGAGCTGACTAGTTGTGTTTAGCCTATGATGGTCACGAGATGAAGTTTCTCTCTCTGCTGGGTTCCCTCTGGATGGGATGAGCGGACTGTTTCCTTTCAGTTTCTCTCATTGTTTTTGGGGTTTTAGGATTCCTACTGAGTATGTTTATACTCACCTCTGCACGGGCTTTGCACGCACATGTTTGTGTCTTGTGGAGACCACAAGCCTTTCGACGGAGTCCCAGGAGGACCCGGAGTAGGCGGAGCTGAGTGAGAGAGACTGACCGGGGTGTTTGCTGTTGCGGTGCCGAGGGAGGTTTCCAGCGGTGTTTATGGCAGCGTTCCCCTTCTTCAGAGCAGGTTGGACGTGATTTTTTAGTTTACTTATGGTGGGCCCTGTTTTTCCCTTGGAACTTATGTTGTACTCTGGTTGTGGGATAGTGTATGCATGCATTTTTTTTCAGTTTTATATATCTCTGCACTATTTCATGGAGGTGTATGTGAGTGCGTGTGTACAGGTACCTTAGTCTAATGCCTCCCATGTGTGTGATATCATACTCGGCACTGGTCACTGGCCCCTGGCCTATTGGAGGCGGGCTTAGGGAGTCGCGGCTCGAGTCCTGTTGGGTCGAGTCGTGACAAATTTTTTTGAAAAGGCATTCAAGGAATAAGTTTATTTATTTTTTATGTATAATGTTTATATTTCCCATATCCCAATGTATTATGTGTATCATGTATGTAATTTGGCTTCCTAGGAATACTAAATATACCATTCCTTTGACAATTTATTCCTTGTAATCATCAAATTGTAATAAAATAACACACCATCTCTAGGATTCTAGGGTCGGGGCAATATATTTTTCCCTTCCATGGAATTATTTGATGAATCCTTATATTAGTGGACATATAATAGTCAAGACATATATTCCATCATTACAATCATTCTAGAGAGTCCACGTATAACTCAGAACTAAGTTAGGTACTATCCAATTTAGTCCATACATGGATATCATAATTAAATCAAAGTGTATCCCAAGGTATAAAATAATTTAATAAAATAAATACAATTTAATAAATTACATTCAAACATTACATGGTAATCACATTAATGTAAAATTCAAACCACAGCTAATAAGATAGGATGAAGGCATGACTATGCTTATAAGGCTTTCGTTTAAAATAGTCAAGTGAGAAATTTCATTTTAACAAGAATATCATTCTCACCAATCTACTAAAAGGAATAGAAATTATATTACTCACACATGAAATAAGAATTATAATAATAATCTCATGATATAAAAATAATACATGGAATGGGCTCTAATTAACCCTCATTGGAATATTGATATAAAGAGTAACTAAATATTAACCATGAAATTTCATAACATGGGCAAATGTCACAGTCACCCATTCCTTCCCAATAAAAAATTTGAATATAATTAATATTATCATTCAATATAATGTTATAAATTAAATATTCAAGTCATACGTTAAGGAAAAAGATGCACACCCTATGGGTTTCTAACTCATAGGCGATCAAAATGAAATAATAATGTAAAAAAACAATAGGGTTTGTTTCTATTTTCAAGGTCCTCCCCATATAACCATGCTTCATAGACCTCTTCAAAATCAAAGTCCAAGTTAAAAAATTCAATTCAATCATTAAATATCAATTTAAAATTGATGATATAAGAATTGGTTACATAACACAATGACATATATATAACCCCTTGATGATAAAAAAAGTCATGAAAACACTTATTGTATATCTGTAGATGATTACTTGTCATTTATAAGCTTATGAATTAACTCAAATTGGGATTAAATTGAATAATAGATGAAAAAACTAATAATTGGGAAGATTATATTTCACATAAACTACACAACTGATATGTAGAAGATCAATGAACAACAAAAAAAGAATTGAGAACTCACCGATGAAGATATAATGAGATTATCAGAACTTGAATCAGTGATCAGAGAGAGATATGTGATCAAATAATAGTTATAATATTTAAAGGATTTTTCAATTCAATGGAAATCTATAGGATGAAAATAGATAAATCTGGTTATAAATTATTGATTAAGTGGCGGATGTTTAAAGAAGGAACCATAATTTTAGTATCATATAGTTTAGCTGCACAGTTTGACAAACTGTGATCCAATCATACTGGGTTCTCCATACTAAGAGAAATAACACATTTTTTACCCACATCATTTGACTAACAATGAAAAAACCATGAACATATCCATTTTCAAAAACTAATGACAAGGAGCACCACCATGTAGACCAAATCACTTGGATTAAACAAATTGTTCAACATTCTTTTTCACACCAAAATTGGGATTGGGGCACCGAACAAACAACAAACACCATCTTTACCTTTATTACCGCCATGGGAACTCACAATAACTGATAATTATACATTAAAAATAGGAATTTATAGAAAATAAGGGATTCATGCATCAAAAAATAACAAGGATTTACATTTATGATAACGACCTCGTTTCATGGGTTATGATACGATGAATGGTCATAATATTTTTTCACACATATATATGATTTTATTTTGCGATGAGTGGGACCAATATATCCATCCAATGAATTGGGTAATGAAGAATGAATCATGAGTATATATGTTATGCATGAACCAGATTACAAGTTTACAATGTTATGCGTGAGCCTAATTACATGTTCACAATGTTGTGCATGGACTTGTTAGAAGGTCCATATGTTTAATCCTGAACCTCATTACATGTTCACAACACTATGGGTGAACCTTCTAACATGTTAAAAATGTTGTGTTTGAAACATATTACATGTTCAAAATTTTATTCATGGAAATGGTTTCATTTCTATATGTTTATGTGTTATCTGAATTAGATTTTCACAAAATTATCTGAGGACTAGGATGCATGTCCATAAGTTTAGGCAAGGGCATAATTTCATGTCCTTAATATAATCAGTGAACCAATTTCTAAATATACATGTTCAAATTATTATAACCTGATCTGTATTCGATAATTCCCGATCTTATTCATATTCTATGGTTTCATGGATTATTATATTATTTCTGTTATGATTCAAGTATTATGAACTACCAATATTTAATTTTAGTATTCATGTTCATAATCATTAGTCTACAGGGTATGTTATTCTGATGTTATGATATGTTTATCACACCCTTATGTTTATGATTATGCTAAAATATCTCCATTATTTAACCTTACTGATAATATGAGATCACCTTTTTCTTATGTTTTAAGTTACACAATTTATAAATAATGGATTAAGGCAGGGTTACTAAAGGGGAATATATTTGTGGGAAATAATGAAGATCCTTCACACGAGTAGAATTTTATTTCCCTTGTTTCCAAAGTCACTAATATAATACAGTATTTGGACATATATTTGTGTTATGTATTAAGTATTCCTTAGAAAATGATGTGATGTTAATGTATGAGAATGATGGGTCTCTATAGTTGTAATCAGAGTAAAGGTTTGATCAACCTTTGTAATCTAGGATGAGAAAAAATTTGTTAGATACCTTGGGATTTTTCTAACGATATGTCTATGGATGTTTCTAAAAATAAGAATAAGGTTCCATATATTATAGAAGGTGTGATAATTTAGACATCCTATAATTGATTTTTATATATTTTGTGGTTTTCCAAAAAGATAAGTGTTTCTTACACTATTATTTCTTGTTTTAGTTTATAGATTTAACCTATATGACCAATGTTAAAGATGAATAAAATTTACAATGAAAAAATATTCATCCTGGGAAACTAAATATAATGGGATATAAAATGAAAATCCTTGTTACTATGATTTCTTAATCTATAAATCATGGAGAACATCCCACTGAGAAAAGGATGGAAAAATTCACTGTCAAGTCCTTCTTTAGGTAGAATCCACCTACTCAATGTTGTTCCATTGATCAAATAGATACCAAAAAATGGATCAGAACCACTAAAAAGATATTGTATACTATCTAGTGATATGATCATTAAAGGTTCACATTGGTTTTCTACCATCTGAAAGATGATGTAGATCAATGGTGGAATCTTAACAATAATATGAGGTGACAAGATAGAATTGAATCCATAGAATTTCATGATACCAATAATAAATTTTCAATAATACATTTATTTTATTTCATATATGAAGATGTATAAGTAATTCCATGTTCTTAACATGAGAGATGCTGAATCTAGTGATTCCTATGAAGTTAATATAAAACACTTTATATGTACTCTTTTGGTATTATAATTCAGCCCAATTGTAAGATTAAATGATTTTTTTGTGGCTCAAAACAATCTCTCCAAAGTGCGTTAGACATAAGGGACATAAATTTCTTGGATGAAATTGTTATTTGTTAAAAAAAAGTTGAAATAGAAGTTGTTAAACCTCTTTGTTCAGGTGATAAGAAAAGTAAAATAGTGTTCCAATGATAATCCAAGGATAGGGAACATGGAGAGAAGAAAAAAAAATAAAACTCATACTTTTGAAAATTGTGGGATGTATATCATAGGTGAGTGCATAAAATGAACAAGAATGTGTTTCACATATAGTAGGCCAGCCGATTGAGTAAAAGAATGTTATTCTGATGTGAAGAGGATAGTCAATAAAATAAATGTAGTACAATATTAACAAATTGCACAACCCACACTTTAGTGTATCATGGGACATAGATTGGGGACTTTTCGAATCAATTCCCTAATCTAAGGGATAATATGGATGATAATAAACAATAACATATGAGGAAAAATGAAAAATAGAATGCTTATGAAATCAAAATTGATGAGGTGAAATAAATTAATTATGAAAAACTGTTCCTTCTCCCATAGTTTGGATGTTCATGTTTGATTTTTTTATGAATAAGACATATAAAAATATTTTCCCCTTATTTTTGTAAGGTTTCATGTGATTATGTCCCTCTACATGTACTTTGGAATAATAAAGTCATGTTTAGTATTTTATTGGGGGAAGTATGAACGCATGTATCCAACCAAAAAGTTTTTTGTATAAGATAAGGGCCTGTTTAAGGAATTAAGGGTGTACTATATTTTGGATGAGATATATGTTTTCACTATTTATGGAATGGTGTATGTCAATATATGGATGAAATTTTAGAGATTTAATATATTATATCACTATATGAGGATTTAATAATTTTTGATGACATGTTGCAATCTTTTTGTTTTTATAAAGATTCATGGAATGAACTAACTATCTATTTATGGATCTCGCTATCTACTAGTGCACCAATATTAAAAAATTCAGCTTTATTTATTAGATTAATTGATGAAGTGGAAATTTATTGATGCACAAAAAAGTGTATGGTTTTCATAAAATCATTTAACTTTTTATTCCGTAAATTTTAATCAAATTTATTAAAAAGGGTATTGGAATATATTTTTTTCATGTTATCACTATTTTTGATTATATCGATGGCCTTTATCAAGACCCTTTGCGTAATAGTATTGTGATTGATAATAGTATCTTATCTATGTTCTCTATCTCACTCAATAAAAACATGATTGTCATATTTATCTTCCTTTTCAATGTTTCCACTTTCCACATAAGTTCTCCTATGTGTAATCCTAGTTATGAGATTCTTTGGGTAACCATAATGTTTTCAACATCCTTTTTTTAAATAACATTTTATTATTAATTTTTATGATCTGTGTTTATATGAAATGATACATCATGTATTAATCATATGATAACCTATATTAATTTAGAGGGTGAAATTAATTTTAGATGTGGGGGTAATGTAATAACTTGAGATTTTTTGAATGTTTTGAATTAATTTAATACTATTTATATTTATCATTTCCCATAATACTGAATATTGACATTGTTGTATGACAGAAATATATTTTTCTAGAATTTCAAGCAACACAAAGTAAATATTTCAATACAAACCACACTTATATTATCTTTTTTACACACATATATATGTTTACATTGTGTTACACACAATGCCAATTTCTTTTGGTATCTTGTGTTACCCAGAAGGCCGATTTTACCATAAAATGTTAATAATATTAAACAAATATTATTATAGACACCACATAGTAATTGGAATGGAAGTTATGAATATTATTATCTAAATTCAAAAAAAATTAATTTCCCAAGTATAAAATTTGAATATATTGGAAATTAATTTTCAAAATTAACTCTATGAACCATCTAAAAATAAATAAATAAATTTTATAAGAAAACTACTTCTCTATATATCTTAATAAAATAAACAGACCATTTTTTGTTTATTATTTTCAATAAAATTTTTATTTAATATATTCAAAAAATATTTTCATACTTATCCAATATATCTGATAGCTATAATGTAAGAATAAATCCAATTTTATGAATACAAAGATGTATTTTTATAAAATATAATTTTACCACATTTTAATGTAGATCCAATTTTAAATATGATTTTCATAAATTGTATATTTTCTTAGAAAAAATAAAATTCTATTTTTTATGTATAATACCCAAATTTACTTTGGGTTATTTTTTGGTTTTTTTAGGAGGTTTAATTTGTGAATAATATAGAAAACACTAATTTTTAACTACAAACTATTTTTCTCCTAATTCATTTTAATAGTAAACATAAAATTTAGATTTAGTATTATTTTTAATAAGATAATTTTTTTTATTTAATTCAATGTAGGTTAAATTAATCAACCTTAATTTGAAATTTGACATAAAAATATTTAAATCATCTAAAAGATTTCACTCAAGGACATGTTGTCATAACATGTCTTCAGGATTATTTTTAAATTCATTTAATCCAATTATGTGATTAGAGTTCTTAAAAATGGATCCAATATTTGGAATCCTCATAATTTATATTTTATAATAATGTAAAATTAGTTTTTAACCAACAATATTAGAGAAAGTGATTAAAATTAATTACCCTAATGAGGAAAAAAATTATCTTCACATACTACAAAACGTTAATCATAAGTCCCAAAATAACCATGAAACTTGTACAGAAGACATTGTATGACCATATTTTGAGACCATCATACCTTGAACTGAATTTGGAAAATTATTTGTTCCATACTACCTAGGAAAATGTTTGGTAGAATTGCATTTCAAAAAAATTACATGAATGAAACTCCACCTCAACTATTAAAAGCCACTCACCCGTCCAACTTATTCACTCTTATCAAGACCTTTTTCTAGCCCAAAATCAGATCAAATAATCTCACTACATCCCTAATTTCATAATATAATAATATCATAGGATAGAGATATATACATGGAATCCCTTTGATTCATGATAAAAGGAGTTACCCAAAGAATAGGAATCATCCTTCCTCAAGTTTATTTGTTTTATTTTCATTCTACACCCTTTAAAATCTTCTTTTTCTATGATTATATAA
Organism: Viscum album; assembly: GCA_963277665.1. NCBI lineage: Eukaryota > Viridiplantae > Streptophyta > Magnoliopsida > Santalales > Viscaceae > Viscum > Viscum album. Next base: position 1,722,567,610 of record OY728163.1, read on the forward strand.
AAAAATATGTACAATAAATATACTTACATTTTATTTATTATAAGGTTTCAATATGTACCTACACTCACTTCCATCAAATGGTAAATGAACATATTATTCTTCTGCACGGTGAACTACTGCCACAAGAAACGTTGATGTTCATTTTTCCTTTACCGCCACCCATGGATCAGAATTATGAATGAAACTAAGTTTTCATATGATATATATGATATTTATGATGCATTTATGCTTCTTAAATTATAATAGAAACACATAACTTAAATATTTACAATTTTTTTAATTAGAATAACTTTATGTGTGATGGAGTGGACTACCGCCTCCTCAAAGCATTATGATTCATTCACAACTCACATAGAATCTATTAGGGATGAGTATAGAAAAATTAAATGATATATATTAAATAATAATTGTAATGGAATTATAATATATATGTATATATATACACCAATTTATTAAATTTACTTACTTACATTCAATACAATAATAAAATGGGAACAATGTTTATGTGTACATACGACATACCATCTCCATTAATGGTATATTCAATTTAATGTTTCATTATTTTAAAGATTATTATAAAAACATATATACTGAAAATATATTATATTTATATCATTTTTTAAATTTAATAAATATGTAAATCATGATCTTTGTAAGAGGATGTAGAATATCATGTCCATACATACACAAAAAATAAGGCATATATTATTACAAATCTAACATTAACATGTTGTTGTTAATAAATGGTAAATATTAACTCATAAAAAATAATAAATTGTATTAAATATATTAATATTTAATATTTTAATTTTTATAATACACTTATATTGGTTATTAAAATTTTATTAATGTGTACAAAAAAGTCAAAACCTAATGCAAGTGTTATCTGATGTTGCATTTAATTCTGTTAGACTTATTCCTTGTTCACCACTCATTTATTTTGTATTGTGTTAATAATATCAATTAATTTATTTTATAATTTTTTTAATTAATATTTTTTGAATTTACCTATCCATTATATGATATTTATTACATAGTTTTTATGTACAAAATGTTTCAAAATCGGTCATGTAATTATTTCCACTATTCACCTTCTTTGAGATACAGTATATGTTGTGCACCTATATTTTTCTACAGGGGTGTATATATATTTCTTTAACATGTTATATCATGAGTATAATAATTTAGTGGGTTGTTATACTTTATTATATGTTATTATCTCACGTTTATTAGGAGTCCATGTCCCTAATGTAGTAATATTTTATTTCTACAATATCAGCATTTATCAAGATTGTTTACAATTGTTCCTCCATTGAGGAAATATTATGATAAAAATCTCAAGAACTCTCATTAACATTCTTATATTATGTTTAATCAAGATTTATTTATGTTTCATATTATTTTCAAAATCTTTGGTACTTAAGATAATTAATAAATTTTTTTTAATAAAATATGACATTACCACTATTTTTGGTCAAAAATCTATGTTATTTAAAAACCATGTTCTCTGAAAGTATTGTGAAATATGTATTATTTTTAATAAAAATAATATTATTTTAAAATATATTTCAAAATAAATTTTTTTCATGAAAACATCATGATTTATTTATAATTTTGATAGTATTTTCAATGAAAAACTTTTTTAATACGCTTCAATAATTATTTGTATATTTGTAAGGTTATTTTCAAAGTAAAAATGTATTCAAAATGTTTTATGTTTTTTAAAATATATTTTAAAAGGGGAAAGGAAATTTTACTCATGAAATATTTTAAATTATTTTTAATGATTCCTTTATATGTTTTAAAATTGATTTTCAAATAATTGAATTTCGAAAATGTTTTTTTGTTTTAGAAAGTGATTTTTAATTAAATTTATTATTCCATGTGATCCTTCAAAAACCATACCCATATGTGATGACATAATTATATATATATATATATATTATTTTAATGGTTATATTATCTAAGAATACCATTCATATTATTTCTCTAATGTTTTATGTTTTGGTGGAATGATATTTATAACACATGTATTTCTTGGATGAGTTATTTTTTTCAAATTTGGTTCTTATAATGGGTATTTCTTTGAGGAAATGGTTATAAGACCGATATATTTTACATAAGTAATGATATGATGAAATTTTCATGATAACCATTTAATTTCATTGCTTCGGATATGATGAATCTTTACAATATTCTGGAACATGTATGTATGATTTGTTTTGTGATGTGTAAGAACTATATCACCATCCAAGGCATTTGTTAATTATGGATGGATCATGAGAATATATAGTATATGCGAACCATATTAAAAGATCACAATTGAATGAGTAAAACTGATTACATGTTAACAATGTTATTCATCGACCTAGTTTAATGTATGTAAGTTTATGTGTTAACCAGATTATATGTTCGAAATGTTGTGGGTGACCCTTTTTACACATTAACAATGTTATGCATGAACTATATTACAAATTAACATTTTTATGCATGGACCTGGTTTCATGTCCATATGTTTATGAGTGATGATTCTTACATGTTCATAATGTTATGCATAGACCAAGTTGCATGTAAAAAAGTTTATTTGAGGGACTAATTTTAAGTTTATAATAAAATGAGTGAACCAATTTCTACTTATATATGTTTAAATCTTATATGATGATCTATATGCCACAATTAGATATCTTATTATAATGTTCCTCATCCATGAATTATTCTCTTTTTTTCATATGATTAATTTCATATGAACATACAAATACTATGTTCTGATTCTTGTTCATGATATTTGATATGTACGGTATGGCTTATAACGATAAGTTCATCTCAACATTCCCTTATGATCAGTATTATACTTACATATGTGCATTTTTTACCTTTACTGAGAATATGAACTCATCCTTTCCTTATGTCTACATTTCCTTAGGGTATAAGGAATTGTTTTAGGTAGGGGAAATAAATAGGATAATCTTCTTGGGAAACATTGGATATAATTAACAAGAATAAAAGTTTATGTACCTTTTTTCAAATGAAAAAATGTAATATGATCTTTGAGAAAATTTTTGTTTAATATATTAAGTATAATAAAAAAATGGCGTATTGTAAAAGTATGAAATGATAGGGTCATTATACTCTGCACTCTTTAGGGAGGAAATGGGGATTACATAGTGGGTCATACTTTAACAAAATCTATTTTCAATCTGAGATCTAGTTTTGATTCATTTTACCACTAGTTAAGTCTATCATTGAACTCCTTGAAATATCACACTCAATAGTAGTACTCTAAAAAAATTCCTAATTAATTGAAATTTTATAAATGAAATATATTTTACCTTTTGTTGAATTAATAATAATTATTAAGAATAATATATGAGGTATTTATGAGTTGTATTAAACCAATATTGTTATTTTAATTTTAGAAATACAATTTTAATGTAAAGTTGATATATTAGAATGTTACCTTAATTATTGGGAAATTAATATGAAATGAAAAAAAATCCAATAATAAAATAAATTTAAATATAAACAATAATTAGCATTACAAATTTTATGTATATAACTTACTTATAGTTCTACAAATTAAATACACATGACGATATACCCAATAATTATGAAAGAGTGTTTTTGATGATTTCTCTTTAAAATAGTCTTTAGATGAATAAATTTTATGATAATAATTAAAATTAAAAAAATATAGAATTTTATATATGAAATAAATATTTTCAGTCATCATGTTCATGTTTAATAAGGGATATTTTTTTATAATTTTCCAAAAAATGAGATTTTTTAGTTGAATAGGAATAATATATTTTATACATAAATGATATATTTATGATACATCATTTATGATGTAATAATTTCCTAATAAATTATATTCAGGATATATTGATAAATATATATATACATATATATATATATAATATTAATAGGATATTTACAAGTAATATACACAATATTCATACCTAAATATTAATTTCTATTTACTAAAATATAAATTTTTCCATAAAAATATATATTTTTCATTTCTATCACTTCCATTTTATTAAACTAATAAATTTAGTGGCATATTTATTTTAATGAAGTAAAATTATTTATTTTATTCGAAAAGGATTCATAACCTTAGGAATATAACTATTGAATGGATTTCATTTGAATTATTATTATTATTTGTCATTATTTTAAAGAAAAAACACTACAACCCTATAATATAAATACCCCCTCTTCCTTACCATAGAATAATTCTTCTCATACACTCTAGAAAGTATAAAATCTTCCCGAATTTCCTATATCAATACCTTTACTACCCATAATGATGTTTTTGGGTCACAAAAACCCAATCCATCAGGGTTTTAGGGTCTTTGATGAGGAGAAAATTCATAAAAAATGTAACCCATTTTTTCATCAACATTAATTCCCATTAAATTTTTTCAATTCATCCAATAAACTCTATAAAAACTCTTATAATTTATTTTAATTTCTATATTAACATAATTTTCATAATAATAATGAACTATAAAATACTTTCATGTAGATTATTATTATAATATATATATTTTTGTTTCATCACATCATATCAATGGTTAGTTTCAATATCCTATGAGGATGTTTTTATGGGAAACTGATCACTTCTTACATGTATGTTTAGCATAATTTTTTCATAATATATTAAAATTTAGTTCTATGTATTTATAATTTATTTTATTAAAATTTACACTTATATTAATTACTATAAATTTAAATAATATAATTTAAACATGATTTTATAATTTAATAGAAAACATGCCATTTTTAATGACTTGAAAGTTCCATAATATTTTTTATATGGAATCAGTTTGGGACCAAAAAATTTTAAGGCACGTCATTCCGAGGTATGGAGTGCCTGGAATGATCCACCAAAAAATGTTATGATTTAAATAATGTGTATGAATGGTTTTCTTGGAAAAGTGGAATAACTCTTAAATAGGTGCCCATGTTAGAAATAAGACGACACTACTATATTCTGGATGGCGGGTTTACCCTTGGTGCCACATAAGTTGAGTAGGCGCATGCCTCTGGTGAGAAAAAATGAAAATGGGATAACTGTAAATAAAATAATTTAATAAAATAATTTTATTTTTCAAATAGTTATAACTGACGAATAGTGAATCAGGTTAATAATCCAAGACCACTGTAGAGCTCATGAGAGTATGCTCTCCTTAGGCAGATCCTCACATTGGCCGGTGCGGGCCAACAGTGGAAGTTAGTTTTTGGTCGTAAATAATATAATTATGTAAAAATTATTTTAATGTTAAATCCTTTAACTTCTAAACGGTAACATGGATTAAAAATTCAAGAGAAATGTTGAGTTCTTGTGGGTTTGTTCCCCTTAGGTGGAGTCTAACCTCAACCGGAGCACATCGAGGGTGTATGTCAGTTATTTTTTATCTTTTTTAATGTACATTCAATATACACGAATTCTAGAATTTCAATCATATGAACCAGTGCTCGAATTGAAAATCTTTTTGTACCATTGAATTCACATCACTAGGATTCTCTTAGGGAAATCTTATCATCGACATGTAAGGGTTGGATGAAAAATTTCATTTTTGGACTATACAGAATAATAATAAAATAACTAAATGAGTTATTTTATTCTTTCTCCAACCATTGAGCAGCATTTGGTAGGATAGCAGTGTAGTATCAGGAATTGAATAAAAGAAATATAATCTCCCGACCCATCATTTTCATAACTGTGTATCTCATAAGATTATATGATCATTAATTGGAGTTCATTAATGAACTACATTAATGAATGCAACATGGGTAGTTCCTTTTCTTTTATTTAAACAAATCTTTGACATGGGTTTTGGGAACCTAGGAGAGGAACCTCTAATGAAATACCGTCTATGAATTCCTCCAATTAAGAATGATGTTTTGATTAATGAATGTTGTAGGATTCAAACAAGACATCGATGGGCGACGAAGACCACCAATAAATGTGGAACATCTACGAACATGAGTCTTATAAAGTGGAGGGTGTTATCCAATCCAAACAAGGTCCAGACCCCCCACAATTCTTGGTTTATGAGCATTTCTTTTTCTTGACCAGGGATCATGGTGGTATAGTGTTACCGATAGATTCGCTATGAAGGCCACAACATGTGAGGCATGTAGATGCAGACAGACAAAAAACCGCCCACCAGAGCATCTGTCATGGCCCATGGAGTTAGCTGTTGGCGCGGCGGAACCATAAACTGGCAGTGGTGGCCAGTCAAGATGGCTATGTGGAGGAGTGGCACCCCAAGTGCCGCAAAGGAAAGATCCATGGTCATCTGGACGACAGCGGTGGAAGGGCGTTGTGCTGACACACCATGTGGAGAGGGCATGACAACTTTCTCGGGCCACTCGGCTGGACAAAACGACCGGTTGATCCGACCATTTTAGAAGAGGTGGTAGAACATGTTTTCTGCACCAGACACTCTACATCTAGTTTTTGCACCTTTAACTAGGCCCTCAAGCGTTTCGGGTTCTTCATGGTGGGCCAGATACACCGGCTGGGCCGAACCCAGACATGAATAGTCCCATTTCACTAAAAAGTGTGTATCTTTTATACTAGGCATATGTTGGACACGCCATCAGTGTTGTGAGGACCATCACAATGAGGAGGTACTTTTGAGATACTCCAGTTGGGTTTTGGAGAATGTTGGATTATGGGTGGGTTGGATTAAGATCAAATCCAACCTGGCCCTCTGTACAAAAATGTCTATAACTTACAGACCTAGAGTCTGATTGACTCTTTGCTTATTGTGTTTGAAACCTTATGATATAGTGGTAGAATGGGTTACTTCTTCATGGGAAATTTTGGGACATCTTGGTGGTTGAGGTACAACCGATGGATTGAGGTGCGGATCCTCCCAGAATGAAGCGTGCTATATGCAGGAATCTAGTGGCTGGCTGTGATGTGATGAAGCACCTAGTGATCTTCATTGGTCAGTAGTTAGCTATCCAAGGTGGGTCAACACTTAGTAATTATCTATGGGTCATCAGTTAGTGATCCTCTATGGGTCATCACATAGAAATCCTCTATGGGTCAGTACTTAGCGATCCTCTATGGGTCATCACATAGTGATCCTCTGTGGTTCAACACTTAATGATCTTCTGTGGGTCAACACCTATCAATTCTCTGTGGGTCATCACCTAGTGATCATGTACGTTCTAGTAGAAAAGTCACCTTTATTGAATAAGATGATATACCTTTATGACTAATCATATTTATTCATGTTCCTTAAGTTGATTACCTGGTGTGAGCTGTCTCTTACTTTCTGCGTTGTTATTGAGATCATGGTTTGTAGTTTTTCTTTATAGAATTCAAAGATAACTTTGAGGGTATCGGGGTCCCAATTGAGTATTTTTATACTCACCCCTTCATTGGTTTCAATAGAACCTTATTGTGTCATGTGCAAAAAACATGAGTGAGACTCAGGGAGCCAGGGTTAGACAGTTCATGGTGGTGATTAATAAATGGGGTGAGAGGTAGTGATGACAGACGGTGAGACATACCAACCATTCAGTTAGGATCCTTGGTGGACAATATCTGGAACATGTTTCCCCATTTGTTCTAACTTTATTTTAGTTTGGATTGTATACTAGCACTGTTACTTTCAGTACATACTCTTACTATAAGTCATAGTATTTAGTAATGGTTATACATTACCTTTTCTATCGTGTTTTACTTGTATGATGTGTGTCCAATCTATGTATGTATTGGTTTAATGTGAATGCCTTACCATTTTTGGATTCAACTCTCTGGTGCTAGTCACCATCCCCAGGCCTATGGAAGGCGGGCTTTGGGTATTCACGGCATGGGACCCAAGGGACGGGTCATGATAAAGTTGTATCAGAACATAGTTGGTTCTACTATAATAACTAAGAGTATGTGTTTTCAATGGAGAAATAGTGTTATGATTCTTGAGTTCGGATTACTGTCCAGGGATTCTAGTGTTGGTGCAGCGGTTGACGTATCCATACCCCAGGACCCCAAATTTTATTTTCTGACTCGGTACATAAAAACACTAGTTTCATGTGATTTGAAAATGTTTTTCTATTTATCACTTTTGTATAATCTCACCAGGTATAACATATTTATCACTTTCCATCTTGTTTCTCTTTCAAGATACCATCACGTAGATAGCGAGCTAGGATTCCAACGCATGACCATGAGGATGGTCCACATAGTAATGAGGCTTTATTACAATGATTGTTGCCCGAGAAGTTACCATTGGGTGGTGTCCCAGCAACACCACTACCCGTTGGTCATGAGATGCTAATGATAATACTAGTAGAGGAAACATGTAGGCTCAGTGCCTCAGATGTGTTTTAGTGACACATAAGACTTAGGTTCTAAGGAAATCTTGATGCACATATAGATAAAGACTGGCTTGTGGTGGTGACGGAGTTTCCATCTAGCCAGGGCACCATTAGATCTGTTGGTGGTCCTGGTAGTGAGCATTCTATGTGGCTCAGCAAGGCGATGGAAGGGTTTATATTACCCCTATCTTATGCTGAGGTGAATTTTCCATGGAAAAATCTTGAGAACCTTTCTCAAAGAAGGGGCCTCTTGCCATAAAAAGCTATGGGTTATTTGTTCCCAAGAGATTATACTACTACGACAGGGTGACATGTTGGTAGATATGCATTCATCGAGGCATACATACCACTCTAGGTACTTGATGAATATGATACGACCAGTGCAACAGTGCTCAGACCTCCAAGAGAGTTTCTTTTAGGGACATCCGAGACATTACTCTTCCTATATTCATTCATACTTTTGTTAGGGTGCTAGAGGAAACCTCTGTGGTAGAAAATTCTTTGGTTGAGTAGATGCACCCAATAAATATTAGCTGTGGGAAATTAGGAAACTGATGTCAATCTCAGAGACATGGAAGGGTAAAATTTTTCAAGAAGAGGAAGTGATAGTGATAGATGAATATAAAGGGAAGCTGACGTGGAAGGGGATATAAGATAGCAATAGGAGGTGCTATATATTTCGACATGTTTCATCCACTACCGCAATGTGGTCCCCACCAGGCTTAGTCGGTTGGAGTATATGGGATGGGTTTCTAGCTGCATATGGTCCAGGAGGGTGACCCAAGGGCTCCATGAATGATTCAAGGCATGGTATGTGTATATTACAAGATGTTGTATTTATATATATAAGCACAAAGAATTCATTCATGTCACAAATCTTGTTCAAGACCTTGATTTTCCAGTTAAACTATAGACTTGACCCTTACATCTGGGGATACCTATGGGAGGAGAATCTATAATCACACTTATTATGACAGTGCGATATGACCATTTAGTTGAGAGTTTTGGCTCAAAACTCATGGTGGAAGCATAGAGCCCTTATGACATTAGTTTGGGTATGTACTAGTGATCCATAGTTCATGCTCAAATTGACTATTTTAGGGGAAAAGGAAGTGGTATATCCACATTGTTGGAATGGGGTTTTCCTTGGTCGGTGAAAAATGAAACCCTGGTGGAATAAGATAAACTCATGTATATGCGGGAGAAACCGATCATTCTTGAGTCGACCAACCTTACCCACATGGTAGCAGGTGCTTGAGATTTTAGTTATCAACAAAAATGGTAGAGTGTGTTAACATCCTTTCAAAATATGTTTCTAGGATTACCTCCCCACAAAAGGAGGGACTTATGCATTGTCTTGTACCCATGGATGAAACCGATATCCACAACTACAAATCAGATGGTTCCAGTGGAGCTATGAGAGCAGAGAGTATTGTTGGAGAACATGAAGAGAAAGGTCTTATTAAGTCCCAGTGTTTGAGGTTAGGTGTTGATTACTGACACTTTAACCAAGTGGCCATGGAGAATCAGTACCCACTACCAAAGGGTTGATGGGAACATCAATCAGTTAAAAGGGGTAGCCTTTTACATGGATTGAATGTTTCTTGTAGGCATTATAGTAGTTGAGAGAGAATTGAGGGGTGGAGTTCCTCCAGGACTATAACTTTGAGAAATTATATACTCCTACAAATGGGAACATGGTGGAAGACGCACTTAGAAGGAGGTCTAGTTTAAAGCTGCTGAGTGAGTCAATAGAGAAGATATCCATGATATACATATCCTTCATGGATAGTGATGGATTAGCTTTCCTCTAGTCTATGACTATCACTTCCCCAATCTTACAGCAAGTTAGGGAGGCGCTTCTTGTGGATGTTGACTATGAGGCTCAACGTGATCAGATGTCCTTAGTACATTCTCTGGATGGCTTTTTTATAGGTGGGGAGCACCTCATCCTTTTTATAGGATGCACTATGATACTAGCGATGTTGTGGGAGGAGGTGTTGAAGGAATTCCAGACATCCCCTTTGGTGGTACATCATGGTGTGAAAATGATATACAAGGACCACTAACACCAGTATTGGTTATGAAAGATGAAGTTATAATTAGTATAATTCATTCTTGATGCCTGGATTGTCAGCAACTGAAAGTAGAGAATCCGGTTCCATCAGGTTTGAGAATAGCTTTTACCACCCGACAGATGGTCAGATGGAGCAGACAATAGAGACCATGGAGTACATGCTTCATTCTTATGTCCCAATTTTTGTTATAGTTGGGAGGACCACCTACCACTGTTGGATATTGTATACAATAATAACTATCACTCCACCATTGGCGTGGTACATTTTTAGGCCTTGTATGGGTGACTTTGAAGACCACCCCAATGCTGGACAGACCTAGGGGAGTCAACACACATGGGTCCAGAGTTAGTACGAGCTACCACTAAGAAGGAGAAGATCATCTAGGAGTGAATAAGGACTGGACAGTGTAGACATAACTCTTATTCTGATAAGAGACAGAGTCCCTTGGTGTTCAAGGAGGGAGACCATGTTTTCCTTCAGGAATCACCCCAGTGGGGATTTCTGAGATTTGGCCAGAGAGGAAAGCTATATCAATGGTTCATCAGACATTTACATATTCTGAGTCGCGTTTTTGAGGTGGCATGACTCCTAGCTCACCCCCCATAGATTCACAGGGTGCACAACATTTTTCATGTGTCACAGATGAAGAGATACATGCCTGATACATCACACGTCATCAACTTGGGAGAGCATGACATTGAATAAGGGGAGACTTATGTGAAGTTCCCAGTGGAGAAAATGGATCAACACGAGAGGGTCCTTCATGGATGGTCAATGCCTCTTGTGCGAGTCAGGTGGCCACACATGAACCTCCAGGAGAGAACAAGGGAGAAGGAGGAATCAATTATTTCTTAGTACCCCCATTTGTTTTCTTACCATATTTTGTGGATTTTAGGGACGTAAATACCTAGGGTGTGGATATTATAAAGACCAACAATTTATGTATAATTGTTTTTATTATTTGGAATTATTTTGGGACACAAAATTTATGTTACGTGATTCCATGGTCCAGAGTTCCAGAAATGATCCATCCAAAAATTTTAATATTTAAATAGCGTGCGTGAGTGGTTTCCCTGAAATGGAGGAATAACTCTTAAACGAGTGCCCAGATTAGAAATCTGATGGCACCGTTTCATTCATGATGAATGGTTTATCTTAGGCGTGACTTATGTTTAGTCGGTGCAGGCCTCCGGTGAGAAAACCACAAAAATGGAATAACCCTAAAAAATAATTAAATGAAATTATTTTATTTTTTAAATTCTTATAACCCATGAACAATGAGTTGGATTAAAAATCGAAGACCACCACTGAGCTCATGAGGGTATGATTTCCTTTGGAAGATCCTAACATTGTCCGACACATGTCAATAGTGGAAGTTAGTTTTTGGCCATAAATAAAATAATTAAGTAACAATTATTTTATTGTTAAATACATTAACATCTAAATGGTAACTTGAATTTAATTTCTGAGATTACCATTGAGTTTGTGGTGGTCTATTCCCCTTAGGCGGAGCATAAAATCGACCGACATGGGTAGAGTGTGAATGTTAATTTTTTTGAACATGTTTTAAGGTACATTCACAATATGTGAGAGTGTAGATTAATATATTTTGGATATGTGCTCAAATTAATAATATGAGGGCACTGTTGAATTTAGAGAATCAGTATTAATTTAGGAAAAGCATAACATTTATAGGAATTGGTCGGACGAAAAAGTTATTTTTTTGAATTTACGAAAAAAATAAAATAACTAAATGAGATATTTTATTCTTTTCCCAAACATTGAGTGGAAGTTTGTAGGACCACAATGTAATGTCAGAATTTAATAACAGACATTTAATGGCATGACCCTTCAGTTTTGTAACTGCGATTCCTGTAGGATTTATGTATCATTAATTGTGGTTCATTAATGAACCACATTAAGGTATGCAATGTGGGTTGTTATTTTTTTATATTTAAACTATCCTTTGACATGGGTTTTGGGATCCTACGAGAAAAAGATATGATGAAACGCTGTCGACAGCTTTCTCTAATGAAGAACAGATTTTTGATCAATGACTGTTGGAGGATTCGAACTGGGTATAGATGTGTCATGGTGACTGCCCACGAACGCATAATGTCTTTGAATGAGATTCTTATCCTTTGATGCAACACTGTTTCCAGGTAGGGGGATTACGTGCTTTGATGTTCCCTCTATTTCCATTCTTGGAAGATACAACGAACATAGACCCACCAACAAACAGGTTGATCCACGTCTCGTCTATTCAAGTCGGTGGTTGTTGTGGGGCCTTAAATTATGGATTATTTATACATTTTTATTATTAATATCACCTCATGTTAGAACACTTACATGGAAGGTGTGGTCTAATCCAAATATGGCCCGAACCCCCGTCATTCTTGGATTATGAGTGTTTCTTGTACGTGACTGGGAAACATAGTGACATGGTGTTTCCAAGGGATTTGCAGTGAATGCGAAAACCAGAGAGTCCTGTAGAAGTAGACAGGAAGAAAAATAGTCCACTGGAGCATCTCTGGTGGCCAGTGGAGGCAACCACCGGTGCAGCGGTGATGGATGGCAGAGCCAACCAGGTGGAGTAGAAGCGCCTGTAGGCACCCTAGGGGAATGATCCACGACTATCTAGGCTATGACAGTAGAAGGGCGCGGTGATGACATGCCACACGAAGAGGGAGGAGAAGCCCACATAGGCTGCTCGGTTGGACAAATCGGTTGACTAAGCTGTCAGTTTTGGAAGAGGTGGTGGAACTCACTGGTGTCGCTAGCTAGCCATTCCAGATGCTCTGTATCTAGTCAGAGCACCAACAACTAGCCTGCATGCGAGCCAAGCCCACCAGCGGGGTCGGACCCCCCAGCCGGGCCAGACTCCTACCAGACCCGGACCCGACCTACCCAGTTTCACTAAAACAGATTAATGTCATATACCAAGCTTCAATTTGATGTGTTTTCAGCGTTGTGAGGATCCTCTAGATGAGGCTTACTTTTTGAGATACTCAACTTTGTTTTGGATAAAGATAGAGTACTTGCGGGTTGGATCGAGCTCAAATCAAATTGGGCCCTCGTACTAAAATTCCTAAAACTTATAGACGGGCCGTTCGATTAACGCGGAATATATTGTGTTGGAAACCATATGACATGAAGGTTCTTTGAGTTACTTCTTTGTGGGACTTCATGGAGATTTCGGTACAACTGATGCTTTGAGGAGAGGATCCACCTGGAATCAAGCGCGCTAAGTGCAAGAATATAGTGGATGGTTGTAACGTGATGAAGCCGCTAGCGATCCTCTGTGGGTCAGTAGTTAGATATATTCAGTGTGTCAACATATAGCAAGCCTCTATGGGTCATCAGTTAGCAATTCTCTTTGGGTCAGAACCTAGACACACTTTGTGGGTCGGCACATAGAGATCCTATGTGGGTCAGCACTTTTGCAATCCTCTGTGGGCCAACACCTAGATATTTGTTGTGGGTCATCACCTAGCCTTCCGTTGTGGGTCAGCACCTAGCGACCATATGTGGTCTACCAGCAAAACCCATCTAATAGAATAAGATAATCTATCTTTATGAATAATCATCTTTACTCATGTTCTTTACGTTGTATACCTCGTATAATCTATATTTTACACTGTGATTTGTGATTAAGATCATGAATTTTGGTATTTATTTGTCGAATTATGAGGGACCTTCAGGGGTATCGGGGTCCCTACCAAGTATTGTTATACTCAACCCTTCACGAGCTTCTCCCATAACTTGTTGTGTCCTGTGAAGATGACAATCATCTTGACTGAGACTTGGGGTGCTGGGTCTAGACAATCCTAATAGGTGATTAACATATGAGTTGAGTGGTAGTGATGACAGATGACGAGTTGTACTTACCCTCCAGGTTGGATCCTTGCTGGATGACCTCCAGGGAACATTTTACATTTTTTCTACACTTTCATTCTAGTTGGTCTTGTATACTAGACCTTTTAATTTCATTACATACTTTTACTCTCAGTGGTGGTTTATAGTAGTGCTTATAAAATACCTTTTTCATTATGTTATACTTATATGAAGTGTGCCTAAACACTATGTGTATAGGATTAATAGAAATTCCTTCCATTTTTTGGTTTTTCCATTCTGGTGCTAGTCACCAGCCCCTAGCCTATGGAAGGTAGGCTAGATGGAGTCACAACATGGGCCCCAGGGGATAGGTCATGAAGAAATAAATTTTTATTTATCTTTAAAAAATAAAATTAAAAAATAAAATTCACTGATTACCATTGATAAATATTTATGCACATGATTTTTACTCACTTATAGAATCATGTTATTATCATTATTTTTTTTATTGTGGAGGCACAATTATATCAAAATATAACAGAATATAATGAGATTTTAATCCAAACCATATACCTCTTGGTTGGTCTCCTATTTATATTTTTTCAACATTAATTATTCTTAGATACTATTTAAATGACCTTTAGTAATTATTTACCATTTATTTTCATGGGAATATACATTCCTTAACTTCATTGAGATTAATTATATGCCACCTACAATGATTTTAGACAATAATTGCTTTCAAAAAATATCTCATTGTTTCCTATTATGTTTTTTTCTTCATCTCTCTATGCCATATTATCATTTTATTAAAATATATAATAATTTTTTTCTCATTCTCCAATGATCTCCCATGATTATTAATAAAATAATTTTTTGGACATCTATATGATGAAAATTATTTCCCCAAGTGTCGATATCATTTTTATAGTTATTACATATTTCTATTCTATGTGGTATATGTATAAATATATTCATGACATGATGTGATGTGGGGGAATATTATCATGTATCCCACTATTGAATTGGGTTTTTTGATATATATCTTGAAATAGTTTTTATGATACAAGAAAATCATTCTTATTTTTCCCCATGTACATGAACATCTCAAATGAATAACATAAAACAAGAATTTTTCAACTATAAATTTCCAAGACTGTTTAGATTATGAATATTAGAGATATATGAATGATATTAACCAAAATTATTCCTATTTTTTCATTCAAATGAATCTTTCACCACTATAAAAAAAATATTCTTCACACGAAATAAGTATACAATATTTACGAAAAAATATTCTCAGATGACACTATTATAGAAAAACCAGATGTATTACATTTCTTTATAATCTAATGAATTGGAAATATTAGAAAGGAGTTTTATCAGATAACATATAACGTTAAAGATAATTGATAATTACAAAATATTATAAGTGAGTAAAATATCATCATTCTAATATTATCTAGATACAAATTTTGTGATGATGCTAGAAATAAATGTGACAATAAAAAACATAAAGATTCCACATGGACATTCATGTTAAGGGGTGGATGATGTGGGCTTGGTTTTACATTTTTTATGTTGAATCTTGTCATTTCTACCCTACATTAATGTGGTTAATTTTAAAAATTTAATACATAATAAAATCTTACCCATCAAAAAATTTATCATAAAAAATTATTCACTTAACATTTAATGACATTACATCAGAAACAAATTAGATAATGTAGAAATATGTATGAATAAACAAGATACTTGAGATCATAAAATTGTCATAATAATAAGATTACCATTGTGTAATAAACAAAATAATAGGGTATCTTTATTTACTAAGCATATCCATGAATTATAATTTATTGGTTTCTAGTCACATTCTAGATTTTCATCCACTTTTTCTTGAGTAAATCCATGAAGGAACAACTTTAGTTTTTGTGTGTATTAGTGATATTTAACTTTTTTATGTTTCATAATATCCTCGAAGTGTCACACTATATTAACTCATGAGATATAAATCATTAATCATTTCATGGTAGGGTGATAGTTAACCCCACTAATAATCATCAATTCATATATGTTCCACTGTAAATCATTTGATAAATTAATCTAGAAAAAATCCAATGGGAAGAAAATGGTTTATATTCATCACAAACATAAGAACCCATTTGGAGGATATGTTTTTCATATTCTATTTAAATTGTTTCATGTAAGGAAATAATATTCAAATACATCAACTATTATAATAGATTATAATTGAGTAAAATTGGTTATGGTCATTGGACATGATTCCTCACACCATCCTTTTTCAACGATGTTGAAGACGGCTTTTCACATCACATGGGTTTCGTGAAATTATGCTTAAAACCCCTTTTAGATAGGGATGTTGTACAAGATATCACATATAATTTTTTAGGATCAACAGGAAATACCTATCATATCCCGTATTTTGATCTTATGGATTGTTTTCTTTTAACTTATCATCGATATTGATGAGCATAGAATAACTTATTTATAATGATACTATTATGATTATGTATACCTGATAGTGTTAAACATTATCTCATGGATGTTACTCATTATATATATGTATGTTATCATGTATATAGTAAATTTAAACAAATAATTATAAATATATATATATATATATTCATGGGGAAACATATTCCAAGATTATCTATCTAGGGCCAAAGTAGGTATTGTCATATAGGTGTCCCGAATGATACTGATAATCACCTAGTTATAATTATATATTCAATAAATTATTTGTCGAACCTTCATAATTATAATATAATATTAATTTAATGGATTTCATTAGAAAAAATTGGCGGTCACATATGGAGTTTATCTCACACCCTCTTCATGTTTCCATTTTATACCCGAACAAAACTCTTGGTTTCAAGTTATGTTGGACTATTCTTTTTTCCCTTTTTATTTATGAAATTAGAATATACACAGAAACATAGGACCAATAGATGAGTATATACACAATATTCTTTCTTGGATGTGGTATATTAATTATTCATTCTTTTTAGATTGTCTTATTTATATATTAATTTCAATATGTTTTCTTCTTGTGAATCGTAACATGTTCATGAATTGTAAATTATTCTTTCATTATTGTTTTTTAGTTTATTATATTCTAATTCAATTGTTTATGATTCCCTCCAATGTATTTATATTTGATCCAAAGGGTATAGTCTCCCCATCATACTACCTTAAAACCCTCATATGTAGTCAGGAACCTCTGGTATATATGGATAGATGCTTGAGGGTATGTGGAGAACCACCATGAGGAACCTCTTCAGTGGCTCCTAGGTTGGGTCATTATAAAAAATTTCAATATAATAATGTATTTGGATATATGAACAATAAATATGAAATAGGGTGTACTCCAGGTACACGACATGTTTTTTTAATTCTCCACATTCCCATGTAGTTGGCCACATGGACATTTTCTACTTCATGTTGTGCACTTAACGTAGATAATTGGTATATATAAAATGTTCATCAACTAAAAATATAAAGAATAAACAATTTTTTTTCATAAAAAAAATATTTTGTGATTTGTATTTGTAAACTAGAAATCCATGAAAAATAATTGAATTAAATAAGACTCCATAATAGTCAATATAGTGTCTTGGTAGGGATCCCCATCAAACCAAAACAATGTTGAGAATATAAAAAATTAATCTATAATGATTTATGTTACAAAAATTTAATCTATGTCTACCTTCATGTGGAAACCATTGAATATTTTATATGATCCATGTTCCACAACTATCGCACAATGCTCCAGCTCCTCCCACAATCCACATCAACATCACTTTATCCATCTCTCTTTCTTCTCTCTCTCACTCTGCCTCTCATATCTCTTGGGTAAATACCCTCAAATGAGGGACGGATACATGTATCCAAAAGTGGGAAATGAAAAAATTGAATAAAAAGTAAAAATAATGAAAAATTAAAAATTAAATGACAATCAATTAAAAAACTTATAAAAGAGGGCTCAACCCATCCTCGATTTCTGATGTATGGTTTTTTCCTTTCCTTGGAAAACATACCATTATGGAATAAACCAATAATTAAAATTTTGAACACAATTATCATGTAATCATATATCACTAAATTAACATACATGGATTAATAATAATAATAATTAATTAAATATTGAATTTCGTTGCAAAATTCGATTGGTTCACAATTCGAAAAAACCCATGTTACAGGGTAAATGTCATATTAAGGGAAAACAAAGTGGTTGGAAAAACAATTTTGGATATCTGGATAGGATAAATTACTATTTTCTCATCAAGAACCACATGAAAAAAAAAATTCACGTATTTTTCTTAAAATTTCATGATATGGTTTGTGATATCCAATATTCCATATTTCCTATTATTACATGGTTTTTATATAGTATTTCTGAGCTTGGACATATTATCGAGATAAGAGTGACCCAGGTAACTTAAACCTATATTCTATCAGGTTTGATATCCATTATTCTCGATATTGTATTTTTATATATTATATGATAAATGAACTATGATTTTAAAATTTTAATTTTTAAATAAAAATATGAATTTAAATATCACCTATAATCTATTATTGAACTACTTAATAAGAGAAATTTGTTTTCTTGGATTTTCTTATAGATGTGGAAACTATTTATCCTATTATGATTTGTCATATATTACGAATATTGGGATTATATGATAGATAATATATATTGGAAACCTGAGAGGGTTCCTACTGATCCTATTTAGGTCACATCATGTGAAATAACTTATAGGTATGTATAATATGTTTTTCTAGATGTATAAAAGTGAATGGTTCCCAAATGAGGCAATGTTGTTTATGAAAACTTGGTATTGGTAGTTGGTGTTTCGATGATGGAATCTTTCCCTAATATCACATAGAGTAGTTTTTGAATGTTTTGGTTTTACTAAATTTTTCTATTTTTGTGGACATATACATTTGATTTCAATTTTGAGACCAACGTTTTTATCTTCAGTTATGGAATTTTTACTACTTTTTCAAATTCTTTTTTATGGAATAATTCCTGATTCAATTTGGAAAATTTGTTTCCTATGGTGATTTTTTGATTCTAGTGTTATTGAAGTTTGATCTTGTGGAATGATAATTCCCATCAGGTTATGTCATTTTATAGTTTGGATCCACTATGGGTAGTTTCTTGTACTTAGTTTGTGACAATTTTTTAACACGGTGTTATTATAATAAATCACGAGAAGCTGATAGAAAGAAAATATCATTACCAGTACTTGTGAGAAATGATGTGGTGAATTTTTAGTTGGATATTTTCAGGTTGATTCACTTTTCACCATTTGATGTTAATTTTTTTATTGAATGTGTTTAGATTTTATTTTAAAATTATTTATTTCATTTAATATTTTGGTATAAACTATGATTGTTTTGTTTTATGACCATTTTCATCAATTTTTTGTATATAGAAAAATGAAACTAATAGGTTTTCTAAGGGTTCCAATGTTAGTTCAATAAGTATATTCTTGTCATGGTATTCCTCATATTGATCAAAATAAAATAGAAGCTACAATAGGGGTTGTTCTTACTCTAGATCAAAATGTACCTCTTGTTCAAAACCAAGATGATGAGGAGAGTCATAGAATTGGAGTAGATAAGGATCATTCACAAGTGTTTCTATTTTATACTAACTATTTTTAAGGATACTAAGGACCGTAAAACGATGGAGGGATTACTGGACCAGATCCATCAAACATTGATTTCTTAGATACACATGAATCTATTAAAAAAGTGTGTGATGTTTATTCTTTAAAGTCCTAGAACGAGATTGTTGGATTTTAAAGGTCACTGAAATAAAAAAGTAATATTGTTGTGGACTAGATCCAGTACAATTTTCATTCAGTTATTCTACCTTGAATCATTGATGAGGATGAATTTTAGGGAGTTCCTCTCAATATTGTTGGGTGATTTTAGAGAAAGAGTACACCAGGAATTTTGTGAATTGTGTCATGAAATCTAACCTTAGGTAATAGATATTGAATATATATATATATATGATTAGATTTTTGATAGGTAAATGATGGTAGAAATTTATTTGGTTGTAAATATATTCAAATTAGGATACTCCCTTTCACCTAATGGTAGTTCTAGTGGTGCACATAGAAATATTAGGAATTGTAATAATGGTTCAACGATGATGGATGTATGGAATATACTTTTTTTCTTCATCTGAAGCATTTAGTAGTGTAATATTGACTAGTTACAAGTGTGTTAAGATAAGGAAAAATATATGAACATTTCTACCACATCAAAAGAACTATATATTATGCTGATGGAGAGGATATTTGTTTAGATTCTGCATTGTACTAATTAAACCATTATATATCCTTGTATCTAGATCTATAATGGATATCATGGTGTATTTATAAGATTGAAATCTATTTAATATATTTCCACTGGTCTCTAGAGTGATGAAAATTCATTTTGTTTGTAATTTTTTAATGGATGTTTTGGTGGAACATGATACAATGAGATGTACCATTTGGTTTTATCCTTAATATTAGTGACTATTTTGGATATCTGTTGCTCATTCTCATTTCTATCATATTGTTTCATTGATTTTGTTAAACATATTATACTGATCATGTATTTTGTGGTAGAGTTGAGCATGATTCTTGGTAAGAGTAAATAGTAAGGGTATCATTATTATTAATGATATATTTCGACAGCTTATGTGATGTTAGTTTAGAGATATATATATATAAGTCAATGTAGATTATTTTGATTTCATCCGTGGGAAGAATTTGATAATTCCTACCTAAGAATATACTTTTTATAACAAGTGTGTTTTATTATCTGATTTTAATTGTTGATATTTTTTTTATTTAGAGAGTGGGACCTGAGGTCTCGTTGTTCCGAACATAATCACCCAGAGCTCAAGAGTTTGATTTATAACATTAAAGTTGAACCTGATGAGGGTACCTCACTTTATGAACATATTTAGTTTATTGGTATATGCTTAATATTTTTTCTAGATGAATTATCAAGTCTCTCACTAGAGAGGGAGGTATATCTCTAGATCAATCTTTGGTCGGGTACACATACAATTTATATAAACTTTTATCATATTTCTCCCACTCAATTAGAAGAGATCACGATATAGTTGGATGGCCATTTGCAGAGGGGATTGATTTTGAATGAGATATACCCTAGCTTAAAATTTATAAATGGTGTAATTATGGGATGTATATATATATTCATTAAAAATAATATTATCATGAATGTAGTATATTATTCAATGTTTGATGGACACAAAAACCATTCTTTACCATGGAAATCAATTTCAAAAACCATCTCAAAAGGTGAAATGGTATGGGAATAAATTCATATGATGCATTTATATATTCCTGAAACAATTATGCTATTTATTCCTGAATTTCAAAGAATGAATTAATGACTCATCAACCATGGATCATCCTTGATTTCATATATAATTAAATTATGTATGATAATAGTGTATTTGTATTTAGATGCACATGCTTGGATAATACATCGAGACCCATTTCTCCCTCTCAGAATCCTCCATTGGACTTGAGGCTCTAGAAGGACATGGAAGAAATGTGGACACCTATTATGCGATGGTTGATTTAGTTATTCTAGTAAAATCTTATAGAGGTAGGATTCCATTAAGAATAAAAATAATCATCTATATCTAACCAATAATTTTGTGTAATTTAATATAATATAGTAGATCTTTTTCAGTACAATATGTGTGATGCACAATATTTCTTCATTTTTGGTTTTATACAACATTTCATATTTCTTTCATTATAAGTACCTTGGATTTGGTTTCAAATTTCTTCTATTTTATATAACATGTGCTATTATAATAGTGTAAATCCTATCAATGGTATCAAAGAAATCATTGCAATGGTTTTCTAAAATAATTGACCGAAATAAATAATAAAAGAATAGAAGTTTCACATTTCAAGTGGTTCAATTTCACAAAAGTGTTTTCTCATATACATATAGTATATGTATAAGTTACCTACACTTTACCCTTGTGCAGATAAGACACATAAGGGTACCCTAGTCAATATCCTTACACATAAGGGTGTGCGTGAGGGTTCTCACATCCTTTATTTTTGTGAAATTAGAGTTATGTAAAGGTAGACATGTTTTTTTAAAGTGTCACAAATGTATAAATAGTTACTTTACCCATATGTGTATAGGTACTAGAGCCACCTCATAAAGTTCCTTTATGTTTCCTTAAATAGAATTAAAAAACATCATATTATCATTAGGAAAATGGAATATGTAATTCAATTTCCTATATAGGAGGCTCCAGGTTGGTGTTCATTCATCCTTATCCTTATAGAATTGGCACTATGTAAGGGTATTACTCTTGTTCAGAACGTCTACATGAATATACTAGGTATTCAACCATATATATAGTTTCTTGTAAGGAAAAATATTTGAAACCCTTTCATAAGAATAGGTTTATATATAATGGTAAATATTTTTCAAGAGAATATTATGCTAAATAAAATGATTCAGATTGTCTAACAATATTTTTCAATATTTATAAATATCCTTTAAGTAAATTTTAATTTTAAAAGGTCTGAAGATTAATTAATTTCAAAATATTTATAATTGATTTAGTAATATAAATAATTTTATTCAATAATAATAAATTATAATTATTGAAATACCTATAACTGAAAATATATGGCATGTATTATAATATAAAAATTAAATTATTCCTATATAATTATTTAAAAATAACTTATATATTAATAATTTTTTTTAGAAAAAACTATAAAGTGGTTATATTTAATATTTTATTTTAACCACATTTAATATTTTAAACTGTGTAAAAAAGGGAATTATTTGGATATTATTTAATCAACATGAAATTATTTTTTTATAATTGATATGACCAAGGTTCAAACAATTATTAAGTATATGATAATTAGACTATATAGACTGTCTAAATAATATAAATTGGAATAATAAATTTTATAATTCATATAGTAATATTAAATTAAAATGAATATTACATATAATGAATAATAGGAATGATTTCATATTTGAATGTCTATAAAATTAATATATTCAAAATCATGGATTTAAAATAATGTAATTAAGTAAATTTTAAAAATATTTTATAATTTTCTATTTTAATGAATCTTCATAATTTTTTTCTCAGGTTTAAATATATGGAATACATATTAATTTATTTTCTTTTCCTTATTTTATTCAATGTTAATTTTTTGTTATAATAAATGGATTATGATTTATTTTAATTGATTAACTACATCAAGATAGATCCTTTCATTACATAATAAGAATGTCTCTATAATAAATACAATTCTTCAACATCCTCTACATCAGTTTTACAATAATTTTATGAACATTAATTTAGTTGTAAAATGTAGTTTCTCCACATTATATTTTAGAGTTATGATGAATTGGTTCCTCTATTGAGTAATTTATCACTAGGTGGAGAGATATGTGGCCAGAATACCTAATTTAATGGAGGCATACACCATATATTGGAAATTCAATAGAAGTGGCTATCCATTAATCTGTGTTTATTCATCTAGATATATTCAATCTCATATAACTCTAAAACATTACATTAAGCTTTCATGTACCCTATACATATAAAACATTCACATATATTTGATGATAATTGATTCCTTATTTTTGTTATGTTATAGAAACATGGGAGTTTTTTGAACTATTAGACATCAATCTGGAATGAATATATTTGATTGGTTGAGGGAATATAATTCTAATGTAAAATACTATAACTATGAATTAATTTAGTGTACATCATGAGATAAAATGATAATATAAATCTCCGTCAAATATTAAGTGAATTATTCATTCAAAAGAGACACTTTAGATGACCTTTATCATCTAAATGTGTAGTTTCTTTCTATATTTATGTACCGTAGTTTATATTGTGCATGGAAATTATGTTATTAGTTACATTGTATGGTATTTTCAAGTAGTTTCATTCTAAAGATGTTTGATCCTGAATTATCCAAAATAATTCTATTTTTAGAATTTTTCATTGGAAAAAATTTACGTTGGAAGCCGTAACATATATGATACCCGAGAAATAGGGTTGAGTTTTTCCAAATTGGGGTCTGTAAATACGTGTTTCTACTCCTCTATAAAATAATTAGGTATGAAATGATTGATATTATTCGATTCATTTGTAAATAATATGTGAGGTGATCAATAAAGTTGACTCATTTTTTTTGAAATATATATATATTAGGTGTATATTTGTTATGATAAATATTTAAAAGGGGTAATCATTTTAATGGGGTCCCATTAAATAAAAGTTATTATTAAATAGTTAATAATACATGTGTAAGATCCCAGTTTTGGAAATGTATGTTTTGTTATGTGTTGGGTTGAACCCTTTGATTTCGGGGCTTTAGAAGGTTTCTTAGAAGTGTGAGAGGCCTTGGGGGTGTTCCGGGGGATCGGGGCATAGAAGAAGGGAAGTCTGGGCAAAGCAGTCCAAGGCGCACGGCCTGCGCATGGTCAGCTAAACCGTGTGGCCTTCCGAGACTAAGCTGTGTGACCCTCCCTCCTCTGGACAGAAGCGAGGGAATGGTTTGCACACAATTTTCCAAACCGCGCGGCTAAATCGTGCGACTCCCCCTCCTCCGGGCAGTGGTGTGCGCACGGTTTGCACAGGGTTTTCCAAACCGTGCGGCTATACCCTTCGTCCACTTAATGTTGGGAAATTTACAAAATTGCCAATCCGGGCTTTATAACCCCAGCTCAGGATTTTCCTCTATTTCCTCCCTCTTCACCCTAGGAACGAACCGATTATCCCAAGAGCTCCAAGAGATCGATCTCCCTCATTTCTAAGGCATTTTTGGTGCTGTTGGTTATAGATTGTAGCTCCAGGTAAGGATAATCTTCTCGTTGGTTATTTTCGTGGTTTAGGGTTTGTGTCTTCTATCCCTCTTGTTCTGAAACCCTAAAACCCTACCTTTTGGTTGATTTCTAGGTTGAAGCTCCATGGTTTGGTCGAATTCAGGTCTAAGGACTCTATTGAGGATGTGGTCAACCGCGGATTCGAGGTAGGTGGTCTACAAGTGATATCCCTTGGTTATTTGGGTATTTGTGCATGTTTAGTTGTGTTATTGTTTCTCTTGGTTATGTTTTGGATAACCTTGGAATGTTTCGAGATAATGGTGTTTTAAATGGGAAATTGGAACCCTCACGATCCCCGTGGGATGAGTTGAGTTGACATGACCTAATCTAGGTCCATCCATGGGATGTTCTGACTTTCCAGGGTTTGGGATTAATATTAAACAAGTGAACTTGTTGTAATAAATTATAGTGTCCTTGATCAACATGTTGGCCTGATTGGTTGAACATGAAATAGAAGATAGGTGATGCACCTAGACTAGGTAATAACTAAAGGGTTAGTTGAAATGGATGAATGGTTGATTCATGGAAATGATGAACGAGTTAAATGGATTAATGTGTAAATTGATTTAAGACCATAACATGATAGGTTATGGGTCTAATGTTCAATGCTTAGTGAGATAGTAATAACACATGATAATTGGGTAAATGGTTAAATGATGTGAAATGGTAATGTGTTAATGGGTTAAGGCATGTTGTGGATTCCTATGTGGATTGTTGTAAATAGTGTTTGCTGAAGGGAAAAGTTTTGGATGGTTGATGGTTACATATATATAAGCATGTGCACAAGGCATCGTAGAGTGTGGTATGACATGAGGATCTACGCCCATGGGTCGAGTGAAGACTGAGGCTATAAACTCCACCCTAAATGCACGTGTTAGGAAAGGGGAATGAGGGTCTACTCTTCTAACGGTTACATCCACCCGGACTGAGGATTTGAGGTGAGGATATGGTTTCTATGAGGGAGTTAGTCCTAGTGAGAGGATAACGATTTGTTTACCCTCTTGCATGTGATTGTTGGCCTTAGACCCATGTAACATGATGAATGTGATTAACCCATGGAAATGTGATGAAATTGTAAGTAATGGTAATTGTTGTGAAATGAGTGGTAATAGAAGTAGTAATGGATTTGCTTTGAATTTGTTAATGGAACCATAATTAATTACCTGGAATTTATCATTCATACCCCTTCTATATGAACTACCTGTTTATACTTGATATTTTGTAGACACCGTTAGAGGTGGCCTACTGAGTTGTACTCACACCTTTCCTGGGCCGATGTTGGGTACATGAGCAGACTTCATGTTTGTAGGTCAGGACAAGGGCAAGGGTCCTTGATAGATATTAGAGTGGACATTGTTAGAACTTGGTGGAGGATCCGGACTTGGGGTCGAAACCATTTTGGGGATTTAGCCATTGTCTTATTTTGGGCTTTTGTTCACTTTTGCACTTGTAGTATGACATGTCATATTTATTGTTAGAAATGTTTGTTGTACTTTTCTCATGGTTATTGATTATTTTTTCTGCTATTTGGTTGTTTCTAGCTTGTCTTACTCTGATAATAAGGGGGTATAGTCTCCCCACATGACTACATAGACCCCCAATACTAGTCGGCAGCCTTTGGCGTATCGGGAGGCGCGCTTAAAGTCATGTAACCACCCGACTCAAAGCACCAGTTTAGTGGCATCCGAGTCGGGGAAGTTACACAGTAGTATCAGAGTAGGTCTTTCTTATCCTTATCTGAGGTTTTGTTATTTGGGATTGATATCCAAGGGTTAGTATGTGTCTGGCCTTGGCAATGAGCTCATGCTTGGGAGTAGCTAACCCAGGTATGGGGGAAAATCTGAGTCACCCTGGGTAGGAAATGTTGTTCTTGGATGTGTGTTGTTACAGTTGATGATATTTCACTATTGGGTGAAGCACATGTGGTTTGATATGACTATTTTATGATATTTGCTTCATGGCCGTAATGGCACGATAATTTGCATTCATGCATCATTGTAGGCACCTAGAGAGGTAGGTGACATGCATTGTGTTAGGCACACGCACAAGGTAGGTGTGTGAGGCAGGATGGTAGGGTGCATCATGCATTTCATGGAACCAAGAATCAATGGGAATAATGAAACGAAACAAGTGGGTAAATGACGTTTAATGAAATATAAGGGTTGAAATGATGTCAAAAATGTTGTGTAAAATGTTGTGTGAGTTTGGTGGTAGTGCATGGTTTTTTACCCTATTTTTACCTTGACCGCGATATGTATGGTAGGGGGTGGTGTTCTAAGTGTAATGATGGCCATTGGGGTAAATAATGAAGAATGGTTTGTTTAAGGATTGATCGTGTGGAATCTTTCCATTTGTGGTTAAATTCTGTTGGTCATTCATTCGAAGTGTCGAGTGAATGACAAGTTCAGAATGTGAATGTCTGTGTGCAAATGTGGGTTTCCTTTGTGTTGTAGGTTATCCCCTTGTATGCATAGGTTTGGGCCATGATAGTGCTATAGTGGAGATTTTGGGCTTGGATTGTGAGGACTTTTCGGTCATGCTATGGCCTAGGTGGTGTGTTTAGGGAGTTGGTATCGCTCAACCTTCATGGTGTCCTATGAGAGAGGTCGGAAAAGGATTCTAGTGCTTTTGGGTTTGTGTCACATCTATTGATGCTTTGGACCTTGAAAGTGGGGTATCTAGTGATGCGTGGTGCAGTATTATGACGTAAGGATAAGTGGGTAGGTTGGTGGTCTAGTTGTGTCTGGTTCTTCCATAAGGAAACCCTAGTGTTTGTGATAAGGGTTATGGTTTGTTTCAAATGGTTTTATCGCTTGAATGCATGAGTCAGATATTTAAGTGAGGATTAATGGAGGTATGGATGTTTTTTTGAATAGGAAAGACAAGGGTGGATAAAGTATGGTTATAAACTCTCGCTCGATGGTGACACCCGAGGTATGGGTTGGTCATGTGGATGAACTTGTGTGTGAATGGGTTGGTTGTGTAGCGATGGTTGAACCTGGTTGGCGATCGCACCTAAGTGGTGATGGTTAAGTGTGGATGTGGCCCGTTTGGCAGGGAAGCCTGAGATTCCTAGCAGGTCATGGTTTCCCATAGCTTGACATTAGAAATGGGTAAGTTGGTGGTGGTGTTCCTCGATGACTTCTTAGCGTACCTCAGCTAGTGACGAGCATTCCCAACAACTTGACATCGTTTATGGTATGTTGAGAAGTTTTGGATCTCGCCATGAGACATGAAGGTGTTTTTTGGATGAAGGACATAATAGAGTCTACGCACAAGAAAAATATACATGTGGAGTTTGATGATGGGATTTACACCTTCGATGGCTAAGGGTGGAGACCTCGGGATGGGTCGAATGATGAAAATGCCTTGGATTCCATTCATGGAGGCTGAGAACAAGAACTAGGTGACATTGGTTTCCTAGTTTTGGGAAATAGGTTGGATGGCCATGTCTATGATTGGGGTTCGGTTTGTGATCGGTTTTAAGATACGGGGGTTGGAATCCCTCATGGTGAGCAAAGGTAACGACACTCCTAAGGTGGGGAGTGATAAATCAGCCTTGAATGTGGTAGAGAGAACATCAAGATGACGTAGTGTCACCAGGGTAGCAATGAGGAACCAGTGAGGTGTGTGTCATGTTACTTGGAGAGACATGTGGGACTTGGATGTGGTAAAAAATGAGCCAAGTGTTGTCTTTAGCTCAGGGTGGTTCAAATTTAATCTTGTGAGATTTGTGCTTAGTCATGTGAGGATGTGGTTGGATATGATAACAGGTTGTTTCAAGAGAAGTTAAGGTCTTATAACTCCAACAAAGATTGGGGTTAGACCTGGGTCAATCGTCATTGTGTGGTTTTAGGATGCCATGAAGTTGGGAGAACCTTGGTCATGTGATGTGGTGTCATTCCAAGGGTGAGGTGAGAGTGCCCACTTACGGGCTTATGTTGTAGTAGAACGTGCCTTTCGAAGTAAAGTAGAACCTAAGCGAGGTCATGATGATCTTAGTCCTTGAATGGATGGTGTAGGAATGTCTTCCCAATGGTTGTGACAATGCTGCCGGATGCCAAGGCAAGGTAATGCTCCTATGGATGCTTGGGGCCAGTAAGTTAGAACTTGTTAGGAAATGGGATGGTTGGGTTGAGATCTAATGTTCCTTCATCGTTGGAGGAGGTTGCAAGTAACTGGAAATTGTGAAGAGAACCATACCAGATAAATGTTTGGTTGATGATGTGACCACAGTATCGGGTTGGAAGGACTTATGTGGTCACCGTTTAGGTGATTTGGCCCTGGTAGAGAGCTTTGGCACGATTTAACTGGTTAAGTAGCCGAGAGTTTTGTTTTTCGTTGGGTGTATAGTTGTGGAGTGAGATATTTAGAAAATATGGTTGGAAGGGTCGTGTGTTTTCCTCCAGGTGATACCGGGTTGGGTCACCAATAGAGTTGGGTGAACAGAAAATGACACCAAGTGATTTGGGGTCATGAGTTGTGCAGAGGATCGGGAAGATGAGGTGATGATTGGTTTCCCCATAACGATAAGAAGTTGTGTGTTAAGTTTCATTGTGTTGTGAGTTAGGTGTTTCCACCTATGTTTTCCCCATGAAGTTCTCGTGGTATGAATGGTTAAAGTCGATAAATCCTTGAGGAGTTTTTCATCTTGTGCCATGGTTGCGATGAGGAAGGCTTTTTGGGATGGTTTGTGACCTTGTTCGTGTTCGGTAGGAATTGTGATGTACAACCAAAACTTGGATAGTGGGTAGTGCATCCTGGTTTGACCAAGATGTACCGTGATCTCCTAAGGTAGTTTTGGTGGCTCAGAATGTAGAAGGAAGTTGCTGGCTTTGTGGCATGGTGCCTTAACTGTCAGCAGGTGATGGATGAGCACCAACGCCCAGGTGGATTGTTGCATCTATTTACCATTTCGAAATGGAAGTGGGATTATGTAACAATGGATTTTGTTTTGGTTCTTCCGAGGTTGCCACGAAAGAATATTGCGATATGGGTGGTTGTGTATCAGTTAACGAAAGTGGCACATTCCTTACTGATTCAGGAGACCTATATAGTAAACTTGTTGGGTGATCTGTATGTTCAAGAAATAGTGTGGTTTCATGGTGTGCTACAGACCATAGTTTCAGACCGAGATCCGCGTTTCACGTCGCGTTTCTGGCAAGTGTAACAGAAGGCGCTTGGTACACAGGTGTTTTTGAGTATGGATTTCCACCTGCAGACGGATGGGAAATCATAGCGTACGATCCAAGTGGTGGAAGACATGTTAGAATATTGTTTTTTGGACTTTGGTGGTTCTTCGTAGAGGCACCTATCATTAGTTGGGGTTCCTACAACAACAGTTTTCAGGCTACGATTCAGATGGAACCATTTGAGGCACTTTACAAGAGGCCATGTAGACCTATGTTGTGTTGGTTAGAGGACGATGAATCTATATTGTTGGTTCCATGTATCATGAATGAGACTTTAAAAAGAGTTAAGTTGATCCGTAATCTGATGGCTATGACTCAGAGTAGGCAGAAGTCATATTCAGATCAGATGTGTAAACCTTTTCAGTTTGGGGTGGGTGATAAAGTATTCATTCGGGTGTCACCAGGGTTGGGTCACCGTCGGATTCTGAAGCTGGGAATGTTGGCACCCATTTTAGTGGGACCTTTTGACATTGTGGAGAGGATTAGACCAGTGGCTTACCGATAGGCTCTTCCACAGCAGGTATGGCGGGATGCATGATGTGTTTTATGTGTCACAGCTTCGACGGTATCACCCTGACCAATCTCATGTTTTTGATGTTGAGGATGTGGAGCTTGAGGTTGATGTATCCTTTGAGGAGCATCTAGTTCATGTGGTGGATCATAATGAAAAGGTCTTGCGAGGCAAGGTTGTGCCATTTGTGCGAGTAATATGGAAGCATGTGAAAGTATAGAAAGAAACTTGGGAGAGGGAATCAGATATGCGGGCTCAGTGGCCCGAACTCTTCTCTTCGGTGGAGCAATGACGCTTGGATGCCCGGCTCA
This sequence comes from Viscum album, assembly GCA_963277665.1. NCBI lineage: Eukaryota > Viridiplantae > Streptophyta > Magnoliopsida > Santalales > Viscaceae > Viscum > Viscum album. The sequence goes on from OY728163.1 coordinate 1,722,598,838, forward strand.
AGGACGAGCTGTTATAAGGTGGGGAGGTTGTAAGATCTCTATTTTTGGAAAGGTATGTTTTTTTGTGTTTTGGGTTGGACCCTTTTATTATGGGGATTTAAAAGGTTTCTTGGAAGTGTGAGAGGCCTTGGGGGTGTTTCGGGGGCTCGGGGCATGGATGACGAGAAGTCTGGGAAAAGCAGACCAAGGTGCACGGTCTTCACATGGTCAGCTAAACCGTGGGGCCAGCTCAGACTAAGTCGAGTGACCCTACCTCCTCTGGACAGAAGTGAGCACAAGGTTTGCACACGATTTGCCAAACCGTGCGGCTAAATCCTGTGACTCCCCCTCCTCCATGCAGTGTCGTGCGCACAGTTTGCACACGGTTTTCCAAACCATGCGGCTAAACCGTGCGGCCACTTAAAGTTGGATAATTTTCAAAATTTCCACTATGGGATTTGTAACCCCAATATGGGATTTTCCTCCATTTCCACCCTCTTCACCCTTGGAATGAACTGATTTTCCCAAGAGCTCCAAGAGATCAATCTCCCTCTTTTCTAAGGCATTTTTTGGTGCTGTTGGATGTGGATTGAAGCTCCGAGTAAGGCTAATCTCCTCCCTGGTACTTTTCATGGTTTAGGGTTTGTGACTTCTCTCCCTCTTGTTCTGAAACCCTAAAACCCTATATTTTGGGTGAGTTCTAGGTTAAAGCTCCAAGGGTTGGCCGAATCGAGGTCTAAGGACTCGATTGAGGATGTATTTTACCACAGATTCAAGGTAGGTGGTATACAAGTGATATCCCTGGGTTATTTGGGTGTTTGTGCATGTATAGTTGTGTTCTTGTTTTACCTTGGTTATGTTTTGGATAACCTTGGAGTGTTTGGAGATAATTGTGTTTTAAATGGAAAATTGGAACCCTCACGATCCCTATGGGATGCGTTGAGTTGACTTGACCTAATTTAGGGCCATCCATGGGATGTGCTGGCTTTCCAGGGTTTGGGGATTGATATTAAACAAGTGACCTTATTGTGATAAATTTTAGAGTCCTTGATCAACATGTTGGAATGATTGGTTGAACTTGAAATAGAAGTTAGGTGATGCACTTAGACTGGGTAATAACCAAAGGGTTAGTTGAAATGGTTGAATGGTTGATTCATGGAAATGATGAACGGGTTAAACGGGTTAATGTGTATACTTATTTAAGACCATAACGGGATAGGTTATGGGTCTAATGTTCAATGCTTAGTGAGATAGGCATAACACAATGGAATTGGGTAAATGGTTAAATGATGTGAAATGGTAATGTGTTAATGGGTTAAGGCTTATTGTGGATTCCCATGTGGGTTTTTGTAAATAGTGTTTGCTGAAGGGAAATGGTTTTGATGGATAATGGTTACTTATATATAAGAATGTGAACATGGATTCCTAGAGTGGGGTATGACATGAGGATCTATTCCAACGGGTCGAGTGAAGACTGAGGCTCTAAAGTCCACCCAAAATGTATGAAATAAGAAAGTGGACTGAGGGTCTATTCTCCTAACGGTTTCATCCACCGGGACAAAGGCTTCAATGTGAGGATATGGTTTCTATGAGGGAGTTAGTCCTAGTAAAATAGGATAACGATGTGTTTACCCTCTTTCACGTGATTGTTTCCCTTAGACCCATGAAACATGATGAATGTGATTAACCCATGGAAATGTGATGAAATGGTAACTAATGGTAATTATTGTGAAATGAGTGGTAATAGAAGTATTAATGGACTTACATTGAATTTGTTAATGGAACCATAATTAATTACCTAGAATTTATCACTCATACCACTTCTACATGCACTACATGTTTATAATTGATATTTTGTAGACACCATTGGGGGTGGCCTACTGATTTGTATTCACACCCGGCTCAGGCCGCTGTTGGGTACCTGAGCAGAATTCATGTTTGCAGGTCAGGACAAGGGTAAGGGTCCTTGCTAGATAGATGGGTGGACATGGTAAGCACTTGGTGGAGGATCCGGACTTGGGGTCGGGGCCATTTTTGGGATTTATCCATTTTCTTATTTTGGGCTTTTGTTCACTGTTGGACTTATAGTATGACATGACATATTTATTTTTGGAAATGGTTGTTGTACTTATTTCATGGTTATTGATTATTGTTTCCGTTTTTTGGTTGTTTCTGTTGTGGCATACTCTGATAATAAGGGGGTATAGTCTCCCCACTTGACTATATAGACCCCCGCTTCTAGTCAGCAGCCTTTGGCGTACGAGGAGGCGCGCTTAAGGTCATGTAACCACCTGGCTCGGAGCACCAGTTTAGTAGATTCCGGGTTAGGGATGTTACTACATGACAATCATCAGATAAAATATTATATTCTACATAAATATGACCATAAAAATCAGGAAAACATTTTTGATAAATCCATTAAAGGATAAAAATAATTTACGATACTATTATGAATAGTAACATAAGAAATATTCTTATTCTTGATTATTGATTTAAACAATTATTCTAAAGGAAATTTTATATGTTAAAAGTGGTCCTTTCTATATAACCATGTGTTCCAATAATTAAACATGTGACTATTGATACTTATTGAGGATAGAATTATTCACAGAAGGTTTCAAATTCATTATATGATAAGTGGAAAAATGATTATTAGTGTCCACTCATGTACCCAATAATATTGGGTATTTCAATTAGTTAATGATTTTTTGTGGATATAAAACATATGATAGGGAATGTCAAATAATATTCAATATGATATAATATGATCATGAATCTACAAGAATTATTCTTTCAACTAAACTTTTTTAGGTTTTATAAATCAATTCTATTATTTTTTGAGATAAATGATAGAATTAATTTCAAGACCACCCATCATATAATCATAATCTGTTTATTTGTGTACGACAAGATTATAGGTTATATATAAGATGTAAAAGAACAAAAAAATCAAAACATTAGAAATAATTGATGTATTGATCTTTATGGCTTCATTTATTTAATGGAGAGAAGGATTTTCTACCTTGACAGTGTTAATGCTTGGAGCGTGAACATACATGCCATATGATGTGTATTTATACCTAATTTATCTATGGATAAGTTTATTTAAATTGTAGAGGTTAATATGAAATTATATGGGCGTTTTTTAACATGGTATATAACTATTTAAATTATATTTCTTGCTTTATTTGAAGAATGAAAGTGAATTTTCATAGTTCGTGAATTTATCATATTATCAAATATGGAAATTATTCAGCGATATGATTGAATTAAATTAACTTTTATCCATCATTAACTAATTAATGGGAAAATAAGTATAAATTAGGAATATTATTTCTTGGGTCCAAAGTGTTTAAATGATAATATAGATTTTTATAGGTTTAAACTGGAAAAGAATCATTGGTTAAAATGTTCAATAGTTTTTCATTGTGACTCCAATCATGTTCATTATAAGAAAAAAATTTCATGAAGGTTGATTAATAATTCATTAGGGTTGTATTATGCATGACATTCCTAGTGGAGGTAATGAAACCCAGGTAATGTACTCTAAGGTATAGATGTTAGAGAATTTAATTTATTATTTTTGAATGGGGTGTGATATTGAACGTATATTTTACAAAGTGATTTGAATATGCAAGACATGGAAATACAGTGAATAATTTATTATAATTATTGTTTATATTCCTGATATGTTGAAAATATTGACAATATGTAGGACTTGAATATAAATTATTTTATCAAGGTCAAATGATTATAAGGAAAATATCTATATACAGTCATTATTTATCACAAGTGATAAGAGAATAAGTTTTATTCTAATTTTTTTTATAATAAAAATAATGTTCTTAATTATATAAACATGGTTTTTGATTTGTGATGTTCTATTACATATTAAAATAAGATGATATGGGTAAGAAATATTTTTCATATAAAATTTTATCATCCAAATATTTTATATATATTATTGAATTTGTTCCTTACACCCATTGGTGGAATATTGTAACAAATCTATATTTCAAATTAATAAGTTCAAAATAAATAAATTAATATATATGACATAGTAAAAATGAATTCTTTGTTACTAGATGGTAATAAAAATAAATTCATAAAAAAATTGGATTTCCTTGTATAGAAAACTAGAAAGAAGATAACATAATGTCTAATAAGATAATTAGAGTATGAATTTACATAAGAAATATTAATGTTCAACAATAATGGATTAATAAAATATTACGAATAATGTTTTCTCTTCATGTCCTAAAAGAGTTTAGGATGCCTCATAAATAATAATGTTGGTAGTTATAGTATTTGAAGGAAATATATTGATGATTTAGGGTCAAAAGTATAAGGGTTAAGAACATAGATAGGGTTCTATATAAACAAAAAGGCATTTCATAACATTTAATGTTCTAAATATAAGAATATTATATATGTTCATGAAATTGAACAGTTAGGAATGTGATTTCAAAATCTCCCATTTATTTCAGCATGATTATTTTGAATGTGTTTCTGACTAATGATATATTTTGGAGTGTTTTTAAATGGTAACATAGATATGTAACATGGATTATATATGATTTAATGTTTTATGAAAACCTAGAAAAAATTTCAATAATAAGGTTGATCATAAAGCTTATCATATATGTTATTGTAAACTGGTTCTTATGTTGCTTTTGTTAAATAATCTTATTGAATTTAATAAATAAAATCATATTAAATAAAATATGAATTATGTAATTATTTCATCTTATAAAAATTAATTTATATTTAGATTTGTATATTGTTAAGTGAAATGCCAACTTTAATCTCAATTTATGAATTTTAGTTTATCCCTAACTGATGTATTTTATAGACTTTTATAGGTTATGACTAAATATTTAGGATATCATGACTATGATTCTTGTATTCAGATTCAAAATATTCTAATGTGGAAGAATTAATGAATTTGATTCTTTAATTTTGTTGTATGGTTTATTAATTATACCACTAGGAGTGTCACTAATTGATTTATAAGGTATAATAGTGGTTCATGGTCATATTTGAGTCCAAATAACATTATTTTGATGGAAACCCAACATGTGAATATTTTCACTTTGTTAACATACAATGAAAAGTTTACATATAAAATTAGATAATAGTAGGGTGGTTATTTATGTTGATAACAATGTCTTATTCAGGACTATATCCAAAATGGGATTTTTCATCTCAAAGGAGTATTATGAAAATTTTGGTGTTCGATTGAGATGGGTGTTGAGAGTTTGTGACTATACCTATATAATATGTATCAATATGGATAAGGTTAATTTGATGTGACTATCCACAAGTGATAATTAAATGTAACATATTTATCAATAAAATTAGTCTACACTAAGATAGACACGAACAGATGAGTTTGATATATGGGATTTTCATGCATCATGTCCCATGGTCCTCTGATTTTTGGGGGAATGGAAAAATATGTGAATTCAAATTTGTATTTGATGAAGAATGGTGGAATCATGTTTAAAGATAAGTCTATTTGATCGAGTTCACACATGATCCCCATATATCATGAGTAGAATTGATTCTTTTCTAGTTTCCATTTTTTTCAAACTTACATGCATCCAAATATTCACATTTGTTGTTAATTATTTAAATAATAACACTTTAAAACATTACGGTTGACTAATTGTGGACATAGGTTGACAAAGATAGTTACTCTAAAGTGTTATAGAGTTATTCCACCAGTTTAATAGATATGTAATTAAACTGTTTTACAAACAATATAGTATAATTTTATGTTAATAGTGTCTTTCTGAAATGTTTTGGATGGTATTGGAATGATTTTTAGATATGGTTTCACACATTATTGTATATGATATAATATACAGTTAAATGGAATAAATTCTTTAATGATTTTTTAAAAGTATTTAATTTAGGGAGATAAACCTAATGAAATATTTATATATCATATATTTATTGGTTGTATATCAGCTTTTAATAAAACTTAGATTTTCATGCATTGGGTTAATTTATATGTGTGTACTAGACACCCAATCCATTTTTCACCTGTGATGTCAATTAGAAAAACTAATTCACTATAAGATATGATAAGTGAATAAATGGTTATTATTCATTTATATATTCATCAACTAGATATGGTTGTTTTTATGTGTATGAATGTAGGAATAAATGAAAAAACAATCTAGGGTAATCCTTAAGTGTTAGTATAATCATCATCTATATGACAACATTGTCCCTGGATTAAAATCCACATTCTAGGAGAATATACCCTGAATTGTTACCATATTTCATCATCATCATATACTTTGGATGATTTAGTAGATCATGGAAGAAGGATGGATCCCTCCCGTGTGATGAGTGTTTCAAATTTATCTTGAAAATACCTCTATAGGTGGGACATTATTCAACTCTAATTATTGATCTCTCTCAAAACCATTTTATAATGTTCAATGAAAATGAAATGGATTCTATTAAGTATAATACACCTACTTTATTGTACATTTTCAATTTCATTGATATACACAATTTAATGTTGTATGATCAACATATTTAGTGTTTAATTTCTTCTTCAATTTCTAATAAGAGTTATAATTTTCATATAAACCCTATGATATTTATTCTAATATTACAATTTTTTATATCTTTGTGCTCTCTTATTATAATTCCATTGGATAAATTTAACATATTTTCTAATATAGGAGGCAAAATCTAGTAAATATTAGGAATAGTTATATATTCCCCTTTATTGAAGACTCGTTGGATCAATTAAATGAGAGTTGTTTATAATGAAAATAAATATTTGATTACAATATTACTATCTTAGAGTTAAAGAATCATATATATTAAATACTATATTCATGATTATCTGTGTTAATTATAATTTTGTTTTGATTCCTTTTGGCCAACATAACCCGAATAGAGTGTTTATGGAATTTGTGTACCGGATATTGTCATAGTTTCATGATACCATTGTTGGGGTATTTTTGAATGATATTGTGGTTTATTTAGGATATAAACTTATACCTAAACACCATATGAACCTTGTTTTGGAAACCATTATGGGACACTACATTTATAGGAATCCATTAATGTGAAATTTCTATATTTGAGAGATTTATTTCTTAGGTTATATGATTTTGTAAATTGGAATATCATGTTTTCAAGAAAATTTTATTGTTTTCATGTTATTTGAATATTCATAGAATGAATTTTAGATATGGAGATTCTTATAAATAAATGGAAATTATTGGGGGTTTTATAGGATTTCTCAAAAATGTTGTAACTATAGACTTCTATTACTATGAAAGGGGTTGAATTATATTTGTATTGATTAGGTTCAATCCTCATTTGATGAGTTTAAAATGAATCTGACATCATCTGCTACCATGATATTATCCAAATCTAGTAAGATCTATATTTATTGTGATTCATATGTTTCCAGTACGTGTTTCTGGATTATGAAAGATTAACATGTTGTTGAATAAGGTTATATATATCGATTGGAAGATAATAAGTGTTTCCCAAACAATGAAATCAAACTTGTTGTTGTTAGGAATTTTTTGGAAGTCTTAACATTTCAGGGTGTGAATAATGGAATTTTCGTGTCTCACAATCTAGATATGTATCTTTTATAAAAATGAGATGATCCTCTAGAAGTGATAATGTGGGGAGTATACATTAATGTTTGAAATTGACATTTCTGACACCCATATGAAGGGTAATTTCATTTCCATTACTCTTAGTTGAATATTCCCTTCTCAGGATGTCCTGGATACCAAAGAGGAGTGTATCATTATTTTCATCTTCAATCAGTTACAAATGGACATTGAAAAGGATGATTTTGGAATTTTTCTTAGCATTGATCTGTTTGAATTATCTCTTCCTTTATATAATCTTCATGACCATCAACTTGATATATTATTTAAGGGATCCATAGAATATTTATGTGTTAGAGATACCATTCTAGATTTTTCACTCCCCTCTGTTGGAATTCTTCACATTGGGATTCAGTTCATAATAAATTCATCTTTTAATAACTCTATGTTTCATGGTCTTCCTAGTTCCTTATGGTTCATTCACACTCAAAACACACTGATTTATTCAGAAATGAATGGACAATTCCGAGGACTAGGTATGGATAATTAATTTTCAAACAATTTGTCACACTATTACACATTGTTTATGTTTAATAGTGAACACCAAAATCCATATGTTCTACTCCACCCACATTGCGAGACAATATGGAAATGGCATATGGTGTACATGAAATTTATCACCGGATTTCACTAGAAACCACCAATAAATAATGGTATATTGGAGTTTATTGATCTATTGGAATGATTAACTCACTTTATTCTGATTAAGGTCACCATAATGGTTGATGATACATTTATGTCTTATTTATATGATAATATGATATTTGGGGGGGGGAGGGGGTTTAATCCATGATCATTGATAGTGATCCTTGTTTTACCTCTTGTTTTGGAGATGTCTTCAAGAGGTTATGGGGATTGATGTTAGGTCGATTATATCTTATAATCCATAAAAGGATAACCATACATATCATGCAATTATAGTTATTAAGGGAAAACTATTTTCCTTTATATTATATTATATTTTATCCTTGGATAACCATTAGGGTATGGTCAGGATTTATTATGATAAAATCTTCTAGTAATCTATCTAGATAGAACCCTTTAAGCATTTTTATGGCCACCTTTATCGGTCAGCTGCTTGTTTCTCAGATTTGGTTACAACCTGTCTCTTCGGACCATGTTTCATTTAAAAAATATCAATGATGATCTATTCAATATGATAATTCTTTTTCATAGATCATAGTTAAATTAAATCTAATGTAGATCATCAAATATTTTATTTGGATTTTTCCATTGGTGGCTATGTCTTCTTGAATGTTTCTTGTCATTTGAAACACCATTTGATTGAGAAACATGATATTTTGTTTTGGAAAAATTTTGAACCATATGTGGTCACTATTAATGTTGAATTGTTGAATTACCTATTGGAATTAACTTATCAAATGATAGTCATTAATTATTTTTTCTCATAACACAACAGATGATGTATTATCCAAATCCAACCAATGTTTTTGAATTTAGAGAATATAGAGTTTGAACCAATTGTAGTTATTGTTGAACAACCAATGTAGATAATTTGTTCATTTATTAATATTATACATCATAAGTAGATTTCATTTTTTAATGAGTTATAGATAAATATTTCAGATACTCATGAGACTTGAGTGTGTGAATAATTAGAATGGAAGGTGTGGCCACACCTCTTTCCATAGTGTGTATATTTTTCATTACATCATTGGAACATGAAATCCAATAGTAGAGATAATTTTGAAATAAAGTTTTAAATATTCATGTATATTATATTTAAGTGGTTATATTTCAGGTTTTTGAGCATTTGGAGGACTCTCAGTGGGGATTCATGGTTCCTCGGTCTTCTTTGGGGGCAATAATAGGCTAACAAATAGTCAGTGTGACCCACAACTAGAAAGAAACACTGTAATGGCATTTTTAAACCATTTTTATAATCCATATTTACCTTGGAATATGGTATAACAATGGATCTATGAACCATGGGGTCATTTTTTAATATTTTTATATAGTAATAATTTTAATTAAATTTATTTTTTAGATCACAATGGTATTTTAAATACCAATGGTTCTGATGATTAATCGGTATTGGTTTTCCTCCCCATCCGGCACCACGAATGCATATAGATTATCTAAAAAATCAACATAGAAACCAATATATGATATACCTGTCATAATAAATAATCCCAGAATCACATATATTCTATAATATTTATTTAACCATCATATAAATATATCAAATGTTTTCAATCCATTCAAAATACTATTGAAAACATATACATGAAATAATTTAAATTTATTTATTTAATCCCGATAATTATAATTTTATCCAAACATTCATAAAAAAAATATTGGGGTTAAATAAATCCCACATCACTATCAATTCCACAATAATCATCAATTTCATTATAGATATTCTCACCAGCATCTTCTACTTCAGCATCATCATCATCCCCATTACCAGGAGTGTTATCACCTAAACCACCACTAAGAACATTATTTACATCCACAAGTGCATCATATAATGAGAATATTGTTGATATATTTGAATGAAAGCCTGTATTATACTCTTATAAAAGTGATGGAAATAAATCAATTATAGAATTCAAAAACCACTCAATGACTATTTTACCGTATTCACACTCTGGTATAGCTATTTTATGGCCTCATTTTCTACTGAATGAGATTTTTGAAACATGGTTCATTTATAACATTAATACATTCTCAACTATTTCCAATACCTAGAAGAGATGATGCTCTTCCCTGGTTGACATCAAACAATCTCCTGGTTCTCCTCACATTATATTTATATGAAGTGATCATTTGAAAGGTAGTTTCCATCTTATTTTAAGTCTAGGGAATCCATAGGTAATCATTTAAACTATGAGTAACATTTTAAATTATGAATTAGGCTTAAAATTTTAAATAAAAATTGTATGAATAAAAAATACATATTATAATTTAAAACACTTCATTCCTCCTATAAAAAAAAATTTAGGCACATGATCTTTAATTCAAAGTGTTTCATATATAAATTACATTAATCATAATAATTCATCATTATTAAATAATATTAAAATCATAAAAAACTTATTTAATTATAAAAAATATTAGACTGTCAAAAAGCAATTTAAATTCAATTAAATGGAATGAAATTTTATTACTTTGGTATATGATTTGTTTAATAGTTTAATTATTTTTTTACTGAGTCTGGTTGGGTTGAATTTTCAATTATGTTTTAATATTTTTATCCATTTTGGTATAAATTTCAATATGATTAATTTTTTTGGGGTTTTTGAATGATTTTTAGGAAGGTTTCAATGTTTTATATGAATATTAATTAACTATGGTTCATGTCTAATCATTTTTGTTCAATAGTGGCCATTTTAGGTTGTTTTTTTATATAAATAAATTTTTAATTAAATTTTTTCTAGTCTTCAATAGTTAATTTTTGTATGTGTAAGTTGGTTTCACATTTATTGTGTTTGAGTTTCATAAATTTAAATAATATATATTTATTTTGATCATAACTGATCACGGTTTATATTTTTTTTATTTTTCAAGTTTGTTTTTATGAATTTAATTTTATCTTGTGGGGTATCATTCATATCTATTCAATGTTTTTCCAGATATTCCACTCAGTATGATTTTGTTCACCTAACTTTCATTCATTTCTTGATGAGTCTATTAATCTAATTTTCAATTCATTTACTTATAATATATATGGTTTACATTATTCCACTTTCATTAAATTCACATTAATATAGTTCTACTCAATTTGATTCGGTTTTTGGTTACCTATTTTTTGTCGAATTAGTTCCACATTTTTTTATGATTGGGTCCAGAAAATATTCTCAATTATGTTTAATTGGGTAGTTTTATATTACATAATGGATTTTAAATTTTTGATCTCTAGATTGGTTTTATTCAATTTTAATTAATTAATCTCTATATTGTATTGTTCAATATTTTATTTATATTTATTTTCATTTCGTTAAATTTATTTTATATTGGGTTTAAATAAATTTGATTTGTTCAACTTAGATTATAAAATGTAGATGTGGATTGATTTTAATAAATTATATTTGGATTTAAAGGGTACCAATCTATTAGGGACATGATAATTTAGTGTGTTATATTAGTTTTTATTCTATTACATTTATTGTTTTAAAATTATATTTAGTTCTACTTAATAAATATTTGGTTTCACTCATTTTTTTAGTGTATAGAAAAAATTAGTTAGTCATAAAAATTACACGGGGCCTCTCATTCTCCTATATTGTACTCCTCACCAATCTGTTTAAGTACCTCATAGGGCCCTTATTATATATATATATTTTTTAAAAAACTGAGAAAATAATAAATTGAGTAAAAATAATATGATTTCTTCTTTCAATAAAACCATTGAAGAAGAAGAGTAACTAAAAATCATTAATCAACCTATAAATGTTCATTTTGTAGTACTTTGTAGTTGGTCATAAAGTGATCATTTTTATACCCTCAAATGTAGTTGTATATAAAATATTCAAACCAATAAATAAATAATGATTATTTCATCTCCACAATTCCCAAACATCCATGTACCATGTCCCCATATTTTCTTGATAAGAAGTAATTTAAAAGCATTTCTGTGAAAAAAATGATCATTTGAGAAACAAATTATAGATTTCGATAAAAAAAATTTATTACCCATATCTAATCCCAAAAATTCACTTTAATTTCATTAAAAATATTTTTCCCTTAGACATGTTGAATTTGAATGATATTGTTATTATTCTATAACACCCCCATGAAACTTCTATAGTGTAATAAATTATTACTCGTCATTAGGTTATCATCATTGTAATGTATAATTATCTTTGTTTTATGGTTATAGAATTTGTGAATTTGGGTTCACCCATATTAAATTATAGATAAACCCACTAAATAAGAAAAAATAACAGTAGTAGAATTTATAGACATTTTATCAAATAAATGGGAGGTGACATAATCTAAAATAGATATAAAAAAAACATAATCTATACAGATCATTACACTCAAATAGTCTAATTTAATATTCAATAATAGTTTCCAATTTATGGTATTAATTTTATATTGCATTATTTGTGTCATTAACATGTTTTTGAGTAAAATTTGTTAGAGAACAATAATCAAACCATTGGTGGATAGGATAGTAAAATAGTGGTAGCATAGACCTGGTTGCATTAATATTAAATGGATTATGATAAATCATAGGATATGAAAGTTATATACAAGTATTAGATAATAAATTACATGATGTGGGAGATAGAGGTGAAAACACCCCGAGTGGATCAAGTGGAGGAGGAAAAATAATTGTAGATTGTATGTCTTTAAGAAGGTTTGTGTATGGACCAATATGATTGGTTCTCTATGTAGATCTAGTATCACAACCACTTAATTTTCCCTATTATTGACCCATAGTTATAGGTTGAGTAGATTTCTGTTATGGTTAAGATGAATTTTCCTAGGTGAAATTTCCTGAATAATAAGAACAAAGAATTAAATTACAAGTGGAATAAATATATTAAAATTATTATAATCACTATGGGACCCATAGGAGTTATCCCTAAATAGTGTAGTCATCGATTATTATATGTTAATATCTTCCTCTGAATTTATTGAATTTATTAAAAAATCAATTTAATAATTAAATGAACTTTTTAAAAAAATCCAAATATTATGCATATAATTTAGATGTTAATCTTGACTTCAAAAATATAATAACATACTATTGAATAAACTTGTTATAAAAAAATATAAGAACATGGTATAATATTTTTAGCATTTGAAACTAGTTGAAAAGTATTGTTTAATGATTATTATTTAAGAACATGTTTTTGACACAGATATTTAAAACCATTTTATACTAGTTTATAAAAATAATTTTGAACCTAGTCTTCTAAATCAAATTAAATTTAATTAAATTAAAAAAATGAAATATATAATAAATATACATTAATAGACTAAATCTTAATTCATTTAATTAAAATAATACTAATTTAATAAAGACACTTCATGTTAAATAGAATGAAATATGGACATGTGAATTTTATTTTATAAATTACCCACATCTACATTATGTTCCATTTCAATTATGAATTTTTTTTAATTTTAGTAATTAAATGAAATATATTTTTCAACAATAATGGAGTCATCAATGTTTTCAATTTCATCCCCACTATTTTTAATCGTATTTTGTAGGATTAATCCAATAACGACATTGTAATCAGATCTCAAATGTTCATGCACATTAATCCCTTTGTTTTTACATTGATTAAAAAATATATATTTCTTCAGTAACCATGATGTGAGTCTTGAGAATAACTATAAATTCATATAATTTAATAAATTCATAGTGTTTCATTCTATAATCAATCCATTTACATTTCATCACTGTTCCATAACCAAGAGAGTATTAGTCTAATAATATTTTATTATCAACAACTCTATAATAAGAAAAAAATTTCATATTGATACATAGTATCTAATACATTATCATAACAGTATATTGCTATAGTTTACATTGTAAAATACTAGACTCCATTAGTCTAGAGTTAGGGGTTATTTTATTAAAATTGAATAACTTACAAGGAATCAAATATCGATAGATTGAGTATTTTTAATTGTAATGGTAAACTAGATACACAGAATAATTTAAAAAAAATTGAAAACATAAAATCCAATAATGTATTATTATCGACGTCACATTTATTCCCTAAAGGATGTCCCATTATATCCATCGACACACATTTCTTGACATCATAAGGGATGAAAATATAATAAATGGTAGTGATATAATTCTCATTAAGTGTCTATGTATAGTGGAAGCTATCATGAGTATATATGACATACACAGTATGGAAAGGAAAATAACTTAATCACATGACATTTGTTACATAAATTAACCAAGTAGAATAATTTGGATGGAATAAATTATGATTAATCAATGTCAAATAAATAATTAAATGAGAGTGAAACAAACCCATGAATATTATTAATAATTTAATAATCACATAGAACATCAATAACTAATCTCACAATGAGGGATTTCATAATTAACTAATTTATAACGATATCGACAAGTCCATATTCTATGACTTCATCTATAAATCTATAAGGGATCAACTAAATATGAAAAATAGTTTTCTTTCTTTAGTCCAATAAATAAATAAAGTGGATATATAAGGTGTTTCACATCCCTTACTATGTCCAACTCATTCCACATATGTAAGAGGTGAAACATAATCAATAAAAAATTTCATATCAGAAAATCAAGCATAAAAAATGTTAAAAAATTACTCAATAAATAATCATAATAAAAAATAATTAAGAGTAATACAGGTAATGGTATCAAAATATCACATCTCATTCAATGGATCATAACAATGAAAATAAATAAATTAAACTACACCTTTAAAAAATAGTCGCAATGGAGCATAAGATAAAATGATAGCTATTTTTTGAATATAAGTTCTAACAAAATCCCAATAAAAAATTCTTGATAAAAATATCTTTTTCACTTTGAAAATAATCATTCATGTGTAAAAGTTCACAAAAAAATACGAAAATAAATTTATTTGAAAATAAAATTAGATAAGTTTATTTTATCTTTTAAAAAATAACTGGTCCTAGTGGATGGAAATTCCATTCATTTTTTATAAGTTAAAAAATAATATTTTCACATAATCTATAAAATGAGATCAATGTTTATGAGAAATAAACATGAATATTCATTTAATTTTTTTAAATCACCTACATGTGTGATTTTTTTATAATAAAAGTTTGGATAATTTAAAAACATATTTATAATAATCTTCAAAAACATTGATTTAGATAAAAAATTATTTCTTTGTAAAGAAAGAAAAAAGACACCGTTTATTATAAAAATCTCCATTAATTTAGTTAAAAAGGTGAAAAATATTATCATTACATGAAATTTACATGAATAACCAGATTATAAAATATATTAGGTTTAATATTTAAAAACCATATAATTCCCCCATGGTATACATAATCATAAATAATCCATAATATTGATTAGACTGTGAAATATATCGTCACCACTTTGGTAACATTTGAATAAAATGAACCATGAATCATATATAATAAAATAAAACATTAAATATTGTTAATATGAATATAATAATTTTATAACATATCAAAATTGAATGTATATAAACAACAAAAAAGACAACTATGTAGTGAATATAATATATATCTCATGGCAGTAAAAGTGAGATGAGAAACCCTTACCGTAGGTCTGATTTTCATCATACATGTTTGAACCTCATGTATAATAATTATAGGTTTATTATAAATATATTAAACAAATAAATTACCATATCTCATACCTTATATGGATTACTTATAGTATTTTCATCCATTAACTAAAATTTCATTATTAACATCAGTGTTTCATGTGATTATTACTTCATTGTTCATGTTTTTTTTGGTCTGGTATTTTTGTTCCTTTACATAAATTATTATTCTGTAATCTGTAAACATTAATACATGATATTAATTTCATATATACTCAAATTATATGTATTTATAGTAATCTATAAATTATAGAGATAGGTAATGCATTACACTATTCATGGAGATGGTAGGTCGTACTTACGCAAGAACATTGTTTCCATTTTTTCTCGACAGATTGAATGAAAATAAAATAAATATTAATTAACATTTATAGATTAATTATTATATAATCTATATTATTTATATTAGTCAATTATATACTTATTTCTATACATGTACAACTGAAATGTGAAAAATTCAGCATTATAACAGTGATGTGATAATCCACAGTTATGCACGAGCGACATTGCTCTCTTTGAACATATTGAGAAGTAACAACATAGATTCTAAGATATATTTCATGAAGTATGATTTGATAATAAATATCACATATTTTAATTATTTCAACTATAAAAGCTTCCATGTAAAGAGTTTCTGAAAAATTAATCACATCACTTCACGAGGCAGTATTCAGTTGTACACACGAGTGATGTTATCGTATACCCACACATAATAGAAGTTAATAATGTATATGTGATATTATAATTCCCTATGTATTACTATTTCAAAAAAAATCCTATAAATATGTAACATAAATCATTATATCTAGTTGTGAGAGGTGGTAATTAAAAATAGACTGCATTTTTTCACGAAGCAATAGTCCTCTATAGAGATGATTAATATATTTTTTCCAACATAATAGAAGATTATATGGATAATTATCATAATATTTTTAAAATTACATCGTAATATTTTTAAGATACAACTCTTATTTTATAATTATGAATAAATATTATTTTATTTATGTGGAAGAATAAATAAAATAAAAATTTCTGATTAATAACATTAACTCTTATTCGAATGACCTCTTTATGTTTTCATAAAAACAACCCTATGATGGATTTATCATCAAACTAAGGCCTTTTGGAAATTCGGACTAGATTATGAAAAGTATTTGGTAATATAATGGCCAAACCAAAATTTTTCAGTAGCATGACGAATGAAGGAGAGGGTGTGGCCTTTTATTTGTTGAGATGAGCACAAACAATGAAATTTTTAAAATAATATTTTGTATGATGGATCAAATGTGTTTAAAATGTCATAGAACTTCGATTGAATTGTAATTTAAAAAATAATCTAAATAAAATACTCAATTCATCTTTTTGTAAAATTTTCAAACTCATTGATTTCCTTATTATCAAAGTGCCAAAATCAGGATAAAATATTTTAATACTATATTAGATTATGCTTTATCAATATCTTGAACACACTAATAAAAATGTGTGTCAGAAAGATAAGTTAAAAAAACAATTTAAAAAAATACACAATGGAATATTCAGCTTGTAAAAAATGTTTTAGGATATATTTTAAATTTAATAATAACTTATAAGATATATTAAAATATTTCCCACATTTACAATTGGAGTGAATGTAGGGAGTAACCCTGAAAAAAGGTATCAATGGTTTTATACGTACTATAATTTATGTCTCCCCTAACTAGGAAATCCCTCAATATAATTATTATAATTCCTTTATATTCTAATCATTGTATTTCCTCGATACTATGATCATCATATATCTATATAGACATGGAATGCCTCAATCTGATTGATCAAATTCAACTATGTTTTCCTGTCCCCATAAGCCCTCTATCATTACCATGATATGATTCAGTGATTAAAAATGAGAATAGTTATATAGGAATAAATATTCATACAAATATTATTTAGAACTTTGACTCTATAATGCATTATAATGACTAAGAATGAGATGTTCTTACAGAGAAAACATTTTAAAAATGGAGTTGAAAATTCAATCGACTCTTAACAATCCAAATGACTAGTTATTTATTGGTTATCTCCTCATGGTAGTATTTCTATTTTAGTTTCAATAGCCTCATATATCTATCACTTCACATCCTAGAAATAACTGAATGTCCGCTGTCATTTATTGCACAATTAGAATTCAATTTTTTATTTTTACCATATAAAAAGTTCATATATTCTTATTATAAACATTCAGATAAGATTATTTAATTCCATATTAATTGAAAATATGATAAATTTAGTGAGTTTTATTCCTATGTAACAGTACAATGGTTAGTCTATTGGTGTTGAATTTTTTCAGACTCATAAACAAGACATAAGTCTAACCCGAGATCAAAATTTTTAACAATCATATTCATCTAAAATAATTTTATTCCAGAATATCATATAGTGTGATTTTTTATATATTTAATACACTTGAAACATCTCTATGTACTATATGAAGTATTATTTTCTACAAAAAAACTAAAAAAATTCAGAAATATAAAACTTTATAAACATTATTTTCTAAAGCTGCCTGTAATATCCAAACTAATGTAATGGAAATTTAATAAGTATGAAACCTCACTGAATAATTTCCACCTTTTTGAAATGAACAAAACACAATACATAAATGAAAAATGAAAACCATGAAAAATATATATCCCATTTACCTTAAAAAATATTAAGATATAATTGATAAATCTCATTTAGTTTACAACACTTTTATGATATTATATAAGGTATTACTACATATCCCTATTACTATAGTATACCCCCTATTAAGAAAATGAAATACCATTCATAACGTATTATTAATTTCTATAAGACCCCCTTAATCAAATCTCCATATAATTTAACACTCAAATTATTTATTCAATGTTTATCCCCCTTAATGTTTTAAAAAATAATGACAATGTAACTATAAAATCCGAAAATGTTAAAAGGGTAATAGGATATGATACAATTTATTATGAACTAACTAATTGTCCAGTGAATAATAGAATGAACCTACATCGAAATTTATTTATAAACTACTCAACTGAAATGTATTTCTAGTATAAGAGAATCACATTTTTCAAACATTCAAATGAGTAAATAAATTCATTGGTATTTACAAAATAAAATTGTTTATTATTTCTTCAACAATTTTATTACAATGATCATCATATTTTTAAAATATTCACAATATTTATCAAGCTTCACAATTTTTTATTCTAAAACTTTATGCTTCATGAATTCATTCATTATTAATTTTAATTTCCGAAAAAATATCTTTTTTTCTATTTACTCATAATGATCAATTCATCTTCAGATGTTCTGAGCCTACTATTATCTAACTCTAAATAATAAACATTTTCTTTTAGTACAATCACTTCTTCAGTTTGATCATCAGCTATGTCTCTAAACTCATTCATGTAATTCACTCGATCTGATATATCATTTATAACAATTTACCATAATATTCCATTACAAATAAATATTTTTTTACACTGATAATTTTATAATAATGATACATACTGACACTATCCACTTTATTGTAACTGTTTACAATATGATTACATGATATTTTCAATGTCTGATACTATTCTTTAAATATTTTTTGATATGCCTCAATCCAAATAACTTATTTTGTTAAAATATTCAATAAATATTACTTCTCAATAATTATATACTGAATGATATTACATATCACGTAATTTTTTGAAAAAATATACAATAGCATCGTTTAACCCTCATAATCATTATAATATCAAATTAAT
This sequence comes from Viscum album, assembly GCA_963277665.1. Classification (NCBI taxonomy): domain Eukaryota; kingdom Viridiplantae; phylum Streptophyta; class Magnoliopsida; order Santalales; family Viscaceae; genus Viscum; species Viscum album. The sequence goes on from OY728163.1 coordinate 1,722,618,548, forward strand.
ACCATTTTGTGAATTAGTTTCATCTAATTCAGATGACCCTAACGATATTTTGGGGGTTTCTACGTTGATGATTTTGTACTAGGTTCTGATATTTCATCATCCTTATCCTTTCCTTTCCTTAAGAAATTATTATAATTTGAAACTAATACAACACCTAAATTCATATTTGGTTCATGGTTTACTTAAACATTTATCTATGACTGCTGATCATATTCTTCTTTCTTTGGGGATGATTTTTCTCATTCCTATGTATATTGAATTTCTTTTTCATCTTATGATGGTTTTCTTAATATCCCTATAAGTATTAAGTCATATCAAATACAAAGGTGCAGATTATTATGATGAAGAAAATATCATTAATTTTTTTCCTTTTTGGGTTATCATGCATTGTTTCTTCACCATCATCTTATTCATAATCTTCCCCATATTTTTTCTATGTGCCTTTTATTCTTATTATTTTTCCAATATTACTGTTGTTTAGATTATTATTGGTAAAATTAAACATCGTCTCTTTCTAATTTCCATATAGATCAGTAAAATCCCTTTATAATATTTTTCGAGGCATAACCATTTTCATTCTCATAATTATTTTGAACATCTTTTGGAAATGATTCATCATGAATTTCATTCCCTTTTCCCTTATCTATTACTAAATAGAAAAAGATTCAATATTTTAAGTTTTCTCAAAAGAAAATTAGAACTCATGTATTATTTGATAGTTATGAGAAAATTCATAGATTATGTTTTTTTGGATTCCTTCTCAATATATTATAATAAACATTCACATGTTATTTCTTATTATAATCTATTATTTTGTTTATTACTTTTCTCATCCTATTTTAACTAATTTTTGGTTGAGATTCTCAAGAAATTTTTCTCAGCTAGATCAATTCCAAACATTGGATCCTCCGGTTTCATTTTCACCTTATGATTTTTGAGTTTTTTTGAGAACAAATACTTATATTTTTTTTCATTAATTTTTCCTAATCTAAAAGTGGTGATTTCTATATTTTATTATTCTTTAAGATCTCCAATTTATTTGATGGTTGATGATGCAACACACATCCATATACGATTTCAAAAATATTATCTTACTTAGTATCATAGAAAATATTCATTGTTGAATGAGTGTCTTTATAAATGAAATAAATATATTCATCCATCAGGTTTATTTGGTAATCAAGATCGAAAAGTTTCAAAACCATTATAAGTGACTAGTTTCTGAAATACTGAATCATAGTGATCAATGAATTTATGGAAACATTGTTCATCAATTCTACTATAATGAAAAAAATATCCATGTCAATTTACATAATGTTAATAAATTAATCAAATAAAAAAATTCGATACATTAAGAGTGTCCCAATCACCCTTCATGTATATTAATCACCTCTTCATCCACAATTATTAAACCCTATTATTAAAGAATAAATGATAAACCATTCTAACAATCTTATAACATGGGAATAAAAAAAATTCTGCCTTAGTCTTCTCAAAAGATGCCATTTTGTACAATAATTTGTGTGAATATAGATAATCTTATCCTCCCAATTGAATATGTACTAAATCTTCAAATCTTTCATATGAAATATCATATCTCTTCTCATACATAGTAAAATAAACGAGTTCCTTAAAAACGTTTTTAAAAAACATATAATATGAAAAAAAACTATATGAAAATAATATGGTACTACAAATAAAACTCTTTTCATGATTTCTCTACAAATACACTTTCCGATATTTTTAACGAATTAATTCTTTTGAGAACCAAGTCAAATTTTTTTAAACAATATTCTCTAAACAATATGATTTTGGAAAACATGAATATTTTCAGAATCCTCCTTAGTCCTCATCTTAATGAGACTTGATCTATAGGTTGTTTGAACCCCAGAACTATTAAACCAATGATATTGAGAAGTGATGAGAGTCTAATAAGAACAATATGAGAATCGATATAGTACCATGAGGATACCTATGTTTATATAGGCACTGTGTGGTGATGGTTCATATTCCAAAATCATTAAAAAATTGATATCAAAACATTAACTAATTTAATGCACTATATTTAATCTAAGGTAGTTTTAAATGATTATTTGAACTCTAAAAGTTGCAAAAAACCATTTGATCAAAAAAATTATATTCCAAGAAGAAAATTATTCAGTTTGATAATATAATAATGTTTTCAAACATAAAGTATAACCATTCATAAAAATGTATAAACTAAAGGATAAGTGAAAAATACCAATGAAGGGTACCATTCCAATTAGAATGTTTTGTCGGTATAATTAACCTATTAATCCTAGGTTATTATTAAAAATAAACTATTATAGTTTTATAAAAAAATATTACTATAGTTTTATTATAAAAATAATTTTGATATTTTTATTAAAATATGTTCTGAATGGTCTATAACAAATTTTGTGTTTAAATTTTTTAGTTTGGATATTATTTATATAGGAAATAAATTTTCTAGAAAATAATCATGAAATATTATTCTTGATAGTTTTATAAAATTGTTTGATTCCAAATTTTTTTAATATTATATGAATATTAAAATTTTGTAAATGTCTTCAGGCCCCAAAAAGTTAGTATGAAAACTAAAACATTTGGAAAACATTGATTTTCTAGAAAACAAATGTTTTTAGAAAAACAAAAAAAAATGTAATACCTCTATAATGATGTGTATATTTACGTAATAAGATTGGTAAAGATATGTATATATGCATAATCACCTGATATTAATCATTCTTATGTGTTTTAATGTATTTAAATCTATAAGAAATATGGGGTTTTGTAAAAAAATATGTATGTTTTCTTTTGATTCCAATTAATTGAATAATGATACCTCATTTGAGTTTTTGATCCCGAATAAAGGGATGATTATGCTATATTTTATTAGTAAATGAGTGAATGGATTGGTTTATACTTAATGAAATGTAACTTTTGTTGTAACACAATATTATTGTTTTTCTAAAATTCATGCTATAGTCCGTCAGTGTGTGTTTCATCCAAAAAACCAGAACAAAACAACATCATGATTCCATATATTAAGCATTAATAATGTAATGTTATACTAAGTGTTTGATTCTTACATTAAAAACAATCCAAATATTCTCTTATGAAATGAAATGTTCTATATGTCATTTTTTATCCATTCTACAACCTCTAAATTCATCATCTGAATAATTTCTACTTGAAAATAATTTCCATAGGAATAGAATAAGTATTTATTGATATTTATTTTAAGGTCACCAAAACAATGATTAACATCCTTATGATGTGATTATTTTTGATTTAATTGATACCTAGTAGATAAAAATATAGAAAAAATTAAATCTGGAAGACTATTTGTTGTATATTTTAAACATCTAATAATACCCTTATATGTTTTTAGATTTACTAGTTTCCCTACTTCATCAAGTTCTAAATTATTTTAGATTCTGATAGGTGTACAATACTTTTAATGTTTTTGTAATCTAATTTTTTAATAATATTTTTTATATACATATGTTCAGATATAAAAATAAATTTTTTTAATTTAAAATACTTTAATGTATGTTATCTCATCTATCATACTCAGTTCAAACTCAAGATTTATAAAACCCATATATTAATTCATCAAATATTCTTTAGTTTAAAATAATATAATTGCATCAATATATATTATTTTAATTGATATTTTTTTGTTAATTTATATTTTAAAAATATTCTGACCAAAAGCTCCCTTACAATTTTTTTTATAACCAAAATCTAGGTTATCAATCATACCAAGATCTATGAGCTTTTTTAATATATATAATTTCATGTGGTACATTTATAAAAATGTTCTAGATGTTTTTTATTTTCAACAGTAGGTGTTTTTTCAATATAAACAACCTCTTAAACATATCTATTATTTATATCACACTTCATATCCATTTAAAATAATTTAAAATTTATGAATTTTTCAAAGGCTAAAATTATTCAAATTTCATCAACTATTGATAATTGAATGTTGGACTCTTCATAGTCTATTCCTTCTTGATAGTTATAACCCTTAAAAACATGCATAGAACTATTTATAAATATTATTCCAATTTTCATACTTACTAAGGAAAACCTATTTTAATCTTATTATAAATGATTCTGTAGGTCATTCAACTATTTTTTAGACATTTCTTCTTTATGAAAATAGAGTTCATCTTCCAGGGATTTTATCTAATATTCATTAACTAAATCCTTATCCTAATTCATTAGTTATAGATAAGATAAAACATTGTAGATATTCAATTTCATTTTCCAATGAACATTTGTCCCAAATTGGTTGATCTACATCACAATTGATATTATTGCTAAGATGATTACTTGGAAACTACTGAGAACATAGGTTTCAGAAAAAATCTTCAAAAATTTGTTGAAAATTATCCTAAGGAATATCTTTATAAATATATTATTCAGTTATTTTTTTAGGAGAAGAACATTATACTATATTTTAGAAACCCATTTTAGAAATAATAGTCAAGTATGTAATTGGGGAAGTTTGAAAATAAAGTGATTCATTTAAAAAAATTACATATTGTGTTTCCACAACAATACATGAATATTTATTAAAGAATTTATAAGCATAAATAGTAGTGTAATAACATAAAAATATTCATTCATCATCTTCTGGATAAAATTTATATAAGTTATATTTATTACTCAAGATGAATACATTGCATCGAAATACTTTGAAATATTTTTTTTATTAATTTCCACTATTCAAAAAGAGTATGATTAATTAATGGTCTAATTTTATCTCAATTTTTAGTACAACAATATGTACTAACTTATTGAGCTCAAAAATGTTTATCAATTAAGTATTCACAAAAACCCATTCAACTAGTATCCAAAATAACTCTATTTCATCTATCAAATGAATCATTTTTATATGGAGTCCTAGGTGCTAAAAAGTTATGTACAATACCTCTATTACTAAAAAAGTTTAAAAATTATAATTTATATGGTATCCACTCGGATCACTATGAATCATTACCAAGGTGGGGGTTTTCCCATATGTAACTATAGATTAAAATGTTTTAAAATACAACAATACTTCTAATTTATTTGTAAGAAAATTGACCCATGTGTATATAGTGTTATCACCAACTAAAACATATACGTTTTACTTTAAACAAATACATCTAGCTTCAATCAGACCAAATAATTTCATATGCACTAACTGTGTTAGGTCCATAAGGTTAGATACCATAAGAGGTGGGGGGGGTGAAATAAGGTATGACAGATTAAAATGATTGCCCCTTTTGATCTTGTTTTGTAGTAAAAAACTCTCTTATCTCTCCTTCCTGATGACGAGTATGAAAAAACATCAAAGTATGTCCAGGAAACAATAAATTTTACGTGGTTCATCCACACTGGGCTACGTCCAAGGAGAATACACTGGCAGTAAGCCGATGTACCAATTCCACTATAAGAGAACTACCATTTACAAGTTTGTAGCGGACTCATTGTCCCTATAGTTGGACAACCACTCACAATTTGAGGACTCACTGCTCCTTTAACTGAAGTGAGCTCACTGCTTCGTCAGAAGATCCAGTCACAGTTTATAGACATGTAGGTCTCTTCATTTTCATGAATACATGCATCCTAAACTCTTGATATATGATAGTTTGACATTAAACTTTCATACACTGATGAATAATACTTTTCATCTGAACACTGGGTAACAACCTTTGGAATTACCTTCGAAAATCACCCTACTTCACGAGGCTCCAAATTTCACAAAGCTAAAACAAGCCATCGTGAAGCTCCAGCCCATTTCACAAAGCACTATCATGAAGCACTATCACGAAGCAATCTCTTGATGCTCAATCATTTGCAATTCTTAGGATTTCACGGAGCTCAAGTCGTCACAGAGCGACTTCCCTTGCGAAGCTCAATGAGCCAACACGGAGCTCGCAACTTTTGTGGAGCAAGATTCGCCACTGTGAAGCTCTTCCATCATGAAGCACACTGCCTTCACAAACCACCTTCGCGATCCAAGAGAAAAATATTTTCTCTAAAAAATATCTACATACCCTGAGATGGACGGGGTCTATTTATAGGAAATTCCACCGACCCTCAAACATTTTATGTGAAGTCAACACCACGTCATCTAAAATTGTGAAGCTCCAAAGTCCCCGAAGAAATTCTTTCAAAATCGTGAATCACCACGTAAATTTTTTGATCGTAGAGCACATTGTAATCGTATAGGATCCCGCTAATTCCTTTGAATCTTCTCCACGAATCTCCCTTGCAAAGCCCTTCACCATCGCGATGTGCTTCAACCTATACCATTCACGAAGCTCATCATAATCGTGAAGCATCACCATCAACATTTTTTCTGGTTGTCGTGAAATACAATCCATGAAGCCAATCTTCACAAAATTCATACCTTTTCCATATTAAAAATTAGATCTTCCAGGAAATACAATTTTTTTGATTCTCACCAAACTCCAAATTTTGGACCCCAAAAATTTAGAAAACACTGGAAAATGGCGCCACCTTGTATCTGATCATTAATATCGCCTCCCGATCCTCCATTCCATTGTTAGGGTTCTTTGTCAACATGGATTGACAACAACATATCTGGAACTCAATAATTCACCATGGAAACCTACTTTGTTAACAAACACAATCAAACCCAAAAAGGATGAAATGTTTCCTCAAGGGATTTTTTCCCAACAATCTCCCTCTTTGGGTTTATTGACAACTCTTCTCAGAATGATTTTATGAACTTTGATACCTCTCTGAAGCTCCTTCCATCATCAACCACCATTCACCTCTTGTGAGTTAGATAGTGACCAGAGATTCACTCAACATATTCTCTAAGAACAAAATGAGCAATGCTCGTCCTGAGAAACAAGAGTAAATGAAGAGATCATCAATGAATCACTTCATTTCTGCCACTAAATGTTGACAACCAACTAATACCAACTTCCAAACTGATCCCAATTGTTGATACCAAACTGATACAAATTGGTGAAATATGGAAAACTGCTCACACCTTTCCAACATCACTGTTATGATTTCATCACAATCCTTTGATGTCGTTATATCTATTCTATGATTGATCACTTCAAGCATCATCTGATTTAAAACTCTCCACCTATCTCATTGGTCTCCCCTATCTCACGGCTCCACCTGTCAACTTCTCCTCGTGGCTTTGACAAAGACAATTTCTCCCTTAATTAGCCACAGTTTCTCCTCTGTGAGGAGTCACTATTTGTCCCCCTTTTTCAACGAACCTAAAGGTCGCCCCTTTGTGTTCTACAACATTGGAAAGAACACAGATTAGCGCATTAGAGAAAAACACGCAATACCATGGGGAGAGGGGGTGTTCCACATCCACACTCGTTCCGGTGTGGGGAGTCGACTGAACTCCCTAAGCCAGTCAATTCCTTTCAAACTCTTCCTTGGGTAATCCATTTGTCAGAATGTCTGCAACCAGTAGTTCTGTAGGTATATACTCCAACTTCACAATTCCATGCTCAACCATCTCCTTGATAAAATGATACTTTATCTCAATGTTATTTTTCATTGAGTGATGGATGATATTTTTTCTTAGATTTATAGAAATTGAGTTATTGCATAGGATTTCGATTGGAGACTTCACTTTAACACCCATATCAACAAGCTATTGTTTCATCTACAATAACTATGTCCATGATCGAGTGGCGACAATATACTCAGCTTCTGCGGTGCTCAATGAAATGAAATCTTGCCTCTTTATTAGCTAAGAAACACACAAGCCACCAAGATAGAATTCACCCCCTAACATTGATTTCTAGTCATCTGTTGAACCAGCCCAATCTGCATCGGTATATCCCAATAACTCTGACTGAGATTTATTAATTTATCTCACATTGAAATCCACTATGCCCCTGATATACCGATGTATTCTTTTCAATGCATGCTTGTGGATTACCTTGGGATTACTATGATACCTCACTTCTTTGCATGTGACAAAAACAATTTCCGGCCTTATCGTAGTTATGGAAAACAAAATTTGAATGATTTTATTGTACTCGTTGATATCAACTGCCTTGCCATCCTCATCTTTGGATAGTTTCATCTGGTTAGCAACCAGAGTTTTCATCTCCATGTAATTTTCCATTCCAAATCTTATCAAAACATCATTAGAATATTTGTATTGATAAATGAATGTTCTATTTCTTCCATGTGTCACCTGTAGACTAATAAAAATGGTTATCTCTCTGATCATTGACATTTCGAACTCACTTTTCATGAATTCAGAAAACTGTCTGCACTGAGATTCATCTGATCTGCCAAATATTATGACAATGAAATAAACCAGGACCATCATACTTTTATTAAAATAATTGTGGAAATATAGATTGTAATAAACTCCCCCATTCTAGAAACTAAGCTTCATCAAGTACTGATCAAGCCTTGAGTACCATGCTCTTGGGTATTTTTTCAGCCCATAAAATATCTTTTTTAGTCTGAAAACCTTGTTCTCATCCTCCTAAATGTGAAAACCATCTGGCTACTCAATATACACCTCTTACTCCAGAACCCCATTCAAAAATGCTGATTTGATGTCCATCTTGAAAACATTGACCTTCCATTGCACTGCAATGGCAAGAAATAACTTGATTGTCTCTAGTATCGCAACGTCTGAAAATTTCACGTCCACATATATTCCTTCTATCTGGGAGTATCCTTTGCACACTAGTCATGCTTTGTTCCGAATCACTATTCCATCATCATTAATCTTGTTGCGATATCCCTATTTAGTCTTGATGACATTCTTAACATCTGGACTCAAAACAATCTCCCACGTCTAATTTTTTCCAATTTGATTAAGCTCTTTATTCATTTCCTGAAGCAAATTTAAAACTTCAACTACATCAGCGTAGCACTTCGGCTCACTCTAAGATAAGAAAAATGTCTACTGTAGTAGTTTCGTTCTCCTAGTATGAACCGGAGCTGACTAATCATCAATGATATTCTTCCTGTAAATTTCAGCTCGACTCTTTGGATTTTGTGCAGATAGAGACTTTACTTCCTCATGTTCATCATCAGTATCATCTTATGAATAAACATCAGCCACTTTATCTCCCCCTGTTTTGTTTTCCTCCTCATCACTTTCATTAGGAAATTTTTCACTACATTGTTGAATAATCTCCTCATTCTCCAATACAGTGACATCATTTCTCTAAACAACATTTCCCAACATTTTGTTAAAACATTTATATGCTTTACTTTTTCTTGAGTAGCCTAAGAAGACCCCCTAATCTCCTGATGACTCATAATTCATATGTTTTTCCTAGTCTAGGATAAAGAACTTTCTTCCAAATATTCGAAAGTATTTTAGTGTTGGATTATTTCCATAACACATCTCGTACAAAGTATTTCCTTAATTCGATCACAATAGAGCCCTATTAGAAATATAGACCAATATCAAAACTACATCCTTTCAAAATTTATCTGTAAGATCTTTCTCAATGAGCACCGCTCTGGACATGTTGTTGACGATCTGATTTCTCCTTTCAACCACCCCATTCATATTGGGGAGTTCCTATTGAGGAAACTTGATGCCTTATCCCATGTTTCTCAATATATCCTTCCACCTGAATATTTGTGAATTTCGTACCATTGTCAGTACGAAACCTCAAAATTCACTGTCCAACCATCCATTCACACTCCCTCCGGTACTTTTCTAACCATCTGAACACATCCGAATTATGGGAACTAAAAACTACCGATTCCATTTAGTTATAGTCATCAATGAAAAGAACATAACACATTTTTACATCAATTGATCTTGGTGTGATAGGACCAAAAAAATAATCATGAACCAATTCGAGCACTATTGTTGACTTCTTTTCCTTTTCCTTATACGTATTTCTGATGAGCTTCCCTTGCTGGTGTGCATTGCACGTGTGAGTACTATCACGTGATAGCTTATGGAGGTATCTTGTTGCATTAAACGTTACCATATTTTCCCGAGATGGTAGGCATAGGTAACCATGACATTTATTCCACAAGTTATTTTCTTCCTCTCTGGACAGAAAGCACATATCTTCTTCTCCTCTTACCAGGTAGAGATTCCCCTTTGTCCTTTTTCCCTGAAGAACCACTGCCATGTCTCTTCCTTGGACAATACACTCCTTCTTAGAAAACCATATAGAATTTCCTGAGTCACATAGTTGACTGACACTGAGAAAATTGTGACATAGGCCTTCTACTACTAAGACTTCAGCACGTCTCATCTCTTTTCCCCCAAACATGGCCTTTCCTGAGCCAATTATCTTCTGGCCTTCATCGTTTCCTAACATGAAATATTTTTCTCTGTCATATTTTACGCCCATAACACGATCATTATTTCCTGTCAAGTGAGATGTGAAACTGCTGTCAAGGATCCACACACCATAGTGATCTGATTCCTTAAGGGAAATTTCTGCTTCCACTACCTTCTCATTCATTTTATTAATGGTTTTTATTTTTTCCATCATATTTAACATGGATTGAGACTTCCGATCTTTCTGGAGTATGATGGACCAGCTTCATCTTGAAAAGTTTTAAATCTATTTTGCATTTTCAACTCACCTGTTGATTCATTGATCTGCTAATTTTGAACATTTTGAATCTCCTTTGGCACATTCCATAGTATGGTCGAAGTACAATACCTAGCCCTGTGCCCAAATACTACGCTCCAAAAACAATTTCCTTCGAAATATGTTTTGGAGAACCGTTATCTATTTGGCTGCCACCTTTGTTCTTGTACCCTTCGATATCTCTTGGCTATAGAACACACATACTATGAATGTCCCACATTTACACAACAATAACAGTTGTTATGAAGTGCATTCCTTTGTTTGACATTTTCACTACAAGTTTCCCTTTGGGATCTCTGAATATTCTGATTCTACATTGTGCCGAAACCAACCCTCAATCTCAGAGTGGGTGCTTGCGGTCTGACCTCAATATTCACAGGTTTTTTTTCAGTAAAGTCCCACATCAGTCTTAGCATCTGGACATATTTGATGCATCTTTTCTGCTGAACCACTATTCACCACATTCGGCTTCATGGTTTTCAAAGTGATCTGCTTTCCTAATGATGTAACATGAGTCAAGAACTTTTCTTCATCTTTAACCTTTTTCCACAAACCAACAAGTTCTCCTTCGTGTTCTTAAATAAGCTTGATTTTATCCTTCCTTGTTTTATTGAAGCTATCGATCTCGCTTTTTTGTTCATTAATTTTTATTTTATACTCACAAACTGATTCTGAGTCCTCTGATGTTGATGACTTGAGTTTCTCAAATTCTTCCATCAACTCAGACTTCCCTTTTTTCTGCTACTGCATATAGAGTTTGGTGTCACGAAAAACATTGTTGTCTTTCTTTTTTTGGCTCTTCAAACATCTATCTCTTAAAGAGTAGCCTCTAACTCAGCTTTCATATCATCTCTTCCCTCATCTTCTTCGTTTTCTTCATCCTCTTCGGCTTCATTCTTGTTATGAGAACTACCGACAACTTCCACCATAACATTTTCTCCGTGATCTCTGTAGTTCTCTATCACTTCATCCTCATCAACCTCAAACTCATCTGAACTGTGATACTATTTTGATATAAATTTATTCTTCATAAAAAAAATTCTCTTGAACTGTTTGTTGCCTTTCACATAGGTTGGAGACTTCTTCTTTGGAATTTTGATTTAATCAACATCATCACCCTATTGAAACTTTTTAGGGCTCCATTCTGCAAGATGTTCAACCTATCCACATCAAAAACAATAAAGTCGAAGCTTCCCTTCAAACCTTCCATTTCCTCTTTGAAGGTTTGAGGAGAAGAATGAAATCACCTCATCTGTCTCTTCTTCTTCCTGACAATCTTCAATGGTGATATTCTTCATGGCCTTGAATTCCACCTCTTTGGATTTCCCCTTTTCAACAGCTTAGTTATCATCATTTCTCATTAAATATGCAACAAGGGTGCTGTGTAGGTAATCCAATGTCAACTATTTTGGGTATTTATCATCCAAAAATGAAATTATCACATTGAACCATAGTGGATGGTTCCTCAAGATGTGCTTCACAATATTTATGTCTTCAATTACTTCTCCAAGATATCACATGTCTTCCACTACAACATTTACCCTGTCGAAGAATGTATCAACAGACCCATTCAGGTTCATTCTCAGATCTTCATATATGTTCCACAACACTTGATGCTTTGCTTCTCTGACCATTGTATCTTCTTCATATATATTTAACAGCTTTTCCCACATAGCATCTGATGTTTTTCATTACATCACCTTTATATAGATAGGATTGGATAAGGCTCCTCATAAATCACGGATTCCCTTGGCTTCAGTATCCAATTCTCTTCTCTCAGATTCTAATAATTCACCGCTTTTCATATCGGCTATAATACCATGCATTGCTACTGTGAACACATCCATTTCCAATGATTGGAAGTAGTGTTGCATCCGATTCTTCCATAGATGAAAATTGTTCCCGTCGAAGATCGGTATTCCTTTATTATTGGAAACCTTCATTTTAGAGAGACTTACATATATTAACCTTTCACTCTGATACTAATTGTTAGGTCCTCAAGGCTAGATACCCTAAAAGGGGGGTGACTTAGGGTATGATAGATTAGAACAACCGCCTCTTTTGATCTTGTTTTTTGTTAGACAAAACTCTCTTCTCTCTCCTTCCTAATGCAGAGTATGAACTAACATTAATGTGTGCATAGGAAACATCAATTTTTACTTGGTTCAATCTCATTGGGATACGTCCAAGGAGCATACACTGGTAGTGGGACGATATACCAATTCCATTATAAGTGCACAAATACTTACAAGTCCAACGTAGAGTCATTGTCCAACCAGGTTTACAACCACACACTATATCAGAACTAACTAATATCTCAAATAAAGTGATCTCACTACTTCTTCAGAAGATCCATTCACATTTTATAGACTTGTAGGTCTCTTAATTTGCATGAATACAGGCATCCTCAACTATTGATGGATTCTCTGTTAACATTTAACTTTCATCCACTGATGAATAATCCTTTTCCTCTAAACACTAGGTAACTAACTTTGGAATTAACTTCACAAAGCACCCTACTTCCTGAGGATCCTAATTTCCCAAAGCTCAAACAAGCCTTCACGAAAGTCCTGACCTTTTCACAATGCACTATCGTGAATCACTCTTTCAAAGATCACGAATACAAATTTCTTAAGCTACTGCGTAGCTCAAGTTGTCGCAGAGAGACTTCCCTCGCAAAACTCATTGTGGCAATGCAGATCTCGCAACTTTCGTGGAGCTAGATTAGATGTCGCGAAGAACTTCTTTCGCAAAGCAAACTACTTTCGTGAACCACCTTTGGGAACCGAGAGAAAAATATTTTCTCTGAAAACTCTCTACTTCTCCCGAGGGGGTCGAGGCCTATTTATAGGCAATTCCACCGACCCTCGAACATTAAAGACAAATTCAATGCCACGTTATCTCAAATCGAGATTCTTCAAATTTCCCGCTGAAATTATCTCAAAATCGCAAAGCACCCCGGAAATTTTCCAATAGTGGAGATCATCGTAATCATATAGAATCCCGTCAATTCTTTTTTCCCTTCACCGTGAAGCTCCCTTACAATTTCTGTCACCACTGTGATGCACCTCAACCTCTTCCATTCGCGAAGCTCATCGTAATCGCGATGAATCAATGTCAACATTTGTTTGGTCTTCGAGAAATCCAATCCATGAAGCCTACCTTTGCGAAACTCATTCCTTTTCCATATTAAAAATTAGATCTTCAAGGAAATCCTATTTTCGCGATTCTCACCAAACTCTAAATTTTCGACCCCAATAACATGGAAAACACTGGAAAACGGCGCCACACTGTATCTATTTTTTTATATTGCCTACAGATCATCCATTCCTTTGTCAGGGTTCCTGGTCAACATGGATGGTCAAAAAAAATCTCTAGAACTTGAAAATTCAACATGGAAACCTGTTTCGTCAACAAACAAAATGAAACCCAGAAATGATGCAATGTTACCTAGAGGGATTTTTTTCCAATAAAATGTAAATCATCGAAAGATGAGACATCACCAATATAATTAATTCTTGACTTATATTGCTTACAAAATATAAATATTCACAAAGTTTTGATGAATAACCCCAAATTAATGGCAGATCTTTAACAAGTAATTTGTTAGTCAACATAAGTATGTTTCTATTTCAATAATTACATACTTTAAACTATATAACCCAGAGTGATCTTCCATTTCCCTAATAAATGGTATGTCTTAGATCATATGGTCATCTATATTTATAGTCTAAACATTATAATGCTGATTTTATGAATGAATATAATCATATTTTGAACTATGTGAAATACATATATATTTCATGAAGTTCACTATATAAAATCAATCACATAATAGATTCATTCTTATAAAAATTTGTCTTAATTAATAAAATAAACTATTAAATTTGAAATTAAAATTTTACAAAAATTAATAGTGTTTATTATAATAGTGGTTCCTCCTTGAAAATTATCTATGAATGTTACTTTTCCACCTTTCCTATTGAAAATAATTTTATTGAAATATTTATTTCTAGTCATATGATTGAATAAACCTGCATCCATGTACCATTGTTTTTTGGATGTGGGTACTTTCAAAATTTATAGGAAAACAAGGAAATTTCATTTTCTGAAAAAACCCGTTGTGGATCTGGTTTCATATGAAAATAAATTTTTAGTATCCTCATTTGTAAAAACTATTTTTTTTTCAAAAAATTCCCCAGCCTTTGAATATTATTATTTATGATGTACTAAATATTACACTATATTTAATGAAAAACAAAATCGCCCAATATACACAAATTTGACACTTATTGCAAAAGGACCACTTTTTATGAATAATGTAGTTTTTACGAAAACATGTTTTTTAATTTTTATATCCAATTATAGAAATATTAGTTCATTGTTTAATTTATTTTTACATACAACGAATGATTTCATTTATAGATTTTTAAATTGATAAATGTCTTTTAAAAATAGATATTATTGACTTTAGTTTCACAACTTTTTTTTATCGTCATTAAAAACTGAATTAGAACTATCTTCTACTATTTGTTTTTGGAAAATAGTCTTCAAAAAAGGAATTTATCAATACATTTTGGTGTAATATCTTTTATAGTATTTTAATTTTCATGATATTTATAAACATATGAAATATAATTTTCAATCATTGTGATTCCTGATTCATAGTTAACATGTTCTATTTTAGAATTATTGTTTATTTTTTAAAATTTTACAATATTAGTTTTCAATTTGTTTTTCAAACAACTATTAAAAAACATAATTAGGTAATGTCTTATCCTCATAATAATTGGACTATTATTCACCTCATGAATCATAATTGTTATTTTCCTTAATATCAGGTTCATTTGAATTTAATGACATTTTTCCAATGGATTCAGTAGTGTGTAGCTTTGATAGAATAAATTTACATGCCAAACCTAGTTAAGAATATAATCCAATGTTTTTATGTTAGAAGATTCATTATCTGAAGAATTTTATATTGAGATATATCCACCACTGTAACTGAATGTGTCAAATGATTTAGTAATTTTCATACTCATAGTCATAAATACATCATGGTATTTCTATATAAATTTCATTCCTTAATCTTTTTCCTTTTCATCTAAAGAAAATCAGTTCTACTGCATCCTTCCTTATTACATTCATAGAATATAACGTCAACATCAATATTTTCATTCTTTTCAATATGATTTTTTCTAAATCCATAATGAATATATTTCTCACCCAATATCATATGATCCATATGAATATATTTTCTAATTACTTTCAAATAATTTTTTCATGAACTAGAATCTGACAAAATATTTAATTTTATTTTTTGGAAAACATTGCAACTTTATATGTTGAATCATCATTGGTAGAAAAATAAGATTTTTAAAACAAATCTACACTGTCGTTCTACATTTTTATCTTTTTATCATAACTATTACCTCTACCTTCATATTTCATGATATTTACAATAAGATCTTAAAGTGGTGGATTTGTAATCCATTTGGTATCATCCAAAACATTCTTTGGATTTCCAATAATTCAGAATGATCTATGTTATCATTATGACCACGATACTATTTGTAAGATCCCTTTTTCTAAGAGAATGTCTACTACTGAAAATATTCATAAATCATTAATGCGTTTAAACTGATTCCCATGGTATAAAATGAAGGATTGATATTTTTATATCTTAATAACTCTTCTAATATCAACAAATTTAGAGGATCTGATGTGAGTAACTTCTGAAATTTTCTATATTATTTTAATGGATTGACATGATAATATTGGAATATATATTTCCTTTCATAGAAGAAAATAATGTATTGTTTACACAATAGTTTATTTAAAAATATTGTTTCTCGAAGTGATTTAAAGTAGCAACGTATTTTTAGGGTATACTATAATATATAGTAATAATTAAAAAAAAATATTAACTCATGTATTGATAAAAAATTCTTTCATCTTATATCTCGAGAATTCATAATCATTACAATAAAATATTTGGGGTCAAATATAATTTATTCTTTCTAGGGTTACAATATTTAACCCTAACACCTTAAGAATAATATAAACTATTTATAAAAAAATGATAGTATATAAAAATGATAAAAATTAATTTTATTGCAAAACATAAAAACATGATGTTAATAGAGGAATTAAAAAATCAGAATGTATAAGAAGTAGAGCATGATCTGATACAAAATATTGGATCAAAAGTGTTTTCAATTTCATATAATATTAGGGGTGAATTTTAGTTTAAAATATTAACCTCAATACAATCCACAATTACTATTTTAGATATTAGTTTAGACACATAGGGGGAAGTGATGATCAGAGTGCAAGATTTGAAATCACATATTGTCCAATTATATCAATTATGTTTTATCAGTATTACAGACACACCAATAAAAAGGATCATTGTAAATATGTGTATAATAATACAATTTCTAAAACAATACAATGAAAAATACTAGAAATTAAAAAAAAGTAATATTTTATGTTATAAAAGTATGAAATACTTAAAATCTATATTAAAATATTTCACTATATACCTTTAAGAGTAAATGTAGTTAGAAACAATAACCAAAGGAATCCACAATTTTATACCTACTATAAAGCATTTTTTATTTACTATGAAATCCCTCAATATGATTATCAGAATGGCTCTGTATTCCTATCCTCATAAGTCCTCGATATGATGATCAATTTCCCTCTCTATAGCTTTAGGAGTTGTCACACCCCGACGTGTGCATTTATTTTATTTTATGATTTCTTTGACCTTAAATTATATTGCTGCGGTTCGTGTTCAGTATCGGACCGGGTTTTTGAGTTTTTGCTAAAAAGTGCGCTTTTTGACGCGACGTCGTTGGGCGCGTGAGCGGAGCCTGTTCTGGAAACCCCGCTCGTCCCTGCCCGGTGTATTTTCGCATCCCGTTGTATTTGGAAAATTTTAAATAGAGTCTTTATTTTTAAAACGCGCGTTAATTGTTGCGTCGTTAGAATTTTTAGTGCGTTAAGAATTAATTATCAATAAAATTATGCGAACACCGTTATTGTTTTTATTTTATTTTATTTTATTATTTTATCTCTATGATGTTTATTATTTGTTGTTGTTATTATTATTATTTTAATTTATTATTATTATGATTCTGATTTGTTTTGTTTAATTGTATTTTATTATTTTATTATTTTTTTTTTTCTTTTATCTTTTCTTTTCTTTTTTCCAACCCTAGTGGGCCGCACCCCCTTTATATATATTTTTTTTCCTCCCCCGCGGGAGCCGCCACCCCCTCCCACTCTGTCTCTCTCCCTCTTCTCCTTTTTCTTTTTTTTTCTTTCATCCCCGCTCGCTTCTCCCTGGTGCGCCGTCCACAGGCCGCCGCCCCCGCTTGGTTCTCGGCTCCCCTCTCCTCCCGGCTTCTCCCCGTTGCTCTCTCTCTGTCCGCAGCCTCCGGCGACCACCGGTTCCGGCCCCGGCCACCTCGCCCTCCAGCGGCCTTTCGGCGCCCCTGCAGCGCCTCCTCCCGCCGAAGCCGCCCGACTCCTTTCTCCCCAGCATCACCTCCGACACCCTGCTACCCGGCCTCCCTCCGCACGAACCCTTCTTCTTCTTCCTCCTCTTCTTCGTCCCTGCTTCTCCTTCCCTTCAAGTCCTGTAACAGACGCCTGGGTCTCCCCCTGTCCGCCGCACTGTTACCCTTCCCCGTTCAGCCTTTCTCCTCTCGTTCAGCAGGCCCGCACGTTCCAGCTTTCCCACTGTCCTCGCCGTCGCCCCCCCCCTTTATAATTTCCATCTCCGCCGCTGCACCCACAGCTTCTCCCATCTATCCTTCCCTCTTGCTGCCTTGCACTTCACCGCCAGCTCCTGTCCGCCTCGCCTCCGCTGTCCGGATCACCACCAGCCGACCAGCCCGTTGTGCCCTTCTCCACCGTTGCGCGCCGCTGGAAATCTTCACCCACCAGCGCTCCAGCAGCCTTGCACCACCCCCAGCCGGACTGCAGCTGCCGGCGCCCCCCTCGGCCTCTCGTTTCCCCAGCTCCCTCTGGCCGGCAGCGCCTCTTCTCCCCTACACGTCGCGGCCAGCACACTCCCCCCCTGAAGGTTTGTTTTGCTTTAATTTTAATTTTACTTTTATATTATTAATGCTATTATCAACATTATTATTGTTATTTTACTTTTATTATTAGTATTATTATTCTATTATCTTTATAATCCTTCTTATTAATATTATCCTTATTATTATTCTTCTTATTATTATTTTGTTATTGTTACTAGTATTATTATTATTATTCCTATTATTAGTCTTATTATTATTATTATTATTCTTATTATTATTCTTATTATTATTATTATTATTATGAGTATTATTATTAATTTTATTATTATTATTATTAATATTAATTTTAATATTATTATTTTTATTATTTTTATTTTTATTACTCCTTTTGTTACTATTATTAATATTATTTTTATTATTTTTGTTATTATTATTATTATTATTATTATTATTACTATTATTATTATTATTATTATTATTATTATTTTGTTATTATTATTATTACTAATCTTATTATTATTTTAGTATTATTATAATTATTATTATCTTTATTTTTATTATTATCATCGTACTCTTATTGATGGTGAGTTTTTATTTGTTGGCTTAGGACTTTTAGGACTGGCGCAGGGCGTTTCCAAGTGAGCGCCACCGCCGCGCCTTATTTCCGAGGTTCCGTCATCGCCGCGCTTTGGTTTCAAGGTGAGCGCTTATTCCTGCCGCTTGGTTTCGAATGCTCTGGTAAGTTTTGGATGTGTCTGAGTCCTTGGTTTTGATTATGCAGAGTGTCGGACTTTGTCACGTGGTTTCGGACACACGTCGTGTCATCGCGCCTTTCTTCCAAAGTCGTTTTGCCGTCGCGCTTGGTTTTGAGGTAGGTTCCCTTTGCACTGCTTTTAAAATTTAAGTTATATTATTTCATGCTGTTTGTGCACACTAGTTGTTCGAAATAAATATTTTTTTTAAATAAGTGATAATATACAATAATTAATTTTTAATATAAGATAGTTAATTTTTAAATGGTTATTTAATGTCAAAAGGAGCCGTTTATTTTATACACGACACATGAAACATCCTTTTGACGAGCGGACACCCAATAATGAAGGAATGCCCGTTTGGCTTTGAAACATAATTCACGAAACATAAAACAGAGTTCTGGTTTAATGAAAAATGATTTCTTTTGAAGCATGAACAAATACTTTGGTTCGTTTGAGAAATTTCCCGGTTGGCTCTTAAAGTTTATTTGGAAAAGAAAATGGTTTGGTTTGGTTTATAAAAATACTGTCAACCTGTGAAGTAGTGTTTTGTGGATTCTTCAAATAGTTTTAAACTGGTTTTGGTAGTAATTGTGAACTGTATTAAATGCCCGTTTGGCACTTTATGGAAAGCGATGGAAATGTTTTTATAAAAACCCTCTTAGGATGACTCTCATGCCTTGGTTGCGATTGATTGTTTGGGAGGCCGCGCTTAGAGGCTCCCGGGTACTTGAGTGGAAAAAGGCATGAGGTTGTCCCATGGAGTGGCTCGGGGAATGCCTTTTGTTCTTTATATATAGATATATCTGATTGGATGCTCGGTTGGCATCGGTTGGCTCACCCCCTTTTTCTTAAACACTTGAGACATGGGAATCTGGCATATTGAGAGAATATTCTAAGAACGATTGCTGCACTGGTAGGTTATGGTACTGACCAGTGGCCCATAGTAGGTGGATATATTGGGTTTATTGCTATGGGATTTGCCCTCGACCTGCTTGTGAGTGGATGGTCGAGCGTGTTGTGCGTTTTGATTTCATCGTGACATGTCAATAAGGATGATTTCTCATGTATTGGTGTCTTCTGGTTTATTCTCGATCTCCTAGGTTCACCCATGTCTATTCAGCTTTGTAGCTTGCAGTAATGATTATGATGCTCACATGTATACTTACATTGCCCTTGCTGTATGTTTTACTTTGTGCATTCTGGCATATTGTTTTCCTTGGAAACTGATAAATTGCTTTTTAATGGGTTTCTAAAAATTGTTTTCAAATGGAAGTGTTTAATCCCTTTTTTTACAAATTTGGAAATTTAAACATCACTTTCCTCTTTTCCTGAAATGTCATTGGCACTAATGAAATGAACACGAATTTGGAAAATGGCTAAGGGCAATGGTTCGTACTTTGTTTTTAAGTAGAATATTATTAAAAACATACTTTTATAGATTGTAGTTCAAACTTGAAATGATGTTTCTTTTATTTTAAAGGTAGTGCATTGGGAATAGATATCGGGCTAGCCTACTGAGTTTTAATACTCACGCCTATAGTTGTTTTCTATTTTTAGTGTTTGTGCAGGCTATAGCTTGAGTGCGCTCGCTTAGGGCGACGCTTGATCGTTGAGTCGGAGAGCGACCCGCGAGGTCGCACGGAGTTGTTCGGACGTCGTGTTTGGTTAGTTTGTTTCCTGTTTATTCCTGTTTAGTCACCTTATTTGGTTTATCTTTTCTGCGCTGCTCTGTATTTTCTTTGCATCCTTATTTATTTATATTGGGCGAAATCGTTCCCATAGTCTCTAAATGGTGCCCTGGCGCTTGTCGCCAGCCCGGGAGGATCGGGAACGCCTCTCGGGCCATGTCGCGGACCGGCTCGGGTGACCGGTTCAGGGTCGACCCGGGTTGGTTCGTGACAAAATGGTATCAGAGGCAGGTTTGCTCTTAGCAGACCTCACTTTTAAGAGCGTCCTTTGTTATTTGGGATGTCAAGGTAGATGGAGTAGGATTGTCAGGACTTGAGGGGTAGGTGCGAGAAGAGCGTCCCGAACTCTTGCTTGTACCGATCCTCAGGTTTCCATGGGAAGTCCGGTTTAATTGGTTTGTTTGGGTTTTTTTTATGGAAATGTTTTGCGATTGGGGTACGACAAATGGAGTCGGGCTAATAGTCCTAAGCCGCATGGCCTGGCAAGCCATGTGGATCTAGGGGCATGGTCCAAGAAGGCTCTCTGTGTCAGTGGCGTGTTTGGCATATGGCCGCCAACCATATGGTCAAGTCACCCACTGACACTAGTCCCCTGTTTGATTTGCTTTGGGTTTCCGTTGATTTCTGAAAGTGGTTTGAATCAGAAAAGTTGGTTTTGAAAAAAAAGGTGTTGTTTGAAATGACATGTTTAACTTGTGGATTGTTTCAAAAGGAGTGGTATAAATGAATTGTTTTTGGAAAATGAAGTTGCTTTGTTTTGGCCTTGGTGTTCCGATGAGTACTCACATGCATTTTGGTATGTTGGAAATGTGGATGGATATCTGGTATGGTGGATGGATGCCCTGGGTGGCACGGATACATGCATGTGAGTGAGGCTCTAAAGAATACCAATGGCGAAGGTTTAACCCATTAAGCTTGTTCTAAATTAAAGATGTTTTCAAAGAGAAATTTTTTGACGTTATGATAACTTGTTTTCTCAGATTTTGAGCTTGTCACCTATGCAGTGTTTGATTTTGAGGTTGTTATTCATTCGCTGAGTTGGCGTTGATTGGGTTTTTGACCTTTCCTTGTCCAGCGGTTATCCCTTTGAAGCTTCGATGGGTGATCATAGTGCGGTTGATCAACCTACGGATTTTATGCTTGAGTTTCGGAAGTTGGATCCACCTCTCTTCTATGGTCAAGTAGAAACTTCCGTGGCAGGGGAGTGGATGCGGAAGATTGAAAGGGACTTTAGCCTCATTGAGTTGCCCGATTCGTTGAAGGTCAAGTTTGCGACCTTCATGCTTGAAGGTTCACCGTGGATGTGGTGGAAGTCAGTGTCTCGGAACAAGCCTCGTCAAGAGATTACTTGGGAGTTTTTCAAGGCCTCGTTCATTCGTCAGTATTTCTCTGAGGAAGATAGGGTGAGGAAGGGGATGGAAATGTGTTGTCTTCAGTAGGGCGACGGATCCGTGTTGGAATATTTCCATCGCTTTGTGGAGCTAGTACCTTATGATTCAGAGTATGCCACAAATGACCCCGTGAAGGCTCGACGCTTCGAGGCGGGTCTCCGCCCTGATCTACAGTCGAAGGTGTCAGAGTCCAACCTGACTTCATTTGTTGACGTGGCAAGACAAGCATTTCATGCCGAAGCTGCGGTGGTAGGAGTGCTCGAAGTAGTTCTCCCTCCCTCGATCCCTATAAGCACTGGTGAAGATTCTGGAAAGGAAGTGAGTAAGCAGATGGAAGTGTATGGATCAGGTCGTGGAATCAAGAGGCATCGGGATCTTTCATCAACCTCTTCGGAACGGGAGATTATTGTGTGTTATCAGTGTGGCAAGCGGGGTCACAAGAAGTCATCGTGCCCAAGCGCTCTGAAGCCCTGCCAGGCGTGTGGACGTCTGGGTCACTTGCGACGATTTTGTCGGGGCGTTGCAAGAAAGCGTCGCAGAGGGTGTTCTCAGAAGTAATGTGCTATTGGGTCTTTGTTCAGAGTTCTTGGTGTAAGTTTCCTTTCAGTTTAAGGGATCTTTTATCGTTGTAGTTGTATTGGTGGTGTTTTGGGTTTGAAATGTATGGGAACTTCATGGGTCTTTTGATGAACCACGACTTTCAATGCTGGTGTGTTTTTAATTTTAAAATCTTGTCCTTCAATCTGTCAGATCAAAAGATGTATGTTTCTTGTTGGGATTATCAGAACCTGACTGCGAGGCAGAAGATGCTTCATCCATCAGAGCTCCAGCCAAAAAGGTCTCAGAGTGAAGCCGGCGCGTAGTCAGGAACCCCCGGGGAAATTTTAAAGAGTCTGGTGAATGTCGCGCCTCTATTGTCGTGGTGTGATAGTTTTGGTGTTGTTGCTCTGGTTTCTCTGTCGTTGTAGTTCTCTCTTGTCGCAAAGTGCGCGATGGACTTATCTCTCGTGTAATGTCGGAAATTGTGCCTATTGGATGTAAGTTGCTGATCAGTGACCTTGCGTGGGCCACTGATGTAAATCAGTTGCGGCCCTGGTTTGTGTCCATCCCTAAGTAGGGGTACGTGAGTAGTTTTCCGTCCAAGTTTCAGTGATTTGATCCTTGGGCCCACCCTCCCCGCCCATGGGATTAGGGTTTTAGTTGCGCAAAGTATCCATTTAAGCTTCTATCCCTTTTGGACGTGAGTAATTGGTTTAAAGGTCCTTGCTGTGCTCTTTCTAGCTGGAGTAAGGTCTCATGCATGTCTAAGCTGGTTTCCCATTTGGTCGTTAGTTGGTCGGTTCTTTATGGTGGGGAGACCCACCATGAGTCTCTTTGGGTTTTCTCTTAAATAGTTATCGAATTCTAGTGGAGTTCTTATGGTGGGGAGCCCGTTCGGGCCTCCCTCTGTTGGTGATTTACTTTGGGCAATGAGGTTCAGTCCCGCTGGTAGTCGGCATGATGTCCTTGAGATAAGAGGTTGGATCGTGTTCTGTGAAATCCTTAGGTGTTGATCAATCGACTGGTTGGTGTTGTGGCTTTCCGGGGGCGGAAAGCGTTATGGTGGGGAGAATTGTCACACCCCGACGTGTGCATTTATTTTATTTTATGATTTCTTTGACCTTAAATTATATTGCTGCGGTTCGTGTTCAGTATCGGACCGGGTTTTTGAGTTTTTTCTAAAAAGTGCGCTTTTTGACGTGACGTCGTTGGGCGCGAGAGCGGAGCCTGTTCTGGAAACCCCGCTCGTCCCTGCCCGGTGTATTTTCGCATCCCGTTGTCTTTGGAAAATTTTAAATAGAGTCTTTATTTTTAAAACGCGCGTTAATTGTTGCGTCGTTAGAATTTTTAGTGCGTTAAGAATTAATTATCAATAAAATGATGCGAACACCGTTATTGTTTTTATTTTATTTTATTTTATTATTTTATCTCTATGATGTTTATTATTTGTTGTTGTTATTATTATTATTTTAATTTATTATTATTATGATTCTGATTTGTTTTGTTTAATTGTATTTTATTATTTTATTATTATTTTTTTTCTTTTATATTTTCTTTTCTTTTTTCCAACCCTAGTGGGCCGCACCCCCTTTATATATATATTTTTTTTCCCTCCCCCGCGGGAGCCGCCACCCCCTCCCACTCTGTCTCTCTCCCTCTTCTCCTTTTTTTTCTTTCATCCCCGCTCGCTTCTCCCTGGTGCTCCGTCCACAGGCCGCCGCCCCCGCTTGGTTCTCGGCTCCCCTCTCCTCCCGGCTTCTCCCCGTTGCTCTCTCTCTGTCCGCAGCCTCCGGCGACCACCGGTTCCGGCCCCGGCCACCTCGCCCTCCAGCGGCCTTCCGGCGCCCCTACAGCGCCTCCTCCCGCCGAAGCCTCCCGACTCCTTTCTCCCCAGCATCACCTCCGGCACCCTGCTACCCGGCCTCCCTCCGCACGAACCCTTCTTCTTCTTCCTCCTCTTCTTCTTCCCTGCTTCTCCTTCCCTTCAAGTCCTGTAACCGACGCCTGGGTCTCCCCCTGTCCGCCGCACTGTTACCCTTCCCCGTTCAGCCTTTCTCCTCTCGTTCAGCAGGTCCGCACGTTCCAGCTTTCCCACCGTCCTCGCCGTCGGCCCCCCCCCCTTTATAATTTCCTTCTCCGCCGCTGCACCTGCAGCTTCTCCCATCTATCCTTCCCTCTTGCTACCTTGCGCTTCACCGCCAGCTCCTGTCCGCCTCGCCTCCGCTGTCCGGATCACCACCAGCCGACCAGCCCGTTGTGCCCTTCTCCACCGTTGCGCGCCGCTGGAAATCTTCACCCACCAGCGCTCCAGCAGCCTTGCACCACCCCCAGCCGGACTGCAGCTGCCGGCGCCCCCCTCGGCCTCTCGTTTCCCCAGCTCCCTCTGGTCGGCAGCGCCTCTTCTCCCCTACACGTCACGGCCAGCACACTCCCCCCCTGAAGGTTTGTTTTGTTTTAATTTTAATTTTACTTTTATTATTATTAATGTTAT
Source organism: Viscum album (assembly GCA_963277665.1). Taxonomy (NCBI): domain Eukaryota; kingdom Viridiplantae; phylum Streptophyta; class Magnoliopsida; order Santalales; family Viscaceae; genus Viscum; species Viscum album. The sequence goes on from OY728163.1 coordinate 1,722,644,065, forward strand.
TATCAACATTATTATTGTTATTTTACTTTTATTATTAGTATTATTATTCTATTATCTTTATAATCCTTCTTATTAATATTATCCTTATTATTATTCTTCTTATTATTATTTTGTTATTGTTACTAGTATTATTATTATTATTCCTATTATTAGTCTTATTATTATTATTATTATTCTTATTATTATTCTTATTTTTATTATTATTATGAGTATTATTATTAATTTTATTATTATTATTATTAATATTAATTTTAATATTATTATTTTTATTATTTTTATTTTTATTACTCTTTTTGTTACTATTATTAATATTATTTTTATTATTTTTGTTATTATTATTATTATTATTATTATTATTACTATTATTATTATTATTATTATTATTATTATTATTATTATTTTGTTATTATTATTATTACTAATCTTATTATTATTTTAGTATTATTATTATTATTATTATCTTTATTTTTATTATTATCATCGTACTCTTGTTGATGGTGAGTTTTTATTTGTTGGCTTAGGACTTTTAGGACCGACGCAGGGCGTTTCCAAGTGAGCGCCACCGCCGCGCCTTATTTCCGAGGTTCCGTCAACGCCGCGCTTTGGTTTCAAGGTGAGCGCTTATTCCCGCCGCTTGGTTTCGAATGCTCTGGTAAGTTTTGGATGTGTCTGAGTCCTTGGTTTTGATTATGCAGAGTGTCGGACTTTGTCACGTGGTTTCGGACACACGTCGTGTCATCGCGCCTTGCTTCCAAAGTCGTTTTGCCGTCGCGCTTGGTTTTGAGGTAGGTTCCCTTTGCACTGCTTTTAAAATTTAAGTTATATTATTTCATGCTGTTTGCGCACACTATTTGTTCGAAATAAATATTTTTTTTAAATAAGTGATAATATACAATAATTAATTTTTAATATAAGATAGTTAATTTTTAAATGGTTATTTAATGTCAAAAGGAGCCGTTTATTTTATACACGACACATGAAACATCCTTTTGACGAGCGGACACCCCATAATGAAGGAATGCCCGTTTGGCTTTGAAACATAATTCACGAAACATAAAACAGAGTTCTGGTTTAATGAGAAATGATTTCTTTTGAAGCATGAACAAATACTTTGGTTCGTTTGAGAAATTGCCCGGTTGGCTCTTAAAGTTTATTTGGAAAAGAAAATGGTTTGGTTTGGTTTATAAAAATACTGGCAACTTGTGAAGTAGTGTTTTGTGGATTCTTCAAATAGTTTTAAACTGGTTTTGGTAGTAATTGTGAACTGTATTAAATGACTGTTTGGCACTTTATGGAAAGCGATGGAAATGTTTTTATAAAAACCCTCTTAGGACGACTCTCATGCCTTGGTTGTGATTGATTGTTTGGGAGGCCGCGCTTAGAGGCTCCCGGGTACTTGAGTGGAAAAAGGCATGAGGTTGTCCCATAGAGTGGCTCGGGGAATGCCTGTTGTTCTTTATATATAGATATATCTGATTGGATGCTCGGTTGGCATCGGTTGGCTCACCCCCTTTTTCTTAAACACTTGAGACATGGGAATCTGGCATATTGAGAGAATATTCTAAGAACGATTGCTGCACTGGTAGGTTATGGTACTAACCAGTGGCCCATAGTAGGTGGATATATTGGGTTTATTGCTATGGGATTTTCCCTCGACCTACCTGTGAGTGGATGGTCGAGCGTGTTGTGCATTTTGATTTCATCGTGACATGTCAATAAGGATGATTTCTCATGTATTGGTGTCTTCTGGTTTATTCTCGATCTCCTAGGTTCACCCATGTCTATTCAGCTTTGTAGCTTGCAGTAATGATTATGATTCTCACATGTATACTTACATTGCCCTTGCTGTATGTTTTACTTTGTGCATTCTGGCATATTGTTTTCCTTGGAAACTGATAAATTGATTTTTAATGGGTTTCTAAAAATTGTTTTCAAATGGAAGTGTTTAATCCCTTTTTTTACAAATTTGGAAATTTAAACATCACTTTCCTCTTTTCCTGAAATGTCATTGGCACTAATGAAATGAACACGAATTTGGAAAATGGCTAAGGGCAATGGTTCGTACTTTTTTTTTAAGTAGAATATTATTAAAAACATACTTTTATAGATTGTAGTTCAAACTTGAAATGATGTTTCTTTTATTTTAAAGGTAGTGCATTGGGAATAGATATCGGGCTAGCCTACTGAGTTTTAATACTCACGCCTATAGTTGTTTTCTGTTTTTAGTGTGTGTGCAGGCTATAGCTTGAGTGTGCTCGCTTAGGGAGACGCTTGATCGTTGAGTCGGAGAGCGACCCGCGAGGTCGCACGGAGTTGTTCGGACGTCGTGTTTGGTTAGTTTGTTTCCTGTTTATTCCTGTTTAGTCACCTTATTTGGTTTATCTTTTCTGCGCTGCTCTGTATTTTCTTTGCATCCTTATTTATTTATATTGGGTGAAATCATTCCCATAGTCTCTAAATGGTGCCCTGGCGCTTGTCGCCAGCCCGGGAGGATCGGGAACGCCTCTCGAGCCATGTCGCGGACCGGCTCGGGTGACCGGTTCAGGGTCGACCCGGGTTGGTCCGTGACCGGAGTCCACAAACAAATGTGTCAGATTCACATCTATATTCGAATCCCTAGAAGCCCTCAATTAGTACCATTATTAGTTTCAATGATTATAAAAGAAAATATTTATAGTGGAAATAAAATCAACATAGGGATTCCTTAGTACATCAACCATCGAATGAATTATAATGGCTCAGAAAATGAAGTTCAGCAAAGAAAACATTTGAAAAAATTGAGTTGTTAAGTCAATCAGCTCCTAACACTTTCAATGACTTTATTTTTATATGTGATCTACCAACGGTCATATTTTTTATTTAGTTACAATAGAATAAAAAAATATCCAATTGATAGGCTAAAAATAATTGAATTTATCTCATCGATATTTCTAGAGCAAAATAATGCTATTTTTATTTCTTATGACATAGACAAATTAATTAATTTTGATTATAATCTATTATATAGTTTGATAGACTTCTTCATAAAATTTTGATCTACAAAAAATAAAGATCATTAGTTAGATGTATTGGTATCATGGTTATTCAATTGTTCATGGAATTTTTTAGTCAAATAGACAAGACATATGTCTAACCAATGATCAGACTGTACGTCTCTCGGATTTATTGGGATCACATTTAATCTAATGGACCAGATTTAGTAATGAATGTTTATATTGATAATACATATGACTCTTTAAAATTTATGGTACGTTTTTTTCAAAAAACATATTAAAACACTTTTTTAACATATATTTTTGTAAACATAGTTTTTAGAAGGAGTTTGTGACTTCCAAATCAAATGGAATGGAAACATATGAAGTATAACTTTTAACTGAACAATGTACCCATGTATATTGCATTGAAAAAGGCTACAAAATATTTTATTCAAGATCTTTATAGTTTATAAGGACGAAATATGGCCAACCAATTGGGATGGGACTTGATTTATAAATTTTTTACCCATTTCAAGGTAGATTAACCATTGGTAACCCACTATTCAGTATAAACATTGTAAAATATATTTAATATATTTACTATAAAATATTGAACAAAATTAATATGACCATGTAAGATAGTTTAAATTATTTTTATTACAAATAGGGAATCCATTATATAATGTTCATGTCAGATGATAAGATCAATTCAATTTAAAATTAAATCCAGACAGGTCGAAAAAAGGGGTTTCAAATAAAAATGTTCAAAAATATCAAATGTTTTAATATAAAAATCAATTCTAATGACCCGGATTTGTAAAATTTTAATATAATTGAACGAAATTTACATTACAAAAATAATTTAAATTTTAATATAATTTAATTGTATAGTTTTTTTTCAAAAAAAATCATTACATTTCACTATTCATCAAAATAATAACCTTTCCATGAGATTATAAAAAATTCACTCAATGAAAATTTTATCCTATTTAAGTATGATTTTTTTAATTATTCAGATAAATTTTATAAAAGTGTTAAAAATTAAAATTAATATATTTTCACAGAGTATGATAAAACAATGTTTTTGAAAAATAAATTTTTTTCCAAAATAATATCATTATATTTTTATTGATTTTTATTTTTATTTATAATAATATAATTAAAATTGTTATAAGTCTATATATAATTAAACTATTGTGTTTTAATAATTTATTTAGTTTTATTTATACTCACCAATTTAATTACTAGTTTATAATGGTACCCTATATTACACATTATCTAGATTTTTGGTTTCCTGTTCTATAAGATATCAAAGAGATTGAATTAATTTAAAATTAAATATATATTAAATTATAAGGTTGTTATAGTCTCATATATTATTGGTGTTTTTTGTTATACAATACTTCAAAAAATGATGTCCCTCTTTTAAAATATTGGTATATTACATTCTACCACCCATAAATTAATTGTGTCCTCACAATTTAATCTTTACCTCAACAATTAAGGGTTTGAAATTTGAAAATATTATTCTTAAAATAAAAAATCATATAAATTATTAATAAAAAAAAATTTATACAGGAGATATATATTTATGAAGGACCTTTAAAATAAAACATTATTGGGATTCCATGTATGAAAAATTTTGTTAGATGTGAATATGTGGAGGTAGAAAAAATCTAAAATAATTATTGAAAGTGATAGGGACCATCAATACCAATAATTTAATTGATTAATATAATTTTAAGGGGATAAAAATGATAACATTTTGATGATTATAATTACATTTGATTAATCACAAATAATTTTTTTAGTACAACTTCTTTTTTATGATCATTTTTTATAGTTTTGGAATTCAGTTACTATCATGACAAAGGGAACAAGAAAATAAACTTACATAATTTCATTTAATGTATAATTTCATCCATACATTTTTCTTCTATCTATTTTACAAGTAATTTCATACAAAATTAGATTAATATCTAATTTGAATTTAATTATACCTAAAGGAACATAATTAACTTTTGACTAATCCTAAGATCTATTAAATAGATATAATTTATTCATCCTACAATTACTAAAACCACTTTTTTATTGGAAAACGTATTGAATGTAATAAATATTATTTAAATACATTAATAGTAACTATCAAAATTAAACATAATACATTTCATAAATGTTTAAACATAATACTCATGAATAATTTGTCCTTCTAAAAGAAAAGTATAAATAATTAGATAGAAGGTCACTTAATCATCATTTTATTCCCTAGACTGTATAAAGTTTCTCTTAATATCAAATTCAAAATATATGAATACTTTGATCACAAAAAAAAACATAATGAAAACATATATCATTCCAAAATTAATAATATTAGGTTGTTGATTATATTCCATAAATAAGAACATACAAACCCCCCCTCAAAGATAACAAAAACCATCATACCACTAACCATTTTCACGGTCATCAACACTTCATCATACACATAAACTTATAATTATAATGTCAATATTGAGATAATATAAGGGGTTATATTTCCTCATCCGTGTGTTTTCCAAAATTATAATCTTCTAATGAAGAACTTTTCTTGGAACCATTCAACAAATTATTTCAAACTTTTATGAACAGAATACTACATAATAATCCTTATATGTTTCATTAACATTATAATAAAAATAGAATTATTAATGTTAATCATAAAACATATTTATTTAATAAATTTACAAAAAATTGAATAATTTCACTTAAGAAGAATGCATAGAATTTAATTGAACAAATTCCATTAGTTTTGTCTAAACTACATTCCCTTGAATATAGAGACCTTTATTTTCATAATGACCAATCTATAGTTTAATCTTTGAAAAATATTAAAGATATTATTTTCCTATCAATATAGAGATTGTGTCCTTTCTCACCAAACATGTTGTAGAATCTAATTCCATTCAATCCATTTCTGTGTTGTTCAATTCCTCAGTTATTACATGGGGAAATCATTTATTCCCTTGGCCACTTTAGCTATCTTTTGATCCAGCATCCACTTATTCTCATGATTCTATTAGATTCTATAAGAAAATGAGAATTATTTCACTGTCTTGATAAAGAATGATATTATTTCCTTGTATATTGAGAATTTCTTAGAGACTAGTTCTCTTAAATTAATATTCTAAAGACCATAAAATAAATGATCAAAATGTCTCATTATATTTCATATGTATTTAGAAGAATTAATTGTAAACTTTGTAAAGTTGTATTGAAACATAATTTTTTTTTCATAATAATTAATTTTATGTTTGGTATGTTCTGTCAATATCCGGTAGTTTTTCATAAGGGAAATTTTTTTCCATTATTATTACCTTAAAATCATTCTACTCCATTTTTGGTATTTCTTAATAATCCTTATTATTTTTTGAATTAATGACCACTATTTATCAGTATCTCTTGAGATATGAAATAATTCCATGAACATTTTGTACATTTAACTAAATTAAAAAACATAAAATAACATCTCTATGGAACTTATCCATTCCTTAGAAAAAATTGATTTCTGGACCCATTAAATGATGGAGGTTTCTAACACATATAGTTTAATATAATTGTTATACCACTTGGTGGTTCAGAAAGGTGCTCCATTTGGGAATTGTTTTTATTCATGACCATAGTAAACTACCCCAATGTGGTAATAATGCAATATATTGATGAAATAGCCCCAAAATTAACTTTATTATATTTCCTAAATGGGGAATCATAATAGAGAGTACCTGAAATTATATTTTTCCATTCCATTCCACAAGGAAATTTTTCTAAAAAAAATATAATTCAATATCTTAGATCATAACATTATGAAACATTATTTATAATCCCAAAACTAGTAAATCACTTAAAATAAATTCAATATAGTATATATAGCTAATCCAGGAATTAGAAAAATATTATCAATAAATATGTTTTTAATTGAGATAAATATTTTTGAATCCTTCATATTGGTTTGTAATGAAAATTTTAATTAATCATATAATATCTCATGGAAGTCGCAATGGAGGAGTATTGTAAGGCCCATTTTCATGTATAGGTAATGCTAGAGCCCAATCTGGAACATCATTTTCAGAGTTATTTCACATATGTACATACCTTCAAATACAATTTCCAGTTTGTTTAACCCGAATTTTATAATTATATGAAAAAATATAATTTAATTTTCATAAATAAATTATTATTTTATTCAATAATAATTCTCAATGTATATAATATGTTTATGTTACAAAACATATATTATTTAAAATAGAGCAACCAAGGTTCATACTAATCATTCATTAATACCAATGGTAAATACCCTCACTCTAGTAACCTCTAGTTATTGTTTACCATTTTATAATAGTATAGGTTATAAATAATGACATCCCAGTGGAATGAATAATTTAAATCATGGTAAACTATAAATATACATAAATTTAACCTTAAATTGAAATCCTAAAATATAACTAATTATTTTATTTGATATAATTTTTATTTTATCTAGAATGTCCCTTAAAATCAGTATTGAAACATTTATTGACATCCAATGGAACAAAAACATAAGAATTGGGTGATCTCTAATGCTCAATATAATTATATGTATAGTGAAAAGTATTATAAATAAATTATACATAATAAATATATAAATTTAAATAATTGAAACCCATTCCTTTTAAATAATAAAATGAATAAAAATAATAATATGCATGAAAGAAATATTGATAATACAATGTCATATAATTAATAAAATTGGATTGAAACATAACCATGTATATTTTATCTAATCCAAAAATAATAAGGAGCATCAAAATATAATATCACAAAGAAAGAATGTGTAATACACGATATCATAACCATATAATCAAGTCATTGTTCCATGACATCTAACATAAAGGGGTAAGAACTCATCCAACACCCCAATACAATTGGTCTCATAGGAGATACTAATGACTCTAGGGGGAATATAAGTCCATAGAGATAAAATTATATTCCCAATGCAAAACTCAAATTTAATGGCTAAAACAAAATCAATAGAAACATTTATATTAGAATAACTGGAATAAAGAATGTTAATTATCTCCCTTAGTAAAACATAGAATAATTATACACCTAAAGTAATATGGAAAATGATATCATAATTGTAAATCCCATTAACCTGATAATAATATATCAAGAAAAATAATAATGATGGTATCATTACAATATATTTCAAAAGATGTATATAGTAAAATGATATTTGTTTACATTGATAACTTAAAATAACATAACAATTCCACTTAAAATATTCTTGGAGAAAATATCCTTATCATTTGGAAAACCAATTATTGAAAATGAAGGTTAAAAAATAATATTGAAAATAAATTTTATTAAAAATAACAATGTAAAAACTTAAAAAAATCTATAAACAATTAAGAGGTTGTTAAGGTAGGATATCTCATATATTTTTTACAAGTTAAAAAATGATTCATTTTAAATTTTTGGTAACTTCTTAACGAGCCTTATTTGGAAAATGAAATGAAAATTCCATTTGAAAAAACTATAAAAAGGTAATTCATGGCTTAAAAATTATTTAAAATATCATTTATTCGATGATAAATACACAGTTTAAATCATTTTTAGAAAACATTGAATTTGATGGAAAGAATTTCTAACCAAAGGGATAAATAAAATTGACTTTTCCAAAAAAAAATCAATCACCTTAATTTCAAAAGAGAGGTAAATGAAACTATTTTATGAAATTATATTGAATATCCAGCATTGAAAATATTTTAGTTTTAAGATATAAATATCCAATAATTCCCCCAAGGGATACTTAAACGTAAACATCCTGAATATTATTGATATTGTGAAATACACCCTTTCCACATTGGTAACATATATATCAAAAGTCATGTTAAACAAATTACATGGAATGATCCTTTAAATAACATTATTATTAATAAATAATGATATAATATTTCAAAATGGAAATTATATACATAAAAAATGATCTATGTGGTGAATATAACATGCATCTCACAAAAGTAAAATTGAGATGTGAATCCCATACCATAATTCAGATTTATTTTTTATGTTTTAAAACATCCTCTATAAAATATATAGGCTTATTATAAAGATATAATAGATCCTAATTCATATATATTATACCATATTTGATTTACTTATAGTTCATTACCACACATTTATTAACAATTCCTCATTATATTAACTTTTTTGGGTGATAATTGCTTCGTCTTTTATCATTTGAAAAAATAGTTTGATTCAATTTAACAAGGATCATAATTCCATGATAATTATAATATAATACATGAAATAAATATGGAATATATTAATTTAATATTTATTTATTGTAATATATAAAATATAGATATTGGAAATTGATTTCAATTTTTATGGAGATGTTGGTTATTACGTACACAATAATACTATTTCCATTTTTTATTTATGGATGGAATGAAAAAAATAATTATTAATTAAATAATATTAATAATTTTTATTTAATATATATAAATATAGATATATTTTATATTAATCAAATACATCATTATTAGCATCTATGTAAAAAATAAATGAAAAACCTTTCACGTCATTATGTGGTGACTGTAGTCCACACATATGCATGAACGGACATATTATTTTTGAAAAAATTGGAAATACCATATATAGATGTGATATTATATCTCCTATAACATGGATTGGTTAATAAAATTCAATATATTCATTAAATTTTACTACACTACGTTCCATGAAAATCATATGAGAAAATTAAATCACATCGCTGTGTAAGGTGGTAGACTGCCATAAAGACAATAGAAGTTGTTGTATCCCTCCATGGAATTGAATATTAGAATGTATATGTGATATTATAACTAAATAAGTTAAATAAAATCATAAATATCATACACAGATTTTACATTCACGATTTTATCAACTAGTGAGAACTAGTGATATGAAACAAACTACATCGGTTTGGGAGGTTGTAGTCCACCGTACACAAAAGTGAATGATTAATTAAAAATTTCATAGTATAGGAGGTGGATGTAGGTAATTAAATTATGAAAATAACATCTAAATACATGGGATTAATTTTTTTTTATATTATCATGAATGAATAATATTTTAATGAGGTGGAATATGAAAAAAAACAAATTCTCATCAATGAAAATTACCTCTTCTTCCGATTGCCTCTTGGTTTACATCATAAAACCTCCTTGGTTATATTTATGATTAAAACATGAAATATATGATTTTGGGAGTTTATAATATAATGGATTCAATCTGGTATTTTCTGAAACAAATAACATTGTTTGTGTAAAGAGGGGAGGAGAGGGGTGGCTTTTTTATGTTATGGAGAGGAATCTATTGAATGCTTTGAAGGAATAAATATTAAACACATTATTCAAATTCCAAAAGGAAAAATAATCAATAAATAATGATCCTCAGAGGTTATAAGGTCGATTTATGTCAATTAAAGAGATGACAGAAAGGGTTATGGTATTTTTAACATTTATCTTAATTGATTTACCCCTGGAAATCGCATTTTCACCTTAACCACTGTAATTAATTTTTTCTTTTTTCACTCTTAATTATGTTAAAAATTAATTTTAACTTATTATATAATATATGTTATTATTATTTATAATATGAAACATATTTTTCAATATTTAATTTAAATAACTAAATGAATTAAATTTTAATTTAAACTCTAATACGCGTGAAAACAAAAATGAATTCAAAGGAATTCTTTTGAAATATTAAATAAACATTACATAAAAATTTATTATAGTGACCTAAATTAGTTAAATTGTTGTATACTTCAACGAATTTTACATTATTCAAAAATTAAAATAAAATTTCTCTTTTATGATAACTTATATGTAAATTTAGTTTTCAATAAAGATTAGTATTTTTCATAATTTATGAAAAAGGTATATTTTTAGAATATTCTCTCCAATTCCACCCATGATAAATTTTTCATGTGGTATTAAAAAATGATATTAAATTTTTTATGTTCAAAACTCAAAATGGTGAACTAATTTATACCCATTAATTGTTAAATAAATTAACTCATGAAAAAATGAATTAGGAAAAAAGAAATTGATATTAAATTTTTAGACACATATACATAAGATAAAATCAATAACATAAATATATATGAATCCTAAAATTAAATTATTATTTAAATTTTTTTTATTAATATAATGGTCACACCATCGATTACATCTAACTAGGAAACTCTTTACTTTAAATATTATCCCCCACAAAATGAAATTATTGATGAAGTAGAAATATAATTTTTTAATGTTCCCCATATAAAATAATATTTTATATTTACGGTATATATAAAATTATGTATTATTCTATAACATATACATATTCAAATTATATACATGTAATAGCCATCAGACAAACCACCATAATATAAGACTCACATATGTTTCATGTCTCCCTCTTCAAGGATAAATTACTCTTTTTTATATGACCTAAGATATTCTTCTTATTGGTGATGAGATGCATATGAAGTATAATTTTATGCGTAAATATCTTTTTCATTTCTCATTTTTTAGTCAAATATTTTTCATACATTATAAAACAACATTGAACTAAAATCCAAATATTATTGATTAAGAAAATATCCCACTATAGAACCTTCATAATGATTCTTATTTTAGATTTAAAACATCATGGTGCACATTTATATTTTATTAAGATACATCATCGAAAAATAATCGAGTCCCCAATTTATTATTAAAGTTGTAATTTGAACTATTAGATGTAGCATGCATGTGAAAAATTATAGATGAAAAATTTTCTCTATCTCAAAAAAATAATGGTTCATAATCCTGCATATCAATCAAAAATGACATCATTAACCATTAAGAAAAAATGGAATTTAACGAAAAGATAAATTATAATAACCTTTACCATAACATTTTTAAATGTGAATGGTGGGTTTCTATTTGAATCAAATAAGTAAGAAGGACGTGATGATCATGAGTTCGTAAGAATTTTAATTTTAACTCTTTTTTCTTGTATAATTTAGATACATTTCTTTAATATTTTAATATATTTTTTTCTTTAATACATATAAAAATTTATATTTCTCTAAATTTTTCATAAATAAATAATCATTGTAGATTTCCATTTATATCCATTGGTGTTCATTGGATGCAGTTATGAATGTTTCATCACATCGTGATTGGATGTTATATTTTTCATCCCCATGATATTTGAAAAATTAAAAGTAATTATTGAATTTTATTTTCAATTTTCATTATGTTTAAACAATTATGTAAATAAATGGGTTTTCCAATATTTCAACATAAAAAATATTCATTAATAGTTTCAATTTTATGTGCATTAAGTGCACACATTCATCCATTTTTCGATATTTCATTGATCATGTTTCTAGAAAAAAATTTATATACTTCAATTCATTATATAGACCAATTGAAAAAGCATTATGTGGTTTTATTTAGGTGTTTACTATATTATCAGTCCTTTAATGATTCTTCCTATATAGATGATCTATTAGAAATAATTATCTTTTCTTATTGAACTAAAACAATAATGATACTCATGTTTTATTGAGTGATTAATACTAATACAAATAATAAAATATAGGTTTTTATTTCATGATACAACTAGACACCGTTATATAATAATGAAAATCATTTATATTCCACCTTAGATAAACATGCATCTAAAATAAAGTTATTATAGAAGTACCAAATTGAATCACATCCATATACCAAAACTAAAAAAAACTCATTTATTGATTTTTTATATTAACAGAAAATATATTTGATAGGATTTGAAGGATCAGAAAGTAGTATACTCAATAAAGTTAATGGTTTTTCATAAAAACCCCTTGTGGAATCCTATAAATGTGAAAAAATTCCATGTTTTATGAGATGTAAGAATATAATAAAAAATATTAAATACTTCATAGGAAATACCCAGGACAATTATATGCACCTAACAAATAAAATAATGATTCCATGCATCAAATTTTACCAATGTTAATACATCTATAGGATGAACCAACTCTTCGTTTTATTTAATAGTCTTATCTTTATGAAAATTATTACTGATTTTTATTTCAGAATACATGATTGTATTTTTATACTTATTAATAAATTGAAACCAAATCATGATGTTTTTTGGAACATGAGATGGTTTTCCATATATTTTTGGAATATATTTAGATATACTAAATTGTTTACATTAATTTAGTGCTCCTTTTTCCACCAATAATAAGCTAAAATCTTTCAGTAAAACAAGAATTTTGTTACAAACAAATCCACACAGTTTTATTAATATCTATTCAATATAATTATTTGTGTGAATATATATATTATTAGTAACTATGTGCTTTATAAAAATAATAATAATAACAATTGAAGTTTTAGGGATTTAATAAAATTTATTTTTTATGAAAACCCCATAGGAAAAATTCTATTTTATCATTTTTGTAAATTCATGATATATAGGAGTCATAGCACCATCAATTAATTTTTTAATTATCTCATCATTTTCATTTTCATTATTTTTATCATGTGTATTGATATCATTTTATTCCTTTATATTCTATATATATTTATGAAAATGACCATCAAATGGAAACCTATCCAATATCATTTTACCCATACCAGTCCATTGATTTGGTAAATGAAAAATAGAATAATGTATCATCTCTATATTATGATACCAAAATTAATTTCTTTTCAAAATCCACTTATTGATATAAAACAAATAAATACTCCAAAAAATACTATGTTTTTGTATATAATTATAACTTGACCAATTTATAATTCCACTATATAAATCAACTTTACATGTAAGATCTAAAAATATATAAATTCATTAGAAACACTACAGAGATACAATTATTATAATACATTAATATTTTGTCCATTCTATCACATGAAAAACTAATTTTATATTCAGATATAAATAAAAAAAATCAAATTTTATTAGAATCAATATTCTATTTAATACAAGAAAAAATATCTAGTACATACTATTTTCCATGGTATAGGTGGATAATTACTATTTAACAGACATTTCTTTATTATAATAATGAATATTTAACAATTAAATACCAAAATAAATTGACATAATATATATATTGTTAATTTTAATAATAAAATATAACATATAAATGAAAAATTAAAATACCCCTTTATATGATCACAAAACAACAAATTTAGAAAAATTACTTATTAAAGAATTACCAAAAACACATTACACAAGAAATAGAATTATAACAAATATAAAGGTGATTAATTCCCAAAAAAAGTATCCACACATGACATATGAAGACATTTTCGTCACAATTTTTCAATCACATTAAAACTCCCCACCCAACATAAATACTATTATCATTAATTCATATGTTTTTATAATGCAAAAACTCCTCTTACCATCAACCCCAAACGTACTATCATAGGTATGTATAAATATTCCAATTATATAATCCAAATTCAAATATTACTATGAATTTCATCAAAGTAAATTACTAGCTATACAAAAAAATGAATCATATAAATAATATACACTATATGTAAGGAATAAAAGTAAATAAAAAGACAATTTATAAGATTTGAGATTCTTGAAAACTATTACATAATCCTATTAAAATAAAAATACCATTAGGAAGTATTTTTTAATATAACTTCATTGTATTGAATATCGAAAAAATGAAATAAAAGATATATTTCATTATCATGGATATAATTTAGTAAATAACAACAACAATATCTATAACAATAGAAAAACTCTAGTCCTTTATATATATATATATATATTTATCATAGAAATATTTATAACAACATTATGAAATGAATCAGTGTCACTAGTCTATAGATCATTTCCAATAATATAATCAAATTATAATTATAATATTAATGTCATCAAACCATACTATTATGCATCCAAAAAATGAATAAGTGGTGGAATATTATATAATCTATGAAAACTAGTAATGACCAAAAAAATATTACACATGACAAGGAAAAAAACTAATATATAATATTATATTGAAATTAATTTTTTAAATGTTTGATAATTCAATCCATAATATAATATAATTATGGGAATAATTTCATAACCCCTATTACATTAAAAAATTACTATAATAATTAATTACATAGTTAGTTGAAATACATTTCACAAAAACAATTAAACTGGATTTTTGTTAATATAATGAATAAATAAATTAACAGGACATATATATCTATTAAAATCAAATTTATTATACAATAACACCACAACAATAATCAAAAAGAATCATTTATCATTGAACCAAGAATAATTGTGACCTAAAATTATTTTAATTATGTTTTTTTATTTAGATAAAAATGAAATTCATACATGATAAAGGAGATACTGTTTTAGAAGTGACCATTTTGTTGTTGAAGAAAAAAGGAGTCAAAACAATATATGGGTTATGGGATATATTTGGGGGTGATGTGAGGGGAGGCCACTGTATGGGGTTGGGATGATTTGAGATCATGGGTAGGGAGGTGAGGTGGTGAGTCCTTTCCTTTTATGTCTCATCTATATATGGAGGGTTTTTGGGAAAGAGTTGGTATATTTTACTCTTTACAATTGGTATTTACAAACTTTTGGAATTTAATAGTGGAAATTAATATGTAGTAAGGGTTATAGAAAAACATTACTATAGATTCATGGGTATATCTCAATGGTCTAGTTATTATCCCACCATACAACATGTGAGGATACCCTAGTTATTGACCCAATGCACATCAATAGCCACAACAAATTTTCAATGGCCATCAGCCAGCTGGTGGCATTGGGTTGGGAATAAATATTATGGAGGTTTTATCAATTTTAATAAATTAAATTTTTTAATTAGATCTTAAAAAATATTTTATAACCTAATTAGAATACTACACCAAGAGAGTATTTCACTTGAAATTTTACTGTACATTGATGTAGTATAATTTTTTTTATCCTGTTTAGATCAGTTGTCAATTATTTTTGTATGATTGATTATTTGTCATCCCATTTATCCATTATTCATGATATTAGTAAATGTTTTACATTACGTTTGTTTCTACTATTGATAATTTGATTGTTTATTCTCTATGACTTATTGATATGTTGTTTTTTCTTTTACATGAGTCCAGAATGCTTGTTTTTTGTGTATAACATGTTAACCTCATGGGGTCTTTTTATTTAGCTATTCCATTGAACTTTTTTAGTGAAAACTAAATTCATTGTGGCTAGAATCGTTTTTATGTTATCTCGTTGACTTCTATAGAAATCACGTTCCTTCTGCTCTGAGGATCGAGTTATGGATATTCTGTAATACATTTATGAGGTAGGTGGTTTTAACAATATCATATGTTTGATGAAAAATGAATGATATTATTTTCATAAATGGTTTTATAATTAATGGTTTGTATGATCGATTAATTTTTAGTTAGTCATGTTCATATTATTATTGGATAAAAGGGGGGTTTTGTTACACCCTGGTTCCGGAAGCCTCTAAGAGGCACCACGTAACTGGTTGGTCACATGGACTCAAGCGCATTTACCTAAATGCTAGAGGCTACTGACTAGCCATGAGGGCCTTGGGTTTGATAGTGGGGAAACTATTCCCCCATTGGCTGAGTACACAACGGAAGTAACAACACATACAACAACGTAAGCAGTAAATATCCATAAAAAATAAACAGCAGAAGACTAAAGAGTAAACAGCTGGAGCACCCATATATATTTAAATGAAATGATGCATGATACATATAGGTCTAGGAATGCAGCCAAACATGTCATAATGCTGAATAAAGTAATAAAACAAAGTACAAAAGAAAAACAGATGAGCAACTCCTCAGCATCGCAAGCCTTGTCTTGGCCCCATTCTCCCTAGCTCATGTGCAATCAATAACCTGAAGTAGAAGAGAGATTACCCTTATCTATACCTACAACAATATATTCTATTTAGGCCCAATAGGATGACCCAAACATGGTGTGAGACAATGTCCTTGTAGGAAACCACCTGAAGATCTGTGCCTAACAGTCAGTGAGTATATGGAAGGTGAAGTATAGTAAGCAGTAAATAGGAAAATACACAACAGTAATCTATCCACAGTTTCTAGAATTTAATTTACAAACAAGTAAGCATCCACTCAATCAAGAAGAAAAAACATGTAACCTTTGGGTATTTCTCATAGCCTTACCCTTGTGGTTCATCCTATAAGTACTAGAAACCCTTTGGGTGGCACACATAGTATCACCTCTCTGGTTCAGCTAAGAATGAATAGACTCTCTGGGGAAGCACTTACTGTAAATTCCCCCTATAGTCTCGTATCATACTAAAGGTGATCTAGAGAAACACTCAACATCAATTCACCCAGTGGCCCACATCGAGGAACTACATAAACTTTGGGGAAGAACTCAACGTCAATTCCCCCTGTGCTCTCGCATATTATAATTATAAAGACACTCTGGAGTTTCCCTCAATGTCAATTCTCCCTACGGTCTATACAACAGGTTCTCATGGCCTTGTGTAAGTCAAGCAAGTGTAGCTGTGCGTAATATCCATGTTAAACCTTATGAACTAACTATATAGCATTCTACAACACAACAACATAATAAAATAATAGTCACACCATCCTACAATACTAGGCATGGAACTGGTAGTAGCCTAACAGGAAAAACTAGACCAAATGGTCATAAATAGAAAAAACATGCACGTGAAAAACATCCAAATCATAACAATTTAATCCTAATCGCATACAAATATCCTCTACTCAATCATACAAGAAATGTAGGAAAGCAATTGGGGGTAAAATGGTAAAATTCTGCAATTACCCTTTCAAGGGTATTAGGTACAATTGTACATAATATTCAAGACTTTCTATAGAAAGGCACAAACCACCTGCCTTTAGGGTTCTGGAAAAAAACGCTCCAAAAGCTATTCCTCCTCCTCAAAACAGGAAAATTCACCCAAAAAAATGGTCTAATGTTCCTTCCCTAACATTCAGATGTCTTGAAATCAACTCCCGAGGCAACAACAACCCTAGATCTACACACATCGGGTGTAGATCTAGAAAAATGGAGGTTAAGGAGATGTACATCTACAGGGAAACTCAAAGGAAGCAAGCAGAGAGACATACCTAAGAAGAACCAGATTTGATCTGCCATGAAACCCCTTCAATTTCCCTCTAAAATGAGTGGGGGGGGGGGGGACCTTCAATATATGAGAACCCAAAAACCCGAGTGAGGCTCAAGTGGGAGAGAGTTTGGAGAAGAAATTAGGAACCCCGAGCGGCCCAGAGCTTTAGACCCTAATTTTATGTGGCCGCACGGTTTCCCTGCACAGTTTGGAAAACCGTGCACCAACAGTGCAGTTGCCACTGTCTCTCCCAGGGACTTCACACGGTCTGCTCACATGGTTTGACAAAACGTGCACCACCCCTGCGGAGCCCACTATCTCCTCTAGGAACATCGCACGATTTTCCCACATGGTTTGACAAACCATGCGCCTCCCATCAGGATCCCACGTTCAAGGGAGAACAGTTTCCTTGGTTGGCCGCACAGTTTGAACAAACCATGTGACAACTATGCGCCCCTGCACAACCTCTACAACATTAAAAGTTTTCTTCCCAAAATTCCTCTTAATCTCAACAACGAACAGAAAATAGAAACATACTTGAAAATAATGTCTAGGTTCTTACAAACTTCCCCCCATAAAAACATTCATCCCCTAATTTACCTAGCGCGGCACAGAAGAAGATACAGCGAATTGCTCTACCCACTGAGCACGTAAATCGGCCTCCCTCTCCCAAGTCTCATATTTTACTCGCCCGTGCTTCCATAGCACTCATACTAGAGGAACAAACCGGCCACAAATAACCTTTGTACCATGATTGACAATCCGGATAGGATGCTTATCGAACAACGCATCTTCTTTGAGCTCAACCAACTCAGGTTGAAAGACATGAGATAGTTCTGAAAAGTAACTCTGAAGATAAGACACATGGAAGACGTCGTGCCTAGCCCAATACCTCTGAGGTAACTACAACATATAGACAACCAACCCCACTCTCACCCACACCTCAAATAACACAATGTACCTTGGCGAAAGCTTACCATGTCTCCAAATCCTCTTGTGTCCCAACCTCGGTGTGACACACAAGAAAACCTGATCCCCGACCTTAAACTCTAGAGGTCATCTCTGCTGATCAACATAAGGCTTATGATGTGACTGCGCAGTAGCAATCCTCTTCTGAATAAACTCAATATGCTCCATGGTCTCTTGGACGAGATGAGGTCCCCGCATAGCTACCTCTCTGACCTCCAGCCAACACAGAGGTACAAATCCTCATAAGGTTCCATATGTGTAGTTTCTCGAAAACAATTGTTTTAGGAAAAATCCACGAGAAGTATATGTATCTCCCAAGAACCTCCAGAATCCAGGTTTCATGCTCGTAGAATTCCCTCAAGCACATGGATCATACGCTCAGACTAGCCATCTTTCAGGGGATGGTTTTTTGTAATCAAAAGTACCTATGTTCCCAAAGCCTTCTTAAGCCCCTACCAGACCAAAGAAGTAAAACGTGCATCCGTTTATGATATAATAGAGTGTGGAAATCCATGTAGTCGTATAATATCTCCAACGTACAACCATCCTAGCTTGTCAACACTGAAGGTCTCCTTGATCGGAAAGAAGTGAGAAACCTTCATAAACCTGTCGATGACAACCTAAATAGCATCATTATCTCAGTGAGACCTCGGAAACCCTGTCACAAAATCCATCGAAATGTTGTTTCACTTCCACTCGGGAATGGTTAACTACTATAAAATACCTGCTGGTAAATGCTATTCCACTTTCACATGCTGACAAGTGGAACACCTCATGACGAAAACAGGAACATCCCTCTTCATACCTGGCCACCAATACTGACTGTTTAGATCACGATTCATCTTGGTCACACCAGGATGAACTGCCCAAAATGATGTAAGAAAGTTCCACATCAGCTCCTCGCGTATGACTACTGGAACCCATACATGTCCCTAGAAATGCAAGATCACATCCTATTCTACTATCCATCCATGGATAGGGTCCTCTCCTGACACGCATTCCAGTAGGACTAGGCCTTCAGAATCTGATTGCTGCCTCATTCGTACCCAATCAAGAAGTCTAGAGGTAACTGCTACAGAAGATTGGAATGTCTACCCCGGTCTATCGTGCACCTCCAAATGCATCTCAGAGAACTGAGTGATAAGCTGCTACTCAGTAATGGCCTCTTGAACTTCTTATACCCGAGTTCTCCTGCTCAACGCGTCAGCCAAAGCGATGCCTTTTCTCGGGTGTATAAGCAAGACCAAAGTCAATGGACTGAAGATACTCAACCCACCCACACTATCTCAGATTCAGATCACGTTGAGTGAAGATGTACTTGAGTCTATTTTGGTCGGTAAACACCACAAAGTGCTACCCCAAGAGTTAATTTCTCAAAAAACATAAGGCATGAACAACAGCTGCCAACTCCAGATTGTGTGTCGGGTAATTCCTCTCATGTGGCCTCAACTTCCGAGACTCATACGCAATGAATCCATCTCCCTGCATAACCACAACTCACAACCCGATACCTGAGGCATCACAGTAGACAGTGTATCTCTTTCCCGGCTCTGGAAAGACTAAAATCAATGTTGAAGTCATCCTCCCTTTCAGCACCAAAAAAGCTGACTCACAAGAATCTGACCATAAGAGCATTGCCCCTTTATTTGTCTGACCTATTAGTGGTACTACTAGGCATGAAAATTCTTATATGAAGCGTCTGTAGTATCCAACCATCCCTAAGAAACTCTATACCTCAAAGACGTTCTTCAGATGCTTCTAGGAAACTACACATCTCACCATCTCTGGGTCTATTGATACTCCTGTCTCTAAGATAACATGACCCAAGAAGTGAATTAGGTCCATCCAATAGTGGTATTTCAAGATCATAGCATATAACTGTTGCTTTATCAGTGTACTCAAAACGATCTCAAGATGAGTAGCATGGTCATGTCGAGTGTCGAAGGTTACCAAGATATTTTTAAATAAAACCACCACGAAGGAATCCACGTATGGTTGGAACACTCGGTTTATCAGTTCCATGAATACAGAAGGCACGTTCGTGAGACCTAACGGCATAACCATATACTCATATAGACCATACTTTCTCCTAAAAGCTGTGAGAGGTATATTAGATGGTCTAATGCATAATTGATGGTAACTAGACCTCATGTTGATCTTTGAGAACACCAGAGCTCCATGAAGATTATCAAAGAGGTCATCAATCCTATGCAAGGGATATCCATTCTTGACCATCAACTGGTTCAACTACTGATAATCCACACAAAGCCTAAGGGTGTCGTCTACCCACTTATCAAATAGGATAGGAAAAACCCAAGTAGAAGTACTAGGTTGGATGAAACCCTTTTCATGCAACTCCCCCAACTATTTCTTGATCTCTAGCAACTCAGGTGTAGCCATCCTATAAGGAGGAATGGACACCGGTGCCTCTCCTAGCACAAGCTCAATCGAGAAGTCTAACTCATTCCCTAGTGGAAAACCTGAAATGTTATATGAAAAGACATCTCTAAAATGAACCACCACTGGATGAAATTTTAACTATGATGTCCCCTGGTCATCCAATTAATTACTAGAAATCTAGGTTGTAACTACTCCCAAACCATGATGCTATGGACCCGCTCTTCTCGCCCAGACATCCCCAGAAGGTCTGCATGAACCCTATAAAACTCTCTCGGAATTGTGCGTCAACACTTGTTTCTGGAATGACGACTAGTTACAAGAATGACACAACAAGAGGAATTCTCGGTAGCATGACTCTACAAGGTCAAAAGCACACCTTAGATCACATTATAAGGGACTAAAAACATGGAGTGTAATAAGGGACCATGGGAAAGAAATCATTCAAAATTTAAAAAACATGACTACACGTCGTGTATAAAGAGTACATGGCATGTTCCCTTAAGTAATTTACATGGGAATGTAATTTTTCCAAAAAATGTTCATGTAACACCCCAATCACATAGTGTGTTATCCCAACACACGACGTGTACCTAAATCCTCTTCTCCTTCCCTAGTCCTTCTACACGGTTAAGCCACACGTCTCTCCTAAGACAAAACAAAATTACGTGTTCAATGTAGACATGGCGTGTACTTAACAAGCTTCACCTAGCCCGTGTTGTTAGATAATCGGCCTACCACATGACAGACACTACACAAAGTATTCCAGACGTACATGGCGTGTACAATAAAGGGTATCACCGACCAGTGTTGTTCGTGACATGGCCGGGTACCTAGATCATACTACATGGCGTGTAAGATTCAGACTCGACGAGTATGTGAAAAGATAACACGACCCATGTTGTTCATGACACTACCAGTGTACCTAGATCATACTAAATGGCGTGATAAACTAGTACACGACATGTTCCTACATGATTTTTTCACAACCCCGTGTTTCTTCCCATACATTCAGCAACACGGTTTGAGAACTACACAGTGCGTATGCATAAAGTAACCACTGTGTATTTTGGGGTTTTCAGGGCAGTAGCCTTAGAAACTACTCCGGAGCCCAGAAAACACAGAAAACTAGAGTTAGGGTGCCTAATTCCATTCCGTGAGGGCCCATACTCCCCAAGAATCAATGTTTTGTGTCTTATACAAGTTATAACAAGGCAATAACCAATGATCCACCAAATTCTGATTCATGAGGGTCCATAACACCACATGAATCAAAATTTGGCGTTCATTTCAGTAAATCTATACACAACTGTTATCTATCAAACAACAATTATTTCTATCATGGAAAATATCACAACAGCATGCCTAATTTACACATCATCTATCACAAAAACATCCAATCACTAATGCATCCTAGATGAAATGGAAACAATTCCTAACATGTGATTCTAGAAAGTTCCTATATGATGCATGAGACAGTATACCCTCATCTCATTGGGTTGCAAAAGAAATAGAACCGCAATATCAACAACGGTAACAACACAAAGCATGTGAATCACCCAACGATGAAATCAAATAAACTATAAAATTTGCAGACTAGAAAAATTACAAAAAATGAGGTAGTATAGATTTTCCCTGTACATGGGTTAGCTACTTCTGGGCACAACTTATAACAAAGTTCCTATTCTGTCTAATCCTTGTCTATAGGCTCCAAATAGTATGTCAAGTGAAAATAATTCCAATGATACCACTTTGTAATGTCCCGGTTCTGGAAGCCACCCAGAGGAACCCTGTACCCGGTTAGTCACATGGCCTCAAGCGCATTTCCCTGAATGAGAGAGGCTGCTGACTAGCAGCAAGGGGCTTGGGTGTGATAGTGGGGAAACAACTCCCTCATTGGAAGAGTACACAATGGAAGTAAAAACACATAAAACAGTGGAAGTAGTAAATATCCAACAAAAATAAACCGGAGAAGACTAAATAGTAAACAACTAGACCACCCATATATAATTAAATGAAATTGTGCATGATATATATAGGTCTAGGAAAGTAACCAAACAAGTCACAATACTGAATAAAATATTAATCCAAAGCAAAAAAGAAAAATATATGAGAAACTCCTCAGCATCGCAAGCCTCGTCTTGGTCCCATGCTCCCGATCTCATGTGCAATCAAGAACCTGAAGTAGAAGGGAGCTTTCCCTTATATATACCTGCAACAATATAATCTGTTTGGGCCTAAAAGCATAAACCAAACAGGGTGTGAGAAAATGTTTCAGTAGGAAACCACCTAAAGATCCATGCATAAGAGTTAGTGAGTATATGACAGGTAATGTACAGTAAGCAGTAAACAGCATAATACACAGTAGTAAACTATCACCAGTTTCTAGCATTTAATTTACAAACAAGTAAGAAGCCACTCAAGCAAGAAGAACAAAAAGGTCACCTCTGGGTAGTTCTTATAGCCTACCCCTTATGGTTCAACCTACAAGTACTAGAAACCCTTCTGGGAGGCACACACAGTCTCACCCCTCTAGTTCAACTAACAATAAATAGACTCTTTGGGGAAGCACCCACCGTCAATTCCCCCTATAGTCTCATATCGTACTAATGGTGCTCTGGGGAAGCACTCAACTTCAATACCCATGTATCCCGAATCGAGGAACTATATACAATCTTGGGAAGCACTCTTCGTCAATTCCCCATATGGTCTCGCATTTTATAATAATAAAGAAACTCTGGAGAAGCCCTCAACGTCAATTCTCTATATGGTCTGTACACCAGTTTCCCACGATCCTGTGTAAGTAAAGAAAGTGTATCAGCACATAACGGCCAAGGAAAACTTATTAACTACTTGGAAAACATTCTACAGCACAACAACATAACAAAACAATAGTCACACCATCATACAATACTAGTCATGAAACTGGCTTTAGCCTAATAGGAAAAACTAGACCAAACGGTCATAAACAGGCAAAACATTCATGGGAAAAACATCTAAATCATAGAAATTTAACCCTAATCACATAAAAATATCCTTTACACAGGTATACATGCAATGTAGACAAGCAATAGGGAGAAAATGGGAAAATTTCGAAATTCCCATTCTAGGGTATTGGGTAAAATTGCACATAATATTCAAGACATTCTATAGAAAGGGACAAACCACCTACCTTTAGGGTTCTAGAGAAAATGATCCAAAAGCTATTCCACCTCCTCAAAACTGGTGAACGCACACCAAAAACGGTCTAAACATCCTTCCCTAACATCTATAAATATTGAAATCAACACCCGAGGCAACCACAACCCTAGATATACACACATCGAGTGTAGATCTATAAAATTGGGGTATATCGAGATCTAGATCTAGAGGGAAACTCAAAGAAACCATGAGGAGAGACTTACCCGAGATGAACCGGCTTCGATCCGCTATGAAAACCCTTCGATTAGCTTCCCAAACGTGTGGGGGAGCACCTTAAAACTATGAGAACCCAAAAACCCGAGTGAGGCTTGAGTGGGAGAGCGTTTGGGGAAGAAATGAGGAATCTCAAGTGGACTGAATCTTTAAATGCTAATTCTATGTGGCCACACAGTTTCCCCGCACGGTTTGGAAAACCGTGCGCCAACCGTACAGTTTCCACTATCTCTCCCCGAGACATCTCACGGACAGCCCGCATGATTTGAAAAACAGTGTGCAGCCTGTGCATAGCCCATTGTCTCCTCCAGGAACATCTCACGGTTTTCCCGCACGGTTTGAAAAACTGTGTGCCTCCCGTGCGGAGCCCACTGTCAAGGGTGCATGGTTTCCTAGGCTGGCCGCATGTTTTGAACTAACCGTGCACTAACCATGCACCCCAGCACAACCTCTACAACATTAAATTTTTTCTTCCCAAAATTCATCTTTTTCTAAAAAATGAACAGAAAAGAGAAACATACCTGAAAAGAAGGTCCGGGTTCGTACAGGTTTTCCCATTATTATGGTAGAGTATATTTTTTTAATTTCTTTATTCCAAAAGTATTGAAATTTGTTTTTACAGAATATTTTGATGAAAGGTGTTTTTTAATTTTTCGGTAAATCCATAAAACATTCTATATTGATTTCGCATATGCAGCAATTGGGATCCTTGCGTAGCTTGGAGGGGATTTATAATTGGTCCTTTTTAGCATTTTCATTATGGGATCACTCACAAGGCAATCCTATATTACCTATGCAATGAGTATAAAGAACATGGATATTTGATATTATTGGGGGTTCTCTCATTGCGTGATCCCCTATTCCTCACTCTATATTGTTCTAGGTAACATTATTATTTTGCATGATTCTTGATTTATTACTGCAGTATGACTATCCTAGATAGAATGGATCTATGTTATCCTAGGGGTAATCTCAATCGTGCTTGGATTAATTTATTTATTTCTTTAATATTATATACGATGTGCGATTTGGTAAATGAAATTTATTTTTGAAATATTCTTTTTATCATTATTATCTAGCATGTAGAAATGTTAAAAATATAATATTATTATTCCAATACAATGATTATATTTTTTAAACTGTTTATTAGGTCAAGTTTTTTCCTAAATTAATTTTTTTTTTAAAATTTAACAGATAATTGTTAACGAACATCGGGGTGTGAATTTATTGAGAATTTTTAGTACACACCATTCCAAAAATTATGGGGGTTTTTAGACCATATTTTTTTCATTGAAGGAATGTGTAATTATTCACACAATGGTAGTGGTTTTTATGTTAGATAGTTATGGGTAACTAATGGTGAGGCAGTGGGACACCTCCCATGTATCACATGGCATATCTATTGGAATATTTGGTTTTCATTTCTTTTAGTTGTTTTTGGGAATGGAATTTTTGTTTTTTTATTTCTAAAATTATTTCTCTCTTTTGTTATTACATATTTATTTCAAGTTATATTTCCCTTTTTCAATTAATAGTTCTTGATTTGGGTTGGTAATGTAATTCCTTTTAGTCATTATCCAGTTCTTAAGTTATTTTATCTTGCACATGGATTTCAGGAATTCCCTTTGGGTAATATCATAATCTGTATTAGATCCTATATGGACTAGCATACACATATTGGTCGTGATATTAACCAATATAAAATCATAACAATTTAAAAAAAAAATCCCCCGTAAGATACTCTTTTAGAATAATCATATGTATTGATCTTCTTTTTATCCTTGGGGATGTAAATATATGAAATATTTTAGATCAGATTCATAGTAAGGATAATCATAAGTGATAACCATCAAGGATCATAAAAGATAATAATATCATCACATGGGTATAATCAAGATTAGTCGGAAAAGTATACTATATAAAGCTCATATTATAAAATATGATCCATGGAATATGACACAACAAAACGTTAGAAAAGAATCATAGAGTGTGGAAAATGAGTAAATAAAATCCCACGTGAGAATAACAAAGTCATAAGAAGAAGATTATGATTTTTTCATAAACATAATCATATTATATCCTCATATATTTAGTATTTCCAAGATATATCATCCTTCAATTAACGATCATATTCTTAAGGGCCCACCCTTTACATTTGGAGAATATCCAGGATGTCATACTCTTTAGTTTGTGATCATATCCAAGAAGGCTCACCCTTTAATGTGTGAGTGTGTAAAAGAAGTCTCAAAATGCATTATCTCATGATATATAAGAAATTAACCAATTCATTAGAGGGTGATATTGGATCCCAACTATCATAATAAATTTTTATGAGTTCTTAATTAAATAATTTGTCCTATAAAATCATAATCATCCCATATAAAAAAATAGGTTTCAATAATACCAAAATAGGTAAACCTTAGAAATGAAATTTTATTCATATAAATTTCAAATGGATTAATATAAGGAAATCATTTATAAGTCCTTGAATAATCATTAATGTATAAACCCAAGTACCATAAATGGATAACTAGTGACATTAAGTTATAATCTATATAAATACCTTATAATCAAGATAATAATGAATATTTTATTTCAATTGTATAATTAAAATATATAATGATATTTCAATAATATCACTAATCTGTTAATATAGGGATGCAAGGTGGACACCCTTCAATCAATGGAATAAAAAATAGCTTATTCTTTGTGTAATTGTATTGGAAAAAATCTTATGGTTACACATGAAATATACGTAGGAATGATAATGAATATGAAGGATCATTTCTCTTAAAAAATTTAATATTTTCCAATTATGAAAAAATGGGTTGAAAACCAATTAGTAGTCGGAGAATAATTTTGGATTAATGGAATAAATTTACATTTCAAATCATGTTAAAATGACCCTTTTTAATGAAAAAATATTTTAGTTTGACGTTTTATAAAAATGGAAAAATAAATTACTTTTGATAACACTGAAGAATGTGATATAAAATTCAAAATTATAGTAAATATATTCTGGGGAATTTTTTTTAATAATATGTGACTTCTAATAATTTTATTAATAAAGTGTTTGAGACAATTTCACTTTTTAGAATTAAAATTACATATTAAAAAATGATGGAAGGAGAGATTCTGATATAAAATATATCTAAATTTTTTATGAATTCTCTAAAAATGGAGTCCTGAATATACATAACTATTTTATAGAGAAATAATATTGCGTTAGATAAGATATTTATCCATGATGCATAAAAATGATTTAATTTTATGAAACTCTATTATTGACTACATTTCTCAAAAACAAGGAAATAAATATTCCATTACAAGAGAATGGATGTAGAATAAAAGGATCACAGGAATTAATCAATAGTTGAGTTCCCAAAAATAGAGGAAAACATTTGAGGTATGGAACATATGAACATGGAAGAAAATATTCATTCGTAATAATGGGGGTTATATTTACCAATGTTATACAATTATTCTGGAAAACATCATATCAAATAAGTGAATATTAATTATGAGAAGTAATTACACAAGAGAAAAATAGGAAATTAAATATAAAAAATGGGAATGTTATGATAATGAAATGATATAAATGGATATTAAGGTATAAAATACAATAAACTAATGTATCAGAATATGTATCTATGAAATATAATTGATATTCATTGTAATCAAATAAAATTATTTATATAAAAATGATTAACGTTGAAGAATTAAGTACAATAAATAATGAGAGAACCATTATATATAATACTAATGGAGATATAGGTTCACCATTCAACAGAAAACATGTTTTATAAAAAAAATATCTCAAGGGTTTAAATATTTTTAATAAGAATCCCATACAACCTGGGTATATTTTAAATAAAATTTGATATAACGAGAGAATTTTATATGGGTATTTATACCCAAAAAAACTAATGCATATGGTTATATACATTCATTAGTGTTTAATCAAAAAATATATTTGAAATTATTGGACACAATTTTATACTTGCGTCATGAATTTTAAAATGATACTAAGAAACCTTAACATATATTGTCACTTACTCGAACACACTATAACCACTTTTATAATAAAAACATATTATCATCTCCAATTTGATTATATTATCCATATGTATAAAATCTTAAACACATCATTTATAATTATAATACAAATATTTATTAAGTAGTTATTAAGTAGTTATTATGTTTAATCATATTTTATAAAGGTATAATTTCAACCTATGATAGATTCTGTTATAGATATTTTAAATGAAATGGGTAAAAATCAAATTTTGAATTTTTTTGAAAAACTAATATTGGCATAATGATTAATGATTAAAATAATAAAGAGACCATTATAAAATAAAAGAAATAAATATTTATATATTTATATCATATATACCAACTAAATAATTTCACATAGTAATCAATGATATTATTTTATAGTACTATTCTTCAAGCTGTTTAGAGAGACCCAAGAAAGAACATACATTAATTAATATATGGTTATGATTATGAATGTGGTTATTTTTTGGAATAATAACATCATTATAGGATCATAATAATTTTATTTAGATAGTAACACAATCTTTAATAATATTTTATATGGAATAAATTATTAATAAGGAGAATAGATAACAAGAAGTTATAATTTACATTGTAGAGGTGGTAGTCCGGACAATGAACAGATAATGTTTTCATTTCATGAATAATGGTAGGTAAAGAATGATAATTATGATAATAATACAATAAATATTATATTTTTATTAAATTAAACCACTACAAAAATATACAAGAGGTGGTGGTGAAAATCAGAAGTCATTGATTTGTGGAGGTGATAGTCCTAACAACACAAAAATGATGGACTGTTTTTAATAATTGAATTGTGGAAATACAGATAATAATTATTCTCTATGTCTATGACCCTATGTATTCGAACAAGGTATAAATATTTTTTTATTAAATTTTAAGTCTTAATTGTGGAGTAATTTTAGTTCCCATTGAGGAAAGGGGTTTATTGAGGTTTCATGAGGCTTATTCAAAGCTTAGAACCCATATTTTTTGGAAAAATGTTTTTGTCAGCCAGTTTGTAGAAAATATGTGGTATTTGTGACACAATTACTTCTAATCGTGTATGGATGAATAATGGGGTGCTACAAATCAAATAGTTGGGGGAAACCATACAAATGGAGGTACACGCCCATGAAAAAACTGCATATATTTAGTATGTGGTATTTGGAAAAGTTTTCACATGGTTGGTTAAACTATTCATTGTTAATGTGTGTGAATCTCTTAATTACATCAGTAGGTATATGACTAAAAAATGGGCTAGAAAACTATATTGAAAAACCGTGCAACCCATTAATTTTGGTGAAAAAAATTAATTAATCTTATAACACAAACTATTTTTCTCTTTTCTCTCACGTTTTATGATGTTGGGATTTGGAGAGATCATTGACTCATTAACTAGGATTCGGGATATCAACAGCAGCAGATCTCTGAATCAAGAATCGTCATGATATATGGATCTATTTTGTTTAGTACTCAATTACATTTTTTATTTTATCCTTTCATTTGGTATCAACAGAGTTATTTTGGTGGAATATAATTTTCCCTATTTACATTGTTTTCACACATTCGGTGTTTTCCCCCCAGATCTGAGTAGAATCCGAAGCTGATACCAAGCACAAACTCTAGTAAATACCTAGAATAAATGGCCTATATTTTTCCCTGAATGGTTTGGTGGTTTATTAAGCTATGTCTCATTTATACATCCACCAAATATTATAGTGCGGACCTGAATATGAATTTATTAATTAAATTAAATAAAATTAAACCTATTTGGTATTCCCTTTATTTCCAATGAGGCATGTTGGATGTTGTTTCATAAGGAAAAGAAACCCATGGGATATTCCCATTTCCATTAGAAAATTTTTAACCACTGAAGGGTGTTTTTTATGCTTTCATAGTTATAAGATACATGTTAACAATTTATTTAAATGTTTTGATTTGTTAGGAGATGTATTTTCCCCTTTTTCTAGTGCTGACTTGTTATTTCATTCATTAGTAGAATAAATGTATTATATTGAAATGTTATATTTTTGGGTAATATCATTGAATGCAGTTTAATTTTAATATTTATATGAGTGGGTATACACATGGAATATGAATTTGAATTTTTGTGATGAAAAATGGTAATTGAACAGATTGATGGATGTTTTTAAAGGTTGTTACTGGTGTACTACTCCATGGTTTAAGATATCGGAAGATAATTATGTGAAAAAAGTTTCTCCATAAACACTGATTATGTGGGAATTGTTTTTCCTTACAACCACATGGATCCAATTTTCCATGGGATCACAATTTACATGGTAGGTAGACATACTCCTTGGGCCCCAACCCAAGCCTAAACATGATTCCTCAAGACACACATAGGAATCAATTGAGGATACCTTGGTTTAATACACCATGTATCCATCCCTTAATTGTCAAACACACAGAATATATGGATAATATTTGGTAAATGTTACATGATTTTTTATATGGATTTATCGTGGTAGTATTGAGAATTTGGGTTATATAGAGTTGTCATGGTTGGTCGATATACAGATTTTATGGAATATCCATGGTTGACTTAATATTTATGGATTTATAGTGAGGCCATGCTATATATTTTACTGTTGTTTATAGAAACCATAATATTGGATCTTGACACACATTATTATGGAGCTCTGTATGGATACTTAGTATCTCATGTTTTGTAGCATATATTCTATGGGTACTTTCCTTTTTATTTTTTTTTCACCTATGATATATTCTACAAATTCCATAGCTTTTGTAGGACAGAAATTATTTTTATAGACCATTGGGTAGTTATCCAGTGGTATTGTATCTCACACCCTCTTTAGGCTACATATGGGTACCCATAAATACGTTATGGATATAGTTAGGGTCTATGGAAATTTCTTTTAGTTTGAGGATTTTATTTTTCCATGATTAGAAGACCAAGATAAGGATCTTAATTATTTAAGAGGATTATTTTTTTGGTCTTCTTCCATGTTGACACATATATTTTATTTTACTGCTGTATAACTGTTTTAACTATTTTGTTGAAAGATGAAATGAAACATATTGTTTTGTGTATGAGGTTCCATTAGCATTTTTATCTATTCCAGCTATTATTCTATCATCTGACTGTTATAAAATTTCACTTAATTGAAGAGTAAGTTTGATATTGGACTGTTACTATTTGTAATGATGGTATAGTCTCCCCAAAGATACACCCTAGGAAATTGATACTAGTCACAATCCACTTTCATTTGGGGAGATACACTTGAGGCCATGTATTCATCCAAGATCATGGAATTATTCAGTGGAATACTACTCTAGGACATTACAAAGTGGTGTTAGATAATTTATTTTTTTGGATTATTATTTGGTGAAAATAGACTGGGATTGGAAGGAATAAGAATATTGTAAAGAGCTATGTCTGGGAATAAGTAACCCAGATGCATTAAAAATCTAAATTTCCTTAAATATAAATTGTTGTTTTATTGATTTTGGCAATAAATGATTATTTGATTCTATAGATGGGTGGTATACATTAAATGGGATATTATTATTTATATGATTATTGGTTGTATTTTGTTTAATCCCAATTATTTGACAATATTCAATCTAATACATCATTTTATAAACATTACTGAAATCATGTTTCATATATTATTCCATTCTATATAGGATGTATTGCATGTTTTAAGGATGTTGTGATAGGTTTTGTGATATAGATACTAGCTATTGTGTTTGATTTTTTTGTTGTAGATTAAAAAAAATGGTTGGTAAAAATGGTTCCAACCCTAACATAAGGATTTTTTTCTTATACGTCTATATTAGTAACCGTAATCAGGAAATTTTGGCATGTTATGTCATTTATCATGAGGCGAATGTGCAAGAACGTGTTATAGTGAGTATTACGTGGATTCCATTTTTTGGGTTCATATGTAGTATAGGTCCTTATTGATCGGAATTTGGTGAACCCTTCACTTCAATTATTTAAAATTAATCTGAAATAAATATGAAAATCAATTGAAATTAGAACCAATGTAACCGAGTGTTGAACTAGAACCAAATTTTTACTGGACAAGAGGTAGTTTCACTCGTGACTATTGCGACTATTTAATTTTCTACAGTCCATAATTTACGAGTAGACTACGTGTTAAGAACTATTTATAGTATGGTTTTGTCTTTTCATAAACTTATATTCTTTTAACATTGTTATCATTATTTTAGGAGGTGTTTTTTTGGAATTTCATAGGAATTCCACCATAGAAACCTCTAATTATATTCTAGAAGGGCAAAAATGACCATTCTTCAGAGGTGGTGGGACATAGGATACCTATAGAACATCATATAGTTCCAACCACATATCTTAATGTTTTACAAGTCACAGGGATAAGGAAATGTTCTATGAGGTTTTTTCTGCTTCATATAGATATTTTAGGGAGCAGAGTACCATGCCTCATCAATGGATGTGCTGGCACATGTTCTAGCAGTAGCATCCTCCAACATTATTTGGGGATGTTGTCCGTAGGTTGCTGAGATGTGGCTTCAGACATCACTATTGTTACTCAAGAATCTAGATGCACCTCCTGAGAAGAGAGTAATGCTCGAAACATGTTTGATTTTTTGATCGGGAAAGCACTGGTTGGATGTATTAAAATATGATGATATGGTGAGGGATATTGATTGGGTTGATTTCCAAACCTGGTTCTACAACTAATTTTATGTCGAGATTCTGAGGGCGGAGCTAGCTAGCGAGTTCATTTATTTTTGGTAGGGTGCTATTATAGTTATGGAGTACTCAAAAAAATTCACAGATATTTCAGTTATTTCACCAATGTGCATTTAGGGTGAGTTTTCTAGGGTGAGATGATTTGAGGAAGGTCTCCAATATTCCATTTTATCATAGGTCAATGTTTTTAGATTGACCTCTATTACTAAAATGAGAAATCAATCACTGAATCTATAGCAGACCTGGAGGGATGTTGGGGGGAATAATGTAGAGAAGAATGACCTATAAACCAATTAACTCGGTATCATTGTGTAGGATGCATTGTTTTTAGTCTTCTA
Organism: Viscum album; assembly: GCA_963277665.1. NCBI lineage: Eukaryota > Viridiplantae > Streptophyta > Magnoliopsida > Santalales > Viscaceae > Viscum > Viscum album. The sequence continues at coordinate 1,722,678,097 of OY728163.1, forward strand.
ATATGACAAGTACCGGCAAGGCTGCATGTGCTCACAGTGTAGGGTTCTGTCATCAGTGTCGTTGATGAGGCCACACGAGTAATCAGTGGGATCATAACCTAGTTGATTGTTGTTCTTGTGGTAAGATGGGACACATGTATTTTTCTCTACATGAACTTATATCCAATAGTGAGTGGACGGGTTTTAGCTCTGACAATATATATGGTAGTAGGTTTAAATTCTTCACATCAGGCAAGGATGTATTTAAGTAATGTTCAATCTGGTAGAGGTGGTGGTTGTCATGGGCTGCCATGCACTGGTAGTAATGATATAGTATAGAAGGCATACACTGTGTAGGGAGGTTGTGTCACATGACCATGGTATAGGTCTTCTCTATTCAGAACAACTATCCCTCATGGAGTAGGGCACCACACCGTCAACAATGAAATGTACAATATTTGTGACATCAAATATTGTATCTTTGTTTTTGAGACAGGTGAGTCAAATTGAATCATATTTGTATAGGTTGGGGAATTCCATGGCCTCATTATATAGTTTTATTAGGGATTAAAGATGCTAGACACTCTATTGTGGATTATAATAGATAATGTAATTTAGTATAGGGAGTGACCCCTTGTGTTTGTTGGGTGTCAATTTCTCTAGAATTATTTTTTCTTTTACATGCCAGTGTTTTATGTCACACACATGATGGAATGCGTAGTGTCTAATCATTAATTAATTAATTTATATTCCCAGAAGGTAAATTTCACATCATTATAGGGAGAAGTTTATTTTCACAAGTGTGTATGGGATGTACATGTGAGCTGAAATGAACCAGAGCATCCGGATCTAGGTTGGATGATATCCCAGTTTTCTTGACTATATCTCAATGATCAAGGAGCATGACAGGTTCTCTTTCCTATTTCAGTTAATGGGTTCAAGAATGTTTTCTCCAATGAAATTTATATTTTAACTCTTGAGAGATATCTTGATTTCCCATCAATATAGTGCAAGGAGTTGCACTGTTATCCATTTCCCATTTTAGGCTGTCTACGATGAAGTTGTATGAAATAAAGACGTAGCTAGGGGGTCTTTAGGAAAATGGGTTTATTCAACCTGATACTTATTTGTGTTTTTCACTAATTTAATTTGTGGAAAAGGAATATGATACTCTTAGGCTATGTTTGTATTAATAATAATTTACCTAGGTGATGGTTCAGATTCCACATCACATGTCACATATAGATAACCATTTTTATAATCATCAAAGAGATCAGGTGTTCTGAATGATTGATTTGAGACCTTGATATCACAAGGTTTGTCTGGTACTTTTATACATAACTCATTCAACTTTTTCTAGAAGGTATATTATATATGAGTATATTGTTATGTATTTTAGTCAACAAACATGCCAATGGTATTCATGGTACTGATGAACTGAGTTTTCCTTCCCAATATGGGTTCGTTTGTTGTGTTTTTCATGTACAATATCATAGTTAAATCAAAAAATTGTCAACAATACAAAACAAAATGAGATCATTTTAGATACATTGAGATAGATATAATTATATTCTATGATCACAAATTCCTAATTATAGATGAATTATATTAACTTCTTGGGTCATGTTATCTTATAGATGAGAGTATCTATTGAACCATGGAAAGTGATAACTCTAGTTTCACTAAGAGGGGGAGAATATGAAATCGATATACAAATTTTATTAGGGATGGATGGATATTACATGTAATTAATAAATTACTTCACACACCACAAAATACCACTTATGGGCTTGATTAAGAAGGTTTTGACGTTTTTATGGTTAGATACCTACAGGGAATCCTTTTAGGTGAGAAGGGGAGATTGAATTTAGCACAAGTCATGATTCTAGAAGAGTAGGGGAGAAGACACACTATTTAATATGAATAATCATGTGTCATGCTTGGATATGTTCTGATATAGTGGGATAGAGTCATGGTGTCTGAGTCTTATTAGTTGAGGCCGCATGAGATGAACAATTAAACATACAATCTCATGCTAGATATAGTTGTTCATGTTTTGTGCTGTTTGAGTCAATATTTACTCGGAGAGTTTTTTGTAGTGTACATGGTCCAAGAAATATTGAATTACATATTTAATCAGTGTAATATGAATCCATGAAAGAAAGGGTTGGTTGAGTACCTATATACCTTCAACATTGATCTTTAATATACATCTACTAAGTGAAATTATGTGGCGGACACATTGACTAGGAGGACTCAGATATAGGTAGATCTAGAGGCCAATATCGAGTAGAAGCTTATGGATTTATTCTCTGAGATTCACTTCGTAGTTCGTGATAGAAAGGGGGTTACTTTTCCTTAAACCTTAATTGGGATATCAACCTTACAAGATGGAGTGAGGATTAGGCAGATATCAGATTATGGGGGCTGATTATTAAGGGAGAGTCTGGCGGGTGAGGACCCCCAGTCCGTGATAGAACATATCCAAGGATGAGGATTTAAGAGTCTATGACTGCGTATGGGTTCCATTGGACATACTTGAGGAGGTGATGTAGGAGATTTATTACACATTTTGTATACTACATGCCAGTATTACCCAAAAAAATCAGGAAATACCCTATGAGTACTAATGGGAGGCAATGATATGAGAGGTAGATGGTTTTTCTATGAGGTTTTCCACTTGTCATCGGGTGACGGAGGAACATCAGTGACCTGATGAACATTTACAGTAATTTATTTTTCAAGAGTGGAAATGGGATAATGTTATTATGTAATTAATTATAGGTCTACTAATGTACTAATATGTAGTGATGTTTTTTGTGTTTATTTTGACATCCTCATAAGGTTTTTCATTTCCTCCTAGTTTAGGAAACATTCAGTTTAGATGAGTTTTTGAGTTTGTATGTCTTTGAAAAAGTATGAAATCATGGGGTCTCATGAATTATCATTTAAGATTGTGATTCCCTGTTACATCAAATTTTTTGGATGATTTTGTAGAGGGAACTGGGTACGTATGTTATTATGAGAACAAAAAACAACCCTCGGACTAATTTCCAATCAAAGTGTAAAATATAGGTTCTTTAGGACATGCTGTGAGAATGCGTACTATATTTTAGTGGATCATAATGTAGGTGTATTACCATTGATGAGTGTTTGTAAAGTAAAATTTATCATGTGACTATATAGATGGAACCAGATGAGGCTTTTTTATAGTAGGATATGATTATTTCCCTTCTGCTAGATAGTGGAAGGTGAGTCATCTTTACTATGACCACATCTCATAAAGGAATCTTCTAAGCATGTCCATTTGATCAAAAATTTGGAAGATACAACACAATCACAATAGAAACAAAATTTTGATCACCGAAGATAACATCTAGCGTTCATGGATGGTGTATGTTAATTTATTTTTCACATAGAGGACAAGACACATATGAATCAGGAGACATGGTATGCCTTCATCACAATATGTCTGGTCATTTGAGATTCTGGAGAGAGTCAAGCATGTAGCATATCATTTGCAGTTACTACATAGATACAAGTACATGCAAATCATCATCCACATATCTCAGCTGCACCATTATCATTCAGAGGAATATCATGTTCTATATCCCGAGGAGGGGGAGTTATATGTTGATGTATCCTTCTAGGATCATTTCATTCATATTATTGACATGATAATGAAGGTTCTATGAGGTTGTTTAGTTCCTCTAGTATGAGTGTTTTGGCAGCACAACCATTTACCGGATGTGACCATGGAGTGAGAGGCTGACATGCATTCTCAATGACCCCAAGTGTCAAATAATGAATATTTACCACTCTTGAGAGGGAATTTTTTTGATGAATCTCTATTAGGGGGATGATTGTAAAAACAGGGGTTTTCATAAGAGGTTCAAATTTTCTTGTTTTCGTTTTAAATGCATGATTATGGCCTAATGTGAATAAAACACGAGGTCAAAATTGTATCACTGTTAATCAAGGATTTTTTCAAAACTCATAATGAATATTTTTTATGAAAAACTAGCAATCCAAAGGTTTTATAAAATCCTTGTGGGAGAAGTCAAATGGTTACTAATAACTGTGAAATGATGGATATTGGGTTTCTAAAATTAGCATGTTTTCAGAATACCATGATAATGGAAGTGAACAACCATGAAAAAGCATAAAACATTTTTATATTGTCCACATTCATGGTATTCACACATATATTTAAAAAAATTCTCAATGATCACGTATGGTTCCCCTTCTCATAGTAGTGGTCACACTTTTGGTGCACAGTTTGACCAACCATGTGGCCAAACCATGTGTCACATAATTAGGGTAAAAATAAAAAATTATCTTAGTTATTCTTATTAATGATTTCTTTTTTCTCTTCTATCACCCATTGGAAAACTATTAGATTTCGTGATCTTCAGGGATGCCTAAACTAGAATATGGGATATGTTCTCCATCTGGTCTTAAAAACAAGTATCGCTAGTCTCACTTGATCCATTTTGGCGAGTACTAAATTACTTATTATAAATTACTCATTCTTAATTGTATGGATAATGTTATTCAAGTTCAAAATAATTTTTCCTATTTTCATGGTTTACATCTGTTCATCATTTTTATACTAATCTAATCCAATCAGATGTCGATACTTGATGAGAACTATTCTAAGAACCTAGTGTATGTGGTATATTCCCTTTATAAATGATATGGTTCTTTATTTATAATGTTTCATTTAATCATCCCTCAATAATTTATATTGTGACCTCAGAAATGTATTAAATAATTGAATTTAATTAAATGGAACATATTAGGGATTCCCATTAGTTCCCTTGATAATAATTGTAGGGTGTTTCTCTAACAATTCCACCTACAGGGTTTTCTATTTTCTTTTTTCATTTCATATCAACCCATGTAATGTGTTTTATTACTTCTTATTTAAAATAGTCTAGTAAATAAATGAGTTTAACCATTTTGACTAATTATAAGATGTATTGCCTTTTTTCCGTTTGTTTACATGTTATTCCATGCTGGAATTGATTAAATGGATTATAAGTAAATGTTATTTGAATGGGTAAACTCATTGAATGTAATTGAATATGAATTTTTATATGAGTGGGTATTCTCATTAGACATGAATGTGTATTTTTGAATTGAAAAATCGTAACACAACTGATTGGTGAATGTTTTTAAAGGACACCATGGGTATATTACACCATGTGTCATGTTTGAAATATAGAATTTCTTATACCTTTATGATCCATGGATTATAGATCTGTGGGAAGCCTTGGGCCTTGTAACCCATTGTATGTGGTTTTTCTTAGGCTCATAATGGACATGTTTTGTAGACATGTGCCTTGGAACCCAATCGAAACCTAATCGAGTCTCCATTGATTTGATCCTATTACTCAATGAGGATGTATTCATATTTGACATCATAGATCTAGCCATTAACAGACTGAAAATTCCAATATACATCATAGCCAATGTAAATGAGACAGATTGGTATATGGCCAAACTTTAGATTTTCTAAAACATCAGGTAATACATCATGTCCACAGTTGTTTAACATATAGATTATAATGAAAGACCATGGTTGACATGATATATATGGTTTCATAGTGTGGTCTTGTTATTTACTTTTTTAATGTTTGAATATTTCCTTTTATAGGTTCTTGACCTTCCTTTTACATGGAAATCTGTATAGTTATTAAATATCATATATTTTTTAGTATACATTCAATGTGTACATTCCTTTTTATTTCATATTACATGTGATATATTCTGCACACTACTTAGTTTCCATTTCATTGATTTTAATTTTTAATGATCTTTGGGTGGTTAAATAATGGGATTGTTACCCATAGCTTTTTCAGGCCATCAATGGGTACCTAGAAACTCTATATGGATGCATATAGGGACCGGGGAAAGCACACATAGTTTTAGGATTGAGTTTGTGCCATTATTAAGAGAATGGTTAGCAGGGGACTGAGCCGAGGCTCTTGGTGCAATACGAAGATAGTTCTTTTTGATCATTTTGGTATATTGATACATGTATTGTATTATGCTAAAGTATATATATTTTGGATAATTTTTAGAAACATGACACACATAGTAAAATTTTATTTATGAGCTACCATCAAAATTGTTGTCCATTTCAACTATTATTCTATGGACTTCCTATTATACAACTTCTACTATTTTAACTGTATGTTTTCAAATGCAATGTAATAATTCATTATAAGATAATAGTATCCCCACAGACACAATATAGGCCCTCTATGTTATTAGAAAGTACCTAAAATTTGTGGATATGTGCATGAGGCCATATAGCCAACTGGACTCAGGGCACTTTTGAGTGACATCCATGTTTAGGATGTTACACTTAGAAAATAAAATTCATAAAAAATTACAACATTTTATTGCAATTAAAAATATAGATTTTTGGAATGTATGTAATAAAATAAAATAAATACTGGAAAAAAGTACTCACTTTTACAAATCATGCAATCTAATGGAATACTCCTTCGAAATGGACGTTTTAAGCCAATATATTTTTTAAGTAATTATCTATTAGAAGGATGAGAGTTATAATTGATGGTGAATGAAAATATTATCAGGTGAAAAAATTACAAGATTTTTATTAAAGGGGTGGTGAGAGGACCCTTTTATAATTTTTGAGAATGGAAATTCTTTAAAACATTAAAATTATTATAAATCGAGAACATGGTTCGAATTTCATGTGGCGTAAAAAATTTACAATAATAAAATATTGAATGACATAAGTCCTATAATGTCATAACAAGTAAATTAGAAACAATGTTTGGACATGTTTATAGCCCATTAGAAATTGATTTGTTACCCTTATAATTTTAGATGTTATCAAGGTAACTAGTTTATAAAAATTTATTTAATAAATAATTCAAAAAAAATTTCCCATATTAAATAATATAGAAAGACTAATTCTCTAAACTAAATAAATATTGAATGATAAAATTTTTATGCGTAAGAGAAATATGTTTTAACATTTGGTCATAAAATACATAAAAAATGTTCTTCGTGATAGTGTATTTTTATGCTTAAAATGTATTCATATGGTAGAATTATCCATGTTATTTTTTTCGTTATATAAATTTTCTTACATCAAAAAAGAGAAAATAGATATGTATTTAAAATTATTCCCATACTAAGGTTGCCAAAAAATTATAAACAAAAATATTACACCATTTTATACTACTATTAAATAATTATCATTATAATTCATTCCCCAAAAATATAATTATATATTGACTTTTAAGACTATATACATAAAAATATTATATTTTTAATATTATTAATCAGATCCGTAACATGTTTTCTCATATTTACAACATTATAGAAATGTATTACTGAAAACAATGCCTTATAAACAGGGGAAATGAAACCTACGGAATTATGAGCTCTAATTATTAGTAATTCTAATCATTATATATATCAATAAATGATAATGCATAATAATATCATCATCATAAGGGTATTATAACATGATATAGTAATATTCAATTCATAACCATGAATTTGGTGCTCATAAACATGATATAAGTATCTGTATTATCATAAGACATGAATCATACAATAATCAAAGATTGTGATCCATGATGTCATATCATAAGAATTAGAACATTTCATATTGTTTAGAATATATTGTTTAATAATCATAATAATTGAAATCTTATGTCAATGCTACCCACCATGAAATTTCGTAAAAATTTATCTAGGGATAAACACATGTGTACTATCTATGAGCATGGAAAAACCACAAATGAAACCTATTTTGGTTAAAAGAAAACGTGGTTTTACCCTATTTCAAGAATGTGATAGCCTAGCATTTACCCCTTTCTATAAAAAACATTAACTATTTTCAAATTAATTATAGGGAAATTACACACCCACCCATCACATAATCAATCCATATAAATTCTTCAACATCATGAAAGTATTTACTGTTTCATCACAACCTAAATCATTGAATAGAAAAAGGGTTACATCAATACCAAATATCATTTATCTCGAACAATAAAAATATTCAATATAGATTATATCACTATATATTATATCTTTTGAATAAAATTTAACATCAATGGATGTTTATATATATCGAAATACATTTAAAATATTACAGAATCTATTTTGAGAAAAATAGAATTTTCAATATGGAACAACTTATTTTAAAAAAATCCAATGTATTCAGAGAAATTTTTTTTATAAACAAGAATGGAATGTTAAAATTAATGTTTCAAATAAAATACTTTTTATGATAGTTGGAAATGATGTTCATGTCTATTTTGTTAAGGAAAGAATTGTATTGATGATTATGGAAAAAAGTACCTTATTAAGAAAACAACAAGAATATTATAGTTAACTTTTTTTATAAAACATAAAACTTGAATAAAAAAGAATTTATATAATATATATAAAAATTCAAAATCATTCCTTGATGAATTTTAAGAAATATTTTGAAATTAAAGTGAATATTTTGCAACGATGGGATAAATATTGTTGATATTCCTTAAATAATTATTTCAATACATTCAGTAATCATTGATATAAAAATGAATGTAAAACGTTAAATAAATAAACTATAGGAGAAGTAAATATATAAGTTTTTTGGGGATATATGATATAATAAAATATATGACTAATTGAAGCCTAAAAAATAGTGGCAAAAATATAGATTGTAACATAACACCCTTATGTTTGGTATAAAATTCAGCATATGAAATTTTAACCTCTATTATAACAAAAGTTTTTATATAATACTGATATAATAGAACAATATTCATATATATAATAACATAAATGGATTACTTAAATAATCTTATCAGTCATTCATGAACAGTCATTCATTATCGTATTCATTTCATGTGTCAACTACTTCATTTGTCGTCTATGTTTTGGTTAAATACTTACGGTCCTTACAAATTGAATTGTGTTTCATCAAATAAGAAATTTTAACAATAATATAAATATCATATTTGTTAATTATATATATTTTTATATGAAGTTATTTAATTTTTTATAAAATTAATAATTCTATCAATTTGTTGATACGGTGATTTGTACGTTCAATGATATGATGTTTCCACATTTCAGTGGTTAGAATGAAAAACGTGTATAAAAATTCAAATTTATAGAAAAAACATACATCATAGCTTTTATATATATCTAGTATATACATAATTATAATAATTAAATGTGTGGAAAAATAAAAAATGAATACCATTTCTACATGGTGGTGGTGGTCTACACATATGCATGTGTGATACGTTCATTTTTTATTTGATAGAAAGGTTGAGGGAAATAGATTCCCCATAATAATAATAAAATATAAATATATTAATGATACTAGATTAATTATTTTTCTAGTATAAGATATATTTTGGGGAATTATAAGAATAAATAAACTTTGAAATAGTAGGGTAAGAATATTACCTCTTATTTATGTGACCTCATTGGTATTAGACATTATGAATTAATATGATCATGTAAATATAAGTACAAAATGTTTGGGAAGATGTTATATAATCTAGGATGGTATTAGGATAACTATTTTTTTGTTCGAAGGATCAAAATTTGTGATTAAGGAAATAGTGGAGGTTCTGTTTTATAAGGGTGGGAAAGGACACACAATGATTAATTAAATTTTTTAAATATTATATGTGTCATAATAATTAAAATTGCCACCAAGGAGATCCAAATTGGAATATAGGATGTGATAAGGTCAAAATAAACCGAAAATATAATATTTATCATTTTTGAAGCTGTATTATGCCTTATCTCATTGTTAATATACTTTAATCCTATTTTAGAAATAACTGTGAAACCATATGTTTTTTAAAATGAATACATGATTATAACTAAAAAATTTAATAAGAATCCAATAATAAAATTTCCAAACTATTAATCCAAATTTTTAATTCTTTTTTTGTCTAATTTCATATTAATGGTAGAAATAACATATAATATTATTTTGAAAAATTTAGGGAAACTGGTTTTTTTAAATAAAAGATTTAAGTGTAAATGAGTTTATATATAAGTTTTGTTTAAATATGCTTTACAAATTATTATAGGATATTTAATAAAAAAATGAATCTTTTTATAATTTTATATTGATTAAAAATCTAATTTAACCATTCAACTATAACTTCAAATGAAAATTCCAAAAAATATATTTTAATTTTAATAAAATATAACCTGTTTTCACAAAAATTCATTCTTGGGTTACCAAATTGAAGGTGATGTTTTAAAACAAAACTATAATTCATAAATATATTATTTGGTAATTAGTAGGTTTTGAAATTTATAATTTCTTACATGAATAATAATAATTTCATAAAATGTCTTTTTGAAAAATCGTTACTTTTTACTATTCACTCAAAAATTCCATATTTTTATAATATTCACAAGAAAATCGTAATTATATAATAATATTATGATTTTAATAATTATACCTATCATATAAAATACAATTTATGAAACTAAAAAAAATTATTATATTCACTCATTCAATTCAATAAAACCATTCTGAAGAATATAAAATATATTTATTCTCATTCATATTCAAATAACCAAAAATAAATGAATATTTATCATATTTGTTTGAATGTATTAATTAAAAAAATTAATTAATGAAACATATCAATAAATATTAATTTAGTTAATTAATATAATGAAACATTAAATGCACAAAAATCGTTCTCTGAAAAAACTACTCTTATTACATTGAATTGTTTATTATTTTATTTTCTAAACAATTAATAACCAATAAATTGAAATTACACTTTTGTAAGAATTAATATTAATTTTTTTCTAATTTATAACCAACAATCCCATGACTTTGAAGATAATCATCTTATTAAATAAAAATAATAATACTTTACTAATATATCACCATTTGTTTATGCCCGATGTTATGTGTAAATAAAACAGTCAAAAAATAAATAAATTTATTTTGATAGTAATATATCACAAAATATTATGGAGTTACAATATACCCCCTTAAAATTAATTTTACCCCTAAATTTATTTATATTTAATGAAAAAAAATTACGAAACTTCTACCTTATCACACCATCGTGTTAACTTACAGCTTCCAAAATCATTTACTCCCTGAAGAGAATTTATCATGTTAGTAGTATTGTTCTATAGAAAATTGCCTATAAATTCCACTATTTCTACATGTTCTTCTTCATGATAAATTTTACTCTCTGTTGGTGTGATATCTAAGCCCATTACATGCAAAGGATCATCTATATACATATTTATGAGATATACATGGAAATTATTTTTAACATGAGAGATATTCAAATGAAGCATTGAGTAATAAGAAACTATCCCAATATGATCATATATATTGAAGTGGTTGTTAAATCTATGGATTATCATCCTAGAAAAAATAAATTATTTTATGATATATTTCTCATAAAAAATTATTATTTTTTGATTGCTTGCATTATACGTGAGACAATGTTTAAACAAACTATGATATAATATAAAAATAATATTAGTAAATTTGATAGTAATTACAAGACATTTATTTTTCTTTTATTAATGTAACTAAATAAATCTTTAAAATGTACTTTTTCATAGATATAAAAATAATTAATTCATTTCAAATTAAAATAAATTCATTTGATGGTAAAAAAGTAATGTTTTCCAACAAAGTTATTTTTATAGGCATAATGAGTATTTTTTTTAATAAATTAAATTAGTTTATATTGATGATTTATTTTAATGAAAAATTTATATATTTAATAGAATAATATATTTTTATATTATTTTAATAGTTTTCATATGGAACAAAATGAATTTAAACTCTATTTTATCCTTAAAAAAGAATTTTTTAAAGAAATATTTTTTGTTTCACTTTTCAAAATTATTACTAATTAATATATCATTGATCTATAAATTAATTATTATTAATTTTATTAATTTATGGATATAGTTAGGGTCTATGGAAATTTCTTTTAGTTTGAGGATTTTATTTTTCCATGATTAGAAGACCAAGATAAGGATCTTAATTATTTAAGAGGATTATTTTTTTGGTCTTCTTCCATGTTGACACATATATTTTATTTTACTGCTGTATAACTATTTTAACTATTTTGTTGAAAGATGAAATGAAACATATTGTTTTGTGTATGAGGTTCCATTAGCATTTTTATCTATTCCAGCTATTATTCTATCATCTGACTGTTATAAAATTTCACTTAATTGAAGAGTAAGTTTGATATTGGACTGTTACTATTTGTAATGATGGTATAGTCTCCCCAAAGATACACCATAGGAAATTGATACTAGTCACAATCCACTTTCATTTGGGGAGATACACTTGAGGCCATGTATTCATCCAAGATCATGGAATTATTCAGTGGAATACTACTCTAGGACATTACAAAGTGGTGTTAGATAATTTATTTTTTTTGATTATTATTTGGTGAAAATAGACTGGGATTGGAAGGAATAAGAATATTGTAAAGAGCTATGTCTGGGAATAAGTAACCCAGATGCATTAAAAATCTAAATTTCCTTAAATATAAATTGTTGTTTTATTGATTTTGGAAATAAATGATTATTTGATTCTATAGATGGGTGGTATACATTAAATGGGATATTATTATTTATATGATTATTGGTTGTATTTTGTTTAATCCCAATTATTTGACAATATTCAATCTAATACATCATTTTATAAACATTACTGAAATCATGTTTCATATATTATTCCATTCTATATAGGATGTATTGCATGTTTTAAGGATGTTGTGATAGGTTTTGTGATATAGATACTAGCTATTGTGTTTGATTTTTTTGTTGTAGATTAAAAAAAATGGTTGGTAAAAATGGTTCCAACCCTAACATAAGGATTTTTTTCTTATACGTCTATATTAGTAACCGTAATCAGGAAATTTTGGCATGTTATGTCATTTATCATGAGGCGAATGTGCAAGAACGTGTTATAGTGAGTATTACGTGGATTCAATTTTTTGGGTTCATATGTAGTATAGGTCCTTATTGATCGGAATTTGGTGAACCCTTCACTTCAATTATTTAAAATTAATCTGAAATAAATATGAAAATCAATTGAAATTAGAATCAATGTAACCGAGTGTTGAACTAGAACCAAATTTTTACTGGACAAGAGGTAGTTTCACTCGTGACTATTGCGACTATTTAATTTTCTACAGTCCATAATTTACGAGTAGACTACGTGTTAAGAACTATTTATAGTATGGTTTTGTCTTGTCATAAACTTATATTCTTTTAACATTGTTATCATTATTTTAGGAGGTGTTTTTTTGGAATTTCATAGGAATTCCACCATAGAAACCTCTAATTATATTCTAGAAGGGCAAAAATGACCATTCTTCAGAGGTGGTGGGACATAGGATACCTATAGAACATCATATAGTTCCAACCACATATCTTAATGTTTTACAAGTCACAGGGATAAGGAAATGTTCTATGAGGTTTTTTCTGCTTCATATAGATATTTTAGGGAGCAGAGTACCATGCCTCATCAATGGATGTGCTGGAACATGTTCTAGCAGTAGCATCCTCCAACATTATTTGGGGATGTTGTCCGTAGGTTGCTGAGATGTGGCTTCAGACATCACTATTGTTACTCAAGAATTTAGATGCACCTCCTGAGAAGAGAGTAAAGCTCGAAACATGTTTGATTTTTTGATCGGGAAAAAACTGGTTGGATGTATTAAAATATGATGATATGGTGAGGGATATTGATTGGGTTGATTTCCAAACCTGGTTCTACAACTAATTTTATGCCGAGATTCTGAGGGCGGAGCTAGCTAGCGAGTTCATTTATTTTTGGTAGGGTGCTATTATAGTTATAGAGTACTCAAAAAAATTCACAGATATTTCAGTTATTTCACCAATGTGCATTTAGGGTGAGTTTTCTAGGGTGAGATGATTTGAGGAAGGTCTCCAATATTCCATTTTATCATAGGTCAATGTTTTTAGATTGACCTCTATTACTAAAATGAGAAATCAATCACTGAATCTATAGCAGACCTGGAGGGATGTTGGGGGGAATAATGTAGAGAAGAATGACCTATAAACCAATTAACTCGGTATCATTGTGTAGGATGCATTGTTTTTAGGCTTCTAATATGACAAGTACCGGCAAGGCTGCATGTGCTCACAGTGTAGTGTTCTGTCATCAGTGTCGTTGATGAGGCCACACGAGTAATCAGTGGGATCATAACCTAGTTGATTTTTGTTCTTGTGGTAAGATGGGACACATGTATTTTTCTCTACATGAACTTATATCCAATAGTGAGTGGACGGGTTTTAGCTCTGACAATATATATGGTAGTAGGTTTAAATTCTTCACATCAGGCAAGGATGTATTTAAGTAATGTTCAATCTGGTAGAGGTGGTGGTTGTCATGGGCTGCCATGCACTGGTAGTAATGATATAGTATAGAAGGCATACACTGTGTAGGGAGGTTGTGTCACATGACCATGGTATATGTCTTCTCTATTCAGAACAACTATCCCTCATGGAGTAGGGCACCACACCGTCAACAATGAAATGTACAATATTTGTGACATCAAATATTGTATCTTTGTTTTTGAGACAGGTGAGTCAAATTGAATCATATTTGTATAGGTTGGGGAATTCCATGGCCTCATTATATAGTTTTATTAGGGATTAAAGATGCCAGACACTCTATTGTGGATTATAATAGATATTGTAATTTAGTATAGAGAGTGACCCCTTGTGTTTGTTGGGTGTCAATTTCTCTAGAATTATTTTTTCTTTTACATGCCAGTGTTTTATGTCACACACATGATGGAATGCGTAGTGTCTAATCATTAATTAATTAATTTATATTCCCAGAAGGTAAATTTCACATCATTATAGGGAGAAGTTTATTTTCACAAGTGTGTATGGGATGTACATGTGAGCTGAAATGAACCAGAGCATCAGGATCTAGGTTGGATGATATCCCAGTTTTCTTGACTATATCTCAATGATCAAGGAGCATGACAGGTTCTCTTTCCTATTTCAGTTAATGGGTTCAAGAATGTTTTCTCCAATGAAATTTATATTTTAACTCTTGAGAGATATCTTGATTTCCCATCAATATAGTGCAAGGAGTTGCACTGTTATCCATTTCCCATTTTAGGCTGTCTACGATGAAGTTGTATGAAATAAAGACGTAGGTAGGGGGTCTTTAGGAAAATGGGTTTATTCAACCTGATACTTATTTGTGTTTTTCACTAATTTAATTTGTGGAAAAGGAATATGATACTTTTAGGCTATGTTTGTATTAATAATAATTTACCTAGGTGATGGTTTAGATTCCACATCACATGTCACATATAGATAACCATTTTTATCATCATCAAAGAGATCAGGTGTTCTGAATGATTGATTTGAGACCTTGATATCACAAGGTTTGTCTGGTACTTTTATACATAACTCATTCAACTTTTTCTAGAAGGTATATTATATATGAGTATATTGTTATGTATTTTAGTCAACAAACATGCCAATGGTATTCATGGTACTGATGAACTGAGTTTTCCTTCCCAATATGGGTTCGTTTGTTGTGTTTTTCATGTACAATATCATAGTTAAATCAAAAAATTGTCAACAATACAAAACAAAATGAGATCATTTTATATACATTGAGATAGATATAATTATATTCTATGATCACAAATTCCTAATTATAGATGAATTATATTAACTTCTTGGGTCATGTTATCTTATAGATGAGAGTATCTATTGAACCATGGAAAGTGATAACTCTAGTTTCACTAAGAGGGGGAGAATATGAAATCGATATACAAATTTTATTAGGGATGGATGGATATTACATGTAATTAATAAATTACTTCACACACCACAAAATACCACTTATGGGCTTGATTAAGAAGGTTTTGACGTTTTTATGGTTAGATACCTATAGGGAATCCTTTTAGGTGAGAAGGGGAGATTGAATTTAGCACAAGTCATGATTCTAGAAGAGTAGGGGAGAAGACACACTATTTAATATGAATAATCATGTGTCATGCTTGGATATGTTCTGATATAGTGGGATAGAGTCATGGTGTCTGAGTCTTATTAGTTGAGGCCGCATGAGATGAACAATTAAACATACAATCTCATGCTAGATATAGTTGTTCATGTTTTGTGCTGTTTGAGTCAATATTTACTCGGAGAGTTTTTTGTAGTGTACATGGTCCAAGAAATATTGAATTACATATTTAATCAGTGTAATATGAATCCATGAAAGAAAGGGTTGGTTGAGTACCTATATACCTTCAACATTGATCTTTAATATACATCTACTAAGTGAAATTATGTGGCGGAAACATTGACTAGGAGGACTCAGATATAGGTAGATCTAGAGGCCAATATCGAGTAGAAGCTTATGGATTTATTCTCTGAGATTCACTTCGTAGTTCGTGATAGTAAGGGGGTTACTTTTCCTTAAACCTTAATTGGGATATCAACCTTACAAGATGGAGTGAGGATTAGGCAGATATCAGATTATGGGGGCTGATTATTAAGGGAGAGTCTGGCGGGTGAGGACCCCCAGTCCGTGATAGAACATATCCAAGGATGAGGATTTAAGAGTCTATGACTGCGTATGGGTTCCATTGGAAATACTTGAGGAGGTGATGTAGGAGATTTATTACACATTTTGTATACTACATGCCAGTATTACCCAAAAAAATCAGGAAATACCCTATGAGTACTAGTGGGAGGCAATGATATGAGAGGTAGATGGTTTTTCTATGAGGTTTTCCACTTGTCATCGGGTGACGGAGGAACATCAGTGACCTGCTGAACATTTACAGTAATTTATTTTTCAAGAGTGGAAATGGGATAATGTTATTATGTAATTAATTATAGGTCTACAAATGTACTAATATGTAGTGATGTTTTTTGTGTTTATTTTGACATCCTCATAAGGTTTTTCATTTCCTCCTAGTTTAGGAAACATTCAGTTTAGATGAGATTTTGAGTTTGTATGTCTTTGAAAAAGTATGAAATCATGGGGTCTCATGAATTATCATTTAAGATTGTGATTCCCTGTTACATCAAATTTTTTGGATGATTTTGTAGAGGGAACTGGGTACGTATGTTATTATGAGAACAAAAAACAACCCTCGGACTAATTTCCAATCAAAGTGTAAAATATAGGTTCTTTAGGACATGCTGTGAGAATGCGTACTATATTTTAGTGGATCATAATGTAGGTGTATTACCATTGATGAGTGTTTGTAAAGTAAAATTTATCATGTGACTATATAGATGGAACCAGATGAGGCTTTTTTATAGTAGGATATGATTATTTCCCTTCTGCTAGATAGAGTAAGGTGAGTCATCTTTACTATGACCACATCTCATAAAGGAATCTTCTAAGCATGTCCATTTGATCAAAAATTTGGAAGATACAACACAATCACAATAGAAACAAAATGTTGATCACCGAAGATAACATCTAGAGTTCATGGATGGTGTATGTTAATTTATTTTTCACATAGGGGACAAGACACATATGAATCAGGAGACATGGTATGCCTTCATCACAATATGTCTGGTCATTTGAGATTCTGGAGAGAGTCAAGCATGTAGCATATCATTTGCAGTTTCTACATAGATACAAGTACATGCAAATCATCATCCACATATCTCAGCTGCACCATTATCATTCAGAGGAATATCATGTTCTAGATCCCGAGGAGGGGGAGTTATATGTTGATGTATCCTTCTAGGATCATTTCATTCATATTATTGACATGATAATGAAGGTTCTATGAGGTTGTTTAGTTCCTCTAGTATGAGTGTTTTGGCAGCACAACCATTTACCGGATGTGACCATGGAGTGAGAGGCTGACATGCATTCTCAATGACCCCAAGTGTCAAATAATGAATATTTACCACTCTTGAGAGGGAAATTTTTTGATGAATCTCTATTAGGGGGATGATTGTAAAAACAGGGGTTTTCATAAGAGGTTCAAATTTTCTTGTTTTCGTTTTAAATGCATAATTATGGCCTAATGTGAATAAAACACGAGGTCAAAATTGTATCACTGTTAATCAAGGATTTTTTCAAAACTCATAATGAATATTTTTTATGAAAAACTAGCAATCCAAAGGTTTTATAAAATCCTTGTGGGAGAAGTCAAATGGTTACTAATAACTGTGAAATGATGGATATTGGGTTTCTAAAATTAGCATGTTTTCAGAATACCATGATAATGGAAGAGAACAACCATGAAAAAGCATAAAACATTTTTATATAGTCCACATTCATGGTATTCACACATATATTTAAAAAAATTCTCAATGATCACGTATGGTTCCCCTTCTCATAGTAGTGGTCACACTTTTGGTGCACAGTTTGACCAACCATGTGGCCAAACCATGTGTCACATAATTAGGGTAAAAATAAAAAAATTATCTTAGTTATTCTTATTAATGATTTCTTTTTTCTCTTCTCTCGCCCATTGGAAAACTATTAGATTTCGTGATCTTCAGGGACGCCTAAACTAGAATATGGGATATGTCCTCCATCTGGTCTTAAAAACAAGTATCGCTAGTCTCACTTGATCCATTTTGGCGAGTACTAAATTACTTATTATAAATTACTCATTCTTAATTGTATGGATAATGTTATTCAAGTTCAAAATAATTTTTCCTATTTTCATGGTTTACATCTGTTCATCATTTTTATACTAATCTAATCCAATCAGATGTCGATACTTGATGAGAACTATTCTAAGAACCTAGTGTATGTGGTATATTCCCTTTATAAATGATATGGTTCTTTATTTATAATGTTTCATTTAATCATCCCTCAATAATTTATATTGTGACCTCAGAAATGTATTAAATAATTGAATTTAATTAAATGGAACATATTAGGGATTCCCATTAGTTCCCTTGATAATAATTGTAGGGTGTTTCTCTAACAATTCCACCTACAGGGTTTTCTATTTTCTTTTTTCATTTCATATCAACCCATGTAATGTGTTTTATTACTTCTTATTTAAAATAGTCTAGTAAATAAATGAGTTTAACCATTTTGACTAATTATAAGATGTATTGCCTTTTTTCCGTTTGTTTACATGTTATTCCATGCTGGAATTGATTAAATGGATTATAAGTAAATGTTATATGAATGGGTAAACTCATTGAATGTAATTGAATATGAATTTTTATATGAGTGGGTATTCTCATTAGACATGAATGTGTATTTTTGAATTGAAAAATCGTAACACAACTGATTGGTGAATGTTTTTAAAGGACACCATGGGTATATTACACCATGTGTCATGTTTGAAATATAGAATTTCTTATACCTTTATGATCCATGGATTATAGATCTGTGGGAAGCCTTGGGCCTTGTAACCCATTGTATGTGGTTTTTCTTAGGCTCATAACGGACATGTTTTATAGACATGTGCCTTGGAACCCAATCGAAACCTAATCGAGTCTCCATTGATTTGATCCTATTACTCAATGAGGATGTATTCATATTTGACATCATAGATCTAGCCATTAACAGACTGAAAATTCCAATATACATCATAGCCAATGTAAATGAGACAGATTGGTATATGGCCAAACTTTAGATTTTCTAAAACATCAGGTAATACATCATGTCCACAGTTGTTTAACATATAGATTATAATGAAAGACCATGGTTGACATGATATATATGGTTTCATAGTGTGGTCTTGTTATTTACTTTTTTAATGTTTGAATATTTCCTTTTATAGGTTCTTGACCTTCCTTTTACATGGAAATCTGTATAGTTATTAAATATCATATATTTTTTAGTATACATTCAATGTGTACATTCCTTTTTATTTCATATTACATGTGATATATTCTGCACACTACTTAGTTTCCATTTCATTGATTTGAATTTTTAATGATCTTTGGGTGGTTAAATAATGGGATTGTTACCCATAGCTTTTTCAGGCCATCAATGGGTACCTAGAAACTCTATATGGATGCATATAGGGACCGGGGAAAGCACACATAGTTTTAGGATTGAGTTTGTGCCATTATTAAGAGAATGGTTAGCAGGGGACTGAGCCGAGGCTCTTGGTGCAATACGAAGATAGTTCTTTTTGATCATTTTGGTATATTGATACATGTATTGTATTATGCTAAAGTATATATATTTTGGATAATTTTTAGAAACATGACACGCATAGTAAAATTTTATTTATGAGCTACCATCAAAATTGTTGTCCATTTCAACTATTATTCTATGGACTTCCTATTATACAACTTCTACTATTTTAACTGTATGTTTTCAAATGCAATGTAATAATTCATTATAAGATAATAGTATCCCCACAGACACAATATAGGCCCTCTATGTTATTAGAAAGTACCTAAAATTTGTGGATATGTGCATGAGGCCATATAGCCAACTGGACTCAGGGCACTTTTGAGTGACATCCATGTTTAGGATGTTACACTTAGAAAATAAAATTCATAAAAAAATTACAACATTTTATTGCAATTAAAAATATAGATTTTGGGAATGTATGTAATAAAATAAAATAAATACTGGAAAAAAGTACTCACTTTTACAAATCATGCAATCTAATGGAATACTCCTTCGAAATGGACGTTTTAAGCCAATATATTTTTTAAGAAATTATCTATTAGAAGGATGAGAGTTATAATTGATGGTGAATGAAAATATTATCAGGTGAAAAAATTACAAGATTTTTATTAAAGGGGTGGTGAGAGGACCCTTTTATAATTTTTGAGAATGGAAATTCTTTAAAACATTAAAATTATTATAAATCGAGAACATGGTTCGAATTTCATGTGGCGTAAAAAATTTACAATAATAAAATATTGAATGACATAAGTCCTATAATGTCATAACAAGTAAATTAGAAACAATGTTTGGACATGTTTATAGCCCATTAGAAATTGATTTGTTACCCTTATAATTTTAGATGTTATCAAGGTAACTAGTTTATAAAAATTTATTTAATAAATAATTAAAAAAAAATTTCCCATATTAAATAATATAGAAAGACTAATTCTCTAAACAAAATAAATATTGAATGATAAAATTTTTATGCGTAAGAGAAATATGTTTTAACATTTGGTCATAAAATACATAAAAAATGTTCTTCGTGATAGTGTATTTTTATGCTTAAAATGTATTCATATGGTAGAATTATCCATGTTATTTTTTTCGTTATATAAATTTTCTTACATCAAAAAAGAGAAAATATATATGTATTTAAAATTATTCCCATACTAAGGTTGCCAAAAAATTATAAACAAAAATATTACACCATTTTATACTACTATTAAATAATTATCATTATAATTCATTCCCCAAAAATATAATTATATATTGACTTTTAAGACTATATACAAAAAAATATTATATTTTTAATATTATTAATCAGATCCGTAACATGTTTTCTCATATTTACAACATTATAGAAATGTATTACTGAAAACAATGCCTTATAAACAGGGGAAATGAAACCTAAGGAATTATGAGCTCTAATTATTAGTAATTCTAATCATTATATATATAAATAAATGATAATGCATAATAATATCATCATCATAAGGGTATTATAACATGATATAGTAATATTCAATTCATAACCATGAATTTGGTGCTCATAAACATGATATAAGTATCTGTATTATCATAAGACATGAATCATACAATAATCAAAGATCATGATCCATGATGTCATATCATAAGAATTAGAACATTTCATAGTGTTTAGAATATATTGTTTAATAATCATAATAATTGAAATCTTATGTCAATGCTACCCACCATGAAATTTCGTAAAAATTTATCTAGGGATAAACACATGTGTACTATCTATGAGCATGGAAAAACCACAAATGAAACCTATTTTGGTTAAAAGAAAACGTGGTTTTACCCTATTTCAAGAATGTGATAGCCTAGCATTTACCCCTTTCTATAAAAAACATTAACTATTTTCAAATTAATTATAGGGAAATTACACACCCACCCATCACATAATCAATCCATATAAATTCTTCAACATCATGAAAGTATTTACTGTTTCATCACAACCTAAATCATTGAATATAAAAAGGGTTACATCAATACCAAATATCATTTATCTCGAACAATAAAAATATTCAATATAGATTATATCACTATACATTATATCTTTTGAATAAAATTTAACATCAATGGATGTTTATATATATCGAAATACATTTAAAATATTACAGAATCTATTTTGAGAAAAATAGAATTTTCAATATGGAACAACTTATTTTAAAAAAATCCAATGTATTCAGAGAAATTTTTTTTATAAACAAGAATGGAATGTTAAAATTAATGTTTCAAATAAAATACTTTTTATGATAGTTGGAAATGATGTTCATGTCTATTTTGTTAAGGAAAGAATTGTATTGATGATTATGGAAAAAAGTACCTTATTAAGAAAACAACAAGAATATTATTGTTAACTTTTTTTATAAAACATAAAACTTGAATAAAAAAGAATTTATATAATATATATAAAAATTCAAAAGCATTCCTTGATGAATTTTAAGAAATATTTTGAAATTAAAGTGAATATTTTGCAACGATGGGATAAATATTGTTGATATTCCTTAAATAATTATTTCAATACATTCAGTAATCATTGATATAAAAATGAATGTAAAACGTTAAATAAATAAACTATAGGAGAAGTAAATATATAAGTTTTTTGGGGATATATGATATAATAAAATATATGACTAATTAAAGCCTAAAAAATAGTGGCAAAAATATAGATTGTAACATAACACCCTTATGTTTGGTATAAAATTCAGCATATGAAATTTTAACCTCTATTATAACAAAAGTTTTTATATAATACTGATATAATAGAACAATATTCATATATATAATAACATAAATGGATTACTTAAATAATCTTATCATTCATTCATGAACAGTCATTCATTATCGTATTCATTTCATGTGTCAACTACTTCATTTGTCGTCTATGTTTTGGTTAAATACTTATGGTCCTTACAAATTGAATTGTGTTGCATCAAATAAGAAATTTTAACAATAATATAAATATCATATTTGTTAATTATATATATTTTTATATGAAGTTATTTAATTTTTTATAAAATTAATAATTCTATCAATTTGTTGATACGGTGATTTGTACGTTCAATGATATGATGTTTCCACATTTCAGTGGTTAGAATGAAAAACGTGTATAAAAATTCAAATTTATAGAAAAAAAATACATCATAGCTTTTATATATATCTAGTATATACATAATTATAATAATTAAATGTGTGGTAAAATAAAAAATGAATACCATTTCTACATGGTGGTGGTGGTCTACACATATGCATGTGTGATACGTTCATTTTTTATTTGACAGAAAGGTTGAGGGAAATAGATTCCCCATAATTATAATAAAATATAAATATATTAATGATACTAGATTAATTATTTTTCTAGTATAAGATATATTTTGGGGAATTATAAGAATAAATAAACTTTGAAATAGTAGGGTAAGAATATTACCTCTTATTTATGTGACCTCATTGGTATTAGACATTATGAATTAATATGATCATGTAAATATAAGTACAAAATGTTTGGGAAGATGTTATATAATCTAGGATGGTATTAGGATAACTATTTTTTTGTTCGAAGGATCAAAATTTGTGATTAAGGAAATAGTGGAGGTTCTGTTTTATAAGGGTGGGAAAGGACACACAATGATTAATTAAAATTTTTAAATATTATATGTGTCATAATAATTAAAATTGCCACCAAGGAGATCCAAATTGGAATATAGGATGTGATAAGGTCAAAATAAACCGAAAATATAATATTTATCATTTTTGAAGCTGTATTATGCCTTATCTCATTGTTAATATACTTTAATCCTATTTTAGAAATAACTGTGAAACCATATGTTTTTTAAAATGAATACAGGATTATAACTAAAAAATTTAATAAGAATCCAATAATAAAATTTCCAAACTATTAATCCAAATTTTTAATTCTTTTTTTGTCTAATTTCATATTAATGGTAGAAATAACATATAACATTATTTTGAAAAATTTAGGGAAACTGGTTTTTTTAAATAAAAGATTTAAGTGTAAATGAGTTTATATATAAGTTTTGTTTAAATATGGTTTACAAATTATTATAGGATATTTAATAAAAAAATTAATCTTTTTATAATTTTATATTGATTAAAAATCGAATTTAACCATTCAACTATAACTTCAAATGAAAATTCCAAAAAATATATTTTAATTTTAATAAAATATAACCTGTTTTCACAAAAATTCATTCTTGGGTTACCAAATTGAAGGTGATGTTTTAAAACAAAACTATAATTCATAAATATATTATTTGGTAATTAGTAGGTTTTGAAATTTATAATTTCTTACATGAATAATAATAATTTCATAAAATGTCTTTTTGAAAAATCGTTACTTTTTACTATTCACTCAAAAATTCCATATTTTTATAATATTCACAAGAAAATCGTAATTATATAATAATATTATGATTTTAATAATTATACCTATCATATAAAATACAATTTATGAAACTAAAAAAAATTATTATATTCACTCATTCAATTCAATAAAACCATTCTGAAGAATATAAAATATATTTATTCTCATTCATATTCAAATAACCAAAAATAAATGAATATTTATCATATTTGTTTGAATGTATTAATTAAAAAAATTAATTAATGAAACATATCAATAACTATTAATTTAGTTAATTAATATAATGAAACATTAAATGCACAAAAATCGTTCTCTGAAAAAACTACTCTTATTACATTGAATTGTTTATTATTTTATTATCTAAACAATTAATAACCAATAAATTGAAATTACACTTTTGTAAGAATTAATATTAATTTTTTTCTAATTTATAACCAACAATCCCATGACTTTGAAGATAATCATCTTATTAAATAAAAATAATAATACTTTACTAATATATCACCATTTGTTTATGCCCGATGTTATGTGTAAATAAAACAGTCAAAAAATAAATAAATTTATTTTGATAGTAATATATCACAAAATATTATGGAGTTACAATATACCCCCTTAAAATTAATTTTACCCCTAAATTTATTTATATTTAATGAAAAAAAATTACGAAACTTCTACCTTATCACACCATCGTGTTAACTTACAGCTTCCAAAATCATTTACTCCCTGAAGAGAATTTATCATGTTAGTAGTATTGTTCTATAGAAAATTGCCTATAAATTCCACTATTTCTACATGTTCTTCTTCATGATAAATTTTACTCTCTGTTGGTGTGATATCTAAGCCCATTACATGCAAAGGATCATCTATATACATATTTATGAGATATACATGGAAATTATTTTTAACATGAGAGATATTCAAATGAAGCATTGAGTAATAAGAAACTATCCCAATATGATCATATATATTGAAGTGGTTGTTAAATCTATGGATTATCATCCTAGAAAAAATAAATTATTTTATGATATATTTCTCATAAAAAATTATTATTTTTTGATTGCTTGCATTATACGTGAGACAATGTTTAAACAAACTATGATATAATATAAAAATAATATTAGTAAATTTGATAGTAATTACAAGACATTTATTTTTCTTTTATTAATGTAACTAAATAAATCTTTAAAATGTATTTTTTCATAGATATAAAAATAATTAATTCATTTCAAATTAAAATAAATTCATTTGATGGTAAAAAAGTAATGTTTTCCAACAAAGTTATTTTTATAGGCATAATGAGTATTTTTTTTAATAAATTAAATTAGTTTATATTGATGAATTATTTTAATGAAAAATTTATATATTTAATAGAATAATATATTTTTATATTATTTTAATAGTTTTCATATGGAACAAAATGAATTTAAACTCTATTTTATCCTTAAAAAAGAATTTTTTAAAGAAATATTTTTTGTTTCACTTTTCAAAATTATTACTAATTAATATATCATTGATCTATAAATTAATTATTATTAATTTTATTAATTTATTTTAATCATAATAATTTATATAATTCAATAATTTATACATAAAATTTGTCTTCATGAATTCTAAATAGAATAATTTTATTACTATAGGTAACGTTTTAAATGGAATAACATGGGTTAACCTAAGGAATATGTTTTAAAATATAAAAAAACAAGATTTAAATTGTTTATTTGATGGTATTTATAACTTATAATTAATATATTAATATATTTTCATTTTTTGTCCATATTATGTTAGTAATACAATATTATATTTTAATCCTATTAAAAAATAAATATTTTTCA
The DNA here is from genome assembly GCA_963277665.1 of Viscum album. Classification (NCBI taxonomy): domain Eukaryota; kingdom Viridiplantae; phylum Streptophyta; class Magnoliopsida; order Santalales; family Viscaceae; genus Viscum; species Viscum album. The sequence goes on from OY728163.1 coordinate 1,722,704,456, forward strand.
TCCCCTTCTATAACTATGGAATACCCCTCTCCTCTTTTTCTCAAAAACAATGAGTATTATTGATAATACAAGCCTTAATTTAATCCATTGGAAAAATACCACAAAATTTCCTTGAGGTTCTATTTTGATTACAATACTATCTATTCATAGATTAAGGTATATTCCAAAGGAGGTTTCTCAATGAAGTGGTATAACACATAAACTAGTACCATAAATTTTATTTATTGATTTACGTCCAATAAATAAATGCTTTAATTATTGCATAATTATTTTATTATATTTAATATATATAATTTTTTATGATTATGTATTAATAATTTTCCACCACATTCTGTTAAATTATTAATGAAGATATCAATCATTTGTGTAGGTGGACTACCCCCTTCACGTGACAATGTGAACCATTTTACACCACCATAGTACATGGTTGTTTATTTGGATATATTTAGTATTTATATATGATATTTTTGAAATTATTATACTTCTGTAATTATTACATATTTCCTAGTTTCTTTCCCGTATTACCCTTAGAAAATGAAAATTTGGCTCAAGTATACGTGAGGAATAATCCATCATGAATTAATGAGATTTTATTTTCATTTCCAATGTACATGGATTATAATATGGATATAATTTATTAATATATATTATTTAAATTTTTAAAAAAATTATTTTTAATGGCGAATTGTGATTTAAGATTCTTTTGTTTGATACATCATACAGTTAAATCATTAGGCATTGCTATTTACAGACTACCATTCATAAGAGGAAATATAATTCATTTTTAGAAAAGAATTTTTGTTAATGGTTATAAAAGTGTGTATACTGAGTATATATAAAATTACTAGCATAAAAAATATTTTATATAAGAAAAATCAATGAAAATGGTTAATGTATCAGAACCATCATGGAAGACCATGCCTATGAAACAAAGCAGCTTTTACCTGGATGTTTATTTCATAGACCAATTATTAATATATGGATATTTGGTAGTTATGATGGAATATAAATAATATTTCATATATTAATTTAGTTAGTATTTTAATTAAAACATATCAATAATTATTATTTAGGGGGTTTTAATGTGTAAAAAGTAATGCATTGCTAGTGGAAATGGATTTATATTACTTTCAAATTCATGTTAAGGATATTCTATGAGAAATTTCTTTTGTAGTAAATAATGTGGATGTTATACTATAATCCATATATATGTTATTATTATATTATAATTTATGATATTTCTATTTATTTTTAATACATTCCCCTCATAGGTAAATAATAGAGAAGTTCTTTTAATGAAAAGTTAACCCAATTTTTTCTTTAGAAAACGAGCTATAACTTTTAGGTCCATAGTCATCAAAATAACATTATGAAAGTTCACTCTTATACATGAAATACATTTACATTAACATTTTTACTACATTGGACATTATTTTATAATTTTAAAAAATTAATCATTATAAATTTTTATGAAGCAAGTTATTTTTTAACTTTTACAAAAGTGAGAAAGGAATGATTCTTTTAATGTATTCAATATGAATGCATTTTACAACCAGCATGATTTTTATTTTTTAAGAATATATTATTATATTTTTAATTTAGTATATTAAATAAAAATTATTCAATCGATATTTTGTGAATCTTTTAGTTTATGTTTTTCCGAAAGGAATGGAAATTTTAGATTTTATTCAAAGTAATGAATAAATGATATGTTAAATTTGTATTTTATTTATGTGTAAATCATTTTAATATTGGTATTTTTTCTTAGGATATTATATAAATATTCCATAAACATTTAATTATGTGGATTTCTTATGATGATACTTATTTAAAGATGATCCTATATAAATATTTTCATTCCAATAGGTCAATTATGTTATGATGTAACAATTATAAAACCCTTCCTTATCCCAGAGTTATGCTATGATAAAATGAAGAAATATTTATGAAATCATTTCCATTCAACATGTTAATATTTGATGCTATGAACAATTATTTTTTATTTTTTGGAAAAAAATATTTATGATTTTTATTATGAGATAGGTTGTCCAAGAAATATATATCCCTCTAATAATTGGGTATTGATAGAACTATCATGATAACAGTTAGACTCGTAGGGGTGTAAACCAAGATCACTAAGTTATTTAATTCACAATGAAATTATTGCAAGTGATCTTTCACTAAATAAATTATGGAATAAGGAGTGATCCCAATCAAATATGATGTCATTAGTAGTGATCCTTGAGTAATGTAATTATTTTATATGCATATGTGTCTGCCAGAAACTTATGTATTACTCTTAAAATATTATCTAATGGATCATTATTGATTATTTATGTTTATTTTTTTTAATTATGTATTTTAATATGAAAAAACCTTAAATCATTATTTATGATTAACTATCCTTGACCTACTAGGTTTTATTATTGGAATATAGTATCATGTTCTTATAATAATATGATTATATTATTCACACTTATGACCATCAATTATTATCACTTAAAATTATTCTTACTCAGAATCTAATCTCACCATTTTTTTCCATCCTATAGGTTATGAAGATATTTTTTATGAAGGTTATTTCTAATAATTTTACTATATAACACCCTAATATTTTATGAGGTATTGTTTTTCAAATAGATTTTATTTTTTCAACAGCTTTCATTACAGAAAACACCAAATATTAATAAATCAAAATATAATAATAATATTATTTAATAATTATGATTGTAAAATAGTTTAAAAATTTAGTGTCTTCAAAATAAATAACAGCATTATTAAATTTAATTATAATTTTTTTTATTAATGTTACATATTTTTAAAATGTTCTAAATGTTTTTGTTTTTTATGTGTCAATTTTTTTTCTAAATTACTTTATATATTTATATTTGTGAATACAAAAGAAAATTAATTTTGAACACATTTATAAAATTAAATTTTTAATATTTAATTTATTGAAATAATATGATTAAATTATCTAAGTGTTAATTTTTGAGTGTTTTCAAAAAAGTTGAATTTTTCAATGATTGTTGAATATGACTGATTTCTACATTAAATTTACTTTCCATTAATGATATTATATTGATAAACCAATCTATAAAATTATTTATAATTTACCATAGTTCAAATATATTATTATTAATTTAATATAGGTTGTTTTATTCATATTCAAGTTTAATTTTGATATTAAGACGTTTTACACTTATGAAATCTTTTTCGGTGGAAAACCCATATTTTGTTGATTTGGGGGGATTAATTTCAACGAAAATTCATCCAATTATATGAATTAGATTAGGAATAAGGGATAAAATATTTTTAATGATCATAATTACTATTTTATAATAAGGGGAACATAAATAATGCTAAAAAACAACAGTAAAAAACTAAAAATTAAATACTATAGTTAATACAAAATCGGGTTTACATGAGGTTATACTAAACATTTAAGTTCTAAAATGACCTAAGAACATTTCCACATCTTATTATTTAGAAATATATAGTCCATAGGAAATATAATTATAGATAAGTATTCATTATGGATCATCATATCTTGTTTAAAACACAAGTTTAATGTTTTTTCATTGATTACAAGTGTTTCATCTCTGCCACATACAAAGAGGAACCCTTACCATACATCTTAAAATATAATAAGGACATGTGTTTAGCCACAACCATCCAAAATCCATTCCTAAAATCCATAAAAATAACTATTAGGACTTTTTTAATTAGTAATATCTACTTATAATGTGTTTTATTGATTCCTTAGGAGGTTTTCTGAAAAAGTGTTATTGTTATTTACCTACTATTTTATTTTTTTCCCACCCACTTCAAATAATATTCTAAAATGATAATATAATAACATAATTATATTATATATAATTATATTATATGATTTTTATTTCATATTCTATATCATTTTACTCTACTATCAAATGGTAATATAAACCATCAATTGTTTGTATGATAGACTATTTCCTTGTGAACTGACATAATTAATTTTAGATAACCCCCTCTCTAGGATGTATATAATGATAAATTAAGAGAATATATATAATATTTAATCCATATTTATAATTTTTAAATATAATAATTCACAAATCTTCTAACACCCAATCTATTCGAAAATGACAATGTCGCTAATTTGTACGTGTGGACTATCGCCTCCGTGTAGTGAAAAGTTATGTTTTATGATTTATGTTGACATTGACAATGACAAGGAAATATTTAGTGAATAATTATGATATAGATTATATAAAAATTATTCTATAAATCTGAATTATTAGTTACCTTTATTTCATTCCATTTGTCCTTAAATTTGAAATAGCATGGATATTTATGCACGACCTAACATCTCCATAATCGATGTGATTCATTTTTATCCCGAAAATTTTTATGTTACACTGAAAACATATTTTATAAATAAATATTTTTTATATATAATTTTTAGCATTCAATATATAATGGAATCATGATCAATGTAAATAGACTGATCATACCAAGCAAAAACATACATGCAAAAGGAACCAAATAATACCTAAAATGTGATTCTCTATCAAAGAATTTGTTAACATAAAAGTGATAAATGGTTATAAATAATTAATATATTTTATGATATAAATTAGAAATATTGTATAATATATTTACAATAAACAAATGTTTATTATCTTTATGGATTTTATGTGAATGAATAATGTTGATAATTGAGGTAAGGGATCTTTATTCTCACTTTTATTTTTTGGAGTCTTAAGCATATTTAACAACTACTTTTGGTGTGTACGCTCTATATAATTAGTTATTTTCATGGTATATCATGATTCTATTTCTTATTATGTAATTTATTATTTTGTTTTATTATATTATTTAATTGAGCTTAAGACTAAAATATTTCCAAAGTTGTATGATTGTTTTCACCGCACTTTTATTTTCTTGGGACATAAGACATATTCACCACATTTTTATTCTATGTGGTGTGTATAATATATACGAAATAATTTTATTTTTATTCTTAATATCATTTTTTGATATTTATATCTAACTGTGGTTCTTTATTTTATTTCGACTACGATTCAAACATTACCATAATGTTGAAGATATTATTTTTCAATCTCATGGTTTATCTGAAATGTTTATGATTTTGTTTTAAATGGTGAAATAATATTATTTGACTCTAATGAAAAAACATTAATATTATTATCCTACATTTATTTCTAGAAAATAAGTTTTATTCCTTTCATTTTCCTATATATAGGGGTTAATGATACAGATATAATATCTATATGAAAAATCATTATTATTTTATTGTTCGGTTACTTTTTTTTTATTCCATGACCATAGTTTCTAAAAATGTTTTATATTTTTTTTATATTCAAAATGAAGTTTTTATGGTCATTTTTATAATTTTTTATATTGAAAAAAAAAAATTATTAAATGAATATTATTTTCATTTTATTGAAAATGATTTTTTGACAATTTATCGATAATGTGATAGGAAATGTTTTTCATAACATATATAACACAGAAAACATTTATCACCATCATGAACAGTAAATGAAATATAAATACCCTTAAATGTTTTAATGGTTCTATTAAAAGTATATTTATTTTTAATTTCTATGAAATTTTTATAATTTAATGATTTTATATTGAATTGGAATTGATATTCCCCTCAAGAATGTGTTAGTGATATTTTTATGGAAGTTCTATTTATCAATGATCGAAACCACTATGGTTTATTGAGTTTTAATAGGTATATGATCCAATGGTACCATATGTTCTATATCTATTGATATTTTATACTTTTCATGAAAATATTTTTGTGAAACAATTTTATTATCATGATTTATTAAATGATTAATTTTTTATGAAAAATATTTCTATTCAGTGTGTTATTCTATGAAGAAATGATTTTAGAAACCATTCCCTTTTCATGGGCTATGATATGGTTAGTGGTTTATCTTTTTTTAACAAGTATGTATTATTTACATAATGTGATATATGGTACCTATAGTTCCATTAATTCTATTGCGCAGAGATAAATTTTTATTATCTCATACGGTATACATGGGGTTATAATAAACCTAAAAAAAGGTATAAAAGAGTTTATCACAAGATAAATTATTGTACACAAGATGTTATCCCAACCCCTGAAGAATGTATATGGGGTTTTCCAATACTCAATATATGAACATGGGGGGTTATCCAAATTATAACATGTTATTAATTTTTGTGGTAATATTTGACATATGATTTTCAATGCTTATGTATATTCCAAAAAAACTATATATTATTACACTATTATGCTATCATGGATTATGTTCAATGAACCCTATATGATTTTTTATTTCAATTGTCATGATTTACTTCATTAATAATGTTAATGATATAAGGACTCAACAATAAACAATATATAATCTTGACTTTCAATTAAAGAAGTCATTCTAAATCATTTTATGATATTACCATTTTTTGAGTTTTAGAAAATTTTGTTATAATTCATAACAAAAATAAAATATTATACAAAGGGGAAAATTATAAAAAATATCCATTTTAACACTATATGAAACATTTAAAATAATTCATTATTTCATATAATTAAAAATCATGAAGACATTAAACATGACCTCTTCTTTTACCTCACCCTTCATTAAACCCTATGATTTTTTTAAAATATGGGATGAGTAGAAAAATCTCAATAAGGGAAATACAAGGAAATAATGATTTTTTTCCATTATTACTTATTATAAATTCTCATTTTAAGGATAATAGTTTTTCTCAAATAAAACACTTATTTACTTATGAAACCTAGTTTTATTCTAAAATATTTCCATTAATGAATTCATAAGGAATCATTAAAGAAAAATTAAATGAATAAAAAATTATTTAAAATCATTATAAACTCATGAAATCATTTTCAAAAATTAATACTTTTCATCCTTAAAATTATATAATATATGTTCCTTTGAAAAAAAATTCAATTAAATGAATTTTTAAAACATTAAATTTATGTAAAAACAAAGAAGGAAAAAATAAATAATAATGTTAAATTGGGGAATCATTTTTATCATACTTAATTATGTAGTAACCATCACATCAACACATGAAAAAATCCTTATGGTCATACTTCAAATAATATTCATTGTTATATTTTGAGTAACAATCAAAATTGTATTTGGAATAATTATTGTGTTCACTTTCCAACATAATGGTATCCAATGCATTGGAGGGCTATAAATGGACCCACAAAATAGTGGTTTCAAATTAAACCACCTGTTATCATAAAAAATGTTCATGAACCATAACATAATCATAAATCATGTTTAATTTTCTCATAATATCATTCCTTGAGAAAACTAACTTATTAATAATGAAAAATAGAAAAATAAATATAATTATATCTCTTTGAAAATAAGAATTTAATCTACTCAAATATTCATTAATGAAAATTTTAGTCCTTATGGCAAGAAAAGTGTTTCATTTCTTGTATGTTAGAATAATATTCCTTCATTATTTTTTTTTGAAAAATTCACAAAGTACATCATTTGACAAAAATGATTCAATTCATTTTTTTTTGTAACAAGTGGTTAAGGATGGCTTATCTCACTAGAGGAGAGATGCATCCACCATTATTATATAGTGATCAATCTAGCTAAAATTCCAAATAAATCATCTTCATGGATGATGGAACCCATGTTGATGTGGTAGGGAACAAGGATCTATTTTATTTTGGTTTTCCACAAAATATATTTTAGCATCTTAAGGATGAATTATAAATAAGGGACATGAGTTCTGGTTTCACCTAGTGTTCTCCAACCCAAAATAGAGACTTGATTAGGTATGTTATTATTTGGATGGTGATGACTTCAGCTAGATGCATTCACTAATGAATTCTGGGTTTTAGTCAGCTATGTCATCGATCGGAAATGGCCTCGATGTAGCTGAACATAAGATTTGGTTGATGACCCTAAGATAGAGCACGGAAAATGGTTTATGAAAATCATTTTGAATATATTAGAAAAGGATATAATCAAGAAAATTTATTTGGGGTTGTATAACAATGGTGGTGGCCTCAACCATTTTCTGAAATGATGATCATTCATTGCCCGATGAGGAAGGGTGTGATCCAATGACTTTGTTTTGGGATCCCTGTGGAGGTGAGGAAGAATATATAATGGTATGACAGGCATGAGATTCCTAATAATGGAATAAATGAATTTTGAGAACTACTAATGGTGAATATTTTACCCTGATTATTGTTAGAAGCTAGTTGAGGGGTGGCTAGAAATATTGACGGCTTCAGTAGTTCATGGTGATGGAGATTTCCTCAAGATGATGTCTTTAAACTTGGGTGGGATGACCTCTACTAGAGAGAAAACCTTGCGTAGAGGCAGGACATTGAGAGAATTTTTTGTCATGTTGAAGATATTAAAATATTAATGGAAAGACCACTTTTTGAGACCAAGGGTCGAGGCATTGTCTTCTGCCCCTTTGAGATATTTTTTATAATCGATTTTTTGTGGTTTTTTGGGTGTCGATTTGTTTTCTATTGGTCATATATTTCTCTCATGGTGATGGGAATGTTGATTTGGGATGACCTATAGTGGTATGATACACTGATGGTGGCGATTATAATAGGTACCATGAGTTGTTTATGGTATGAGACACCAACAATGATAATCTTCTACTGATGACATAATGTAAAAAAAGGATTCGGCGATAAACATCAGGGATGAACTCAATAGAATGAGATATGATGATTATGGGGACAAAAACATCCATGGATTTAGAGATTCAATGTCCAATATGATGATCTCATGTAGAGTTTTGTAGATGAGCCTCATCGATGTAGTTGAGTGTATGAGACATTCATGGTCTACAGTTTTTAGTCAGATCATGGATGCTTTAAAAAATGCTACTGTTAATGGTCTTTGTAATATCTGATGCGGGTCTTCGTACATTTTCAATTTTTCTAGGGACACTATAATTTTTGGGTGGTGATTTGGACACATCTATGTATTGGTGGTACATTATTTTTCACATACATTTTCTTTTTTGTAATTTAATTTTAATTAATAAATATTTACGTTCGGGAACACTTGGGACATAAAAATTCCTAGTTATTTTTAAAATCTAAAAACATGAGTGGAAATGAATTTAAAATATCACAGAATAATGGAAAAAAATTCATGAAATAATTTTTTAAAATATATATTAAATAAATAAATATTTCTATGGGAAATTATAAAAGACTATTTTTTTATGAAAGTCCATCACCTCGAGTCCAATATGTCACTGTGTTTTATTTCATCCAGAATAATATAAATCACGATACAAATATTGATTATTTACAATATTTTAAAAATTTATTATTTATTTTAGACCACTTATTACCAACTAATATGAGATTACATAATTATTGATGTTCATGTCAGTTGTTTTGAACATATTCTGTACATAAGTCTAAAATTCCCTTGGTTGGTAGACTATGGTCAAAGAGGTCATTATTACATAATATACATAATAATATTCATTACATAAGTATAATTTTTATACATAAATTATACATTAAAATCCATCCATTATATATTGTTTTGAAAAATTAACAATGTTACAATCATAATGACAATATGTCGTATGTATGCATGAGTAACATTTCTATTACTCTATGATCATTTTAAGGGAAGATAAATATATTTTTATATGTATAAAATTATCATAATGTCATATATATCATATTATTCATTTAAATATATTAATATATATAATCAATGTGATGTTGTGATGAAAAATGAGTCACATCGCTAAATTGAGGTGGCAGTCCACACATACACACAAACATTATCATTATCAAGTTCATGGATAGTAAGGGAAAAAATTATATATTATCATTTAAAAATGAAAATTATGTCATTAATATCATATCTAAACATTAATTCCATCATTATATTTTTTCTTGAGAGACATCGATGGAAAATAAATTACATCAATTTACAATGTAGTAGTCAACTGTATACATGAACGACGAATTAAATTCCCATTTGATAGAAGATGGGATTGATTTAAGTATTAAAACTAAAATATTAATATATAAGTAGATAAATGATAATGGATTTCTATTTGTTTCATTGTTGAAGAAGGTTTTAGGGATTTGGAAGATCAATCAAATCTAAAACTCATTGATAAAAAAAAAATTCATTGGAAAATATCATTTCCATAACAAAATATGAATGATAATATGGGTATTATTCCAATACCATTACCGCTAAAATGTTCTTAAGCATTCTAGGAATTTTTTGTAGTAATTTTACAAACTAATTGTGTAACGTCCCCAACCTAGAAGCCACTAAAATAGTGCTCCGAGCCCGGTGGTTACCTGACCTTAAGCGTGCCTCCACGTACGCCAAAGGTTGCTGACTAGCAGCGGGGGTCTAAGGAGTCAAGTGGGGAGACTATACCCGCTTTTTATCATAGTAAGCCACAATAGAAATAAACCAAATAGCGGAAACAATAACCAATAAACCAGAAACATGTATATCAACAATTTCCAACAATAAACATGCCATGTCATACTACAAGTGCAAGAGTGAAAAAAACCCGAAATAAAGACAACATCCAAAATCCCTAAAATGGTCATGACTCCAAGTCTGGATCCTCCACCAAGTGCTACCCATGTCCAGTCACTATCTATCAAGGACCTTTTCCCTTATCCTGACCTACAAACATGAAGTCAGCTCGGGTGCCCAACGACGTCCCGAGTAGGGTGTGAGTACAACTCAGTAGGCCACCACCAACGGTTTCTACAAAATACCTTGTATAAACAAGTAGTGCACGCAAAAGGAATATGAATGATAATTACCAAGTAATTACTTGAGGTTACAGTAACAAATTCAGGGCCAATTCCATTTCCACTTCCATCACCATTCATTACAAACCAATTATCATCACTTACAAATTCATCACATTTCTATGGGTTAATCACATACATTATGTTTCAAGGGTTTAAGGCCGAAAATCGTGAGAAATAGGGTAAACACATCATTATCATATCTCAATAGGACTAACCCCCTCATGATAATCATATCCTCTCCTTGAAGCCTCAGTATGGGTGGATGCAATCGTTAAGAGAATAGATCCTCATTCCACATTCCTAACCCGTGCATTTTGGGTGGAGTTCAGAGCATCAGTCTTTACTCGACCCATGGGAGTAGATCTTCAAGTCATACCCCACACTACCAATCCATGTGCACATGCTTTTATATATAAGTAACCATCAACCCTCCATACCATTTCCCCTTGGATAAACCATTCACAAAAAACCACACTGGAATTCACATCATGCCTTAACCCATTAACACATTACCATTTCACATCATTTAATCATTCACCCAATTACCATGTGTTATTTTTATATCACTAATCATTCAACAATAGACCCATAATTCATCGCATTATTATCTTTATTCAGTTTGCACATTAACCCATTCAACCCGTTCATCATTCCCATGAATCAACCATTCAACCCATTACAATTAACCCTTAGGTTATTGCCCAGTCTAGGTGAATCACCTAACTTATATTCCAAGTTCAACCAATCATTCCAACATATTCATCAAGGTCTCTACCCTTTATTACAACAATGTCACTTGTTAAATAAAAATCCCATGTACGGGGAAAGCTGGCGCATCCCATGGATGGCCCTCAATTAGGTCAAGTCAATCCCAACACATCCCACGGGGATCGTGAGGGTTTCCATTTACCATTTAAAGCACCAATATTACCAACCATGACAAGGTTATTCAAAACATAAACAAGGGAAAGAATGAACAAAACTAAACATGCACAAATACCCAAATAACAATGGGATATCACTTGTAGACCACCTACCTCAAAACCGCAGTTGAACACACCCTCAATCGATTCCATAGACCTCAAAATGACTAGACTTTGGACCTTCAACCTAGAAATCACCCAATAGATAGGGTTTTAGAGCTTCAGAACAAGAGGGAGAGAAGATAGAAACCCTAAACCAAAAAGAGCAGCAAGGATGGGACTAGCCTTACCCGAAGCTTCGATCCGCAACCAAAGGAGCTCTAAAAAACCAATAATTGAAGGAGAACCACCCTTGGGAAGCATGGGTCGTCCAAGTTCATCACTAGTGTTGAGAGGGGATGAATGGAGGAAAATATCGAGTTTGGGTTTAAAATCCTGGAGTAGAAAACTTGTAATCATTCCCAATTTTAAGAGGTCGCACGGTTTAGCCGCATGGTTTTACAAACCGTGCGCAAACCCTGTGCGTGCTACTTCTTGGAGGAGAAGGGTTTCACGGTTTACCTAGGAAGGCTGTACGGTTTTACCTGGCCGTGTGCAGGCTGTGAGCCCTGGAATGTCTTGCCAAACATTCCTTTCTTCTTTGCCTCGAGCCCCTGAAACACTCTTATGGCCTCTCATAATTTCAAAAGACATCCCTTGAAACCCGAAACAATGGATTCAACGAAAATATAATAAATACATACCCTTTAAAAAGATGGGATCTTACAACCCCCCCACCTTATAACGGCTCATCCTCAAGCCGAGTTCCCAAGCCTCATTGCTCCACCGAAGTGAAGAGTTCGGGCCACTGAGCTTTCATATCTGATTCCTGCTCCCAAGTTTCTTCCTAAACTTTCCCATGTTGCCATAGTACTCGCACTAATGGAACAACCTTTCCCCGCAAGATCTTTTCACTATGATCCACCACACGAACCAGATGCTCCTCAAAAGACGCATCATCCTCAAGCACCATATCCTCAAAAACAACCACGTGAGATGGGTCAGGATGATACAATCAAAGCTGAGACATATAAAAATCATCATGAATCCCACCATACTGATATGGAAGAGAATATAGGTAAGCCACTGGTCCGATCCACAATCTAAAAAGGTCCCACATACCTAGGCACAAACTTACCCTGCTTTCAAATTCGATGGTGACCCAAACATGGCGATACAAGAAGGAACAGTTTATCGCCCACCACAAACTAAAGAGGTCTACGCCTTTGATCTGTATACGACTTCTGCTTACTCGGAGTCGTAGACATCCACTTCCTGATTAACTTATCTCTCTCTAAAGTCTCCTTCACGAGGATTGGCCCAAAAAACACAGATTCACCGACCTCTATCTAACCCAACGAAGATATAAATGGCCTCCCGTAAAGTGCCTCAAACGGTGTCATCTGAATCGTAGCCTGAAAACTGTTGTTTTAGGTAAAATCAACTAACAAAAGGTGCCTCTCCTAAGAACCACCAAAGTCCAAGTCACAAGCTCTTAACATGTCTTCCAACACTTGGATCGTACGCTCCCACTACCCGTCCGTTTGCGGGTGGAATGTCGTAATCAAATACAACTTCATACCAAGAGCCTTCTACAACCCTTGCTAGAAACGCGATGTGAAACACTGATCTCGGTCCAAAAATATGGTTCGTGGAACACCATGAAACTGTACTATCTCCCGAACATACATCTCACCCAACTGGTCGACTGTAAAGGTCTCCTGAATCGGTAAGAAATGAGTCACTTTCATTAACTGATCCATAACCACCCATATTTCATTAATCTTGTACGGCGTCCTCATAAGAAACATGACAAAATCCATTGTTACATCATCTCTATTCCATTTAAAAATGGGAAATGGATGCAAAAAACCACCTCGACGTTGATGCTCGACCTTCACTTATTGACAGGTAAGGCACCGTGCCACAAAGCCCGCAACTTTATTCTTCATTCTAGGTCACCAAAACTACCTTTGGAGATCACAGTGCATCTTGGCCAAACCAGGATGCACTACACACTTCGATGCATGGAACTCACGCATCAACTCATCCCGCACACACTTTGGCACAACCACACGATCCTGAACCTGAACAACACCTTCCGCGTCGACGGACCAACTAGAAGGTATATCCCCACCATTAAGCTTTTCCTTCATGATCAAACACTCAGGATCATCAAGATGACCTTTGTTAACTCGACACAAAAGCGCCAAATACATTATTAAGGAAGCAAGAGTGACCTGACCACTCTCCTCACACACCTCCAAGTGCATCTCTGCAAACAAAGCCATCACCTTCGACTATGTGTTGGACTCTTGAACCACCTGATTCTGAACCTTCCTACTCAGAGCATCAGCAACACTATTTCCCTTTCCCGACATGTACACCAACTCAAATTTAAAAGACTGGAGATATTCAACCCATCTTCACTGGTGAAGATTCAGACCCCATTGTGAGAAGATGTACTTTAAACTCTTATGATCTATAAACACAGTAAATCATTCTCCCAATAGATAGTACCTCCTGCACTTCAAGGCGTACTCCACTATAGCCATCTCAAGGTCATGGGTGGGATAGTTCCGCTCATGGGGTCTCAACATCCATGACCCATAAGCCACAACCTATCCATCCTGCATCAACACAGCCCCAAGTCTGACTCCAGACGCATCACAAAACACTATATACTTCTTACCCGGCTCAAGTAAGATCAAGATAGGTGTGATCATCAACCGCTTCTTCAACTCTTGGAAGGAATTATCACAAGACTCAGACCACTCGAACCTGATTCCTTTCTTGTTCAAGCCCAAGAGTGTTGCTTCCTTGTGATAGAAATATAGAATGAACCTTCGGTAATACCCAAGAAAACCCAGAAAAATCCGAACATCAGAAACACTCTTGGATTTCTCCCATGATATAAATGCCTGCCCTTTCTCTAGATCCATTATCACAATTGCCTACATGATTATATGACCCGGAAAATGCACCTCACCTATCCATAATTGACACTTTGATAGATGGACGTATAGTCGATGCTCTCTTAGCATACCCAAGATGATATCAAGATGTTGGGCATGATCATCATGAGTTTTCGAGTAGACTAAGATATCATCAACAAAGACAACCACAAAAAAATCAAGATAGGGATGAAATATTCTGTTCATCAAATCCATAAACACCATCGGTGCATTGGTCAAGCCAAAAGGCATTACCACAAACTCAAACAACCCATACCGACTCCGGAAAGCTGTCAGTGGTACATCATAAGACCTCACCCTCAACTGGTGATAACCCGACCTCAGATCAACCATATAAAACACCGATGCACCCCTCAATTGATCAAATAGTTCATCAATTATAGGAAGAGGGTGCCAATTTTTCACCGTCATCTGATTCAACTTCTGATAGTCAACACACAGCCCCAATGACCCATTTTCCTTCTTTGAAAAAAGCACAGAAGATCCCCAAGGAGAAGTACTAGGATGGATAAACCCCTTACGCTCCAACTCCTCAAGATGAACCTTCAGTTCCTGGAGTTATGTCGGTGCGATTCGGTAAGGTGGAATAGAAACTGGCTCCGCTCCCGGAAGCTACTCGATCGTGAACTCAACATCCCTCTCAAGGGGTAACCCCGAGAAATTATCAGGAAACACGTCCTGAAACCGATACACCATAGGCGGAAAACTAGATTGTCTCCCTACCTAATCATCATCAAGCATGAGACATGACACTTAAGCCGTGAGTCCACTACTCTTTTGAAAAAACGACCTCGCACGCCCTGCTCGAATATCCCATTTTCCACGGTGGACATAAATGTCACCCTCAAGTGACATGAACGATACTCTGTGATGATAACAATCTATATGCGCCTGAAACAACACCAAACAATCCATTCCCAAGATTAGGTCAAAACCTAAAATCTCAAGAACAAACAAGTCCCATATAAAATGATACCCACCAACTTCTAAGGCACATCCCTTGTACTGCTTGATATCCTCAACCCGCACTCCCAACGGAGTGTTAATTGACATAAATCCACACACACCCTCCATAGGTAAACCCAACACTACCATAAGTTGAGTAGAAACAAAAGAGTGTGTGGAACCTGTGTTAAACAATGCACTATAAAAAGTAGAAGCTACAGGGATCGTGCCTCGAACAGTTGACGGTTCGGCCTCACCATCACCAGGCGCAAACTAAACTACATGAAGCTGACTTGCCACTCTACCCTGGGCTCCAGCCTGAACACCCTACGTCGCACTACCCAGCTGGCATGAGCGATCTTGCCCTATAGTTCCACGTCCACCGCCCCTACCAGTACGGGCCGTGGAGCTCCAATTGCTTGCCTGATACGGGGCATCTGATCCCCTTACCATATTTGGTATCTGCTTTTCCTCATTCTTCTCACCCGACTACCGAGGGTTCCTGCAGAACCTCTGCACATGACCCATTCTTTTGCACAAATGACACTCAACTAGATGTCGAGGACACTAACAACACATATGCCCAGACCTTCTGTAAAGACCCGTAAATTTCATGGAAATTTTTTTCTTAATTTTCTTTGGAATTTTACAAGAGCGCAGTTTCTGACGGCACCTGATTCCGAGCCCCGGTGTGCCCGGAATGATTTTCCGAAGTTTGGCTCGGGTACGTTCAGTGAACGGACGAGCGGGTTTTTTCTAACTTTTGAACCGGTGCCCGGAATCGAATTCTGAGGGCACCGATGAAATCGCAGTGCCGGTATTCGCTTAGAAACGCCTCTTCCGGAGTTGCGTTTTCTCGTTTGTGGTTTTTAATATTCGGGCTTAAGGTTATGAAATAAAATAATTTTGTCAACTGACGCGTTTTCTTAAATTCTCAACAGACTATTTAATTGGGTGGTTTATTTCGTAAATTAAATGAGCTGTTTCTTTTGTTGAATTAATTCAATGAATTGATGGGTCGTTACTTAACCCTTTTCATGTGTTGGCATAATAATAAAATAAGACCAACCTATCATTTATAGGATTACTCGTTGAGAGAGGATCCTTGAACCTTCATCCTCCTTCGCGAAGAACGCGAAGAACATGAAGAACACGAAGAACGCTGAACCCGGAAATCGACGACGTGACGCTGTGATCCGCGACGCCGACGTTCCCTTCCTGCAACGTTCTTCTGCGATGACTCTTCCTCCGTGACAGATCTTCGATCGGTTGCTTGAGGTAAGAGTCTCGGACTTTCCTTTTAATCTCCTTCGAGGTTCTTTAAAAAAACACGGATTTAATTAATTAAATTAAATCTGCTATTTCATGGTCCGTTGAGTTCGCCGACTCAACACCGTGTTCTGCGACGACGCGATGCCCTTCCGCGACGACGCGACAATCTCCACCTTCCGCGACGAGCAATTCTGCGAAGAACGCTCGCGAGCGACGACTACGAGGTAGGGAATTATTTTGGAATTACCCCTTTTTTTATAATCCCATAAATGTTTCTTTAAAATGTTAAAGAACTGGTTTGTGAACAATTTTAAATTTTTTAAAATTGTTGTTTCCGTTCAAATGAGGAACCCATTTTATGAAACAATTTTTTTTCATTAAAAATTGTTTCGGATATGCGTTCATGTGTTGAAATTTAATTCCTCATGTTGTTTATCTCTAACGCGGAGGGTGCGGGCCAAACGAACACGGCCCGACGAACCTCCGCCATTCTTCGTTTAGGTGCGGATTTGACGGGCGACGACGGAACGTGCCGCAACAGATGTTTGACAATCCCACAGTGAATAACGGAACCCGGGAGGAGCAACAATGCAGACGGGAAGCAAATATGGCCACTGGAGCGAATCCGGTGGCCCGCGGAAGCCGGCGGCGGCGCCCGGCGCGTCACCGGACGAGACCGCCGCGGCACCAGCCGCGGCGGCGGCGCTCGCGAGACGCGGATGAAGCCGCGTCCGGCGCCAGGGAGAAACCCCGCGGGTGTCCCGCGGGTGTCACGCGGGGGCGGCGGCTCCCCCCCGCGTCACTCGGGACGCGACTTCAGCAGCGTCCGGTTGTCTGGCCGACACCCCGCGGGTGCCGCGGGGGTGTCACGCGGGGGTGGCGGCTCCCCCCTGCGCTGCGCGGCCGGGCCGCGCCCTGGCCGGCCCGGACCGGGTCTGACCGGGTCGGACCAGGTTGACCCGGATTGGCCGACCCAGGGGGGGGGGGGGTCGGGCCGGGTCGGCCCGGGCCCGGACCCCCCTTCTTCGGACGGTTTTCGTTCACATAGCTGTATCATGAGCTACGGGCCTCAAAACGACTCGCCGTCAGCGGCAACACGATCCTTGGATCGAGACGGTCGTTTTGGTATATCGCACTCAAGGTTTCAGAATACTTTGGGTTCGTCCGGGTTGGTTCGTACACGAAACCAACCGGGCCCTCAGAGCGGAAATACTCATATCTTGAGCTACGGACGTCCGATTGACGTGCCGTCAGCTTCGTTTAATTCCTCTAAGTGAGAGGGATCTTTTGGAACACTCTGCAAGAGGTTTGGACGCAGGTGGAGTACGTCGGGTCGGTTTTGCCTTAAAAACCAACCGGGCCCCTAGGAAGAAAAAGCCAATAACTCTCAGACCGGGCGTCCGATTGACGCGCCGTCTGCGACGTTAAGTTCCATTTGACGAAATAGAACTTTTGGATACATCAACATCGGTATTTGTGACAGTTGATGTATCGGCCTCTCGGCTCGTGGAGCGGACCCTCCCGAATGAGCTAGCTGTGTGCGGGAACCCTAGAGCTGGCTGCGACTGCTTCTTCGACGGCGACGACCGTGCATAGATCCTCAGTGGACTGCGGCGACGACCGTGCATAGATCCTCAGTGGAATGCGACGACGACTGTGTAGAGTTTCTCAGTGGACTGCGACGACTACAACACTCAGTGATCCAACGTGGATCAGTGCTACAGGTCCTGTGTGGGCCCGATCCTGTGTGGGTCCGATCCTGTGTGGGTCTGCGCTCAGTGGTTCTGTGTGAGCCAGCGCCTACAGGTCCTGTGTGGGCCCGATCCTGTGTGGGTCATTGCGGGGGTTAGTTACCTATCGATCCTTCGTGGGTCCGACGACATAGATGGATCAGTGATCATCTTTATCGTCATCCGAAAAAGTATACCTGTGTGAGATGAATCTTCTGTTACTCTCCTTTGTGGATTGTGTTGAGCTATCCTGTGTGGATTTACTGTTTACTCTCCTTTGTGGATTGTGTTGTGCTATCCTCTGTGGATTTACTGTTTACTCTCCTTTATGGATTGTGTTGAGCTATCCTGTGTGGGTATAAGTTTGGCTTCCATGTGTGGACTGGGTTATTCTTGGGCTCGGACGTTGGAGCCGAATGGGAATTGATGACTTATGTATATGTATGAGCATATACCTAAGCCGTGTCAGATATTACTTCGTGATTGTATCTTTCCTTTGTGGATTATCTTTTGTGGATTTTGGGAGACCTTCGGGGGTCTCGGGGTCCCTACTGAGTAGCTTATACTCACCCCTACAAGGGCTATGCCCGCACTTCGTGGTGTTGGTTGCAGACGACGGACAACGCTGATCGTGGTGGAGGCGTGCGGAGTAGGACGGTACCTGGAGGTGGACCACTGGGCGGGACGTACTCGGAGCGGTCAGGTGGACCCGAGGAGTAGTGGAGGCTATCTGTACCCACCCTTCAGGTGGTACTTCCAGAGGATGGCTCGACGCTGTGGCTTTTCCTTTCAGTTTCTATTTTTTCCTTTCAGTTATACTTTACAGTTGGGCTTGTATTTCCGGCCCCTTTTACTTTCAGCACAGCTTGTACCGTTTTTACATAGTGTTTAATTTTCCGCTTGCTTACTCTATGGTGCTTGTTTGCTTTTCAAAGGCAATGCCTTCCCTTTTGTTGGGATTTACGCCTTGGTGCTAGTCACCAGCGCCTGGCCTATGGAAGGCGAGCTTGGGGTAGTCACGGCACGGGCCCCGAGGACGGGTCGTGAAAAATTGGTATCAGAGGTGGTCGGTTCTACCGCAGACTCTGATCTTTCTTCTATGTGAAGCAATAGTGTTTAGCGTATTGGGTGTGGTTATCACTCCATGGAGTCCAGTGTTGGTGCGGCGACCGACGTATCCGTACACCAGGACCCTGACTTCTGATTTCCGACATAATGCACGAAAACATTGATTGCATGTGTGTTTCAAGATTTCTTTGTGATTACTTGTTTCAGCTCACCAGGTATATTGTTCTGACCGTGGCACACTTGTTTCCTTTTTAGGATGGCCCGACGACAGCAGCCAGCTAGGGTTCCGAGAGTAGAGCGCGACGATAGCCCGCTGAGTGATGAGGCCTCGGTACAGGGCCTGTTGACAGCAGAGGCACCAGCGGTACCTTTACCCGCCGAGCCCCCGATGCTTCCAGCACTAATCACTGACGATGCACGACGCCTCGGAGCTCTGCACGAGTTCCAGCGCCAGCGACCACCCAGGTTCCATGGGGAGACGGACCCCCAGGCTACCGAGGACTGGCTGGAGGCGGTCGTCCGAGTTTTCAGGCTAGTGAGGACACCAGCAGACCTCATGGTGATCCTCACAGCGAGCCTACTGCCCACAGCAGCAGGGAGATGGTGGAGCTTGATGCTCCAGGTACACGATGAGTCCTCCCTCATCTGGACGGACTTCGATAGCCTCTTCTGCTTAGAGTTCGTCCCGGCCACCCTCCGAGCGGTGCACATTCAGGAGCTTCTTTAGCTGCGGCAGGGCAGCTTGACGGTTTCTCAGTACGCGGTGAGGTTCACCGATCTTTCTCGCTACTCGACTGACATGGTACGGGACCCCTTCTTCCGGGCCCGGAACATCGAGCAGGGATTGAGACATGAGATCAGGGCATCACTGATCTCCCTCAGCATCCCGACCCAGGAAGGAGTGCTGGAGCGAGCCCTTCTGATCGAGAGCTTCCTGGCTGAGTCAACAGCAAGACCTACCGCAGGGCGGCAGGTAGCAGAGTCTTCGGCAGCCGGTAGCCGACGGATGACTCAGGGTTCCAAGCAGACCAGACCTTCCGAAAGACGAACTCGGGACACTGGCTCAGCAGTGCGGGGCACACAGCGTGGGGCCAGTCTTATGAGAGGCAGGCAGTGCTACTCCTGTGGCAGGCAGGGCCACATGGCTCGTGACTGCCCGACCTGCCATACCGAGGTGCAGCAGACGGTGGAGGGGCCACCCAGGCAGAGGTAGAGGGTCGACCGTGGCGGTCCGCAGGGAGGAGGCGGACGAGGAAAGTGAGCTGGCCGAGCAGCAGGTGGTGGGCGACGCTTTGAGGCTCTGCCACCACCACCACCAGGAGGTCCGCCCCGACCACAGGGAGCTGGCGGGCAGAGACAGGCACAGCTCCAGGCAGTAGAGTCCTATGACCATGGCGCGCCAGAGATGATTTGAGGTACGATCTGTTTCTATTCCACCCTTGTTGTATTTCTGATAGACACATGAGCGAGTCACTCTTTCATAGCCACTACCCTTGTTCGGAGCTCGGAGATTCTGAAAGAGCCGTTGGCTCGATCCTTACGGCTAGAGACTCCTACGGGAGTAGACTCGACGATTACGCACAGGTTCCGGCAGTGTGAGCTTACTCTAGGAGGCGAGATCTTAGACTGGGATCTTCTAGTAGCGGCGTCGAGGCCTTACGACGTCATATTGGGCATGTATTGGTTATATACGGTCCATGCACAGATTGACTGCATTAGGCGTAAGGTGCAATGTGTGCACACCGATGGGAGCAGGTTCACCTTCACCGGCGAGAAGGGAGCCTTACCAGCACAGGATGGACTCACGCAGAGGAGAGGTTAGCCCAACACTCATCAGTTGGCTAGCCTCATCCTTGGAGCAGTTGACGTGCAGAGTCCTAGTTTTCCTGCAGTGGTGGATCAGTATGCAGACATATTCCCCGATGACGTTCCAGGGCTACCTCCTCATAGAGAGGTAGACTTTTATATTTACATGTACCCCAGGACAGCCCCGACATCCACTCCAGAATATCGGATGTCCCCCACCGAGCTTCGAGAGCTACGAGTATAGTTGGAGGACTTGCAGGGCAATGGGATCATCCAACCCAGTGCTTCACCCTGGGCTTCCCCGATATTGTACGCCAAGAAGGCGGGCGGGAGCTTGCGACTGTGTGTCGATTATCATCGCCTGAACTAGGTGACAGTGAGGAACAAGTATCCGCTACCGAGGATTGATGACCTCTTCGATCAGCTCAAGGTAGCACAGTGGTTGTCGAAGATAGACCTCAGGTCAGGCTATCATCAGCTCAGAGTTCGAGACGAGGATGTGCAGAAGACGGCCTTCAGATGTCGGTATGGCCACTATGAGTTCTTGGTTATGCCTTTTGGCATAACCAACGCTCCACCAGTGTTCATGAGCCTCATGAACAGGACCTTCCAGCCATACCTCGATCGATTTCTCGTGGTCTTCATCAACGACATTTTGGTGTACTCGACGACGGAGGAGGAGCACGCCTACCACCTGCGGGTTGTACTAGACACACTCCGAGAGCACCAGCTTTATGGTAAGCTCTAGAAGTGCCAGTTATGGTTATGTGAGGTCCACTTCTTGGGGCACGTCATTTCTGAGGCGGGAGTTGCAGTGGATCCCATGAAGATCGAGGCAGTGCTAGCTTGGGATCCACCCAACAGCGTGACAGAGGTGCAGAGTTTCTTGGGCCTAACCGGATACTATCGAAGATTTGTGTCGGACTTATCCATATTTGCGGCCCCACTCTCAGCGTTGACGAAGAAGGGGAAGCCCTTCTTGTGGTCAGACAGATGTCAGTAGACCTTCCAGGAGCTGAGGCAGAGGTTGACCAGCGCACCTATCTCAAGGTTGCCTGAGGAGGGAGTTGGATACATAGTTTACTGCGATGCATCAGGGACCGGACTCGGGTGTGTCCTGATGAAGGAGCGGGCCCTGATTTCCTACGGATCACGTCAGTTGAGGCCGTATGAGTAGAACCACGCCACCCATGACCTGGAGTTGGCAGCAGTGGTCTCCGCTCTGAAGACATGGCGGCACTATCTGATGGGCGAGCGCTTTAAAGTCTTTTCTGACCATCAGAGTCTCAGGTACGTCTTCTCTCAGAAAGACCTGAACCTGAGACAGCGGCGATGGCTCGAGTTCCTCCAAGACTATGACTTTGAGATAGTCTATACTCCTGGGAAGGGGAACGTGGTAGCTGATGCCCTCAGCAGGAGGACGGGCATCCAGCTACTTGAAGAGGCGACAGAGCAGCTGGCCACTTTGCAGATATCTTTCGTGGATAGAGACGAAGCAGCCTTCCTTCAGTCTCTCATAGTCTCTCCTCCACTACTGCAGCGGGCCAGAGAGGCACAGCGTGGGGACACTGCCTTTGAGACGCGGCGTGCACATATATCCTCGGGACTGGCACCTGATGGGTTCTCCCTTGGAGCAGAGCACGACATCCTTCAAAGAGGAAGTACCGTGGTACCAGTCACTTTACGAGAGGAGGTGCTGAGAGAGTATCACACTTCTCCTTTGGCGGTGCATCCTGGAGTGGAGAAGATGTACCAAGATCTCAGATGACAGCACTGGTGGCCGGGCATGAAGAAGGCTGTGGCAGAGTTCGTTTCACGGTGCCTCACCTGCCAGCAGGTGAAGGCAGAGCATCAAGTACCAGCAGGCTTGGTACAACCCTTGGAGGTCCCAGAGTGGAAGTGGGACGAGATATCTATGGACTTTGTGAATGGACTTCCACGCACTTCCAGAGGTCCCGAATCCATTTGGGTGATTTTTGACCAACTCACAAAGTCGGCACACTTCTTACCCATCTGAGAGCAGGGCTCAGTGGAGAGATTGGGACGTCTCTACGTTCAGGAGATTGTACGGCTTCACGGTGTGCCATCGACTATTGTCTCCGATCGGGATGCTCGCTTTACTTCCCGGCTTTGGAAGGGGTTGCAGGAGGCGTTCGGGACGCGGCTACGTCTGAGCACCGCCTTTCACCCTTAGACGGATGGTCAGACGGAGAGGACCATTCAGACTCTGGAGGACATGCCCCGCACATGTGTCCTCGACTTTTGTCGCAGCTGGGAGGACCACCTACCTTTGGTGGAGTTTGTGTACAACAACAGCTACCACTCCACCATCGGGATGACACCCTACGAGGCGTTGTACGGAAGGCCTTGCAGATCTCTTTTGTGCTGGACAGACCCTAGGGAGTCAGCACTTGTGGGACCAGAGATGGTCCGGGCCATGACAGAGAAGGTCCAGGTCATCCAGGAGTGGATGAGGACAGCACAGAGCCGGCAGAAGTCATATGCTGACAGGAGGCGGAGGCCACTAGAGTTCGAGGATGGCGACCACGTCTTCTTGCAGGTCTCCCCTCGAGGTGGTTTTCGGAGATTTGGCCGAGGCGGCAAGTTGTCTCCACGCTTCATCGGGCCTTTCCAGGTCCTCTGCAGGGTTGGAGAGGTGGATTATCGCCTGGCTCTGCTACCTCAGTTGCACCGGGTGCACGATGTCTTCCACGTATCCCAGCTGAGGAGATACGTGCACGACCCGACACACATCATTGACTATGAGGAGAAAGATGTGGATGATGGGGAGACTTTTACGGAGGTCCCGGTGGAGATAGAGGATCGACATGAGTGGGTCCAACGTGGGCGATCGATTCCTCTTGTGCGCATCAGATGGCAGCACGAGAACTTCCAGGAGAGCACATGGGAGCGGGAGGTTTAGATGCGTGCTCAGTACCAACATTTGTTTCCCTAGTTTTTAATGTATCTTTACGGGGACGTAAAGCCCTGAGGTGGGAGTAATGTAAAGACATTTAAATTTCAAGGAATTTTTTTTCTTAATTTTCTTTGGAATTTTACAAGAGTGCAGTTTCTGACGGAACCTGATTCCGAGGCCCGGTGTGCCCGGAATCATTTTCGGAAGTTTGGCTTGGGTACGTTCAGTGAACGGACGTGCGTGTTTTTCTAACTTTTGAACCGGTTCCTGTAATCGAATTCTGAGGGCACCGATGAAATCGCAGCGCCAGTATTCGCTTAGAAACACCTCTTCCGGAGTTGCGTTTACTCGGGTGTGGTTTTTAATTTTCAGGCTTAAGGTTATGAAATAAAATAATTTTGTCAACTGACGCGTTTTCTTAAATTCTCAACAGACTATTTAATTGGGCGGTTTATTTCGTAAATTAAATGAGCTGTTTCTTTCGTTGAATTAATTCAACGAATTGATGGTTCATTACTTACCCGTTTTCGTTTGTTGGCATAATAATAAAATAAGACCAACCTATCTTTTGGAGGATTACACGTTGAGATAGGATCCTTGAACCTTCATCCTCCTTCGCGAAGAACGCGAAGAACGCGAAAAATGTGAAGAACGCCGAACCCTAAAATCGACGCCGTGACGCCGTGATCCGCGACGCCGACGTTCCCTTCCTGCAACGTTCTTCTGTGACGACTCTTCCTCCGCGACGGATCTTCGATCGGCTGCTTGAGGTAAGACTCTCGGACTTTCTTTTTAATCTCCTTCATGGTTCTTTACCAAAACACGAATTTAATTAATTAAATTAAATCTGTTGTTTCATGGTCCGTTGAGTTCGCCGACTCAACGCTGTGTTCCGCGACGACGCGACGCCCTTCCGCGATGACGCGACGATCTCCACCTTCCGCGATGAGAAATTCCGCGAAGAACGCTCGCGACCGACGACTATGAGGTAGGGAATTATTTTGGAATTACCCCTTTTTTTATATTCACGTAAATGTTTCTTTAAAAAGTTAAAGAACGGGTTTGTGAACAATTTTAAATTTATTAAATTTTATGTTTCCGTTTAAATGAGGAACCCATTTTATGAAACAATTTTATTTCATTAAAATTTGTTTCGGATATGCGTTCATGTGTTGAACTTTAATTCCTCCCGTTACTTATCTCTAACGCGGAGGGTGCGGGCCAATCGAACACGGCCCGACGACCCTCCGTCGTTCTTCGTTTTTGTGCGGATTTGACGGGCAACGACGGAACATGCCACAACAGATGTTTGACAATCCCGAAGTGAAGAACGAAACCCGGGAGAGGCAATGACACAGACGGGAAGAAAATCGGGCCACCGGAACGACTCCGGCAGCCCGTGGAAGCCGGCGGCGTCGCCCGGCGCGCCGCCGGACGAGACCACCGCGGCACCGGCTACGACGTCCGGCGCCAGAGAGACACCTCGCGGGTGTCACGCGGGGGCGGCGGCTCCCCCCTGCGTCACTCGGGACACGGCTGCAGCCGCGTCCAGTTGTCTGGCCGACACCCCGTGGGTGCCGCAGGGGTGTCACGTGGGGGTGGCGACTCCCCACCACGCCGCTCGGCCGAGCCGAGCCGGGTTGGCCGAGCTAGGCTGGTCCGACCGGCAGGGCCGTGCCCTGGCCGGACCTGACCGGGTCGGACCAGGTTGACCCGGTTTGGACCGGGTTGACCCGGTTCAGCCGACCCAGGGGGGGTCGGGCCGGGTCGGCCCGGGCCCGGACCCCCCGTCTTCGGACGGTTTTCGTTCAAATGAACGTATCTTGAGCTACGGGTCTCCAAACAACTCTCTGTCAGCGGAAACGCGATGCTTGGATCGAGACGGTCATTTTGGTATATCGCACTCAAGGTTTCAGAATACTTTGGATTCGGTCGGGTTGGTTCGTACATGAAACCAACCAGGCCCTCGGAGCGGAAACACTCATCTCTTGAGCTACGGACTTCCGATTGACGTGCCGTCAGTTTCGCTTAATTCATCTAAGGGAGACGGATCATTTGGAACACTCTGCCCGAGGTTTGGACGTAGGTGGAGTACGGTCAGGTTGGTTTTTCCTTAATAACCAACCGGGCCCCTGGGACGAAAAAGCTAATAACTCTCAGACCGGGCGTCCGATTGACACGCCGTCTGCGACGTTGAGTTCCTATTGACGATACGAAACTTTTGGATACATCAACATTGGTATTTGTGACAGTTGATGTATCGGCCTCTCGGCTCGTGGAGCGGACCCTACCGAACGAGCTTGCTGTGTGCGGGAACCCTAGAGCTGGCTGCGACTGCTTCTTCGACGGCGACGACCGTGCAGAGATCCTCAGTGGACTACGGCGACGACCGTGTAGAGATCCTCAGTGGACTACGACGATGACTGTGCAGAGATCCTCAGTGGACTGCGATGACTACAGCACTCAGCGATCCTACGTGGATCAGTGCTACAGGTCCTGTGTGGGCCCGATCCTGTGTGGGTCCGATCCTGTGTGGGTCCGCGCTCAGCGTTTCTGTGTGAGCCAGCGCCTACAGGTCCTGTGTGGGCCTAATACTATGTGGGTCATTGCGGGGGTCAGTTACCTATCGATCCTTCGTGGGTCCAACGACTTAGATGTATTAGTGATCATCTTTATCGTCATCCAAAGAAGTATACCTGTGTGTGCTGAATCTTCTGTTACTCTCCTTTGTGGATTGTGTTGAGCTATCCTGTGTGGATTTACTGTTTACCCTCCTTTGTGGATTGTGTTGAGCTATCCTGTGTGGATTTACTGTTTACTCTCTTTTGTGGATTGTGTTGAGCTATCCTGTGTGGGTATACGTTTTGCATCCATGTGTGGACTTGGTTGTGCTTGGGCTCGAACGTTGGAGCCGAACGTGAATTGATGACTTAGGTATATGTATGGGCATATACCTAAGCCGTGTCAGATGTTACTTCGTGATTGTATCTTTCCTTTTTGGATTATCCTTTGTGGATTTCGGGAGACCTTCGGGGGTCTCGGGGTCCCTACTTAGTAGCTTATACTCACCCCTGCACGGGCTATGCCTGCACTTTGTGGTGTTGGTTGCAGACGACGGACAACGCTGATCGTGGTGGAGGCGTGCGGAGCAGGACGGTACCTGGAGATGGGCCACTAGGCGGGACGTACTCGGAGCGGTCAGGTGGACCCGAGGATTAGTGGATGCTATCTGTACCCACCCTTCAGGTGGGACTTCCAGAGGACGGCTCGACGCTGCGGCTTTTCCTTTCAGTTGCTGTTTTTCCTTTCAGTTGTACTTTACATTTGGGCTTGTATTTCCGGCCCCTTTTACTTTCAGCACAGCTTGTACCATTTTTACTTAGTGTTTACTTTTCCTCTTGCTTACTCTGTGGTTCTCGTTTAGTTTTCAAAGGCAATGCCTTCCCTTTTTGTTGGGATTTACGCCTTGGTGCTAGTCGCCAGCCCCTGGCCTATGGAAGGCGGGCTTGGGGTAGTCACGGCACGGGCCCTGGGGACGGGCTGTGACACCTTCCGCACTGATAACAAAACACATGGTTCCCATCATGAGAGGCTAACCCCCACTTCTGACAACATTGCTAGAAACTTTCTAAACAATGCTTCTGACCTTTCGAAGAAGCACCACTTGTCCGCCCAGCTGGCACGACAATCCCACCACCTGATGCTCCCTTCAGGTTCCATTCAGAGATGAGTGCTTGATCCATCAGCTCTGCAAAATTCTTCATGTGGAAGATATTCCCTTGAGACCTGATATCAAGTCTCAACCAATCCTGGAAACGCCTTGCTATCACTACCTCATCCCCGGCTATCAGTGGGACGAAGCATCACAAATCAGTGAAGCAACTAGCATATTCCATCATCGATATCAATCCCTGAGTCAGGATCAAAAAATCTACAGCCCACTCATACCTCCAAGTCTCTGGGTACAAATGATCCAGAAACTTCTCCTGAAAAACGTTCCACGACATCCCCTCAGCCTGCTCGGTCGGAGCCTGAATGTCCCACCAACGCCTTGCCTAGCCCCGCAACATGTAAACAGACAGCTTTACTCGCTTTTCAACATGGGTCTTCAGATGATCTAGTATCGTCTGGACAGACTTTAACCAGAACTCCTCTGCCTCTAGCCCAACCTATCTGGTGAAGGTCGGAGGGTGCTACAGCTAGAACTCCCTTGTCATCTCAAACATACTCGGTGCAACCCGCCCTTGGTCCCGATCCATCATCTCCATAAGGCAAGCCAAGTTCTATCGGAACTGGTCTTCTCTACCTTCATTGATCACCATATTTTCGTTCTCTTCTACCAGAGGAGTGTTCTCAGCAACATCCTCTCATTTCCCAACTGGAAATCGACATCGTGGTGGCATCTCTCTACATTACCAAACACGAGATTTAACACACATACCATAAAACTGTCACTACTTCCTCAAAAAGCAATTTACTAGCTACAACAACCCATTTTCATATACTAATTTAATAACATTAGCACCTCAAATTCCCCACCCCGACCATCCCTACCGTGGGCCATGGTCCACATGGGGTAAACAACCATGCACTACCACCTAACTCACACAACGCTTTACAAAACATTTTCCACTTCGTTTCAAATCCCTATGTTTCATTAAACATCTTTTACCCACTTGTTTTATTTCTTTATTCTCATTATTTCTTGGTTTCATGAAATGCATGATCCACCCTACCTTCATGCCTCACACACCCTTCCCGTGCGTGTGCCTAACACGATGCATGCCACCTATCTCCGTAGGTACCTACAATGATGCATGAATGCAAATACTCATGTCGTTAAATCCACGAGCCAAATATTATAAAATAGTCACATCAAACCACATGGGCATCACCCAACGGTGAAATATCATCAACTGTAACAACACACAAACAAGAACCACATTTCCCACAAAGGGTGACTTGGTTTTTCCGTCATACCTGGGTAAGCTACTCCCAAACACGAGCTCATTACCAAGGCCCGACAAATCTTTACCCTTGGTAACCTATCCAAAATAAAAAGACCTTAGATAAGGATAAGAATGACCTCCTCTAATACCACTTTTTAACATCCCTGACCTGGAAGCCACTAAAACTGTTCTCCGAGCCGGGTGGTTACATGACCTTAAGCGTGCCTCCATGTACGCCAAAGGCTGCCGACTAGCAGCAGGGGTCTAGGGAGTCAAGTGGGGAGACTATACCCCCTTTCTATCAGATTAAGCCATAACAGAAATAAACTAAATAGCAGAAAAAATAACCAATAAACAAGGAACATGTATAACAACCATTTCCAACAATAAACACGCCATGTCATACTACAAGTGCAAGAGTGAAAAAAACCCAAAATAAAGACAACAACCAAAATCCCCAAAATGGTTCTGACTCCAAGTCTGGATCCTCTCCCAAGTGCTACCCATGTCCACTCACTATCTAGAAAGGACCTTTTCCCTTCTCCTGACTTGCAAACATAATGTCTGCTCGGGTACCCAATGGCGGCCCGAGCAGGGTGTGAGTACAACTCAGTAGGCCACCACCAACGATGTCTACAAAATACCTAGTATAAACAAGTAGAGAATGCAAAAGGAATATGAATGATAATTACCAAGTAATTACTTGAGGTTCCATTAACAAATTCAGGGCCAAATCCATTGCCACTTCCATCACCATTCATTACACACCAATTATCATCACTTACCAATTCATCACATTTCCATGGGTTAATCACACACATTATGTCTCATGGGTTTATGACCGACAATCACGAAAAAGAGGGTAGAAAAATCATTATCCTATCTCACTAGAACTAACCCCTTATGATAATCATAACCTCACCTCGAAGCCTCAGTCCGGGTGGATGCAACTGTTAGGAGAATAGATCCACAGTCCTCGTTGCTAACCTGTGCATTTAGGGTGGAGTTCAGAGCATCAGTCTTTACTCAACCCATGGGCATAGATCCTCAAGTCATACCCCACACTACCAAGCAATGTGCACATTATATTATAAATAAATAACCATCAACCCTCCATAACATTCCCCTTGGAAAAACCATTCCCAAAAAACCACATGGGAATTCACATCATGCCTTAACCCATTAACACATTACCATTTCACATCATTTAACCATTCACCTAATTACTATGTGTTATTCCTATCTCACTAAGCATTCAACACTAGACCCATAATTCATCCAATTATGATCGTTAATCAGTTTACACATTAACTCATTCAACCTGTTCATCATTCCCATGAATCAACCATTCAACCCATTCCAATTAACCCTTAGGTTATTTCCAAGTCTAGGTGCATCACCTAACTTATATTCCATGTTCAAACAATCATTCCAACATATTCATCAATTTATCTACCCTTTATTACAACAAGGCCACTTGTTTAATTAAAATCCCATGTCCGGGGAAAGCCGGCGCATCGCATGGATGGCCCTAAATTAGGTCAAGTCAAACCCAACACATCCCATGGGGATCGTGAGGGTTTCCATTTACCATTTTAAACACAATTATTACCAACCATGCTAAGGTTATTCAAAACATAACCACGGGAAATCAAGAACACAACTATACATGCAAAAATACCAAAATAACTATGGGATGTCACTTGTAGACCACCTACCTCGAAACTGCGGTAGAACACACCCTCAACCGAGTCCATAGACCACAATACGACTAGACTTTGGAGCTTCAACCTAGAACTCACCCAAAAGAAAGGGTTTTAGAACTTCAGAACAAGAAGGAGAGAAGATACAAACCCTAAACCAAAAGGAGAAGCGAAGATGTGATTAGCCTTACCCGGAGCTTCGATCTACAACCAACGGCGCTTTAAACAGCCAAGAAATGAAGGATAACCACCCTTGGGATGTTTGGGTCATCCAAGTTCGTCACTAGGGTTGACAGGGGATGAATGGAGAAAAATCCCGAGTTTGGGTTTAAAAGCCCGGAGTGGAAAACTTGTAATTTTTCCCAATTTTAAGAGGCATCACGGTTTAGCCACAAAGTTTGATAAACCGTGCGCAAACCCTGTGCATGCTACTGCCCGAAGGAGAAGTGTTGCATGGTTTACCTGGGCAGGCTACATGGTTTTCCCTGGCCGTGCACAGGCTGTGCGCCCGGGCCTGTCTTGCCTAGCTTTCCTTTCATCCAAGTCCCGAGCCCCTGAAACACTCCCAAGGCCTTTCATACTTTCAGAAGACATCCCCTGAAACCCAGAACAAGGGATTCAACCAAAACATAATGAAAACATACCCTTTCAAAAAAACCAGGATCTTACAAATTGGGTATTTAATTTTTGAGGATTGAGAAAAGGGGTTTTCTTTTACAATAGAATGGAGGGGCACTCTGAGAATTCTGCAAAATATTATATTAAAATAATACTATTCTAGAAACAAATTCATTAAAATATCCTATAAAATCATAAATAATGAACATTTAGACCATTTAATATCTAGGTTTTTTATTATTTAATACTTTAACAATTTTTAAATAATTTAATAAAATATTACTTCCATATAGTATCATTATTGATTTTTTTTTTACTTTTTGTTACTTTGACTATAAAATCATCATGAATTCCAGTAATATTCGAAAAATATATTTAATTATATACTAAACATGGATTTCAAATATATATAATTCAATTATCATATTAAATAACTAAAATTATATTATTTTATTATTTTAAATTACATTTTTTAGTTTTCTTCATTAAATAATTAATTACTCTATCATCCATGTGCAAGAATTTAAGTTAATTATTTATTCTTCAAAAATTATAAAAAAATTACCATGAAAAATATAATTATTCTATTTTTAAGAAAATATAACTTCTCTATAACTCAATATTAAAAATTTGACCTATAATAAATACAAGACTGTGACATGTTTGAATTTTCATTAAATAAAATACTATAATGGTAGTAATATAATTCTTGTGGCCCCCAAAGCACATAAATTGGACCCATGGATTATAATGTTTCATATATAACCATAAAATAATACTTATCTATTTTTTGTGAAATTTAACATGACTTATGATTTTATTCATTATATAAGTTTCCACATATACCCGTTACAATTGTAAAAACATTACCAAGCATACTATTAATATTTTCCATAAATAATAGCGACCTATTTACTAAATTTGACCCACTTTTCCCAAAAATGTTTTCTATTTTAATAAATTAAATGAAAATAATTTTCATAATTTAATTTATAAATAAACAGTAATAACTAAATTAAAATAATTTTTTTTGTTGAAAAAATTCCCTTTTAAATATAAAATGCTCTCATACAAAATTCAAGAAAAAAAATCAATTTTAAGAATAAAAAATAAATTATTTTAAGACATAATAATATAATTAAAATTTATAACTAATCCAATATATAATTTTATTGTTAAAATATAAAAGAAGAAAACATAGTCTTGAAAAAAAAATTAACTATACCTTGAATAATATATATTTGTATAAAATTATAAAAACTTCATCATAGGATTATCTTGAACGGAATAATTTTATAATTTAAATTAATTTTTAAATTAATTTATAAATATATTTTATAAAAATTCTTGAATTTAATTATATTAACCTCCCAAAAATATATTATTTTTTTTGATAAAAATATATTTATTTTGAAGAATAAAATGACTTTTCTAAATGTTGAGTACTTATTTTAAAAATATTTAATCAATAAATTTTAAATGAGTGAAAAATTAAATATTTTGATAATTTGGTTAATAATATTAGACCATTCCAATTTAATAGCTTGGGTATAGCTGTCAGGTTTAAATAATAAAATTTCATGGTTCATCTTGGATAAGGTTTTTTATATTATATTCTATAAAAGATTGTCTTTCCTTCTAAAATCATGAGATGAAACATTCTACCCCACAGTAAAATTATAAATTTCATCCTCATAACTTGATATTTTGTGGGAAACAATAATTCTACTATTCAAAAATGAATTGTTTAAATCCCACATCATAAAAAGGATTAATTGAAATTCCACTTGATAAGAGATAAAAAGAGAGCATAATGGTCTTCTAGAATAACACATAACTATATATGAAAATAGTTGAACATTTTTGGGAAGTTTAAACAAGTATATGAAAGATAAAATAAACACCTATAAATAGAATGAGATATATAGAGAACACGGTCATGAAATATTTAGGAATTTCAGAACAATAAATTTATGATTGGCTGAAAGTCAATATTTCATGGAAAGAAAAGTAAAAAATTAATGTTCTTGTTTGAAATTAAATTTTTTAGAGTTATGGAATTTT
The DNA here is from genome assembly GCA_963277665.1 of Viscum album. Taxonomy (NCBI): domain Eukaryota; kingdom Viridiplantae; phylum Streptophyta; class Magnoliopsida; order Santalales; family Viscaceae; genus Viscum; species Viscum album. The sequence continues at coordinate 1,722,738,308 of OY728163.1, forward strand.
TTAATATTATAGTGTAATAAAATAAGTAAATAAACTTACAAGAAAATAATAATTACATTTATTAATCAATTTCAACAACTAAATCATTTTTTTCTCTAAAAGATGAGTATGAATTATCATGGAATAAGAACTAGAATAAACTACTACCAAAAAACATAAAACTCAAAATAATAACACTATATTCTTCCAATAATTAGGTATTAACAAAAAAAATTACGAGAAGATAATATAATTACCCAAAGTGAGTTAACCTTCATACTAAGAATATATTTGATAATTATTAAAATTAAATATTAATACACGAAGTTCATCAAAAATCAATAATGTAATTACTAACATTAATGTTCCTAAAATATTTTAAGGATATTTATTGAAGTCCAAAAATCATATCAACTTGATCACATAGTCTTCCATGATAATTTTAATATCTATCCCCAGTTCACAACAATGATGCTTATAGACTTATAATAAAATTTTCAATACCCTAATATGATAATGTCCATGACATTCTAATTAATATCACGAATAATCCAAATCACTATATATTGAATATAACATAAAATATGATTCTAAAATAAAATTCATCCATTATTAATCAATTAATATTCCACATAAATTTTTAAACCTCTATAAAATTATGTTAAAAAAATAAAATTAATCTTATTTTGAAACAAAATTAACCACTGAATCACTGAATCAGTTTCCAGTACCATGGTTATATATATATAGTAAAACTATGTTTTCAACATCAAGTTTCTATTAATCCATAGAATATTTTAACTAAAAATAAAATTTCATACTAACTACGAAACCATGTAGGCTAGAGGTAGTTGATGATTCATTCTATCTCTTTAGTTGTGGATACAAGCACCATGACCCAACCTGATGTTACGTGTTATTTCATGTCCTTTGGGATGTACTTTTTTAAAAATCATATTTATATAATCTTTATAAAAACAAAATAAATTGGAGAAAACTTCTCATATATAACATTCAATATTCCCAACATTAATGATTTTTTTGACCATAAAAGATATATTATACATTACATTTTGGATGAAAAATATGCATTAGCCCGTCATCATAATGAAATAAAAGATAATATAATCCCAACAGGATATACATAACATTATGAATATTCCCACAAAATGTAAAGGTATTCTTCCTAAAATAACACATCAAATTTAACCTCATGGTTACAGAAAAATAAACAACAAAAAACATCTCCCAAAATTTCATTAATCACATTATAATATCATTACTTAAATCCTGATAAAATTATATGATATTAAATATATAATAAAGATCAAAATAATATATCAATGATGTTATCCAGAACTCTTAATTTTACCTCCTTTGGAAAAATCATAATCTAAAAAGTAATATATACAATCCTCTGATACCAATTATAAGGACATAGTCATGATCATTATGTAATATCGAGTTATATGTCAAGACATCATTATCTAACATTTTAAGATATTTTAATGTTAATTCATTAATAGAATTTGGTCATAAATCATGAATATAAATATATATTATAATGGGGATACATCTAATCATTATTTATTTTCCCCACCATATATATATATATATATTAAAAAATATGATTTCATCTCATGAAAAATAATGATGACATTAAACATTAACTCTTTCCTTCCATTACTCATCCATAACTCTGGGAATAAAATTTTAAAACTCTATATGAGGGGAAAATATGATTAAGATACATAAAAATAAATAAGGATCCGTTAGTCCGAGAATACTTCTAGTAATTTTCCTTTTTCACGATATACATTCTGATCAAATTATACATAATTTTCTCAAGAATCAACTTTTTCAGAAAAATTATTTCCATAAAATAGTTAATGATTAATAATATATGGAATATAAAACCCATTATGTTTTATTAAAAAACATGTTAAAATCATGAATACATTTTCACAAATCATTAATAGAAAGAAATAAAAAGTTGGTAAGAATTCCCTTGAACATAAAATCTATAAATTTCCTTGTGAAAACATGACTTTTTTAAAGACATACCAACAAAATAAAACATATATAAAACCTGGAGAAATAATTTTATCATAATTATTTATATAAAAACCATAATAGATACACATGAAGTAACGCTCAGGGTTATACATATAATAACAATTTCAATTATTCTTGGAGTAGCCATTATAGTTACATTTGGAATAACCATCACATTCAATAACCACCATAAACGTACATAATGAATTGGAGGGAAATGACTGACCCACCTAAATATTTTTTTATAATGAATCAACCAGTTATCATAAATAAAGCCCAAGAAACATAACAAAATCATAAAACATGAATAAATTTTTCATATAAACAGTATATATAGAAAATATCTAATTCAAAATAAAAAATATGCACATATAAAGAGAAAAAATTATTATAAAATAACCCTGTAATCATGTAATGGATATTTAAATGAAAATAAATTTCAATAAGGTAGAAAAATATACTCATTTTGTATAAGAATAAAAAATACTTCTATATTTTTGTTGGAAAAGTCACAAAGTACCTCTTAGAAAAAAAATACAGTGAAACAATTGATTAAAAATTAAAACAAGGGTATAATTAAAATTAAAAATAATAGAATAATAATAAAAACGTTCATCAATTTTTTCATAAAATATTGATTTGGAAGAAAAAGGGATTTTAAATAGAAAATTTGAAATTTTATTATTAAAGGAAAGTCCCTAACCTAATTATGATAAATAAAATATTATATTTGACCCCATAAAAACAAAATTATATTTCATACGTTATTAATAACCCTTTTTATTATATTTCATTTTTTATCACTTATTTCCATTTATATACAACTAATTAATCAAATTTGTTTAGGTCAAATACTTTTAAAATATCAGGTACATTAGTCCAAAATGACTTTGGATAGTTGACTACAGTCAAAGAGTACATTATTAAATAATAATAAAAATTATTCATTAAAAATTATCATTTTTATAAATCAATTATACTTTTGAATCCATCCATTAAATATGGTTATGAAAAAATGAACTACATTAGAAGCATGTAGATTGTAGGTCGTACTAATGAATGAGAAACACTTCCATTTCCAATAATTATATTTTAAAGAATAAAATTATTCTTCTATTATTATATAATGATAATAATATCATATAAATATAATTTTATTATATATCATGAATTTTATTTCATGATGAAAATCACATCACATCGCTTCGTGGAGGTGGTAGTCCAACCATACGCACGAATTTTAGAATCATTTTTCAGTTCATGGAAAATTAAAAAAATAAATGATATATTATATTTTCATGAAGATAACTATTTCATGAATATTATATATAAATATTTAATAGATTATAATTAACAGGCGTGCGATATAGTGATGGAAAATGAATTACATCGTTTTATGATTTGGTAGTCTACTATACACATGAATAGTGAATCATTTTCCAATTTCATTGAAGTGGAGAACGAACTAGGTCACAAAACAACATAAAAACTGATAATTATATCTTATATAATGGAATTCTTATTTTCATGGTTGAATAAGTTTTTAGGGGTGTGAAAGATTAAATAAAACTAAAATATGTATATCAAAAACTATACATTTGTTTGAAATAAATATTTTTATTAACCTATTATCACCTATAACATTGGTATTATGCCTAAAAAAAGACCTCTATAATTAGTATCAAGAATCTCAAAATGTATTTTAATATTTATTCATTAAAATAAATGGGTTATAATGTGTATATTGTGGATAAGAAGAGGGGGCCTTTTATATTATAGGGTGGAGCACTCTTGTAATTCAACATAAGTTTAAAATATAATAATTCTATTTGAGTGCCAATTTAAAATAAAATGATATATAAATGAATATAGGATTTATATTTATATCATATCATATCACATTTTTAGTTACTTAATTTTTTATGGGTTTTAAATAATTTAATAAAATATTTATCCCATAAAATATCATTACTATTAATTTTTATAATATTCATTACATTTTCATTAAAATCATCATGAAAAAAATTAAACTATGAAATAGATATATTATTATATAATAAAGATTTATTTATAATCTAAATATTATATATAACATCAAATATCTCTAATTATAAATATATTAACATTTTTAATACTATTTGTATTATATTTTTCATTAATTGAATAATTAATCCAAATGCACTATGCAAGAAATTCATGTAAATAGTCATTTCCTAAAAATTGAAAATAAATTATCATGATGAATATAATGATTTTATATTTATTAATAATAAGTATAGTTGAAAATAATCCATATGTAACACCGTCATAATAATATAACACTACTTAAAAACAGCGGTGTGACATGTATGACTTTTCATTACATAAAATACCACAAATGTCATAATGTAATATAATTTTTCCCAAAAGGTAATAAAATACAACATTGGGGTTGTATGGTAGATATATTCCCATCTAATAAAATTTTGTTATGTTTTTTTCATTAAAAAGTTCTTATCATTTTATTTTAAGCCTATGATAAAGGATTTATTGGTTTTTAAGAATATAAAGAATACTATTGTTTCTATTAATATTGATAAAAAATAAATGATATATTTTTTTAAAAAATAGACACAATGACTCAAAATGAGGAACATATTTTAAAAAATTCAAAACATATTAGTAATATATTTTAATTTAACACTTAATCGGAAATACTCAATGAAAAATAGTTTTTTAGAAGAATATTCCTTTTAAATATAAAATATTATTATACAAAATTAAATTAAACAATAAATTTTGAAAATAATATTTGATTAATACTAAGTTGAAAATAAATAATTGAAATTTAAAACTAATCAATTTAATAGTTTTACCTTGACAATTATTTATAATAAAATAAAATATTATATTTAAATTAGTATTTTCCAATATTCCTTGCAAAATCAATATTTTTCTAAAATTATAAAAATACTATCTTATATTATTTTTGACATAATTAATTTAAAAAATAAATTTTTTCAATTAAATTTCCTATAATATATAGATTTTAATTATAATAATCACCAATAAAAAATAATTTTTTTTTTGAAGAAATCATATTTTTTGATGAATAAAACTACTTTGCAAAATAAACTAATATTATTTTAAAAAAATAATTAATTAATACATTATAAATGAGTTGTACCATTATATATTTTATAATGATATTGATATTACAGATTCCCACCAATTTAATAGATAGGTTATAATAGTAACATTTAAATAATATTATTTCATTATTTATTTAAGCTTAGTTATGTGTATATTATATGCTGTCAAACATGGTATTTCCATTAAATATATTTGGATGTTATAAATGATCTATTATATTTAGTTTACGGTTTCCAACTATTATTATCATATTGTCATACCATGGTGCTATTTATTATGTAGATATCTCCATTTATTACGCATTTGAGGTCACACATTATAATGATTAAATTCCCCAAGAAATATGAAAAATTGAATTATATATGATATATCCAAGAAGGATGCTAGTTATGATGAACTTAGGTGGTGATGATGTAGTCCAATTATGAAAAAAAAATTACATGTTAAAAATTCAAAATATATTTAGATAATAAGATTGTAGAATGGATTGTTATTCCATGTAATGAATATTAATTTAATAATATTTGATATATATGTATAAAAATTATAGATCAATACATTATATATGATAATATATATTTTTTGAGATATTGAGCACCATTTATGAAATATTATGTTTATTAATCTTGTCACGACCCATCCTCGTGGCCCGTGTCGTGACTACCTCAAGCCCGCCTCCCATAGGCTAGGGACTGGAGACTAGCACCAAAGGCGTAAATCCCAACAAAAGGGAAGATATTGAATTTATAAAGTAAACAAACACCATAGAGTAAGCCAGTATAAGTAAACACTATGTAAAACTGGGTACAAAAGTAAGTGCGGAAAGTAAATGGGACAGAATGCAAACCCAAACTGAAAGTAAAGTACAACAGGAAAGAATGTACTGCAACTGAAAGTAAAGTAGTAATGTCAAGCCATCCATTAGAAGTCCCACCTGAAGGGTGGGTACAGATAGCCACCTCAGCTCCATGGGTCCAACCATCCGCTCCGTGTACAACCTACCCAGTGGTCCACCTCCAGGTACCGAATTCTCCACAAGCCTCAACCACGAACAGCGTTGTCCATAATCTTAATCCAACACAACGTAGTGCGGGCATAGCCCGTGTCGGGGTGAGTATATACGCTACATAGTAGGGACCCCGAGACCTCCAAAGGTCTCCTGGGTTCCACAAAGGATAATCCACAATGAAAAGATTCAATCACGAAGTAATAACCAACAGTACTTATGTATATGCCCATAGATATACCTAAGTCATCAATTCCCATTCGGCTCCAACATCCGAGCCCATGTTCGATCACGTCCACACCGGATAGTACAACCCAATCCACACAAGAAAGCACAACAAAATCCACATAGGAAAACAAGTCAATCATATCAAAGATAATGATTGAAAGTCAAGACTCATCTCACATAGGTATACTTCTTCGTAAGGTGATAGAGATAATAAGATATAGCCATTGATTCATCTAAGCTAGGACCCACATATGATACTAAACCAGCTAAGCTATCGGACCCACATAGGATACATACCAGCTACTCTGTCAGACCCACATAGGATAGAAAGAATAGAGTAAGACACTTCCAGACCCATATAGGATACAAGAACAGTAGTCATTGTCGTCGAACCCACAGAGGATTTTATTACGGATTTCATCACTGCAGAACCCACATAGGATTTCAGTGCAGTCTTCATCGTCGTCGAACCCACAGAGGATTTCAGTACGGTCTTCATCACTGCCGAACCCACATAGGATTTCAGTGCAGTTTTCATTGCCATCGAACCCAGTGAGGATTTCAGTACGGTCATCATCACTTCTGAAACCACATAGGATTTTAGTGTAGTCTTCATCGCCATCGAACCCACGGATGATTTCAGTACTGTCTTCATCACTGCCGAACCCACATATGATTTCAGTGTAGTATTCATCGTCGCAGCCATCTCTAGGTTTCTCGCACATAGCATGCTCGATTCCGGGAGGGTACGCTCCATGAGCCAGGGGGTCGATAGATCATCTGACACATAGTCCATAGTTGATGTATTCAAAAGTTCTGTCTCGTTAAGAGGAACTCAACGTGACAGACGACACGTCAATCAGACGCCTTCTCTAAGAGTTATTGGCGTTTTCGTTCCGGGGGCCCGGTTGGTTATTAAGTCCAGACCAACCTGACTGCACTCCAACTGCATCCAAACCTCAAGAAGAGTAAAACAAATGGTCTGTCTCACTAAGATGAATCCAACAGAGTCGAAGACATGTCAATCGGACGTCCGAAGCTCAAGTTATAAGCGTTTCTGCTCCGAGGGCTCGGTTGGTTTCGTGTTCGAACCAACCTGGAAATACCCAAACATCTCAGAAATCTTGTCTGTAATATACCAAAACAACCTTCTCGATCCAAGGATCGCTACGCAACTAACGGTGCATCAATCGGAGATCCATAGCCCAGGTTATGAGTAAAAGACCGAAAGTGGTCCGAAAGTGGGGGGTATGGGCCCGGTTCGACCCGACCCAACCCCCCCAGGTCGGCCCGAACTGGGTCGACCCGATAGAGGTCCGGTTCTGGACCATTAGGGCGTGACCCGACCCGGTGGGTGCGGGCCGGGCCGGTGGGGCGCGGCCCGGTCCGGTCCCCTCCCCCCGGCCCAGCCCGGCCGGGTGGCCTGCTGGCTCGGCTAGCGGCCAAGCATGGGGGGATGCGGTCCCCCCCCCTTCCTTAGCTAGCGACGCGGCACTGGTCTCTGCGTCATCCCCAGGTCCCGTGCGGTCGCGGGACCGGTCGCCGCCACTGCGACTTCAGCTGCGTCGGTCCCTCCTAGCGGCGCGCCGGGCCGCCACCGCGCCGGCGACCCGCACCGCCGGGGAAGTCCGCTGGCCACCGGAGCCACTCCAGTGGTCCGTTCTTGCTCCTGTCTGCGCCTAGGGTCGTCTCAGGACCCGTACTTAACTGTGGAATCATCTAATAGCCTCTGCGGCCAATTCATTCATTGCCCGTCCATCTGCACGAAAAATAGACAATCTACAGAGTCTTCGAATCTCCTCAACTGTGTGGCGCAACAGCGCCACACTTCTTTTCTCATTCTTCATTGTTTCCGCGCGGTGCCGTTGCACCACGCCGCCCTAGCTCATACCGCAATCAAGTACAACCATCAAAGGGGGAGGAGGGTCGGCCGTGTTTGTGCGGTCCGACCTCCTCCCGTTATTATGATAACAGCTAGCCCAAATAGAAGTCCATAAACGGAAAATAAATAATTCACAGCAAAACAATTAACCCCTACCTCAAGATGTCGTCGAACAAATGTTCTTCATGGGAAATAATCATTGCGGAAGACGGGGTCACAGAACAAGGTTCCGTAAGTGTCGTCAGCATCATGGAGAAGAGAATCGTCGGCATCCTAGTACATGGCATCGCGTCATCGATCTCCGAGGATTTGGCATTCTTCGTCGTCCTTCGTCGGAGGCCAGAGTTCTTCGTCGGTGATGGTGCGTTCTCCGCGTTCTTCAAGGAGGAAGAAGATGATTCCAAGGCTTGATCAATTCCTCTCCAATTCCTCTCACACAACGATCCCACCCTTAATAAAATAAGACTTGTCTTATTTAATTAACACAAAATCCAACACCTCAATTTGAAATTCAAAATTAAAACACGATTTATTTAACGTGTGTTGACCAATTAATGAGGCGTTTAATAATCAAATTAAACGTGAGAGTTAACTTGGCATTTAATAGGGGTGTGTGGGTGAGTTACCAAATTAAATGCTTGTGGGAGTTAAAAAAAGGGGGTGGGGCTCTTGTGGTCCCCACCTCACTAATATCCTACCTAGGGAGTTAGGATACTAGTGGGTCTCACTCCAACCACCAAGCATAGGATTAAACTACCTTAAATAAAAATAAAATTGGTTGCACAAATTTTATTTTATTCATTACTTAACACACAATTTCTAAAAACCACACCATAGAAAATGCAGCACCAGAAAAGGTGTTCTTAAGAAATTATCGGAACTGTGGTTCTATCAGTGCCCTCAGATTTCGAATCCGAGCACCAGTTCAAAAGATAGGAAATCCCGCTCATTCGTTCACTGAACATACCCGATCTAAACCTCGGAAATTGATTCCGGGCACACCGGGCCTTGGAATCAGGCGCCGTTAGAAACTTCGTTCTTGTAAAATCCCTATGAAAATTAAGAAAAAACTTCCCTTGAATTTTACGCGTCTTTACATTACTCCCACCTCAGGGCTTTACGTGCCCGTAAAGATACATCATAAACTAGGGGAACAAATGTGGGTACTGAGCATGCATATGAGCCTCCCACTCCCAAGTGCTCTCCTGGAGGTTCCCGTGCTTCCATTTGATGCACACTAGAGGAATCGAACGCCCACATAGGACCCTCTTCTGTCGATCCTCGATCTCCACCGGGACCTCCAGAAAGGTCTCCCCATCGTCAATGTCCAGCTCCCCATGGTAGATGATATGCATCGGGTCATCCACGTATCTCCTCAGTTGAGATACGTGGAAGACTTCATGCACCCGGTGCAACAGTGGTGGTAGAGCTATGCAGTAATCCACCTCTCCTACCCTGCTTAGGACCTGGAATGGTCCGATGAAGCGTGGAGATAACTTTTCACCTCGCCAAAATCTCCATAATCCACGTTGAGGTGAGACCCGCAAGAAAACTTGGTCTCCATCCTCGATATCTAGTGGCCTCTACCTATTGTCAACATATGACTTCTGTCAGCTCTGAGCTGTCCTCATCCATTCCTGGATGACCCGGACCTTCTCTATCATGGCCAGGACCATCACTAGTCCCACAAGTGATGACTCCCCAGGGTCTGTCCAGCACATAGGGGATCTGAAAGGCCGGCCGTACAATGCCTCGTATGGTGCCATTCCGGTGGTGGAGTGGTAGCTGTTGCTGTACGTGAACTCCACTAAGGGTAGGTGGTCCTCCCAACTGCGACCAAAGTCAAGGACACATGCACAGAGCATGTCCTCGGGAGTCTGAATGGTCCTCTCTGTATGACCATCCGTCTGAGGGTGAAAGGAGATGCTCAGACGTAGATGCATTCCGAATGCCTCCTACAACCCCTTCCAAAGGAGGGAAGTAAAGCGAGGATCTCGGTTGGAGACGATAGATGATGGAACAACCTGAAGTCGTATGATCTCCTGAACGTAGAGGTGTCCCAAGATCTCCACTGAGCCCTGCTCTCTGATGGGTATGAAGTGAGCCGACTTGGTGAGTCGGTCGAAAATCACCCAAATGGAGTGATGACCTATAGAAGTACGTGGAAGTCTAGTCATGAAATCCATAGATATCCAATGCCACTTCTACTCCAGGAGTGGCGAAGATGTAACAGGATCTCAGACAACAGCACTGGTGGCCGCATTGCCTTTATAAAGTAAACAAACACCACAGAGTAAGCCAGCAGAAGTAATCACTAAGTAAAACTGTGTACAAAAGTAAGTGCGGAAAGTAAATGGACCAGAATACAAACCCATACTGAATGTAAATTACAACAGGAATGAATGTACAACAACTAATAGTAAATCAGCAACGTCAAGACGTCCACTAGAATTCCCACCTAAAGGGTGGGTACAGATAGCCACCTCAGCTCCACAAGTCCAGCCGTCTGCTCCGTGTACATACTGCCTAGTGGTCCACCTCTAGGTACCGACTACTCCATACGCCTCAACCATGTTCAGAGCTTTCCGTCGTCTGCATCCAACACAATGTAGTGTAGGCATAGCCCATGCAGGGGTGATTATACTCTACTCAATAGGGACCCTGAGACCCCCGATGTTTACCCGGAATCCACAAAGGATTATCGACAAAGGAAAGATACAACCACGAAGTAACAACCAACACTACTTAAGTATATGACCATACATATACCTAAGTTATCAATTTCCATTCAGCTCCAACATCCGAGCCCAAGTTCGATCACGTTCACAAATGATAGTACAACCCAATCCCCACAGGAATGCACAACATAATCCACATAGGAAAACAAGTCAATCATATCAAAGATAATGATTGAAAGTCAAGACTCAGCTCACACAGGTATACTCATTCGTAAGGTGATAGAGATGATCATATATAGCCTCTGATTCATCTAATATGGGACCCACATAGGATACTAAACCATCTAAGCTATCAGACCTACATAGGATACAGACCAGCTACTCTTCCAGACCCACGTAGGATAGCAAGAACAGACTCAGACACTGCCATACCCACGTAGGATACAAGAACAGTAGTCATTTCCATAAAACCCATGGACAATTTCTGTACGGTCTTCATCGCTGCCAAACCCACATTGGATTTTAGTGCAGTCTTCATCGTCGTCAATCCCACAGAGGATTTCAGTATAGTCTTCATCACTGCCGAACCCACATAGGATTTCAGTGCAGTCTTCATCGCCGTCGAACCCATGGAAGATTTCAGAATGGTCATTATCACTGCCGAACCCACAAATGATTTCAGTGTAGTCTTCATCGCCGTAGAACCCACGGAGGATTTCATTATGGTCTTCATCACTGCCGATCCCACATAAGATTTCAGTATAGTCTTCATCGTCGCATCCAGCTCCAGGGTTCCCGCATACAACATGCTCGATTTCAGGAGGGTCTGCTCCATGAGCCAAGGGGGGTTCAATACATCAACTGACACGTAGTCCGTAGTTGATGTATTCCAAAGTTCTGTCTGTTTATGAGGAACTCAACGTGATAGATGGCATGTCAATACGATGTCCGGTCTAAGAGTTATTGGCTTTTTCGTTTCAGGGGCCTGGTTGATTTTTATGTAAAAACCAACCCGACTGCACTCCAACTGCGTCCAAATCTCGAGTGGAGTAAGCCAAAAGGTCTGTCTCAATATGAGGAATCCAAAAAAGTAAACGACACGTCAATCGGACATCCGTAGCTCAAGTTATAAGCGTTTTCGCTCCGACGGCCTGGTTGGTTTCGTGTTCGAACCAACCCGGACGAACCCAAAGTTCTCCGAAACCTTTAGTGAAATATACTGAAATGACCACCTCGATCCAAGGATCTCTACACATCTGAAGGTGTGTCGATTAGAGATCCATAGCCCATGTTATGAGCAAAATAACGAAAGTGGTCTGAAAGTGGGGGGTCTGGGCCCGGTCAGACCCGGCCCGGCAGGGCGCTGCCCGACCCAGCCTTGCCGGGTGGCACGCTAGCTCGGCCAGCGGCCGATCATGGGGGGACGCGGTCCCCGCCACCCTTCCTTATCCCGCGAGGCGGCCTTGGTCGCTGCATCTTCCCCGGGTCACGCGCGGCCGTGGGACCTGTCGCCTGCCACCGCGGCTTCAGCCGCGACGGTCCCTCCTAGCGGCGCGCCGGGATGCCGTCGCCTCCGGCCACCGCACCGGCTCCCTGCGCTGCCAGCAAAGTCCGTTGGCCACATGAGCCACTCTGGTGGTCCGTTCATTCTCCCATCTGCACCTAGGGTCATCTCGGGACTCATACTTTACTGCGGAATCATCAAATAACCTCTTCGGCCTCTTCCGTCGTCGCCCATCGATCTACACGTCAAATAGACAATATTTGGAGTCTTCGAATCGCCTCAATGGCGCGGCGCGACGGCGCCGCGCTTCTTCACCCGTTCTTCATTGTTTCTGCACGGTGTCGTGGCACCGCGCCGCCCTAGTTTGTACCACAATCATGTACAACCATCAAATGGGGAGGAGGGTCGGCCCTGTTCGTGCGGTCCGACCTCCTCCTGTTATTACGATAACAGGAAGCCCAAATATAAGTCGATTAATGACAAAGAGATAATTCATGGAAAAACAATTAACCCCTACCTCAAGGTGTCGTCAAACGAAGGTTCATCGCGGGAAATAATCGTCGTGTAAGACGGCGTCACGGAACAAGGTTTCATAAGCATCATCGGCACCATAGATAAGAGAATCGCCGGCGTCGCGGTACACGGAGTCACATCATCGATCTAAGAGGATTCAGCATTATTCGTTTTCCTTCTTCGGAGGCCAACGTTCTTCGTCAGCGACGGTGCGTTCTTCGCGTTCTTCAAGGAGGAAGAATAGGATTCCACGACTTGAGCAATTCCTCTCCAATGCCTCTCACACAATGAACCCACCCTTAATGAAATAAGACTTGTCTTATTTAATTAACACACAAGCCAACACCTCAATTTGAAATTAAAAATTAAAACACGATTTAACTAACGTGCGTTGACCGATTAATGAGGCATTTAATAATCCAATTAAATGCGAGAGTTGACTTGGCATTTAATAGGGGTGTGCGGGCGAGTTACCAAAATAAAAGATTGTGGGAGGTGAAAAGGAAAAAAGGGGGTGGGGCTCGTGTGGGCCCCACCTCACTAATATCCTACATAGGGTGTTAAGATATTAGTGGGTCCCACTCCAACCACCAAGCATAGGTTTAAACTACCTTAAATAAAAATAAAATTGGTTACGCAAATTTTATTTTATTCATTACATAACCCACTATTTTTAAAACCACACCTGAGAAAACGCAACTCCAGAAAATGTTTTCCTAAGCAATTACCAGCGATGCGGTTCAATCGGTGCCCTCAGATTTCGATTCTGAGCACAGGTTCAAAATTTAGGAAAACCCAATCATTCGTTCACTGAACGTACCTGAGCTAATCTTCATAAATTGATTTCGGACACACCAGGCCTCGGAATCCGGTGCTGTCAGAAACTGCATTTTTGTAAAATACCAAAAAAAATTAAGAAAAAATTTACATTGAATTTTACGGGTCTTTAAAAATATAGTTTCTAATTTCTCTAAACTATTATGGTTCTAGGATTTTTTTTATGAGATGTATTGAATATCAATCTAAATGATGGATCATTTTACTATAATATTAGATGGGAACATCAGTTGGTATCAAGGAATGGTATATTTTATCATCAGATATTTTGATTATAAAAAATTATTGAAAACCATGGATATAAGAGTGTGAATATAAATATATAGTGCATGATTTCTAATATACTAATATTAGGGGTTTTCATAAAATACAACTCTGTTTGGATACTAAAAGGGGATTCTATTATTGCACTGATATAGCTATAGGTGATAACTCTGAAAGCGCAAGATTCAATGTTTTTTAAATTATCATTGGTGAATGATATATGAATCTAAGATTTCACACCCTTATAAACACTTTTAGGAATATTCTGGGGATAATTCAAAATTTCATGGTGAATAACTATGAATGATTTGAAATGATGATAAAAATGAATGACATGTGAAAAATTAATAATTTCATATATAGAGTATACATTTTCATGATTCATACAACAAATAAATTATTTTATTTACTAACTAATTACTCATTATTTTGATATTTTATCACACTATGATTTATTGTATTAATCAGTGGCAGGTCTAAGGAGTAATCATGTTAATTTTAAATGTTATGGTATAAGATAAAAATTTTATAATGATATTATAAATCAAATTAGAGATGGGATGATTTATTTTAGTTTTTTTACCCAACTCTCACATGCAATGAGAGGTATCAAAAATAATGCTTCACATTGAAATTTCAAAGGAACAAACTACTCGCTAATGAGACATTCATGCAGTAATTCCCAAAATCATTAAAAGCTTCTTTTGATTCAATTAAAATTGAAAAATGGATCATTACCATTAAAAATATATTCTCACTTATCAATAACCTAGAAAATGAAGAGTTCATCCTAGTAGTATAATAATTGAAAGGCCATACAGATCTACGGTGGAATCACTCAATAATAAAAATAATGTTATTAAAATTGACGTGAAAAAATGTGAAGAGATTAAGAAGGTATTTTTCAATATGTATTTTCACATAACTCTTCAAACAAAAAATTGAAGGTAATTTATTAAATTTAATTATATGGATGGTGAATCAATTTTTAACTATGAGGAAAATTATTTGAAACATGTTGTAAGGAATTTGTTTTTTGAAAGCTGGAAGATGATTATGTTTTTTATTGTTTTCAAATAAGATAAATAAGAAATGAAATCAACAAACATCATAAGATAAGAAAATTTGAATGACCATTGTATTAAAATGATTTGATTCACAGTTATAAAGAATGTATAATGGACTGGAATGTTTTTTTTCGGGAACTAGAGGTACATCGGAAACACTATGGGTCTAGAATGATATTTTTCATAATGAGAATTGAAATAGGATTATGTATAGATTTGATGAATAACCGATGATGATTTTCTGATCATGGAGTTCTCATCAAAAATATATTATCTCAAACAAAAATTTATGCAGGTCTTAATTGAGGTTTGGTTAGAAAGAAAGATATTTTTGGAAGAATTGGATGTTATAATACATTCCATTATATGTTATATGATTCTTTATCTGATCATTAACATGTATAAATCATGTAAAATTCATATTTAAAATCTAAAGATTGTGAAAGAATAATGTTCAAGAAAACAAAAATTTTTGGTCTCAGTCCATCATAGTGAGAACACTGGGCACAAATTTGTGTAAAGGATTTGATCATTTTGTTCATAATTTGACGTTTTGAATATGTATGTTCTCAGTGAAAATAATAATCCATGAGAAATAAATATTCATAGAAAGAAGATGATTTGTATCGTAATATAAAAAGAAATTATATTAGTGAAGTAAAAGCTGCTGGAACTAGTCCATCAATCATGGTGTTCCATTGATCATAAGAGTTACATTGATACCAATCATCAGATGGTGTGATTTTTAAAAAAATAATTGGGGGTATAATTTTTATATATGGTGATTTTTTGGGACTAATAAAAAGAAATGAAATAAAAAATGTTAGGGCTGATGAGAATAAAAAAATCAAAGATCAATCAATAATTTTGTGAACCATTTTTAGACCAATGATATTCCATGTGATGATGTTCTATATCTGATGATATTTATTGATTCATTCTTGTTCCTAAAGGATTGGTCTTGACTTTACAATTATAATTTGAGTCAAATTCATTTTTATGACTCTTGAAACAGTTGATACAAACTATGACGATTAGTTTTATTCTCTTCAACCAAATTGAAAAATTAATAGTGTTATTATAACTTTTAAAAAATAGTGCGGAGTAATTTAATGAAGTATCTCTTATTATTATTTATTTCCAAATGGTATAGGAAAATTATAGTGACCATATACATTGGTCATAAAGAGAAAATTAGAATGGGAAATCATAATCATACTGAATAATGTTAAGAAAGTCTAAAGTGAGATGAAGATTTTGTATGATTCAAGAAGATTCTAGGAGGACCATGATGGGGGTAGAAGATATGATAAAGAAAAATATGTATCCTAAATTGTAGTAAAATCAATTTTTATAATTTTTTTGACCAATAAGGTGTTTCAGAATCCCTTGAAAACTATATACAGTTCACCTATAAACAATGGATTTACATTGTACTTTCCTAACACAAATGTACTATTCTATAGAGAAGGGAGAGTGTTGAAGAATTTTATACAGATGGATTTTTTGAATCATGCATTCATAAAGAACTTTTTTAAATAGAAGAATAATGGCAAAGAGATAAGATCATAATAAGAGTTTCTATACCAAGACTGTGTAAAAACAAAACAATTTACCAACTAAGGAAAAATTATTTTAGTTTTGTTTCAGTGGTATATCAGAATATTTTTTTATCCGACTAATCATTTAGACTAGGTTGACAAGACTAGTAAATTTTACGGAGTATTATTATGAAACTTAAGAATATTATTAGCTAATACTGTGCTGAGATGTGATAAATTATTTTGAAGATCATAATTTTGAATGACAACAATGAAGTACCATTACATGTTTTATTAAATTTTTTTATGAATGTTTCTTAACAAGTTACAAAAAAAATATTACATCATATTTTCTCACTTTATGAACATGATATTTTTGGTGAACATGATGATACATGAGTGTAAGGGAATATCATACTCATTGTATCCACACAAAATAATTCTTCTCTAGTGGATTGTGTTGTATTGGATTGTTTCCAAACAATACCATGGGCATATATACTCTTTTTGATTAGTTAAACTTTTAAATTATTATATTGTTATAGATATGCTATGGATTTTTTTTTTCAAAAAAGGGATAAATCATTAACAAGAGGAGAAGGTTGTTTCTAAAATAACAAAAACCAAATGAAAATGATATCAATGATTCAACCCTCCCCCTATTAGTGATTGTTGATCCTTTTGTGTAATTATATGTCGTATGAGAGCCCATGTTCACTTCCATTACTCGTTTCTAAAGATTTTTTATGAATAATTTTGATGGATATTCTGAGTTTAGTAAAAATTAATGCATTTATGGTGTTCTATTTTTAGAAATATCCTTTCTAGAAATATAGAATGTCTCATTATCTTATAACTCTTAGGTTTTATGTTGTTGAAGCTGTAATATATGTATTTAATATTATGGATGAAAATGTTCGTCTAACATCATCTGACCCTTTGAATCTTGATAATGATGGAATATCCATTAATTCATTACTCTCGTCACTTTCTTAAATTGAGTTTTTATGAGTAAAAGGACTACCCACTATCAAAGGTTTTTAGGATAATCTTAGGAATATTTTTAATGGAAATAAAAAATAATCTTCTGAAAGGATTCAAATCTGTTGAGTCAATTATGAAGATCTCAATGTGGGTGAATATGAACATATTTCTGATTTCATTGCCGTGGTGAATGATATTTTCTATACCATCAGATGTCTTGGTGACAAGATTAATTAATCAACCATTGTTGTGAAAATATTATGAATACTTTCTCACAATTTTGATTCAAAACAATTTTCAATAAATGTTATATATCAACATTCATTATCTATGGATTATATTCTTAGATCTCTCATTACTATTGAAATGGTAAGGGTCAAATCTATGATGGTAAAAACAAAACATGACCATTAAATTCCATTCAAGGATTCCAAAAAGGAAATCCTTAGATGATTCGTGAAGAAGATGAATATTCATATAAAAAATGAGGTGTGTAAAAATCTTTTCAAATTTGTCTCATTTTTACAGAAAATGTGAAAATATATATAGGTAAATATAAGGAAAAACATCCCTATAATTTTTTTTGAGTGTGGGGTTATTCGATATTTGGTGGGTAATTTTCCTCAATGAAAGAATGAATAAGATAGCAATGAATATGCGAGAAGTCCATGAATTTTTTTTGAATTAATATGATTATATAGAAAAATATTGACCCCATTGAAATGATAAAATATTATTCAAATAAAATATTAGAATTATCTTATCAAAAGAAAATGAAGAAGAAAAAAGTGAGGGTGAATCCAAAAAGATTATTGATCATGTTAGAGAAAATACTATTATTATAGTAGAGAAAAATGAAGAGTTTAGAAGTATAAGTTATGAATATGAAGATAATCAATTATATTTTCATCATATTTAATATTTGATATAATTTATGAGAAATATTGGGAGGCATGAGAAAGAAACATGTATGTTAAAAAACTAAGGTTGTTAAATTTGTAGTCATAAATGTTTTCATAATGATAACGTCAAGATGCTGTAAGAGATTTTTTTATTTGAAGAAATATCTTGAGAGAGAAAAGAATCATAATGGACATTTTTATATCATGATGAAATATTTTGATGAATAACTTGAACATATCATAAAAAACATTCTAAAGATGAAAATTGGTTACATGTTTAAAGAATAATATTTACAAATATTTTGAAAGAAAAAAATTGATAAACCTGAGAGGGATCCACAAATTTTACCATCAAATGTTGAGAATAATGTTGAAATTGTTTTTGAAATGAAGAAATATGGGAATGAAATTTATATGTAAAATATCAAAAAATTCAGAAATTTAAAATTTTCTAAAAAAATATGAGTATAAAAAATAATTATATTACTTATGGTTGTGATAATACAGAATAAGAAAGAAGTCAGAAGAAGAAAAAGATTTTGGTTGACAAAAGAATTATTGGTGGACATGTTTTTTATGATATGAAAGTATGATGGTTGCAGAGAATCATTCTCACAAGTATGATATGTATGGATGTTATAGTTACTCATATTATTTCAATTATAACTATTATTATTGTGGTGGATTTGGAAACATATAATATATGTAATTTAATTTTTAAAAATATTATTTATACTCAGTAATTTATTGTAGGATATGTATAAAGGGGAGTCAATCCCTACATATGAAGAATTATGATAAGGATGTTCAGAAGAAATTAGAAATGGTTTATGTAAAAACTTATAATTGGATCCCACCCCTAGAAACTATTTATTCAATGTGTGAATGACCTAGACAACATGAAAAATGAAGTCATGTTCTTTTATTAGAAAAATATGTTGGTTTATAGTTATCAGAAGCTGCAATCTATGAAATATTAATTTAAATAAAAAACACTTATTTTTTGAAACCACACTCAATGAAAAAGGAGAATAACCTTGGATCGTAGATAGTGGGTGTTTATTTCAAATGAAAGGAGACATAAAATTTTTATTTGAATGTGAATGAATTTAATGAAAGAATGATTACATTTTGAAATGATGAATCACTCAGAAGTATTGTTCTTTGATCATACATTGTTGGCGAAGAAAACATAAAATTGATGAATGATATGAATTTTTATGAGATGATAGACAACATATTAATTGTTTCACAACTTTTTGAGAAAGGTTACCAGGTACAATTCTAAAAATTATGTGATTTTTCTGAATATATAGAAGGTAGGAAAGACAGTTACAACACTCCAATGAACAAAAATAATATTTTTCCATGGTGGAGATGTTAAAAAATATATAATTAACAATGGATTAAGAATATATTTGTAAAATACAATGAAACATAACATATTTCAATGAAACATGATAAAGTTATCAAAATGTGGTAGTGTCCATGGAATTCTTGATATGTCTTGAATAAGGACCCATTATTATATGATTTTATGGAAGGGAATGATAACAATATTAGTGCATAAGTAAGTTAATATTAGTTCTAAACCTACCTTGGAACTTATTCATTCCAATATCTATAGGAAAACGAGAAAAAGTCATATAGATGTGTAATTTATTACATTCGTTGATAACTTTTATTACATTATTTTTATAATGTATATTGAACATAAATCACATGCCTCGAAAATTCATAAATGATTCAATAGGAATGCTAAGAAGGAATGCAACTATTTAGTTAAGAATTTTATAACATATAACAGTGGTGAATTAAAAGTTAATAATTGTAATGATATCTTGAGAAGCAAGGAATTCTAAATGATTTTATTAAACCACATATTTTTTAAAAAAATACGGTGTTACTAAAAGAATGAATATAAGTTTTATTGTAATGAGAAGAACTATGTTACTCAAAAAAGGTCTATATTATTACATTTAGACAAAATCCATGAGTGCTATAGTTTATATTCATAATTAATTTTTCTATAGTACATGGTTAGATATGACTCTATATTAAATGTTTTATGAATTAATTTTAAGTCTAAAATACATAAGAGTCTTTGAGAGTCCATTCAGCACAAATAAAAATGGCTGGAACATTGTAATGATTGAACAGAGAGGTGAAATTGGAACTCTTCATAACCATTCTAACAAAGTAAGTGGATATAGAAGTTTCAACAATGAAACATTAATATTATTTGATTATATTACTATGAAAGTTATTTAAAAATATGAATATTATGCTAATCTTACTCACAAAGACAAGGAATAAAAACACAATGAAATAATGTTTGTTAATAGTTATAATAAGGATACTAGTAATGTTAATACTAATAATGAATAATAATCATACTCATCTATTTATATTGAGGTAGAAGAATCCTAAAAACCTCATACCTAGTTAAGGAAGCAAGTAGAATCATTAAAAATATTGGTTATCAACACGAAAATGTTCAAACAAGAAGAACATAAAAAGTGTTTACACATAATTTTTTGTATTCAAAGTTTGATCCTAAATATGTGAATGAAAATTTATATGATATGGAATATATTCAATCAATAAATGAAGAGTTGGATCCAAAATAAAATGGTGATAATTGGGAATTCATATAGTAACCAAATTACATTTTTTTATAGGTAAAAATTATATTTTTTGGAATAGGCTAAATGATGATAGTGAATTGATAGAAAAAAAGTAACAGTAGATTGAAAAGGATACTCAAAATTAAAAGTCATTAAATCAGATGAGACTATTTATCCATTGGAAAATTTATACAATATCATTATTTTTCTTACTATTTCTACACAAGGATGTTATAATAGTTTTCATATGGATGTAAAATCAGGGTTTTTTAATGGTGAAACTGATGATGAATTTTATATTGAACAACCATGTAGTGTTGTGGGAAAAAAATGAATGCTATGTGTGTATGTTGAAAGAAGCCTTGTATGGGATTAAACAAGCACCAATTACATGGTATTCTGAATTGGATACCTTGATGGGGAAATATTGTTTTCAAAAAAAATTAGTTGACAATAATATGTATATAATATATATTTGGTTGTTTTACCTCAATATAATTTCCTTTGTTGATTTAATTATTTATTTTATTAAATTTATTAAAATTAATTTGATATATTTTTGAATGAAATGAAATATTTATATGAGATATCCATGCTGTATGTAATAAAATACATTCGTGGAATACATATCTCAAAAAATACGAAGCACATATTTATTTCTTAGGAACAGTTTTCTAAATAACATCTTAAAACATTTTCCATGGAAAATTAAAAGCTAGTTTCCAAATCGATTTCAGTGGTAACCATGTTAGAAAAATATAGTGTTGTCAAGGAGGTTGGTTCTATTGACTTCTAGATTTAGAGTGTAATTTTTAATGTTTTACTACATAAATACCAAACAATTTTTGTTCTTTTACTTTATGTGCAAGATTTCAGAGTTATCCAACATAATAATATTTTTTTGCATGGGAAACTAATTATAAGGTATATAAAAGGCACATAAGATTTTAGAATTATGTTTGATATCATATATTGTGGTGAAATTATTGGTATTTATATACTAAATGGTACAGAAATGTATATGATATAAGATCAACATCTGGGCGTTTTTTCCTTTTTGGGGAATATTTATTTTAGTTGGAATACAGTGAAACATAATTTAGTAAATCTTCTCTTGGATGAAGCTGAGTATGATGACGCCACTCATGCCATAACCAAACACATATGGATGAAAAATCAGTTAGAATATTTACATGTTGAAGTTATGTTTCCCTTGATACTGGTTTCTGATAATCAATTTCAAGTCAACCATACATGAAACCCATACAATATTCTCATTCAAAACATGTTGATGTAAAATATCATTTCATCAAAGAGTATGTGTAGAATAATAAATTTTAGATGGATTATGTTCCTACATCAGAAGAAGTTGTTGAAATTTTCAAATTTCATTGACTAAAGTAATATTTTAAAAAACTATGGTTGAAATTGGGTATTAATTTTCTATCTAATAATGATTAAGGTTTGTGTTTCATTTCCCACTTAAATCTTCTTTTTGGATTGGGTTTTAAGTGGGGGGAATGATTCATAAATCTATCCATTAATGTCAAAAAATCCTTTAATGTAACCATATACATAAGAGGAGATGTGGGTAAGCTCTGAATATAATATATAAATGTGTGAAATATTCTATTTTTTGGTATTTTTGTAGGATACCTATTTTATGAAGGAATGTAGAATAATTGAAATTTGATGTGAAGAGAAGTTGAAGATATTTCATGAGTGAGAAGATTTCAACAACATGGATTTGCTGTCAATAATTTATATTTACTAAAATGAGTTATCTCATGCTAGATATGAATTTTAGATAAATAATACATATCATGAGGTAATAACGATTTAGTGATTTTTGAACAGTGGTTAAGAAAATTATAATGGGAGATTCTTCAGACCATGTTGGCAAGAATTTTTTTTCTAAAGCTAGAATAATTTTATGTTGTATAATATTATAAATGAAGATAAAGAATAAATGATATCAGTTCTCACTATAAAATATGAAAATCATACATACCATCATATTCAGATGATTAGACTAAGAATGCTTGTGAAATTTAATTAGGTTGGAATGATATTTTCTAGAAGGAAAGGTCCCTCCAACTCACTTTATTTCTAGAATAATGTTTTGATCATGAAGAAAATAAATACCATATTCGACATGGATCCAACAAATAACTGATGATGATTTTTTGATCATGAATTTCTCATAAATTATAAGTTAACTAGAAAATGTGTGTTGGAACCCTAATGAAGGAATGAAAAATAAGTGATGCCATTCCTATTGTGGTTTGGTTGTAAAGATTATGTTTTCATGAGAAATGGTTAGACATAATACGTTTCATTATAATTGAGATGATGATGAAGTCAGTCATAAAGTTACAAAAATACAATAGGATGTCATTTTTAATGATAATGTTTTTAGAAAAGTATTGTCCTTGTAGTAAATAAATTCTATTCAATGTATATTAATTTAATATCACTATATGATGATTTTTATGAATATCATGATGTTTTTTTTATAACATGACATTTTGAAGATACTGGTTTTCAGTCAGACCCATAATCCACGATGAATAAGTATTTGGATAAATATTTGGATGTGTATCAAAATCTAAAAGGAAAAAAAACTTATCGAATTTTATATAGCTAGTACTAGTCAATTGGATGAGCTGTTAAACCGATTATCAGAGTTACACTGATATTGATCATCTGAATATGAGATGCTTGAAAAATATTCAGAGGTAGAATTTTTTTTGGGTAATTTTAAGGACACATAAAATTAAAAGAATTTATTTTTTTGGGATCTATGAGAAAAAGAAAACCATAGATCAATCAAAAATGATGTCAACAATTTTCATAACCATGATCATGGGTTCAATGGTGTGTATTGTGTGATGAGATTTTTCATTGTCCTTCCATGACTGATGGATCCCTCTCATCTCTAGTCTGATGATCAGTAACAATGTAAATCAGATGGCCCTTGTTCCTCACTATATATAAACATTTGATTAGTCCTTTTTTATTTTACCCAATATAAATGAATATTAGAGTTATTTCTATTTATTACAGCTGGTGCAGAGTAATGTTAAAAATTATACAAAGTTCAAATTTATTTGAAAATTGGTTAAAACATCTTAGTGACCATACACCTCCATAGTAATGATGAAATTGTAATGGGAAATTGGAATCATAATGATGAACACTAATTGTTTTTGAAGTTTGATGACGTTGGGATAAGATTTGCGAATTTTCAAGAAGGATTAAGAAATGTGGATAAGAAATGAAGAAGTCAAATATGTATCCAAAATTGAAGAAAAACTGATGATTTATAAATTTTTTGAGTGGTAATGTATTTTATAATCCATTCCAAACCTTAGTTAGATCTCTTATAAATTGAGGAAGAGCGTTGTACATTCTTAACATGGATGTATTGTTCAATAGACAATGAGTATGACTATAGAACTTTAGAGCAGAGTTTCTAGATTGTTTTTTCATGATGAATTTTGTTAGAAAGGATATGAAGGGTAAAGAGAGAAGATCTTAATTAGTGTTTCTAAACTCAGATCCATCAATCAGACAACAATTTTTGGACTAAGAATGAAGAGGTTCCAATTTGTTTTAATAGTATTCTAGTAGATTATAATTATCTAAATGATAAATGAAACTATGAATATCAAATATGAATGTCTAACTTAGTATTATTTCGAATTCCATGATGTTTATTACGTAATGCGGGGTATAAAATTGAATAATTTTATTAAATACCAATTTTTTGAATGTTTAAAAGGAATCACTATTACATATTTTGAAGCATCTAGTGAATGCATTATTTACTTATTAAACAAATAACTTTATATCATTATGCTCTACATGAATTAGATTAACTATTGTATTGAACACAGATCTACATGAGTGTACGACTGTATCCTACTTATTATATCCACACAATAATAATTTTTTCGAGTGGATTATGTGGTATTGGGTTTTGTCATAACAATACGATGAAATTTTTTTCCCTTATTGAGTAATGAATCTTGTAAATTTTTGTGTTCCTATGGATGTGTGATTGTTTTTATTTCAATGAAATTGATGTGTCTTTAATAAGAGTAGAAAATTGTTTCAAAAAAAGGTTAAGTTAAATGGAAAATAAATCGCTGATTCACACCATCCCCCTCGATGTGATAATTGATCCCTATTGAGAAATTACAAAATTTTCTCAAGAAATGTAATTAAATTTTATGGTTTTATCATAATTTTTGAATGAAAAGTTGACTGATTATTTTTATCCTTAAAATAAAATCTATTATTATCCCTTGTATATAAGATTTTATTATTGGTTTGATGAAATTTATTGATTTAATATCAATATTGAATTAGTAATTGGAGACTATCAATGTTATCATGGTTTTTGGGATCCAAAAGGGGATGATTGAGTTTTGAGTAAATTAAAATAATAAATCATTTTGAAGAATACTACTTAATTTACCATTTTGTCAGACAAGTGTAAGTAGTTATGGATGAAATTTCATTTTTTGGTAACATAATTGAATTAATTATAAAATAATAAATATATTGAAAAGTATTATCAATGTAATATAAATAGGATAGTCAATGAAATGAATGATAAATAAACTATACATAATTTTATACCAACTCTCCAATTCTATAATTTTTTGGAAAATGGATATTACTCTAATATGTGCATAAATATAACGGTTAATGATGTAAATATGCATTAATAGCCTTTTAATTCTAAAGGTAATGATAATTCTCATCTGATG
The DNA here is from genome assembly GCA_963277665.1 of Viscum album. Classification (NCBI taxonomy): domain Eukaryota; kingdom Viridiplantae; phylum Streptophyta; class Magnoliopsida; order Santalales; family Viscaceae; genus Viscum; species Viscum album. Next base: position 1,722,764,285 of record OY728163.1, read on the forward strand.
AGAACTACTCATGTGGTTCATAAAAATGATGGGGGAAAAGACCCCCATTACATCCAATTTAGAATTTTGATGTATTATTTGAATATATATCTAACCACTAATTTATAGATAATTTTTTGTGGATATACTTTCACCACCTAAATGACTTTTTGTTGTGTTATATGTAAAAAATATTACTGGTACAATGATTGAATCTCACATTCATAGTTAATCCTTAAATGATCCTTTTGGGAATGTGATATTTGAAAGTCCTGAGATTTTATATTTAGTTGGATCAGTGTTATTTTGTGTCTGTATTTACTCTATATATATAGATTCAATTACATTTAGTTATTAGTTTAATATATGGTTGATAATCAAAATTATCCGGTGATTACCTTTCGGTGGTAGGAAGAATATTAACAACCAACAGATTTTTCTTCTATTGTATGGGTATTGTTATGTATTCATGATGGATAATAATCTAGAATTATTATGATGAAACAAAAAATTGTATATATTTATACAATTCTAGATTATATAGATATATTTCATAAATTTATTCCAAGTCTTCCCTCCTAACATGAAGTCAATTTTTTCAAACGAACTCATACCTGGTGCCACACTAATTTTGAGGACACCACAAACCATGGTCCTAATTGAGTTACATTAATTAATGATGAAAAATCTTGATAATATTGATATAGGATTATTATATATTGACCCAATACTTGTACACTTATTATTACATGAATTTTTAACATTAATATCAAATAATTACAATTCAATTATTGGAGGGCCTAGTGTATTTTGATGAAAAGTTTCACAATAAATCAATTTTAGGATAAAATAAAACATCATTTTTTATATCCCTAATAAGCTTATATATCATTTCAGTCTCCTAAATGAGCATGGAATAACCTAGGGAATAAAGGGACATAACGGTTGAGTTAAAAACCCCCGTAATGGAATAATCATGATATCGAAACATAATTATTTAGTCAAAGGTATAAAATGTTATCATAAAAGAGAAGCCTCATGAATAATAACTTAGAAGAATAATATTGTGAAAATTATATCATTATATAATTGTAAAATATAGAAACCTAAAACATGAAAGAAAAATATGTCAAGGATGACTACTAAGACAAAAAAATTATGGATATATTAATATAATTGATTATGTTCACTCCCTAATCTGATACATGATGTCTCAAGGGAATAAAAACAATACCCAAAGCATTATAGGGAAATATAATTCTGGTACCCCTATCATAATCATATCATGTACATGAATATGTGATAAACTAATAAAAACAAACAATTAGGAAAATAATAATAATAACATATAGAAAGTAATAAGTTTCACAATAATTTATCATATAAAAATTGAAGTATTTTTCTTAATGAAGTAATTTGAGAGTTGAATATAAGGAATTTTTTTCAATGTCAAGGTAAGCTAGAATAATTGTATCATGAAAATAATTAAAATATGAAATAGATATAATATTATATCTTAATGATTTATTTATCATCTAAAAATTATTTATAACATTAAATATCTCAAATTATATTTATTTTAAAATTTGTAATACCATTTATAATATTTTTTTTCATTAATTGAATAATTAATGCATAAGCGCAATGCAATAATTTCAGGTAAATAGTTATTTCCTAGAAATTGAAGATAAATTATCATGGAGAATATAATGATTTTATATTCATTAATAATATGTACAGTTGAACATAACCTTTATGTAACAATGTCATAAAAAATATAACACTTTTTAAAAACAAAGGTGTGGCATGTTTGACTTGTCATTAAATAAAATACCATAAAGGTCATAATGTAATATAATTTTCCCCAAAAGGTTATAAATTACACTATTGGGTTTTTATGGTTGAAATATTCACATATAATAAGATTTTTTTGTATTCATTCATTAAAAAAATCTTATCATTTTATTTTCAGCCTTTGTTAAAGGATTTATCAGTTTTTGGGGAAATAAAGAATACTATTTTTTCTATTTATATTGATATAAAAGAAATGATATATTTTTTAAAAAATTAGACAGAATGGCTCAAAATAAGGAATATGTTTTCAATAATTCAAAACAAATAAGTAATACATTTTAATTTAACCCTAACCTAGAAATACTCAATTAAAAATAGCTTTTTAGAAAAATACCCCATTTAGATAAAAAATGTTAATTTACTAAATTAAATTAATCAATAAAATTTGAAAATAATAATTGGGTAAAACTAAATTAAAAATAAATAATTTATATTTAATACCATTCAATATATTAAATTTTCCTTAGAAATTCTTTAAAATAAAATACAATTTTAAATATAAATCAGTATTTTCCCCTATTCCGTGAAAAATCAATATTTTCCTAAAATTATAAAAAAATTATCCTATATTATTTTTTTCATAATTACTTTAAAAATTATAATATTTTTTTCATTTAAATTATCTAAAATACATATTTTTTAATTATAATAATCACCCATAAAAAACTAAAAAACATTTTTGATGAAAACATATTTTTTTAAGAGTAAAATTACTTTTCTAAAAAAACTAACAATTTTTTAACAAGTAAATAATTAATAAATTATAAAATAGTTATACCATTATATATTTTATAATTATATTAATATTATACATTCCCACCAATTTTATATATTGGTTATAATAGTATCATTTAAATAATACTATTTCATTATTTATTTAAGTTCGGTTATGTGTATCTTATATACTATCAAACATGGTATTTCCATTGAAAATATTTGGATGTTATAAATGATCTATGATATGTAGTGTCTAGTTTCAAATAGTTATTATCATGTTCTCATACCCTTGTGATATTTATTATGTAAATATCTCCCTTTATTACAAATTTTATGCATTTGAGGTCACACATTGATATGATTCCTTTCCCCATGATATGAAAAATGGAATTATATATGACATGTCCAAGAAGGATGATATTTATAAATAACATAGGTGGTGGTGATGTAGTTCAATTCTGAACATGTTTTTTACATGTTTAACATTCAAAATATACTAAGCTAATAAGATTCTAGAATGGATTGTTATGCCATGTAATATATATTTATTTAATAATATGTGATATATATGTATAAAAATTATGGTTCACTGCATTATATATGAGAATTTTTTTGAGATATTGAACACAATTTATAAAATAATAATTTTATGGATCTAGTATCTAATTTCTCTAAACCAATATGGTTCTGGTTTTTTTGATATGTATTGAATATCCATCTCAATGATGGCACATTTTACTATACAATTTTATGGGACCATCAGTTGGTATTGTGGAATGATATATTTTATCATTGGATTTTTTGATTTGATAAATTTATTGAAAACCATGGATATGAGTGTGTGAATATAATTATATTGTATAGGATTTATAATGTAGATTTTTTAGGGACTTTTCATAAAATACAACTATGTGTGTATACCAAAAGGGGTTTCTATTATTCCACAGAAGCAGCTATAGGTAATAACTCTGAAAGCATAATATTCTTTCATTTCTAAGTCGTTAATGGTGAATGAAATATGGATTTATTATTCCACACCATTATAAACAATCATAAGAATATTCTTGGGTTAATTCACATTTTCATGTTGAACAACTATGTAGGATTTGAATTGATGATGAAAATGAATGAGATATGAAAAATAAATAATTTCATATATTGAGAAGAATTTTTCATGACTCATATATCAAATAAACTATTTTATTTATTAAAAAATTACTCATTATTATTATATTTTATCACACTATGATTTATTGTATTAATCAATTGCTCTTCATAGGTGGAATCATGTTAACAATCAGTGTTATGTTATATGATAAAAATTTTATAATGACATTCCAAATCTAATTGGATATGGGATGAATTTTTTAGCTTTTTTCACCCAACTCTCTAGTGCTATGAGAGGAAACAAATATAATGCTGACCATTGAAATTTCAATGGAATGAAAAACTCGCTAATGAGACATTCATACAGCGATTCTAAACAACACTAAAAGCTTCCTTAGATGAAATTGATATTAAAAAAGGGACCAATACCATTAAAAATTTATTCCCTATTATCTAGTTCATTGAAAATAAACAGTTCATCATAATATTATAATAATTGGAAGGCCATATGGATCTACGGTGGAATCATTCAATAATAAAAAGAACAATGATAAGATTTACTTGAAGAAATGAGAAGAGATTAAGAATGAATTTCTCAATATGTATTTTCACCTATCTCTTCAAAAATTAAAGGGAATGTAATTTATAAAATTTAATTAGATGAATGGTAAATCAATTTTTAACTATAAGTAAAATTATTAGGACCATGTTGTAATGAATTTGTTTTTTGGAAGCTATAAGATTATAATGTTTTGTTTTGTTTTCAAATAATATAAATAATAATGGAAATCAACTAACATTGTAAAAAAAAAATCGAATGACCATTGTATTCATAAGATTGGAATCAAAATTATAATGAATATCGAATGGAGTGGAATGTTGTTTTCTGGAACAAGAGTTCCATAAAAAACTCAAAGGTTCTAGAATTATATTTTCCTCGTAATGAGAAGTGGAATATGAATATTTATGTATTTGTGGAAAAACTGATGATTCTATTTTGATCATGGAGATATCATCAATCATATATTATCTGAAAAACATTTTATTCAAGCCTTATGTAGATATGGGGAGGGTGTTTTCCATATTATACAACTGTTTAGCTGGAAGGAATGATATTTTTGGAGGAATTGGATGTTACAATACATTCCATTATATGTATGAGGATTCTATATCTTATCTTAAACATATAAAATGTCATGATAAATAAACGTTTACATGCTAAAAATTTTATAAAAATAAAGTTCATAAAGACAAAACATTTTGGTCTTAGTCCATCAGAGTGAGAACACATGACGCTGATTTGTGTGAAGGATTTTATATTTTTGTTCATAATTTGATGTTATGAAGATATAGGTTTTCAGTCAAAATATTAATCCATGAGAAATAAATATTCTTAGAAAGAATATAATTTGTATTGTAATCTAAAATGAAAAGATGTTGGTGAAGTAGAAGCTGCTGGATCTAGAGCATCAATCACGATGTTCCATTTAATATAAGAGTTCCATTGAATCAAACAATCAAATGGTGTGATATTTGAAAAAACAAATGGAGGTACAATTTTTATTTATTGGGATTTTTCGGGACTAATAAATAGAAATGAAAAAAAAAATTAGGACTCCTGAGAAGAATAAAATTGAAGCTCAATCAATAATGTTCTAAACCATGTTTTGACTAATTATATGGCATGTGGTGATGTTTTATACCTGATGATATTTATCTATGTATTCTTGTTCCTAATGGATTGGACTAGGCTTCACATTTATTATTGGTGTCAAATTCATTTTTATGACTCTGAAAACAGTTGGTACACACTATCTTCAATATTTTTATTTCTATTGGACCAAATTTAAAAATTAATAGTGTTCTTATAACTATTTAAAATTGGTTTGGTGTAATGTAATAATGTATCTCTTATTGTTATTTATTTTCAATTGGTTTAGGAAAATTGGAGTGACCGTAAACCTTGTCCATAATGAGAAAATTAGAATGGGATATTAAAATCATACTGAATAATGTTAAGAAAGTCTAAACTGAGATAACGATTTTATATGATTCAAGAAGATTCAAGAAGAACCAATATGAGGGTAGAAGCATTGATGAAGAAAAATATGTATCAGAAATTGTAGTAAAATTGATTTTTATAATTTTTTTGATCAATAAGGTTTTTCTAAATACATTGCAAACCGTATACGGGTCACCTATTAATAGTGGATGTAAATTGTACTTTCCTAACACAAATTTACTATTCGATAGAAAAGGAAGAGTGTTGAATAATTTTATACAGAAGGATTTTTTGAATCATGCATTCATAAAAAACATTTTCTAATAGAAGAATACTGTATAATAGATAATATCATAATAAGAGTTTCCATACATAGACTTTGCAATAATAAAGCAGTTTACTAACTAAGGAAAAGGTATTTTAGATTTGTTTTGGTGGTATTTTAGAATATACTTTTAGCAGAATGATCATTTGGACTAGGCAGACAAGAATAGAAAATCAGACTGAGTATTATTACAAAACATAAAAAGATTATTACCTACTACCGGGTGGGAATGTGATGAATTTTTTTGAAGATCATAATTTTTAATGTTAACAATGAAGCACCATAACATGTTTTATTAAAGAGTTTAATGAATTTTTCTTAAGAAGTTACAAATATTATATTAAATTATATTTCCTTACTTAAAGAACATTCTTTTTTGGACATCATGATACATGAGTATAAGGGTATATCATACTTATTATATCCTCACAAAATCATTCTTTTCTTGTGGATTATGTTGTATTATATTGTTTCTAAACCATACCAAGGACGTATCTATTCATTTTGATTAGTTAAACTTGTAAATTATTATATTCTTGTGGATATGATATTGACTTTATTTTCAAAAAAGGGATAACTCATTAACAAGATGAGAATAATATTTCAGAAATGATAAAAAATAAACAAAAATGATATGAATGATTCACCCCTCCCCCTCTTAGTAATACATGATCATGGTTGGATAATTATATGTGGTATGAGAGCCTATGTTCACTTCTATGACTCATTTCTGATGTTTTTTATGAATTATTTTGATGCATATTCTGAATTTTTTAAAAATTAATGCAATTCTGTTGTTCGATGTTTGGAACTATCCTTTATAAAAATACAGAATATTTCATTATCTTATAACTCTTGGGTTTTATGTTGTTTAAGCTGTAATAGATGGATTTACTAATATTGATTAAAATGTTCATCTCACATATGCTACCAATATGAATCCTGATAATGATGAAATATCCCTGAATTCATTACTCTCATCACTTTTTAAAAGTGAGTTTTATGAGTAAATGGAATACCCACTAGAAACGGTGTTTAGGATTAGAAGACGAATATTTATAATGGAAATTAAAAATGATATAATGAAAGGATTAAAATCTAGTGACTCAATTATGAAGATATCAATATGGATGAATATGAACATATTTCTGATTTCATTACCATGGTGAATTATATTATCTACACCATCACATGTCATGGTGACAAGATGCATGAATCAACCATTTCTGTGAAAGTATTATGAATTATTTCTCAAAATTATGATTCAAAACAGTCTTCAATGGATGATATATATCATGAATCATAATCTATGGATGATATTCATAGAACATACAAGATTGTTATTGAATATGAATATTCCTCTAAAAAAATAGGTGTGTAAAAATAATTTCGAATTTTTATCCTTTATAATAAAAATGAGAAAATATATATAAGTAAATATAAGATAAAACTATTTTATATTTTTAGAATGTGGGGTTATTTCAAACATGGTGGTTTATTTTCCCTAATGAAAAAATGAATAGGATAAAAATGAATATGGGAGAAGGCTAATAATTTTTTTGAAGAAATATGATTATATGAAAAAATATTAATCCTACGTAAATGGTAAATTATTATTCAAATAAAATATTAGAAATTTCTTATCAAAATAATATTAAGAAGAATATATTGAGGTTGAATCCAAAAAGTTTATTTATCCTGATGGAGAAAATACTTTTATTACAATAGAGAAAAATGACGAATTTAGATATATAAGTATTTAATAAGAAGATACTCAATTAGAATATCCTCTTATTTAATAGATGAAATAATTTCTGAGAAATATTGGGAGTATGAAATAGAAATATGAATGTTAAAAAATTAATGTTCTTAAATAGTAGTCATAAATGTTTTCAAAATGATAATGTCATGATACTGAAAGAGATTGGTGATTTAAAAAAATATCTTGAGAGGGAAAAGAATCATAATGAACATTTGGATATCATGATGAATGATATTGATGAATAATTTTAACATGTCAAAAAAAATTATAAAGATAAAAAGTGATTACACGATTCATGATTTATATTTATAAATCTTATGAATGCAGTGGAATGGATAAACCCAATAAGGATCAAAAAATTTTACAATAAAATGTTGAGAAGAATGTCAAAATTATTTCTGAATAGAAGAAATACAGGAAATAAATGTGTCTGTACAATATCAATAATGTTATAAATTTAGAATTTTCCAAAAAAATAAGAGTCGGAAAAATAATTATATTACTTATGGTTCTGATAATAGTGAATAAAAAACAAATTAGATGAAGAAGAATATTTTTGTTGACAAAATAATTGTTGGTGGTCATCATTATTATGATATGAAATATTATATGGTTGTAGAGAAACAAGATCACAATTATGATATGTATAGAAGTTATGAAGGAAAATATTATTTTTATTATAACTATTAGTATTGTGGTGGATTTGGAAACATAGAATATATGTCATGTTATTATTAAAAATATAATTTATACTCAATAATTTATAAAAGGAAATGTATGAGGGGGAGTTATTCCCCTCATATGAATATTTTTGAGAATGATATTCAGATGAAATATGAGAAGGTTTCTGTGAATATTGATAATAGGATCCCACCCATAGAAACTATTTATTCATGGTGTGAATGACCTAGACAACATGAAAAATGATGTCTTTTATTTTATTAGAAAAAATGTTTGTTAACAATTATTAGAAGCTAGAAGCTAAGAAATATTAATAGAAAGAAAAAAAAACTTATTTTTTGAAACTTATCTCAATGAAAAAAACGGTGAACAACCTTGGATCTTGTATAGTAGGTGCTTATTTTAAATGAAAGAAGGCATAAAATTTATATAGAATGTGAAATACATCAATGAATGTATGATTACATTTGGAAATGATGAATCACTCAGATTTATTGGTGTTTGATCATACATCATTGGTGAAGAAAAGTTAAAATAGATGAAATGTATGAGTTTTTATGAGATTAAACACAACATATTAAGTGTTTCACAACTTTGTGATGAAGTTTATAGGTATTTTTCCAAAATTATGGAATTTTTCTGAAAATAGATGATGTAGGAATGATAGTTACTAGAATCAAATGCACAAAAAGATACTTTTTCCATGTTGGAGATACTAAAAAATATCTACTTAACAATGGATTAAGATAATAACTATAGAATAAAAGGATACGTAACATGTTTCAATGAAACATAAAAAATTTATCAAAATGAGGAAATGTCCATGGAATTCTTGATATGTCGAAAATAAGAAGCCATTGTTATATGATTGGAAGGATGGAAATGATAACAATATTAGTGCATTAGAAAGTAAAATTTGGTTCTAAACCTACCTTGGAACTTATTCATTCCAATATCTATAGGACAATGAGAAAAAATCATACAGATATGTACTTTGTTACATTTATTGATAACTTTTCGTTCATTATTATTTTTATGTATATGAAACATAAGTTAGATGCTTTGAAAATGCATAAATGTTTCAATGGGAATGCTAATAAGGAATGAAACTATTTAGTTAAGAAGTTTATAACATATAATGGTGGTGAATAAAAAAATAATAATTTTAATGTTATCTTGAGAAGCAAGGAATTATGCCTGAGTTTATTACACCATACATTCTTAAAAAATATGGTTATAATAAAAGTAAGAATATAAGTATTGTTGTAATGAGAAGAACTATTCTAATCAAACGTTGTCTATCTCATTAAATTTAGACTAAATCCATGAGTGCTACAATTTATATTCATAATAATTTTTCTATGGGACATGGTTAGATATGACTCCATATTAAATGTTTTATGACTAAATTTTGAGTCAAAAACACAAAAGTGTTTTTTGGATTCCATTCAACATAAAGAAAAATGGTTGGAACCTTTTAATGTTTGAGCAGAGTGGTGAAGATGGAATTCTTCTTCTATATTCTTATGAAGGATGTGAATATAGATGTTTCAACAACGAAACATGAATATTAGTTGATTCTATTGATGTTAAAGTTATTTAAAAAGCAGAGTATAATGATAAACATACTCCCAATGATATTGAATAAAAACACAATGAAAAAATGTTTTTTAGAAGTTATAATAATGATACTAGTAATGTTAATACTACCGATGAATAATAATCATAATCATATATTTATATTGAGGGGGTGGAATCTTGAAAACCTCATACCTAGTTACGGAATCAAGAGGAATCATAAAAAAATATTGGTTATCAACACGAAAAGGTTCAAACAAGAAGAACATAAAAAGTGATTACACATAATTCCATGTATTCAGAATTTGAAGCTAAATATGCGAATGAAAATTTATAAGATCTGGAATAGATTCAAGCTGTAAATGAAGATTTATATCCAAAATAAATGGGTGATTATAGAGAATTCATATAGAATCAAAATTACATTTTTTACTGGTAAATTTTTTGTAATCCAAAACATGCTGAATGATGATAGTGAATTGATAAAAAAAGTAATAGTACATTGAAAAGGACACTCATAATTAAATATCATTGGTCCTGATGAGACTATTAATCTATTGTAAAGGTTATAAAATATCATTATTTTTGTTTTAATTTCTACACAAGAATGTGATAATGTTTTTTATATGGATATAAAATTTGGGTTTTTTAATAGTGAACTTGAAGACAAATTTTATATTGAAAATCCATGTGGTGGTGTGGGAAAAAATAAAATATATGTGTGTATGTTGAAAAAAACCTTGTATGGGACAAAACAAGCACCAAAGACATGGTATTATGAACTAGATACCTGGATGGGGAATAATAGTTTTACAAAATAATTAGTTGATAATTATATGTATATAATATAAAATTGGGTGTTTTATTTCAACATAAATTCCTTTGTTGATTCCATTATTTTTTTCTTGGATTGATTAAATAGATTTTGAAATATGTTCTCAAGAAATGTAAAATTTTCCTGAGATGTCCATGTTGGATGAAATTAAATACATTCATGGCATACATATATCATAAAATAAGAACTACATATTTCATTCTTAAGAAAATATTTATAAATAGCATCTTAATACATTTTCCACCAAAAATAAAAAACTAGTTTCCATATCGATTTCAGTGGTAACCATGTTGAAAAAAATATGGTGTTGACAATGAGGCCGATTCTATTAAATTATGGAAGTGGAGTAGAATTTTTAATGTTTTACAATATAAATACCAATTTTTTTTATTCTTTTACTTTATGTGTAAGATTTCAGAGTTATCCAAAGAATAATAGTTTTTTTGGATGGGATACTAATTGTTATATATATAAAAGGCTCATAAGATTTCAGAAATATGTTTGATATCTTATAATGTGGTGACATGATTGGTATTCCTTTACTAATTGGGAAGGAAATGTTTTTTAAATAAGATAAACATCTGGTGGTGTTTTCATTTTGGGTAATATTTATGTGAGCAAGAATACAATGAAACAGAATACAGTAAATCTATTCTTGGATGAAGATGAGTATGATGCTACCACTCAAGCCATATCCAAACATATGTGGATGAATAATATGTAATATTATATACATGATGATGTGATGATTACCTTGATATTGGTTTATGATAATCAATGATTAGTAAACCACACAATAAACCCATACAATATTCTCTTTCAAAACATGTTGAAGTAAAATAACATTTCATCAATGAGTATTTGTAGAACAACGAATTGATTAACGAGTATGTTCTTACCTCAGAATAAGTTTCTGACATTTTCAAATTACATTTACAATAGTAATACTTTAAAATACTAAGTTTGAAAATGTTTTTTCATTTTCCTTCTAATCATGTTTGAGGTATGTGTATCATTCCCCTATTATATCCTTTATTTGGATGGGTTTTCAAAGGGGGAATGTTTTTTATAAATATATTCATTAATATTAGAAAATCCTTTTTGGTAACCGTGTACATAAGAGTAGATGTGGGTAATAATTGAATTCAACATTTAAATGTGTGAAATAATCTATTTTTGGTATTGTTTTAGGAAACATATTTTATGGAGGAATGTTGACTAATTGAAAAGTTATTTGAAGATAAGTTTAAGTTGTTTCATGAGTCAGTATATTTGAACTACAGGGATTTGCTGTCATTAATTTTCCTATACTATAATTTGTTATCTCACACCGGCTATGATTTGTAGATAAATAATACATATCATGAGGTTATAATGATTTAGTGATTTTTGAACCGTGGATAAGAATATTAAAAGGGGAGATTGTTCAGACCAAGTTAGAAAGAAGTTTTTTTGTAAATTTAGAATAATTTATTATTCTAATCAATTGTAAATGAAGATATAGAATAAATGAAATTAATTCTCATTATAAAATATAAAAATCATACTTACCATCATATTCAGATGACCAGAATCATAATTATTATGAAATTCCATTAGGTTGGAATGATATTTATAGAAGGAATGGTCCCTCCAACTCACATAATGTCTGGAATGATGTTTTGATCATATAGAAAATGGGAACCAGATTCGGCATGGATCCAAAAAATAACTGATGATGATTTTTTGATCTTGAATTCCTCATAAATTATAAGTTAACATAAAAATGTGTTTTGGAATCCTTATGAAGGAACGAACAATAAGTGATGCCATCCTTATTGTGGGTCGGTTGGAAAGATTATGTCTTCCAGATAAATGATTAGATATAATACTTTTTATTATAATTTAGATGATGTTGAAGAAAATCATAAATTTATTCAAAGGCATGAGGATTTCATGTTTTAAAGTTAATGATTTTAGAAAGATATCTTTCATGTAGAAAGAAAATTACATTCTTTGCATATTAATGTAATATCTCCATATGGTGAATTTTATGAATGCCATGATGTTTTCTTTATAACATGACACTTTAAAGATACCAGTTTTCAGGGAATCCCATAAGACATGATAAATAAATCATTAGATAAATATATTTATGTGTATCACAATATAAAACGGAAAAAACATATTTAATTTGATGCCGATGGATTCAGTCCATAGGACGTGGTGTTCCACCGATTTTCAGAGTTAAACTTATATAGATCATCCAATGATGTAATTCATGAAAAATATTCAGAGGTAAATTTCTATTTTTGGGTAATTATTGGGACACATAAAAAGAAAATTATTATTATTTTTAGGATTGATGTGAAAAAGAAAACCATAGATCAATCAAAAATGAAGCTAATGATTTTCATAACTAAGATCATAGGTTCATTGATGTTATGTGTATAATGAACTTTTTCATTGTCTTCCCATGGCTGATGGATCTCTCTTATCTTCAGCCTGATAATTAGTATCAATGATAAATTGATGGCTCTTCACCCTCATTATATAAAAACTTATGATTAGTTATTTTTTACTTTACCCAAATTGATAGCATATCAAATTTTTTTCCTTTTATTACAACTGGTGTAGAGAAATTTAATATTGTATACACAGTCCACAATTTTTTAAAAGTTGTTTACAAAATCTGAGTAACCATATGACTCGATTTTAATGAATAAATTGTAAAGGTAAATTGGAATCATAATGATGTTCACTAAGGATTTTTGATAATAGATAATGTTGTGAGAATATTTGAGAATTTTCAAAAATGACTTAGAAGAGTGGATAAGAAATGATGAAGTAAAATGTGTATTTGAAATTGAAGAAAAATTGAGGATTTATAGAATTTTGAGAGGGAATGTTTTTTAAAATCCATTCCAAACCTTAGTTGAATATCTTATAAATTGTGGATGATCATTGTACATTCCTAACATGGATGTATTGTTCAATATACAAGGAGGATCATTATAGAATTTTAGAGCGGAGTTTCCAGATTGTTCCTTCCTAATGATTTTTTTAGAAAGGAGATGAAATGTGAAGAGAGATGAACTCAATTAGTGTTTCAAAACTCAAATAAATTAATCAGAAAACGATTTATAAACTAAGAATGAAGCGGTTCCAATGTGTTTTTATGGCAGTATAGTAGAGTATAATTTTCTAATTGAGAAATCAAACTAGGAATATCTAATATGATTGTCTAACATAGTATTATTTTGAATTCAATGATATTTCTTACATACTAATGCGTATAAAATAGAATAATTTTATTGAAGATCAATTTTTTAAATGTTTAAAAGGAATCAATGTTACATGTTTTGAAGCATGTAGTGAATGCGTTCATTACTTTTTAAACAAATTACCTCATATCATTATGTTCTACTTGAAGCATATTTCCTATTGTGTTGAAAACGTATCAACATGAATGTTCGGGTGTATCTTACTCATTATATCTATACAAAAATAATTTTTTCCAGAGGATTGTGTGGTATTAGATTTTTCCCTAACAATACGATGAACATTTTTTCTCTAATTGATTAGTGAAACTTGTAAATTTGTGTGTTATAATGGATGTGTGTTTGTTTTCATTTCAATGAAAGTGATAACTCTTTATTAAGATTAAAACGTTTTTTCAAATACAGGTTAAATAAAATGAAAAAGATATCGTAGATTCACACCATCCCCATCTATGTGATACTTGATCCCTATTGAGAAATTATAAAAATTTCACTAGAAATTTAATGAATTTGTAAGGCTTTATAATAATTTATGAAAGAAAAGTCAACTGATTATTTTAATCCATAAAACAAAATCTATAATATTCATTTCATATATGATTTCATTAGAGGTTTGACGAAATTTGATGATTTAATCTCCAGAGAGAATTAAGAATTGGAGACTCTCAATGTTCTCATTGTTTTTTTGAAACCAGAAGGGGATGATTGAATTTTGAGTAAAATGGAATAATAAAACATATTGAGGATTGCTGATTAATTTTAAATTTTGTCAGGCATGTGTATGTAGTTATGGATGAAATTTCAGTTTTGGGTAACATAATTGAATTAATTATAAAAAAATAAATATATTTATAAATAATATCCATGTTATATAAAGAGACTAGTCAATGAAATGAATGATAAATAACCCAGACTGAATTTTATACCAACTCTCCAAATCTATAATTTCATGGAAAATGGAAATTATTCTAATATGTGCATAAATATAAGGGTTAATTATGTAAATATGCATCAATAACATTTTAATCCTAAATATAAAGATAATTCACATGTGATCCAAACTACTGATGTGGGTTATAAAAATGATGTGGGAAACGTCCACCATAACATACAATATAGAATTGGGATGTATTATTTTAATATATATCCAACCACAAATTTAAAAATAATTTTTTTTCTATGGATATTATTTCACCACCTAAATGTCTTTGTGCTGTGTTATATGTAAAAAATATTACTTCTATAGTGATTGAATCTCACATTCATAGTTAATATATAAAAGATCTTTTTGGGAATGTGATTATTAAAAATCTTGATATTCACCCTCTAGTTTAATCGGTGTGTTTTTGTATATGTATTTACACTTTCTCTATATATATATCCCATTACAATTGGTAAGTAGAGTAAGATATGGTTGATAGTCCAAATTAAACTATGATTAACATTTGGTGGTAGGAATAATATTAATAAAAAGTAGTAGTTAATTATATTGTATGGGCATTGTTTTCTATTAATGATTTATAATAATATCAAATTATGAGGAAGAAACTTAACAATGAATATATTTCTAGAGTTTGAGATTATGTATATATATTTCATAAATTTATTCCTAGTCTTCCCCCATAACATAGAGTTAATTTTTTCAAACGAACTCATACCTGGTTCCACACTAATTTCAAAAACACTACATATAACAGTCCAAATAGTGTTACTTGAATTAATGTAGAAAAATCATGAGAATATTGATATGGTACTCGTATATAATGACCCAATCCTTGTACACTTTATATTACATGAATTTTTAACATTAACATCAAATAATTACAACCAAATTATGGGGAGGCCAAGTTTATATTAATGAAAATGTTCATAGCAAATCAATGTGTGGATAAAATAAAACACAATTTTTTATTTCCCCAATAAGCTTATATATAATTTCAGTCTCCTAAATAAGCATGGACTATCCGGGGGAATAAAGGGACATAATGGGTGAGTTAAAAACCCGTGTAATGGAATAATCATGAAATGGAAATTTTTTTTTAAGTTAATGGTATATCATGATTTCATAAATGAGAAGCCTCATGAATAATAACATAGAATAATAACATAATCAAAATGATATCATATAAAAATATAAAATATAGGAACATAAAACATGAAAAAATATGTCATGTTTTAATAATAAGAAAAAACAATTATGGATAGAGTACCTTAATGGATTTTGTTCACTCCCTAATCTGATACATGATGTCTCAAGGGAAAAAAAATTACCCAATGCTTTTGAGGGAAATAAAATTATCATCCCCCAGTCAAAATCAAATCATGTACATTAATATGTGATCAACATATAGAAACCAATAATTATGAATAAACATAATAATTACAGATGAAAGGTAATCAATTTCACAATAATCTCTCATATCAAAGTGAATGGATTTTATTAATTATGTAATTTGAGAGTGGAATATAAGGAATTTAGTAAAATGTCATGGTAATATAGAAAAATAATTTAATTAATAATTCATATATGTATATACTTAATTCATAATATATCCATAACATCAATTGTTTTCATCAATGATAAAAATATATTTAATGGAATACAAGGAATAAGTCGTGATAAAAATGTAAAATTTTCAATTTGAAATAACTTCTCCAAAATAGAAATATTTTCAATGAATTATAGATAGGTTTTAATTAAAATTAGTTATTAAATGTTATAATGAATGATTTAAATAATAGAGTGTAAATGAAGGTAGATAATTATGTACATGCGATATAACTTATAAGGGATATTCATATTATAGTTTCTCAGGAAGGTAAAAAGGTTACCAATTCTGAAAATGACAATATCATTCATTTAATATTTCTTATAAATTCCATCATGTGTGAAAAAAAGTTGAAAAATATTATGGTGATTGTAAAAAATTATTCATCGAAATATATTTTCAATACCTGGAATTGGGCGAAAAAGTATTTTTTACTAAAGAGAGAAATGAAGTAATAAGTTCTAAAATAGATTTCTATATTATTTTAATTACAAATGAGTAGGAACTATAACTAATATATGGAAAGATAATGAATAATAGAATTATAATAATATAATTGAGTATTATTATAATATAAATTAATAATATCTTATAATGGAAATTCATGCATAAACAATCCTGATTAAAAAGACATTGAAACCTGAACCCCTACCACTTTGGTGAATTTTGAATCATAAATACCATTAATGAATTATATTAATTATATATTAAAATTTCAATAATTATGAAGGAGTAATTATATAATATGTAAATGGGAATTATATAAACAATATATCAGAAAATATGTGGGAAAAAGAACAAGTTTCTCACCTCGATTGCAGACATTACCACGTATGAATTTTTTATACTATATAATAAAAATATATAAATTTTTTTGTATTATGAAAATTTATATGTTTCAAACTATATAATTTTACAATTTAAATCAATAATATTAAATAAATATTTAATTACATATTCAGTTATGTCCATGATATGTGTTTTGAGGACAATTCAGTTAATAATTTTCAAATGAAATGTATGTACTGATCATGGTCAAATGGATTATTGTCAAATAATCACCAAAATAATAATAATTGAATAATAATTATTATTTTAATACCAATATTACTATTAAATAAAAAATATGAAAATTTGGTTATGAAAATTTAACTATATTACATTCAATTAGATGGTTGGTAATATATTTGCATGAGTAACATTTCCATTTTTCAATGATCACAATGGAAATAATTCAAGGGTTAAATTTTAATTCAATAATGAAAATTAAATAATTAATATTATATTATTTATTTAAATATATATATACCATACATGTGATGCTGTAAAAAGAAATGAAACACATCATATTATTAGGTGGTAGTCTTCCATACACACAAATGATGTTACTTTTTTAAAAGGATTATAAGTTAAGAAGGTATAATATATATTAATATGAATAAATTATTAATATTTCATTAATTTCATATATTTATATTAAATAAATCATCACAAACAACTGTGAGAGGAAACGAAGGAAAATTAATAACATTTGTTTGTCATGAGGTAGTCCAACAAACATATTCATGATGGTTTTGATTACTTTTTAATGAAAACAATATTTATTAATATGATATTATCAAAATAATAAATCCTCATTAAAAATTTTATAGTGTTGTTATTTTATATCAATTATTATAAAATAATTTAATGGTTAAATGAAGAAGTAAAAAAACAAGGTCCTCGATGAATGATGGTGATAATTTCACCTCTGTTCCCTCTAAGAGGCGACCACACAAGGATTACTGTAGCCTTCCTAGGAACATGTATACAATATTGTCTTTGATGATGCACATGAAGATGGAATCAAACATTTTTAATCAGAATATATATCAATCTGAGTGAGAACCTTCCAGAGACTCTGATTATTGAAATGATATGTCATATTATGATATCTAAGCCTGTGTTAGGTATATGAGGACATTTGTTTGTTTGATCCCATCCAACTCTTATATATAACTTTTCATTTCTTCTTAATAATTCGTCAAATGAATTTCTTCTGAATAGAATTTCATGGTATAATTCAAAAAATAGAAGAATTTGAAAAAAAAATTAATGTCATAAAATGCTTTGAAAATTAGTTTTTCAATAGATTCATTTTTCAAAAAATAGATGATGTTATACTAAATATTCGATAAGAAATAATAATAATATTCTTTTTTTTAATATTTATAATATATTATCTACAAATTTATAGTATTTATCTTCACAAAAGAGATTATTTTAATAAATTAAAATTTGATAACATTATGCATATTAAAATAGTTTTTAAATAGAAATGTTATTTTAATCCTAAAAATAAACATATACAAAAATAAAACATAATGATTATTTAAATTATATCAATTTAGTTTTATATATCTAAAATAATACTTATGTTACTTGTAAAATAAAAATTAAATAATAAATATCTGATATGATTTTTATTTCTGTAGAAATAAAATTAACATTAACAAATAAAAAGATCCATAAAATAATGACAAGATATTCCTTCATTCATTATTGAATCAAATACGGTGAAAAGAAATTAATATAATAAAAAAATATGAATACATTTATATCCAAAATTTAACAATAAAACCAAAATGTTTCACATATATCAATCCTTAAATATATTCCACATTATCCAAGAAACCCTGAACATGATGGAATGTTTTTATATCATTGTTAGCTAACCCCCTTAAACATATATCTCTATAAACATTATATAATTGATCCTAAATAAACCAATAATTTATACCTAGTGATTATATTTTTCATACCCTACGAACATTTCCAAGAATAACATGAATCGCCTCAATATCCAGAAATTCTAAAAGATTTTATCCACTAATATTTTTCAAAAAATATACATAATATTGATAAACTATATAGATTAATTAAAAACAATGTCATGAAAAAATTAAATCATGTCGGAATGCGGTAGACATTTCCCACATTATTTCCCTTCAGTTGTGGGTAGCAACCCACAACCTTTCAATATATTATTTTTTTCTCACCTGACATTCAAGATGTCAATTTTATAAAACAATATTAATATATTTTATGTTAAATTACCAATCATATGATTAGTATAATATAAATAATATTTATCATCATATATTTTTTCAACCAATAATATATATTTAATGATTTCTTTCTGATAAAGTCAAAAAATTATTATTGACTATAAATATATATCAATCAAGAACATATAAAATTTTATACCTTCCTCAATCATGTAATTTTTTATGAAGTATTACCTTACTATTAAATCAAATTTCTATGTCATTTTTTACATTCAACATATTCATGTAAATAATTAAGGAAAACTGTTGTAGCATAATTCATAGACATTTCCTGATTCTTTTTACCATCATTCAATTGAAAAAATACTTCAAAAAGACGAATATATAGTTCCAACACCAAAACACTTCAATCATTTTTTATCAATGGAATATATAACACATTCTCTTCGGAATTATTCCTCGGATTATGTAATTGGCACATATAATGACTAAGTTAAAAATAAATTGTGATATTAAACTGTTTGTGGTCCCTTAGGTTAAACATTATTTCATTTAATCTATTTAATAAGACACCAAATTTTTCTTCAATAATTTGCTACATTATGGAAACTTTTAAAAAACATTAATCATCTTTAATTAAGTTTAAGGCATTTTCCACAATGCCTCATCCAAATGTTTAGAAATGTAGGAAATTGAATTGTTTTTTATTTATTATCCTAAGAACATAGACATCCATGAGATGCCAATATTCTTATTTTATGTGTTAGTAAATTCAAAAATATTACAGTTTTTAATCATAAGTAAAGAGAGATTACAAGGAATGATCACAATATTTTTAACACCTATTCCAATTAGTTTAGGAATATATTTAAAGAAATATTTACATTTACCATATCGTTGGGTTTTTTCATGATAGAACATATTTCATAGAATAAATAAAAAATAATAATGTGTTAACCTAAATATGATAAGAAAAATAAAAATAAAAATAATAATTTATAAATGATATGTATATCCCATATTACGAGACTCTTGATTACAATCATGTTTTTCCATGGTAATGATTCCATCAACAGATTTAAACCTAACAAATCTTTCAAATCCTTATTTATAGTTACTATTGAGTTTGGTGCATCTATAATGAATATTCATTGGGAGTGTCAAACCATGTGGGTGATAAGGATCGCTTTCTCAAACTATGTGCTGGTCGAGTATTATTCAATTCACCCTTTTGTGGTCATTACTCATATCAAATACTATTTAAGATCCACAACAAACTTCATTATCCTGATAGGGACAGATTTTCAGAGAACCCACCCACTATACATCTAAATGATTCAAGGTTATTTTTATATACTATGTTATATCCTTATACTTCTCCATAGAAACATCCCTAGGGTTCCAACTAATCTTCTTCATCCCAGTTTCCATAAGATAACAAAAATAAGTCTCTAATACCAACTATATTAAACCAAGCATTTTACTAATATTATTACACAAATTTTTTTCATAAGAATATTTTAATTACAGTCTATATACTATGAGTCCTTTTGAATTTTGGAAAATTTGTTTATAATAAATCTATGTGTGGATAAAATAAAACCGCTTTATTTTATTCTCTAAAAGATCTTAATTTATTTTGAGAACCTAAGACTACATGTTATAAATTAGCGAATACATTGATAAAATCGATGAGCTACAATGAATTATAATGGAAAAAATGTTTAGAAAACTTAACATGCCAGCCAAAGGGATAAGATGATATTATTGAAGATATTGATCATAAGTAATCCACTAGAAGCACAATAAAACTAACATGGTATCATAATATCATAGTAACATTGGAAATGTAATGAGAACATAAAATTGGAAATAAACATAATTTAAGGATAACCATTAAGATAACATCACAATGTAAACATTGTTCCATAATGGATTTGGTTCACCCATTAATCCCATAAATGATTGTTCAGGAGAATGAAAAAATTACCCAAAAAATAAGACTGATAATAACTCCTGGGCCACCAATCAACATCCAATTATTCTAATAATTATTTTTCATACATAATGAAATAAATCCTATGTAATAAATATATCAATTATCTATGGAAATAAATGGGTTATATAATTATTACTCATATCATAATCAATGAAAATTTAATAATGAATCAATTTTAGTGATGAACCCAAGGCATGTATTATTCTATAAAACATGATAAAATAATATTATTATACAGGATAGGGAAATAAATACAGAAATTTATATTTAATACATAATACCAATTGTTTAATTTTTTTTATAAATTTACATGATTAAAAGGAATAAATATAGAGACAAAAACATTATTTTCTTTTTTAAATCACTTATTTAAAGTGTAATTGTTTTAAATACTATCACTGTAATTAAATAAAACAAAATAAAACTATAATGTTTTTATCTATGAGATAACTATTAACAATGGAGTTTAATTCATTACATGATGAGTAATGTAAAGGAATCATTCCATTTAAGTTGTTACAAAACGGTCAAAAAGATTGTAATTCGGTAAAAAATGAGAAGGATTCATTAAAAAAATTCAAAAACTGATATCTCGGGTAAAATTATCATTAATATATATTTTGATAAATGTTTAAAAATATTATTGAATATTTTTTGTACAAAACATGAATATGGAAGCCAAATTATTTTCAACTAAAGGGAAAAATGAAGAATGTTTTTTTCAAAACATACTCTACATAATTTCTTTTAACAAAAATATGAAAATGTTACCGTTATATTAAAATTTCATGAATAAATAAAATAGATTAAAATAAAATTATTTTATTATACTACTATAATATAATTTCATATAATGGGAATTAAATAATATGTAATCATGATTAAAATGATATTGAAAAATAAACTGATACCACTTTGATAAAATTTGAATCATAACTCCTATGAATGAAGTAATTGAATTTTTACTTAATTTAATATTAGTGTTGAAGGATTTATTTTATGATATATAAATCAAAATTACATACAACATTATAATAAAGTTATGTGCACTAAAGGACATGTGTCTATAAAAAGGAATATTTGATATGGAACCCTAACCTCTAGTCATAATCTATTCATGTATTTATTTTATCACATGTATAATAAAAAAATATAGAGTATATTTTTCATAATAAATTTTTATATTTATAATCACTTATAAATAAACAATATAAAACATTTATTTTAATGATATATTTATTCACTTATTTAGTTACGTCCAAATTGGGTGTTTTGAGGATGCTCGGTTAATAATTTATAAATGACATCAATGTTTAAAACATGACAAAAGAAATAAATATTGAATAGTTACCATAGAATTATATAAAAATTAATTATATTTTTTAAAATAAAATAGACATTGAAAAATAACCATGAAATATGGAAATGATAAATGAAATTTGTTACAATCATAGAGACAGTTCTCCATAAAACACATGAATAATGAATCCATTTTTCATGGATCAGGACTGAAATATGGTATGTGATATGTGTAATTTATAAAATTAATAAAAAATAATAAATATATTTTTAAATATTTTAATACAATTATATTTAAATTCTATTTTATTCGAGTAAAAAATAAAATAATCACACTACATTGTGACGTGGTAGTCCTCCAAAAAAGGAACAATATTACCACATTTCAATTGATTGTATGATATGAAGGTATATGATATATTAAAATTTCAAATTTATTAATATTTCAGGGGTAAAAATTATAAATATTAAATCAATCATCAATAATTTTCATTAACGTATTTGATAGAAAAAAATTACATCAATTTGTACTGTAGTAGTCCACTATAGACGCAGCATACTACGTCACTCCCAAATCAATGGAAGTGGATATGAATGCAAATTATTGCATAAAAAATAATATATCATTATATAATAGTTTATAGTCTTATTTTATTATAATTTATATGATATATTTTATTGTGGAATAAGAATATCTAAAACAATAGAAGCTCATAGAAGATGATTACATTAACATAGATGAACCCCAATTGGATAACATATTATTGACCATGGGGATGGTCTTATGGGAGGACCATATAATCAATATTTTATCTAAGTATGTTGTAGGGAGATGTTTTTAGGGATTGGTTGATCAAAATTTTATAAGATGTGTATAGAAGAGAGGGGAAGAGGTTACCTTCTATAAATTAGGAGGATTGGTATTTTAAAAATTATCCATCAAAATTAAATAATGAGAAGTCACAAAGAATTCGTGTTACTAAAAAATTATTAATAATGGATATTTGGGGTGTTATTGTGAATCAACGCATTAAAGATTAAAAAATGGCCTTATTTTAAATTTTATTTCTATTACTTATATTGTTATTAATATTCATATGTTTCAAATTGTCAGCATGATGATAAAGATCCTTCTTTTTCTTACATTACTATTAAATTATTTTAAAGATAACAAACATTTAATCATAAAAAGTGTGTATAAAAAGGTTTATTTTCATGGAAAAAATAGGACCTTACAAAAATTTTACAGTATAAACAATTATTTAATTCCCCAATCTCATGCTTCTTTTTATCCCTTGAATTCTCTTTAGTACAAGAAGTAACATGAGGATATACATCAAAAATGGATGTGCTAAAAGCATAGTAAAAGGGTAGAGAAGAAACTAAAACAATATAACGTGGTGTGATAATAATCATTATCGTCATAACGTAGTCATATGATCATAATCACGAGAGGAAACATTAAGTGGGGACTCGAAATGTGGAAATGCATAAAAATGAAACATCATGGCTTATTGGTCAACTACCACACATAGATTTCAACAATGATAGAATTATATTCACTCATATATCAAATTAACTCATGAGATTAATCTCATTACATAGTTCATTAGAGCTCTATATAATTCTTGATGCACCCGTCACATCATAACATTTACAGTGCACTATATAATTCATGGCAAACACGTCCCATCAAAACATATTTATTACCACACATTCCACATAGATCATATCTCAATAATGGACATAAGTAACCCATGTAATTTAATGGTTTAAATATCATAATTCATAAATTTATTAACATTTGGATCCCATATTAAAGAGGTATTAACATGAATTATATAAGAATAAACAATCTAAAGTAAAGAAGAAACAATCTTAAGAAGTAAATGGTGTGATTTTTTGAAGAAGATTTATTTTAGAAACATCATGTATGTTAATAAAATTAATAATAAGACAATTATATTACAAAAAAAGCATCATAATAATGAATAAATTATTTTTATGGAATAACCATAATGAAAATGAATAGAAAGAGGGAAAACCTGAAGAAATAAAAATGGGTTTGAGAATTTCCCTCATCTTGTGTCTGAACACATTCATAACATTAATGTATCATATATTATCCTCATATTCATTAATAAACACTTATATAAACCATTATATGTGGAATTTATTCATTATTTCTTTATTAAGTTCTTTTATTGTCCATTGGATGAGGTATAGTGTTTAAATTCATTTTTCGGGAGTGTTCTATTTGTTGGTTTTCATGAACGGTTCACTTGTACACATGAATGGAAGTTCAGGTATAACATGAAAAATCTTACATAATTGATATTAAAATATATTAATGATATTATATGATTTTAAATTATCTTTTAATTAATTAGGTTATATAATATGAGGATGAATCAATAGTTAAAATGTAATAATAATCATTTAAGGATAATTCGGGAGGTTTTTAGATCATAATGAACTTGTTTTGTTTTATCATTTTCTATTTTGTATAAAATTTGATTCCAGAAGATAAAAGGGATTAAAACATATATATTATAATATTTTTTCAAACATTAAATTGTTTTATTGACATTCTAGAAGACAATGAAGGAAAATGGAATTGCATCTCCCACGATGTTGGTAAATTAACACACCATTGGCTTCAAATTCATTTTTATAAGAAAAAGTATATAGCGATGGTTAAAATGAATAATATTCCATAAATATGAAATAATTCTAATATATTAATCATACTAGAGTTATCACACCATTGAGATAAGTTAAGTAGATGATAAGATAAGACAAAAATAATTTTTGAATGGTATATGAACGAAAAGAGAGAGGGAAATTTCCTCTTGAATTTTCACCTTTAGATCCAATTAAAGGAATCTAGGATTAGTTTTGGGATGCGGCCAATATATAATAGATGTGGGAGAAGGGATAATGAATATTTTTTTTAGAACGTGTACAAGTATTGATGCTTGAGTGGAATGAGGAAATATGGTTTGGAGAGGTGTTATTTATAGTAGAGGGGAGGGGTGTTATCTCAATATTTAAATAATTAGTTTATTAATTTACCACAAGAAAATCAATAGTGACGATTATTTTCACTAAATAGAGTAATTATTGAATTTTAGTTCTAACTGATGGGCAATTACATCATCTATGGCTCAATTATGAGGTAGAAATCCAATTATTTTACATATTTCATAAATTTTCAAATTTAACTAGTCACCAAAAAAACAATATATTTCAAAATATCCCAAAACAGCAACTTAAATGTTTCATTATGTGTAGAAATCAAAAATAAACTCCATTTTATGAATATATTTTGCTAAATATGTGTACATTATCTTTTAATTAAATTCATAATATTTTGGAAAAATAGAAATTTTTAAATTAAAACTTCTTTTCTATCACTTTTGAAAAATTAAATAAGGTCTCATAATATTATCCGATAATATTAAGATATAAAAATACTTTTGTGTTCATATAATTTATGAAAAAAAATTTCTTTTGATATAATAAATTATTCAATAAAAATTCATGACATAAAAAAATACCAACACTATAAAAAAATTATATCATATTGTAACATATAAGATGTATAAATTTTATTTAAACAACCATGGGTAACATTCCTATCCACATGGAGTATTTACTATTAATAAGGGTAATATTACAATTCATAAGGGTAACATTACAATTCTTAAGTGTATTTTACTATTTCAAAAAATTATTATTTTCCCAAAAACTCCAAACTTCTTACTGATCACTACCATGTATGTCAGGTTATCAAAATTCAACTCCCAAAAGTAGAGAAATAATATTTTATTGATAGGATATAAAGTTCACATAGTATTTAGTTAGATATACAATCTTGATCTAGCATTGTGTTTCTTAATGTTATTTTATGTGATTATTCTATATGATATTAGTATAAGAGAGAATAAATTGCATTAATAAAAGTTTGGGAAAATAAATTATTCCCCCTTTTGATATTTCACACTTGATGTTTTGTTTTATATAAGAAGGTGAGGGTAATTCTCCTTCATCACATACTCTAATTCCCACGATACTACTTCATACTTATTGTTCCATCACAACCCTATGACGTGGTGGGTTGTCTTATTTTTTTGAACCTTATCTATTTGGTCAAAAATATTTATCGGCTACTCATTATATGAGAGATCATCATCCAGTTATTCCACCCCTATGTTTAGTTCATGTGAGATATATGGAATTTACTTGCATAGGAGCGATACATGGAACACATCAAGATAAGGATCCATATTTGTTGGAATTCCAAACTGATAGACCATGGATCCTATGAGGTCAAGGATCTCGAATGGGCCAATGTACCTTTGGCTTTTCTTCCCTTACTTTCCAATCCGCATGAATCTCTTCCACAGTTATATTTGAAACAAAAATTTATCTTCAATGTTGAACTCCATATACCTTAGACTCCAATACTGATTTCTCCTTTTCTAACTCAAAGTATCATTGATATGTTTTTGGATGCATTGAACATTCTCGTTCTTCTCTTTTACAAGATTAGTACCATGTTGCTTTCCTTCTCCATCTTTATCCCAATAGGTTGGAGTTTTAAATCACTTTCCATACATAGCTACATATGAAGCCATCTGAATACCCATGTATAAGCTATTTATGTAGGAGAACTCAACCAATGGGAGATTTTGATTCCATCTAAATTTTAAATTTATTGATTATTATCATAAAATATATTTTTTAATCTGAATAGTCCATTCATATTGGCAATTAGTTTGGGGGTGATAGTCAATCCTAAAATTCAATTTTTTACTCAATTCATTTTGAAGAATCCTCCAATACTGAGATATATATTTGGGATAATGATAATATAAAATTGATTGTTAAAACCCATGAAATCTCACAACATCGTTCACATATATCATTTCATGTTATTCAGGTGAGAGATTTTACCAAATAGTGATAAAGTGGGTAATCTTATTGAGTCAATCCACCACTACAAATATTGCATTATTTCCTTTGGATGTCTATGGGAGACCTTTAATAAGGTCCTGAGAAATATTCTATAATTTAAACATGAATATAAGAAATGGTTGCATCATCCCTTTGGACTTATTTCACCTTGATTTAACTTGCTGATATATCAAGAATCTTGAGATATACTCATCAATCTTCTTCTTCATGTTTTCCCACTTAAAGTGTTCTTGGAGATCACAGTACATCTAGATGCAACCAGGAAGGACAGAGAAAGTATATCTATGTGTATTATGAAATAGATCCTTCATTATCCAATGTGATGGAGGAACCCAATGCTACATTCCAAACCAATTCACACCATCATCATGGATATGGAAATATTGCAGCTTCCATTCCATTACTGTATTCACCTTCTTTTGAAATATTGAACCATCCATTTGTGCCTTCTTAATCATGTCTTGTAATGATGGTTGAGAAACCATTTGGTAATGGATTTATTTATTCCATACCGTTATGATTTCCAAATACATAATTTTTATATCCAAAAAGATATGGTATTTCACAATCCACAACCTAGATACTGTATTAGGTTCTTTTTCTGCAAAGAGCACCAACTAACTTATTTATCTTTCTAGGATGATAATTATTATAGAAATCATTGTCTTAGATTATATCTTACCATATCCTTAGATTATTTTTTATCTCATTTTGTGTTAATATATTCCCCATTCTCTTATGATCAGTATATATGTCACACTTCTCTCCAAAGAGGTAGTTCCTCTAGATTTTCAAGAAAAAATCATAGCTACTAGCTCCAGATCATGTATTAGGTAGTTCTCCTCAGGTATCCTAAACTTCCATGAGGCTTAGGCTATAACATTATAATTTTTCATTTCTACACAACCTCATACATTTTTAAATCAAAAATATATGTCACAAAACATTCTACACTTTTTGGTAATTTGAGTTCCGGTGCAGTGATCAACCTTCTATTTAGCTCCCTGAAACATTCCTCACATTATTCCATCTATATATACTTTACCCATAGCCATGTTATGTTAGTTAATGGAATTTAAAATCAGGAGAAATTTCTTACAAAACATCGATAGTACCCATCTAATACAAGAATATTAATTATTTCTAGGACATTAGAGGGTACATGCCATTCCTCAATTACCGTTGTTTTTTAAGGCTCCGCCAAAATTCTCTCACATATGTTCCCATCTCCTAAGAAAATGACTTTATTCATCTAAAAGTTATAATTTCTGAACATGGAAAAAAAATTCTCATTTCTCAATGTCGCTAATACAATCCTTTTCTGTTCTTTATGTTACTATATTCTATTGCTGTAAATGAGAATTTCATCAGTAAACACTGCAAAAAATTTTTAGTAAATTTTAAAGACCCAATTAATAAAATCCATGATGATGGAAGGGGACTTATTATGTCCGAAAGGCATCACTAGAAACTCATAGTTCCCATACCATCTACTTAATGGAGTCTTATGAATATCTTCCTTCTTCATCATTATATGATGTTATCTAGAACAAAGTTTGGCCTTGGAGAAGTAATGAGCTCCTCGTAGCTGATACAAGTATTCATAAATCATTTAGAGGGGATACATGTTATTTATGATGATCAAGTGAAGTTCTCGATAATCTATACACATCCACATTGATCCATCCTACTTTTCCACAAAGAGAACCAGTGGAGCCCATGGTAATGCACTAGGGTGTATGCACCCTTTTTTCAAATGATCTGTTATATTCTTCATTAACACCACCAGTTCGATAAGAGCTATCCTATAGGGACACATTTAGATAGTAGTATATCTCTATATTTTGTCTATTGAGAAATCTACCTCATGATCCTAGGGAAGTCCAGGAAACTCCTTATGAAATACATCACTATATTCCCTCATGATGGGAATTTCCACTAGGTTTACACTTTCCTTTGACTCAACCATCTGAGAGAGATATGCTTCATCACATGGAACCAACACCCATACCATTGAAGGATTTTTTTATAGAATATTCATGATATTTCATGAATTTATAGAGCATAATGGGATGATTCAGAGTATAAAAAGATATTTCTTTTCCTTGATAGTTTATATGCACTCTATATAAAGAGATCCAATCTATCGCTTGTATAAAATTAAATTCCACTAAGGGATGATTCATGAGATTCTCTGGAAGAATCTTCCAACATATACCCGCATGAGAAGATTCCATCACCTAGATTGCAAAGATTAATCTACTTTGTGTTTTTATAGATATATCTACTTCAAGGTATTGGTTATTTAATTCCATAGTTCTAGAAATCATAAAATATATAAAGGAATGGATAAAACTATAATAAAAAAAATACTTTTTCCATTATTGATAGAATAGGATGCGTAACATGAGTGACATAAATTTATTTATCCACTTCCAAAGTAGTGATGGAAGAATCCTTCCACTATTCATTTGGAATTGGTGGCTTCTGACACAGATTACCCATGAGGACTTAAGGTTTATTGAATAGACATGAATTGTCCCCTTTACCTTGATAGTTATAGCATTGGACCATGGACAGTTCCCTCCAATCCTCTCCCACATTCTCATTCCTTCTCAGCTCTTTTTGAAAATCCTGAATATGGTGGAATTCTCTCCACCAATGAAGCATTTCCCTATACCTAAAGGAAGTTCACATGACTCTTCATCCCGGATTTTTGAATTTTGGGTGCTTGAGTTTTCTTTCATCCATTCTCATTAGATCCTCTAACTTGAAAGTCTATATTTTTTTCATATCACTCTATCTGTGAGACCATTATCCACACTCCATATCCACTTTGAGTTCACAATGAATGACTTATTCATAACTCCAAATGTTTCGAATTTAATGTGCCATTCAATGGTGGGGTTTTAATACACTAATGAATATATAAATTTTTATATCATTGCTGATAAAAAATCCGGGTGTAATCCTTGAATGCATTGTGATAATCACTTCATTGGTTTTGATAGATTATCCTTCATTTTTAATTAGAACAATAAATTCAGTCTCCATATTCATATGAATATTTTGTGGGATATACTTCTTATGAAAAATTATTATAATTTCCTCCCACTCAATATCTTCAATTAAAACTGTCGGTTTGGTGTTCTTAATCAAAGCCAACCACAGGTCAGCATCTCCATCGAGATGATAAACAACCATAGTCACCATATCTATTCAAAAAAAGTGATGAATAGAGATGATATTATCCATTAAATTGACCCACTATTCTAAATCAAGTGGATTGGAATATCGACTAAATGTCGGTGGTCGTTGCCGCATAAAAAACATGGCAGCCAGTTTCTCCCTCTTTTGTGAAGGATGACTTTCCACATTATTCAGGTAATTATACATTTATTGAGAAAATTGGGTAAAAATTACCTTGATGTTTTGAACTTCCCCACCCATATTATTTTGGATGTTGTACAGGTAATCATTGCATTATCCCTCGCATGGGTTGTTGGACTAGTTTCTCCTCTTTTACAAATTTTTCTTAAATAGAAATGGTTAGAAGAAAACATTAGTTAATTTGTCAATAATAAGTAATTTATTCATTTGTGAAATTAACAATAAAATATATCTTATGGTATCTCTATGTTTAAGAATGGTTCTAGTGTGGTTATATATACCTATACCTATACTAGTGTTTTTTTACGAAGGTTCTATAATCCTAATTCCCAAATTAACTAAACAGTGCCTCTAATACCAAATATTCAAACAATGAATTTTTATACATCCCTATTACATCACATTAATGATAAAAAAATAAAATAATTACAAAAAATGATCCAAAGGTTTTGGGTTTTGAGTAAATTAAGACCATACTTATATTTTTTGACATAAAAATTTATTTAATTTCTTCTTCTCTGGATACTTATTGGAGATTGAATTTTCCTTATTACAAGTAGTCACCTGAAAATATACATCAAAAAGTGGTGATAAAAAATCCAAAAAAAAGGATAGTCAATAACATTAAACAATATAACATCAGTTGAAAATAATAATTATCATCAAAACATAGTTATTGGTTTATAAACGTGATAGGAAGCATTAAGAGAATACTTTAAATGTGGCAATTCGTAAAAATGAAACATCATGTCTTAGTATTATACTATAAAAGAAAGTATTCAAAAAAATCTAGAATAATTTTCACACATATATCACTTTAACTCAAGGGATTCACTGCATTAACCAATGGATTTGTGTGCTATATAATTCTGGGTGCACCTGTCATATCATAAAAATTTCATCATCATGCTTTCCACATAGAACATATGTAAATCATGGACATAAAAAACCCATGGAAAGGAATTTGTTACTTCTCATAAAGAATTAATTCATAAACATTCGTTACCCAAATTTAATATGTAATAACATATATGATTTAAGAATCAATAATCATAGTTGAAAAAGAAACAATCGTGATAAGTAAAAGATTTTCTTTTTGAATTAAGGGTAATTTTTTAAAAAATTCATGTTTGTAAAAACACAATTATAAAATATGTATATCCAATGAAATTCAAGATAATGATGAATAAATTATTTTTAGGGAATAACCATTCTGATAATGGAGTGAATGTGGAAAAAAAATTGAATAATGAAAGTTTGGTTCATGAATTCCCCTTACATTCTATCTGAATGATTTCTTAGCACTAATGTCTTACATAATCACATTATAATAATTAACAAACAAATATATAACCTTTTATACATTTAATATATTCATTATGATTTTAAAGTTCTTTAATGGGACTTTGGATGAGTAAGAGTGTTTTTATTCAATGTTTAGGAGGGTTCTTTTTCTTAGTTTTCACGTACGGTTCACTTGTACATATGAATGGAAGTTCATTTAAAACATTGGTAATCATCTAGAAATTATATTAGATGTTATTAATGATATTCCATGAGTATTAAGGATATTATAATGAATTTGGTTATATATAATCTGGATGAATCATTTGTTAAAATTTAATGCTGATCATCCTATGTTAATTTGGGCGGTTTTTGGATCACAATAAACATGATTTTTGTATCATTTAGTATTATGGATAAATTTTTTTTCCCAAAACAGAAAAGAGGATACAACATAAAAATTAAATTTTGTTTTCAACTATTTAATGGTTTTATTGACATCTTTGAATTCATTATAGAAAAATGTAAGTGCATTGCTCACGATGTAGGTAAATTAACACATCATGCATGGAAAGTACATTTAAATAAGAAAAGAGATAGTGAGAATGAATTGTAGTGAATAATCATAAATTAACATGATATACTACTAGTTTATTAATCATACTTCATTTATCATATCATCTGGATAATATATGATGAGGATATAAACAAATAAATGAAATTTGAAATGAATTTGAATGAAAAGAGACTGTGAAATTACAACTTAAATTATCCTCTTGAGATCCTGCCCAAGGAACCTACGATTAGTCTTTAGATGAGACAGAGAGAACCTAGTTGTGGGGGAGAGGATATGGAAGTGGTTTGGGAAGAATTTGGAAGTGTCTTGAGGTTTGAGAGGTGTGAGTAAATGAGGTTGTGAGGGTTGGTATTTATCGTTCAGGGGATGAGTGTTTTCACAATATTTAATTCATTAGTTAACTAATTTCGCTCATGGAAATAAAATATTGATGATTCTTCATATTAAATATAATTATTAGTGCATTTTTGTTCGAACCCATGACCATTTACATCATCCATGACTCAATCATTATAAATAAAATAATTTTTAGCATATTTCATAAATTATCAAATTTCACTATTCACAAAATATTAATATATTTTAGAAAAATGACAATAATTAACCCTAAATGTTTTTAACATGTATATTTAATAAATGAACTCAATTTATGAATAAAATTTTCTAAATAAGAGAAATTAAAATTTTAACTACAATCATAATCATTATTGACTTACAAATATACCAACACAATAATATAAATATATCATCTACTAACTTATATTATTGGTAAGTTTTATTTATACCATCATCGATAAAGTTAATATTAACTCAAACAATTTACTTTTCATAAGGTTAAAATTACAATTCATAAGGTATAAAATACTATTCCTAATTGTATGTTACTATTAATAGAAAAATTATGTTTTTCCTATTGGACTCCAAACATCTTACGGATCCCAACCATTTACGTCATATTTTCGAAATTCAATTCCCAGAAGTGGAAGAAATTTTTTTAATGGCTAGGATATAATGTTCATGTAATAATTAGTAGTTCATTTAATCATGAACTGAAATTGTGTTTCATAATGATATTTTATGTGATTATACTTTGTGATATTACTATTGAAAGGGAGAAATTTCATTGATACAATATTGGGACATTACAATAATAAGAATTTTTTTACTATTATTAGAATTATTTATAGAAATAAAATGATACGAACATATCCCCTAATATTATTTATGGAGATTTGAAATATGAAGCCCATTTTTTTGAATCTAAATAACCTTAGTGGTAGAATTATATTTTATTTATAACTTTAAACTATGTCGAGAATGGTTATTTAAGAAATGCATTTTTGAATCATTAATGATTGTAAATTGAATCTATGATAAAAAATAATAATTATATTAACTATAATTCTTATTTATAGATGCATAATATATAAATTTGACATATGTAATACCACAATAGGGAAAATTTTAATTAATTAAAATGGAGAAACATTATGTAGTTTCAGACTTTATTAAGAAAATAAATTTTTTTCCTAAAAATTATCCTATACTGAATACAGTATGAAGATAATTGAAATTGTATTAATTAAATTATATATAAGTAATGAAAAATTATTTTATTTTCAAAGTAAATTAAAATGATAATGAAACTTTCCAATAGTGTAATTTATTAAATTAAATGTTAATTTTTTCAAAAAAAATGATATTTTTTGTTATTTACAATAAACCATTATTTTCCTAATAATAGAAAAAATAATGAGATTTTAATATAAATACGATGAATTAAAAACTGGTGTTAATTTTATTAAGTTAAAATTTTAATATATCCAAAAAACTATTTCCTCAAAAAAATCAATAATTTTTTTTCAAATAAATGATTTTATTAAAAAATTTGTTTCTAATTGCTACAAAATATATATACATTTATATTTATTATAAACATTATATAAATTTCATAATGTTTTAATACAATTCATACCCATCAATTTAATTACTCGGTCATAATAATCATTACTAAATAATAATATTTTAATAATATTCTGTTACGGTTTTTTAATCTCACTGTTGCATGATTTTTAGTATATAAAACATATTTTTCATTTAGAACATATAGTTGTTACATCATATTACCAATTACACCACCATGGGGAGAACATTATCTTTTTACTAATTATAAATATGGTTATATATATCTTTTCAATGATTATCATAAACCTAAAAAGATCACTGCTAAGAACAAGTATCATATACACTGTATTAATGATTTGATTGATCAACTTCATATAGCTCAATTGATTTCTAATATTGATATTAAATACAAAAATCATTAATTAAAGATAAATAAGGAATATATATCTAACATATCCTTCTGTATGAGGTATAGTCATTATGAGTCTATAGTGATGCCATTTGGACATACCAATGTCCTCAAAAACATTATGTTTCAAATGAATAATTTCTCTAGGGATTTCCTTAATCAATTTTTGGTCTTCCTTATGGATGTTATAATTATATATTCAATGTGTAATGAAATTCAATAGATTATTTTTCAATTTCATTTATTTCCATGAGGACATAGACATGGTATGAAAATTTTACCATGTGTGATGTTTTCCATTAGAAAGTTATATTCTTTAGATAGATAATATAATGTGAGGGTATATTGGTGGATCCATCAAAAGGGTATGGATATGAGGAATAACCGAGACGGACTACATTATATAAGATCCATAGTTTTCTTATGGTGTTAAGATAATACAAAAGATGTTTGTGGATTTTAACATAATTGTCTAATTCAATTTACATATTGACTTGGAAAGGATGAATGTTTCTTTTGGTAAATGAATATGTAGAATTGTTATATGTGTTTAGTGGGTGTTTGTCCTGAGAACCCATACTTATATTTCAACAGTGTAGGGAAGAGTTAGTTATATTTAGTGATGCATCAATTAATCAACTATCATTATCCTTATAAATAATATTATATTGATAGATTATCCTTCCCAAAAAATAAAAATTCATAAAAAAATACCGAAATCATGATTTGGAGTTGGGAGATTTAGTTTTTTCAATGAAAATATAGAGTCATTTTCATTATGGTGAAAAATGTGATATATATAATTATCATAAGTTCATGAAGTAAATATTCATGAATAAATAGTAGAATATGAGATAATAGAGAATTTTGGAGTTGACTAAGTATTACGATGAATCGATTCACTAGTAACCTAGGATGGAGAACAAGGATGTTGATGTTCTATGATGGAAGGACCGTGATAATTTATCTATGATGCAGATAGAATGAGATTCCATATTTATAGATTTATTATAGATAGATTTGAACATTGGGAGGAAATATAATAGTTGATATAATTCTTAGAAAAATGTTTAACCATCTATCCATGTATGGATTGAAGAGGTATAGAATGAGTATGTGGGATTAAAGAAGAAAGATAGAAATGTTCCTCAGATAAATCATTATTTTGATAGAATTCCGTGCCTCGAGAAGCATGTTTGTGTTACTTTACTACCAAACATGAATAAGTGTCTATTAAGTGATTGTCATATTTCAATATTCTCAATTTGTCCTAGAAATATAAATATGAAAAGAGATATAAAAGTGTGTGTCTTGTATGATAACCTGAAAATGAATATAAAAAAGTGTGTTTCTTAATACAATGTACATTAAAATGTTATTATGGAGAGACTAATTTCATACTGGATGACACAATAATAAATATTATAGAATATAAATTCAAAAAAATACCATGTATTTCATTTTCAGACTACCTGAATCATCTAAATGGAATAACTATTTTTGGTTTGTAATTGATAAAATTACAATGTCAGAATATTACATTTACATCAGAGATGATTTTTTCTTCATCAAAATGTGATGATATATATTATAGAATTAATTATAGTGTATGATGTACAATTATCAATTGTATATTATTTGGATATGAGGTTTAAAATGATGTTCTGGAGAAGTCTTCAGATGGATATCAGTGTCATATCTGGGTTTAGTATATCATATAGTTTTTAGATAGATGATCAGACTATAAGGAATATTCAAACCCTAGAAGATATTTTGAGTAAGGGTTATATAAATTTTAAATGTTGTTTTCACTAAGAACATTTCAATATCAAATTCCCCTATAATTATAAATTTCACTCAAGAATTATGATGTGTTCCTATGAATCCCTATATATAAGAAAGTGCTCAACAATAATTTACATGTATAATAATAGAGAATTAATTTTACTGGGACATGAGAAAGCTGAGAAATGGTAAATAAGAAATAATCTTTTATAAATCACATTACTGATGCTCAAAGTGGACTAAAATGATGCGTTAATAATCATTAGACTGATGTAGATTTCAAATATGGTGAATTTTTTTTCTCTTGAACATATCAATTAATAATGGTTATGGGAATTTGAAATTGTTTAAATTCATCCCTATTTCAATCATCCCCTTCAATATCCTTTATCATATCCAAAAAATTTGTTAACTATGGGAAAATCAGATGAATATATCTCATGTTTGCAATGGGTTCCATGTGTATCTATTGAAAAAACACACACATGATCATTCAAATAAATGAAATATTTTTTATTCCACTAAATAATGTTCTCACTTATGTGGAACAACCTATGGAAATTAAAAATCAAATTGAGAAAGTGATAATACACAATAATATATAATTGTTCATCATTTTATTAGGAAACAATTAATTTTAGATAAAGTTATGGGAACATAAAAATATGATGAGGAATAAATATCATTACTTTGTTTTATTGAAGTGATATAATTTTGTAGTAGATATTATTATAATGTGATGTAATTCAACACCAAATTTTTTTATAATATAATTCTCTTTAATAAATTTGGTATCTTTGATTGATTTCAATACATTCAACACTAGGTTAAATAAAGTATGATATAATAACAAAATATAATTATTTTAACGTGATAGTAATTTCAATTTTATTAGGATAGAGGGTATCAATAAAAATTATTAGGAGTTTTTTTAAATATTTTTAAAATGTATTCATTGGTCAAAAATTAAAATAAAATCATTTGAAGGTAAAAAGAGATGTTTCCAAACAAGAATCTTCAAAAACATAAAATGTTATTATATTAATAATTTAAATTATTATCTATTTATGGTTGATATTAATTAAATATTTATATTTTAAATTCAATATAATTTTTTAAATTTCATCTAATTTTTTTATTTGGAATATAATTAAATAAAATACTATTTTATGCTTAAAATTCATTTTCTCTAAAAATATTATTGTCTTTAGTGCAGTTATTTAAAATTAATTTTTTATAATTATAGAAAATTAAATTTATAAAAGTAATTATGTATTTTTAGTCTTAATAAATTGTATAATTTTTAATTTTCAACTTCATTTTGGGTCTAAATGAATTGTAGAAAATGGTAAAAATGTGTTACCATGGTTATAGTTAAAAAGGGTATATTAGGGGATCAATATAAGAAATACAGAATAAAATATAACAATAAAATTGATTATTTATTATTTTTAATTAAACATATAACTTATAAAAGATATAATTTTTTTTTTGGAATTTTGGGGAAAAAGCAATTGATTACGACATTATTACATTTTAAATTATTGAATGATTCCATGAGTTTATCCACCCTACATTGTAAAAGGATACCACCTATACACTATTAATCAAACATCATGATCCATATATATAATCTAAAGCCTACAGTAATACATTAAAACAACCCTAATCATGTCTATTATGTTATGGGATTATCACAATATAGTCAATTCAATGTTACACTTTAAGCTGAGGGAGGATTCTTATTGAATATGTATAACTTCTAATCGAGTAATTTCAATTTTATTTCTTATTTTACCTCCAATAAATCCATGGTGTCTAGTGAAAAATAATTAATCTTTTTCTTAATTATATTTATTTTTTAATATTATGTTTTTAATTATTTACAAATTTCTATTCCATGAAATGGAAAATAAATATATCCCTCTTAAGTATGTGTGTACCAATGGATCCACATAGTGATATGATAAATTTTCCATATCCATAATTTGTGATTTTTTTATGGTGGATTTAATGCAAATATTTTATATTTATGAGAAAATATTTTTATGTAATTATAAGATATTATAAACATTATTCAAATTCTATGTTTTGGAAGGTGATAATGTCACTCATGCATATATGTGGACTACCACTCCATGATGAAATATGATTCATTATTCAGTTTATTATTTTTTTTATAACTATAATGATTAATTAATTGAATACATATGATCTTAATTATTTAATAATGATTTTGGAAATGATAATTATATTTTACATTTATTTTTTCCATGCATCAAAACCTAAAAACACAACCAATATGTACTTAAAGACTAAAATCTCAATGGCTTTATACAATTAATTTTTCACCACCATTTATTGTTACTTGTTATAAAAGGTTATATTATAAAAATATATAAAAATTATATGTTTATTAATATTATGTTGATGGAAAAACCTGGAAAAAGTAGAATGTATTAGAACTATCAAACTGAAATAGTCATGTAAAATAGATAAGTGTTCATTTAAAAGTCTATTTTAAGGATAAATTGATTCTAAATGTACAATTAGATAAAATATGGGATGATACAATTAAATTATATAGCAATATGTTTCAGGTTGATTTATTTTTGTTGAAACAATATTCATTTAATGCGATTTAGTTGGCTGTCATGTTATATTTTATTTCTAAGGAGAGTGTTTGAAATGGATATTGAAGTTTAT
The DNA here is from genome assembly GCA_963277665.1 of Viscum album. Taxonomy (NCBI): domain Eukaryota; kingdom Viridiplantae; phylum Streptophyta; class Magnoliopsida; order Santalales; family Viscaceae; genus Viscum; species Viscum album. The sequence continues at coordinate 1,722,804,315 of OY728163.1, forward strand.
ACAATCAAGGAGTGAATAATGGGATATTTTAATTAATAATTAATTTTAATTATTGAATAAAAATTTAAGGAAAAATAATGTAAGGGAAAATTTGGATAAAAAATTATCAAATGAATAATTATAGTAGGAAATATGATATTTATTGTATTGTATTATTCCAAAATTACTACACATCAATATTTAGTAAAAATTGAATCAAGGATAGGAAGAAAAATGATAAATAAAAATAAGGAGAAAATTATGAAATTATTTTAGGTAGTATATTACATTTATGATTTTATTAAATTCATTTTCAATAATATATAATAAAAACATACATTTTCATTGAATAAATAACCATTGATTATCATTTTTTCAGTTCGAAACTATATATTGTTATCTATATTCATGATTTTATATAATAATGTTTTTATTGTTAGTGAACAAATTTTATAATTGTTTTTGGATTATGTCTTCATAATATCCTTGGAGAGATTTTAGTTGTAAAAACCTTATGTGGGAAATCTTAGTAAAAACTCTTGGACCTTGTGGTAAGGGTCTGCGAATTGAACCCAATGTTGAGATGTTTTGGACAACAATATAAATAAAAAACAACGACCTGATATGGGATGGAGGTGGAGTGCACTAGATGATTTACTTTATAGCCCAGTTCAATTATAATGAAAATGTTTTTCCTATAATTTTGTTTTTTTATTTCATGTACTAATATAATTAAAATTTTAATATTTAATCTAAACCACTTAATGAAAGAATTTTATTATTTATTGAAATATTTTAAATGTGTAAATTCACCCCCACCCCACATATCAATAATTATCTCATACACAACAATGAAGTCGTATTAGATCTAAGATGAGGAAACTATTAAAAGAAAAAACAAAATACTTATAATGGTTTAACTGAATAGAGGGCGGGCTTTGATGACAGAATATGGAAACTAGGATTTTTAGAAATAAAATTTTAAGAATAATATAATATGTTGCTCTTATAATAAGTGAAACATGATTTTATTTAGTATAATAATCAAAAAAATTTAATTTTCAAGGAAGTTATTAAAAAATACTGATTTTAGAATTAGATAATATTTAGGTATTAAAGTAAAGAATATTTTTTTTCAAAATTAAATATTTTATACTTATAGATATTTTAGATCCTAAAAGTCACAATTCATTAGAAACTATGTGTGACTCATTGTATTTATCATAAATAGTAAATATGGTGTTATATTCCATAAACATATAATATACATAGGACCTAAAAAATATATCAATATGTAAGGGGGAACTAATAAAAAATATATTTTATTTCCCAAAGGAGAAAAAATATGCCTAGATTTTGTACAGGGCATGAAATATTGTGAATGGATTTAAATAATTATATGGAGTGAACATTTGTGTTATTATCTCCCATTCTTTAAAAAAATGAAAATTTTTATGGTCCTCAACCTAGATACAATGGAGGGTATATTTATAGTAAAATGGGATATCAAGACTACACTCCATCATTTTGATTTCAAGGATTATAAATACATAGTGAAATTAGAATTATTTATACCAAAAAATAGAGGATCTATTTTACAATATTAGATAGTGTTTGTATGTACATAAACTGTCACCACGATAGTAGAATCAATAAATTTATTCTTTTATTAAAGAATGGTAGTTCATCTTTTTAATGAGAATCTTTACTTCTATTGGATAATTCATTCTAAGGGGTGATATTTCAATTTACTTCTCTATGAGGAAGATATTTAATTCATTAGATAGGTGATAGAATTGATTGAAGAGATATAGTCTTATTTTTATAGAAGATTCAATATGAAAAATGTTTCTTCTATAAATAAAATTGTTGTTAAGAGGATTAGAAATAGCATAAAGTATTTAATTTTTTTCCCAAAAGAGTCTATGCATATCTAGTAACTATTTGATAATTGATAATGAGAAATTAAAATCCTCTGAGAGCCATATCCTCTTCAAATTTAATACAATCATTTAAGAGGGAACCTAAAATGGAAAACAAGCATATTTATACGGTCAAATTTTTTATTGGTTGTGGGAAGACAAATGCACACCGTAGTTGGTACATTCCTCATAACACACATATAGTTCATGTAGTTATGATATTCACGGTAAAAATAGGAATGGAGATAGGGGTGGTTATTAATTGGATTTCTATATATTTTAAAATTAACTCACAGATATTTTAGAAGAAAATAGTTTTTTTGATATCATAAATGACACAAAACCAAGAGCATTGATTAGAATATAACATCCCAAGACATTACAATATATTTATTTAATCTCTTAAATAGATTTTGGTTCGTCCCCTAGTCGAAATAAACAATTGTCTAGTATATCATTTTATCCTTACTATTCAATTGTTTGGTTTCAATATTAATAAAAAAACTTTTATATTTTTTTTTCTATTAATTAGAAATAAAATTCATATAATATAAAACAAAAATAAAAGATTTCTAAAAACACTATTCATTCTAAAGGATGGGTTATCCTTACTTTGCGCATATAACTATGGATTTTTTTGTCAATTTTTAGAGAAATTATGTATTAAAAATTAATTTATTATTGATATATTCATATTAAATTTATCTTAGGCTTATATTTTGAATTTTGTTTTGGAAATTTATAGTTTGTAGATAAATAGTTAAAATTCGTAATTTTAATTGAAAATTTCCATTTCATTACAATTTATCATAATTTTAAATAATATATTGAATTTATTTTAAAATAAAATGAGGTCAATTATATATATAATAACCCAATTATTATCATTAGGATATTTTTACAAAATTAATTTTGATCTAAGAACTTCGTATAATTTTGATCATTTTCTCGTTAAACCCCAATTTCTCATCGTCTCTGTGGGATTAATATAAAATAATTTTTTTTACTTATGAGAATTTAATTTGGAAAAGTGGATTACATATTTAAATTCAGAATAATTTATATTTTCATATATTATTAAATTAATTTTTAATCAAAATTTATATTGAAAATAATAAATATTAATTTATTCGGTTATGGTTAAAGGAAATGTTTTTCAACGTTTCGAGTGTTTGTTAAAATTAATTTTCACATCACACTAATTTTTTATTTACTAAATAATGTTAAAAATTTAAAATAAATAAGTGAAAATTATTTAGTATGACTCATTTTCTAATTGAGTAAAATATTTAACTATGTAGTTAAAAAACTAATTATCATGGGGTAAACTAATGTTTTAATAAGGGAGTAAACTTAAAGTCCAAGGTCTCAAATGTTTAAAACGCATTTTTATATGTTTTGGATGTTTTTATACACTATATATTAACTAAAATATATTATCTATCAATTTAAGAGCCACATTAGTTAAATATGACCTCCCATTATTGAATAAATTTTTCGATATTTAAGAAATTTTTACTTCTCAATTATGAAAGGGAACTCTCTCCCTTTACTTAGTCATACATATCAAGGCTTTTTTATCCACGAATAACATTCATTAATACATTAAAACTTCATTACTCTAATACTAGAATCATTAGATTGGAAAAAATTAATCCCAAAAAGTATTTTGGTGAAAATCATTGGATGTTTCCCGAAGAATAGATATCATCCTTCAATGGGTATTTTTATTTTATTTTTTTCGCATCACCCTTCAATTTTTTTATAACATTATGATATATTCTCCTAATTTTTAAAAATATATTGATATATTTATATGTTATGTTATTTATTTACATCAAGGGCCATTTTTCTCTAATTGGTTACAAAATCATCATTCATGTCTACGGAGAACTACCACCTCATGAATCGATGTTATTCATTTTTTACGTTACCACTTCAAACATAAGAGTATGATGACGGATATATAGAATTTATTTGATATATATATTATATTATAGTACATAAAGAGTAATTATATCATATATATACCTATTTATATCCCAGTTCATATGGGATATGATAATATTACTCGTGTGTATGACAAACTACAACATTATGATGCGATGTGATTCGTCGTGACTAATGATTTAAATGGAAAATAATCAGAATAAGGTGAACAGATATATATTATAAACATGACTGTTTTTTTTAAAATTTGAGACAATGTTTACATTCATGGATAATGATATATCATTTTCTCTTTTACACTGAAAAATGATAATGTCGTTCGTCTATGTGTGGACTACCACCTTTACAAAGTGAAGTGACACTTTCTTCATCAACAAACCACATGGATGAAATATATAAGTATATTTCAGAAAAAATGTTATTTATGATAATATTATAATTATTTATTGATAAAATATTACCTATATCCTTTCTATAATGACCTTTGAAACAATGATATTTTACCCACATGTATGAATGGTATATCATTACCATGATCTTAATGTACATCATTTTGTTTAAATATTTCATTATGTGTTTTTAAATTACAATTTAGGTTTATTTTTTATACTTATTTCATGATTATTATTATTATTTAGGTGATGAAACTATATAATATGTACATGAATTCGAACATTCATAACAAAGCATGAATGAAGAAATAATCCAATTAACACTGACAAAATGAAAATAAAGAAAGCTTATTAAAGAATAAGTAATAATATATTATAAATTTTCATATATTATATCATAAATTTAAATATTTTTCTTTAACCAGTTTATAAATTTTTTACAAAAATTATATAGAATCTAAAACCCTGTTGAACAAAATGGGAGAAAGTGGTAATGGATTTTGTTTCAATTTTACTTTACTAATGCATATTATAATGTTATACACTTAATTTCTCTTACATAGTGTATATAACATCCCTTATAATTTTAAAAAATGAATAATTAATACATCATTATATTTTATGATTCATTTTTAATTATTTTATCTAAGGGGATTTGAGTTAATTTTTACCACTTGTTAATGAATTTTATAGATTTATTACATTTCATTTGGATATATTACTTCTTTCCCATCATGGATATTGTAACATTATCTTTGAAATAACATTATATTATCTTAGGTTTTATTTAGAATTGTTTTATATTTATTTATATATCATACATATATTCAATTCATTGACTAATCCCCATGCCAATATTTTGATAACTTAAATGGTTTATTTTAAAATCTCATTCTAAGGAATGTTGTTTATTTGTGAATTTAAATTGAAGGAAATTTGATGAATATTTACACATAAATATATATCATTTTCTAATAATATATTAAGAAATGTTTTTTAATTTAATATTATAAAATTCCCACCTCTTGGTTCTTAATATAAATGAGAATTGTTTTAGTATAATCTTAATTCATTTCACTCTTCTATGGTAAATTATCTTCCATCCAAAACATGGATTTCAAAAAAACATGATTTTCATTGTTTCCAAAAGATTTATTGGTTAAATGTTTTCTGAATCTTTTCATTGTGTAAAAAATCAATGTAATAATTGATTCATTTTAAAAATAGTTCCAATTTGGATTTTACAGAAAAAGAGGGATGAGTCAATGTTTTAATGGGTATAACATGGATATAATTTTGTAAAATCATGAGTACTCAAATATATTAAATAATTTTTATATGTTTTAATGATTATTTTTCAATTTATTTATTATTATTTTTTTGATTGAAAAATTACGTTTCAAAAAGTTCTTTTCAAAATGAAATGTTATTGTTTTCAAGGTTTTTAAAAGATCATTTTTAGGTATTTCTATTTATCAATGAAAAGAACATTTTTGTTACTCTAATTTGTATATATCATATTGATACCATCTTCATTAATTATATTGATGGATTAAAGATTTATAAAAGAGATTGATATAGAACCTACTTATTTTCAATAGGTTAATAAATTTTAATGATATTTTTATAGAACTGGTTTGTTTTCAGTGGTTATTCTTATATCAAATTTATTTTTATTGAACCTGTTTATTTTTTATAGGATAATAATGTTTCAATTTTGTTTTTATTGTTCTTAATTATTTAACATAGGACAATCATTTTTCATAGAAAATATATGGAACCCATTTCTTTTCCACTGGATAATCTATTTTCAAAATAAATCAGAGAACCCATTTATTTTAAATGGATCAGTAATTTTTTAAATAGATTTTCATGGATCCTGTTTCTTTACCAGGATTGAATTATATTTCAACGAGATTTTCATGGAACCTATTTATTTTCATTGGGTTAATAATGTTACAAGGTGAATTTCATGGAACACATTTCTATTCCAAATGTTAACCATGTTATGAAAAGAATAATGATTGTTTTCTTTGAGTTATATAATTTAATTCAAGAACATTGTAAATTATACATGTTGTGGTTCTTGGATATTATAAAAAGATGGGTTCACCCAAACAAAACTGGGTGAACCCATTATAGATTATACAATTAGATCACTTTAGTAAGACTGAGTGATGCTGTTATGGCTTATACTATGGGTGTGTCAAGATAGAACTCCATGGGATTATCTTATGATTAGGTTCTCCAATAAAATATATTGTATGTAGAAAATATAGTGATTATATTTTTAGGGTTTATAAAAGTGTTTAGTAAAGATTAAGTTCCATGATACCGCAAATTTTATCTATTCTTACCATGGGTTAATAATGTTTCATTTTTTCATGATTAATATAACATGACGGATAAATATTGATTCATTTGAATATATCCTTTGCCAAATAATTATTTCTTTATTATATGAATTATTATTTTGGTATTGATTGGAAATAGTTATATTATGATTCTCTCTATAAATCTTGTTATGTCTTTATATGCTTACACACTTCTTAAGAAAACTAATAAAATTTAATTTTTATTGATTATGATTACCATTACTTATAATTTTAGATCACCCTTATTATGATTAATTTTCTCTAGTTTTTCTATAAATTATGTTAAATTTATTATTTTTATAGGGGATTAATTTGGATTATGGTGATGACTAAATGAGAAATTTGGAAATCCATGATTAGTGGGTGAAATTCCCATTTAAAAAATCAGTATTGTTTATTAATGAGTTTTTACTAATTAAATCAAAATATAAACGTAATTTTCCATAAAAATATAATTAATCTAATAGTTTCCCTTAAGATTTATTTTCATAGTGAGATAATTTTTTCTCCTTTAAAAATTTAATGATGGAAATGTAAATTTGTTTATTTCATCTTTGAATCATCAAGCACGTTCTCTGGATTGATATAGTTTGTATTTGTGGAAGGTTCATATAAAATTAAAGATTATAATGTCTTCATGTGAGGATATTTTATGAGTTATGGATACCATTATAGGTCAATATAGTTGAATTTGATCAGAGGTTCAATTTCATAGACAACCCATTCAGGTTTAATGCAATGAGATCTTAAAGAGGTCAATGACTTTTTTGGAGAAGTTTTAGTGTGTAGAGTTATTTTTAAAGAATCAGTTTATTGTGAAGTATTTTATTATATTTTTCTGATATAAATGCAATAGTATTGATAACCATTAAGTTTATATGATCTTAGATATTTATCGAATTATAGGAAAATTTTTTATTTTATAGATAACTAATGGATAGAAAAGTGATTTTGTGGCTATGGGAGAAGTGTTATATCAAAAAATGAATTACCAAATTTACGCCTTGAAAGATAAAAGGTAAAATATAACATTTGAGTATAAAATAATATTCAATGAATAATTTTTTAAAAATTAATTAGATTTAATATTGTGAAATATTATTGAAATTTGAAGGAACTTTTTTATAAGATGGTTTACCCATTTTAGATTTATGTTAAAATTTTCTACAAAAAAATGTTTATTTTTCATATTTAAAGAAAGGTATAATAAATTTATATAAATTTAAGGATTATATAAATATTTAAAATTATATTAATGTTCTTATATAATGAATAAATCATCCAAAATACTCAACATTTAGAGAAAAATATGTGATTACGATGTCCATTGATTAAATAATAAAATTCAAAATATCAAATACAGTTACATATCCACCTATTATTGTTAAACAATGTGTCCCAAAACACTTGTTTGATGGTTCATGAAACAAAACAAATTCATATTTTCTACATCTATTATTATATTAATGAACTCTTTCACACTAGTTTGGTTTCAATTTTTTGGTTTTATTATCTTTATCTTTATTATTCATCTTCTTGTGATCAATGATCTTTTTCACTAAATATAATTATTTGGAAAAAATGAATTTATTCCATGTATAAATCATCACATACCACATTTTTTCTTCTATTTATAAACATAATATGAATTATTATAAAATACATTTTTACATCTATTTAACATTAATTCAGAGGATGTTTTATTCATCTTTTTTAATCAAAAATATTAAAAAGGTATATTCAGTTTTTATGATACTGATTACCGAGATAATTTTTAAATTGTGACGTTGAAATTTATTAATGTTGTGGAGGATGTAACACCACATTATTTTAATTTATAAAAACTATATTCGATATGATAAACGACATGGAACAATGATGTTTGAAGAGAATATAAGACCCTGATACATTATGATATATTTATTTAATATATTCTGTAAATTACGATACAACAAACAATGTGTAAAAAAACAATAATATTTTTTATTTTTAGAAGAAAAATATTATGTTAGAGGGTCTAAAGTGTAATTACTAAAATTTTAAATTAATTGATATCTATATAGACGAAATAAAATAAGACTAATTTAATAGAAATAGAAATATTAGTTGAAAACTATATTAATTCTAATCAGTAGTTAGTTATCTCATTGCATGCATAAATTAAAATTAATATTTATCAAAATTATAAATTTTAAATGATGAGAATAAATTAATACATTAAAAAATCATATCGAAATTATCCTAGAGTTATTTTTTCCTTTAATTTTTCATTTTTCAATGAATATAGAAAAGTACTGAATTTTAATTGAATGTTTTGTCTTCATTTTAATTATTTAGAATAATAATTAATAATTATAATTTGATTAATAGTAAAACTTGTTAAATAATAAATATATTATTTAAATTTATTTCATTAGAATCATTTTATCATCAATATTTTATATATATATTATTATATTTTAAATATTTTCTCTTTATATCCCCACATTATTATCAAATATAGGGGATTAATTTTAAATATAAATTTTACGCTTATAATAATGGAATATAAAAATGACATTTACATATTTGGAATCTTCATAATTTGAATTATCTAATATAGAAAATTTAATTTTGTACCCTAATGAATATTGGGAAAAAATAATTTCTATGGTTATGGGTTGAATGGTGTTTTTTTCATGTTACATGCTCTTGTGTAACGAATAATTTTCAAAAAACATATGAATTTTATTTTTTTAAAATTTTATTTAATATATATTGTATATAGGTCCATATTATGTAATAATACTAATTTTATTTTAGTCTTAAAGATTTAACAACATATGTTAAATAATGTAATTACAGTGGTGGAAACTAAAGTGGTTAAATGAGAGTAGACATAGTGGAAACGATATGTCCTGTTTAAAACATTTATATTTATATGTAGTTTAAATGTTTAAATATAATATATTATTTTTAATCGATTATTTATAATTTTTAGATATATTTTTTTATGTTGACCTCCCATTATTGAATACCTTCTGAAATTTAAAAAATGCCACTCCACAAATATAAAACAGAAATAACTCCACTCACATTATCGCACCTATAAAGACGTTTTACTCGACTATAAACATAAAAATTCACCTAAAAACATCCCTATTATCAAACAAGAATTATTATATTTAGAAAAATATAACCACTAATTTATTTTAAGGAAATCCTAAGGAGGTTATATAAAGATGATGTATCATTATTTAGTGAGCATTTTTATTTTATTTATTACACTACCCACATCAATTATTATTATTACATGATGAGATAACAACAAAAAAACATAAATATAATAAGATATTTTTATGTTATGTTAATTACCAAAATCCATCTCTTCTTCCATAAAATTGGTTATGAAATCATCTTTCGTGCGTATGGAGGACTATCACCTTAAAAATCAATGTCCTTTGTTTTTCCATTATTACCACTAAATTTTTTGCATGATCTTATAAATAAAGAATATATATTATATTTAAAACATTTTTATAGATATATTGTATTTATATCATATATACCTCTTTACATTCTATTCTGATGGGGATATAATAACACCGTTCGTGTGTATGGAGGACCTCCACCTTGTGAAATAATGTGGTTTGTTTTAAGTGAAATTAATAATGGAAGAAAATAATTATAATGATAAAGAATATATGTGATATAAATAATATAATTAAGAAATTAATGGAATATTTATTATTTTTAAATTATAATATATCATTTTCTATTTTTATATTGAAAAATGAAAACATTTTTCGTGTACGTATTGACTACCTCGATCCCGAAGAGACGAGACTCTTTTTTCATTGACAACCCACTTGGATGATATATGTATGTATATTTAATGAAATTATATTATATTTATTATAATATAATCTTTATTTAAATGTAAGATAAACTTACATCTTTTCCATAATGGTATTCAAATAATGATAATATTATGCATGTGTAGGTATGACCTACCATCTCCACCATGATAAAAAACATTATTTTTCAAATCCATATATCATGATTGTTTTTAAAAGTATAATGTATGTGTAATGAATATAAATATTTAATTATTACTACTCTGTATATGATTTAACTATCTAATATTCATAAGAATAAGAACATTAATGGAAAGCTAAAATGGGAATGAAAGGAAATTAACACTCGAAACATTGATGATAATGATTGATTAATAATGAAAAAATGATAATATATTATAAAAATACAATATATAATATTAAAAATACTAACATTTCATTAGTATGTTAATACATGTATAAAACTTATATAATGGAGGTTAAATCACATTCATCAAAAATGAAGTGCGAGATAAGCTTTTTCAAATAAATTTAATTTCATTTTGGTATACTGAAATTAGATACACATAATTTATTTGTTTTTTGTGGTGCACAGACAAAGCATATTTAATATAGTAACATGAATAATCCAATTATCATGATATTTTTAGTTTTAATTTTTATTATTTTATCTAACTGGGTTATAATTAAATGTTTCCATGTGGTAAATAATTTCATTACAAAAATTTCTTTTCATTGGGATATATTTTTTGTTCCTAATCAAAGACATTGAATGATTATGTGTGATGTGAATGTTGCTTATATTATGTTATATTTGTTCTTTATTAATTTTGATTTATAGCTATCATGGATAATTGATTCATCAATTAATTCCCACATCAACAAAACGATCATTGGAAGGGTTTATTTGAGTACCAAATTCTAATCATGAATTTTTATTATTTAAATTCATTTATATTATATTATATGACAGTTTCCTAATAAAACCATTTAATTGAATTTTCATTTGGTTCTCAGTGATATTTTCAAGTAATAGTAAACTTTTTTACTCTTTGGTAGTTAAAATAATTGATAAAATGTTTTTATGAAAACCCGACTTCATTTCACACTTCGGTCAGAACTCTAATTCATTTTAAAACATGATTTTCAAAAAAATTTAAAAAAAATGTCTCTAAACATTTTAAAATTATTTAAAAATGAAAATATTTTAATCAATTTTCTTTTTAAAAAAAATTTTATTTTTATGTCAATTAAAAAATGGCCATTTTCTTTTGCTAATACTTATATGAATATCTATTTTAACATGCAAAATATGAATGTTATTTCCATCCCTCATAGGCACTATGTTTTTTAAAACCCATTATAATATTCAATGATTTTTTTTGAAAAAATTATTTTTAAAATGTTTTCTAATTTAATTTTTTTTTTCAAAATCAAATGGATTATTACCTTGAGAATGTTTTTATAGAACTTTTTACAGTATTTATATTAATCAATTATAATGACCATTTATTATATCTCCAATGGGTATATGTATTAATAATATTATCATTATTCTTTATAAGTATGGATTAGAATTGTTTTCAGAAAAATTTTTGTGCCACCCATTTCTTCCCATAGATTATTCATGTTTCAAATACATTGTTATCAAAAATGTTTTTTTCCTGTGTATAATCATGTTTCAAAAATATTTTTAAAGAAACCATTTTATTTCCATAGATTAATAGTTTTTCACTGTGATTTTTACAGAACCCATTTCTTTTCTATGGTTTAATCATCTATCAAAGTGATTTTCATTTAATCCATTCAACTACAGGGGTTAATCATGTTTCAAAGATATTTTAGTGGAACCCAATCATTTTCCATTGGTAAATAATATCACCAAGAGATTTTTGTGGAACCTATTTCATTTTCATTTGTTAATCATCTTGCAATGAAATTATCATGGAGTTGGTTGTTAATTCCATGGATTAACACTGTTATGAAGGAATGCTGATTATTATTATATATTTTATGATGAAATGAAAGATCTATTTAATTTATTCTTTTTTTATTCCACGATCATTATCTATAATATGGGAGAACTTGGATAACACCAGGTGAGCCTGTTATATCTTATAGGATTAGTGAATAAAGATAACACATTATAAGCTCACTCTATTATATATTATGGGTGTTCCTAGTTAGTGCTCTAACACATTGGATAATGAATATTTCTACTAAGTATTATATTAAAATTATACCATATAGTTATTCCATTTTTAACGGTACATTAAGGGTTCTGTAATTGTTTTAGAATGATTTTTTCAAAGAAACCAACACATTTTACATATGATTTCCCTAGCCACCATTACCTAGGCAATGATGGGATCCACTTTGGTCCCCCACCCAGTGTGGGGGAGGGACCTTCTTCTTCTTTGGGCTCCTTCATCCCCTTCTCTAATCCTAATTCACCACATACTTTTCCTCAAATTTTACATTTCCCTAATTTCCCGAATCTATTAGAAGGTTACCCGCAACTCTTGATTTCAAATTCTAAGTTCACCAATGCTTCATTAAATCTAAATTTTACCATGGGAGATCGCTTCAAGAATCTTCAACCTTAAGTGGACTTTTCTGATAGGTTTGTATTTGATTCTAGGGGTTTATCTGATCGAATTATAGTATAGCTTCTCGACAATAGGCAAATAATGGTTCTATTTATTTCAGAGCCAGATTTGATCAAATCTTGGTTCAAAGAACCTCGAATCTGCAATGGATCCCATTTCTATCTTTTTTATTGGTCCTCTGATTTCAACATGAAACATTATTCTCCAAAAATAGAAATCCAGGTATGCTTTTTATAACTCCCTCTTCCGTTCAGAACACCTCAATACTCTATATTTTAGTTAATTTGATTGTCCATTTTTATTAATAGTAGAACTAGTGAAATATGTCACCCTATTTCTCATCATATATGTGTTGAAATTTACATTTCAAGGATTCTGGTTGAAATTTTTTGGATTGAAGTTGAAGAAGAATTATAGTATAAGCAAGCAGTTGCCTTTGAATCTAGTGTGGATTTATATTTAGTTTCAAGAAAATGGGTCGTCGACTATCAATGTGTTCTTAGAAGCATAAGATCGGTCATCATAGGGATGTTGCGGTTCAGGAGTCGAGTACTAGTGTAGTCAGGGATACTAATCTAAAAGGGAAGGAACCTAGTTGTCTTTCCTTATAGAGTTATCGAAAGGTGGTATGTCTTGGTAGAGAAAAAACCGAATATCATTCAATGGTTAATGTTTTTACAATGAATCTTAATATGAATATTGTGTATATCCTTGGAATACTACAGTTTGACCTTAGTCATGAGGAGAATGTTCTGTATGAGGATAATGTTCTGGATGGGGTGGGAAATTCAAGAATGTTTGAGAATAATACCAATATTCCCAAGGTTGCGTCATATGCGGAGGATGTGCACACTATAAGTGAGGGGAAACTAGAGAATGAAATGATTCCTTATTAAGATATGAAGGGTAAATAAACCCGGGGAAAAAGTAATGAAGTATATACTACAGGGGATGGAGTGCTGATCAATGTTGACACTATTATTCCTGGAGTAAAGGTGGTTATTTCTCAAAACCGCATTTTAGTGCTAGGATTAGGGGATGGACATATGTTCTAGGAAGGGAACGAGGTGGAGGGTTCCCCGTATTTTGACTCAGACGTTCCAGTTGGGTCCATGGAATTGGAAATTACGGAGGAATATATTACATCCTCTTAAAGGAAGGGGAAAAACATTAATCAATTCAGAAGGGTTTATCCAGCACACTCAAAGGCCTCATAGTACTAATGATTAGACATTTATGCCTCACCCTATTATTACACGGTCCTCAAGAAAATCAAGGATACTTTTGGTGGTTTCTATGATGGGAGAGGAAAACTCTACTATGGATCTTGACTCATCACTAGGGGTTTCTTATACCTATGAACTAAAGAATGTGGTTAAGGAGGATTCTCATTCTGATATCTAATAGTGTGGTATGGAATTGTTATAATGTTACTAGTGGGAAACATATTCAATTGTAATTATGAGTTTTTTGAAAAGAAAAATCATGTCCTTACCACACAAGACGAATTCGATAGGCTGGTGGGATGGAATATTTATGCTAATTACACCATAGAGAAAGGAGATTGGATACAAAACATCCTATTATACTGGAACATGGTTTCAACAAGAATAATGTTTATAGGGAATTTCTCATCTAGACTTGGTACGTGATAAATTACAACATTTATATCTTTCCCAATGACAATATGTACTAGAAGGCTTCATCACTACAATGTATACTCCTCAGATATAGTCACTTTAATAGGCATAAATTTCTGTTCAGTTTTTAATACATCACATAGAAGGTTAGGTGAACTTTTTATTTAATATGGACTATTTTCCCACTTTTCCTTATATTTTTTCTAAACAATAAAAATATATTTTAGACGAATGAAAATTTTCATTATTAATTCATTTTTCTAGGATTAATGATTGATGATTTAGGAATTAAATTTTATGATTTCTTTTCTGGTTTTCTCATTCTCTCTAATTATTTAATCATTCCATTATGAAAATTATATAATCATTGATGACATAAAATGATAAATTCTTATGTTTTCCTTGACCATGCATTGGATTTCATGTATAATATGTTTCCATTTCCCCATGTTATATAGAAATTATTTTGATTCAGTTATGTATATAAGGTTTCCATATGGGTTATGATGAAAAAATAATGTAAAAAACCCAATGTTGGGTAAATTGATTCATGGGTATTATTAATGTAAGTGTTTTCCAAATTATCGAAAACACTAAAACTATACGGTCCTTTTGTGAATGTAAGTGATCAAATATATCATTTTGATAATGTGTGTTTTATATTGAGATAAATGGGTTTCCTCTATTAATAAAAAATACATAAATATATGGTATATTATTTCAACAATGAGTTATTGGATGTGAGTTTGAGGTTATTACATTAAAAGATTTATGAATTTTAAACTGCACATAATAAATATTTATCCAATACATGGGATTTTGGATAAAGAAATTGGAGTTGATATGAAATCAAGAAATAGAATTAGTTTCTATGTGACTAATTTTAGAATAACTATAGTGATCTTAATTTTTGGACAATAACATATGTTATAATTTGAAAATAATTATGTTTATTATGTGTACCTATAAAAGAAGGAAATTCATTGTTGTGGTTGAAGACTCCCATGAAGTAATCCAAAACAATGTAAGAAATCGCCACACTCTTTTCTTGATGAAAAATAATTATTCACATTGCTTATAATATGGTTCCTCACTTGTGAAAAATATATATTAAGATAATGTGAAAAATCATATATAATGTTTTTGATGAATTTATAATGGAATTAAAAAAGGTGTATGGGATAAATTATCTTGAATTTTTAATTACAAAATTTATAGCCAATGAATGTTTTGTGTAGTTATGTAATTAAGAGGGTCCTATATTATATTCAAGGTGAAATATCATGGATCACAAAATATAAAAAAATAATTTAATTAAAAAAGATATGTTTTGGAACATGATGACTAGTGACCTATATTACATTATGGTGAATACATGGAGAATTATTATAATGTATGATATTTTTTGGAATTGTGTGAGAATTCATTTTTTGGAAAATTTTTGTAACATTAGAGAATGAGAAACATTCATATATATGAATTGGAATAAAAATAAGTGGAATATTGAAACTACTATCCCGAATTAATAGTAGCAATAACTCCTAAATATGAAAAAACGTATCATTAATTAGAATTTTGGGGTCACTTATATAAATTTTGGATGAAATATAGAATAGTTGAATCTTATATTAACATATTATTTATAAATATGTGTTTATTTGTTTCATTGGAGTAGTGCACATATATCTGGGAACTTTTAACATAGATGAGTTATTGTATTTCTATTTTTTGTATTCTACTAATGTTTATTTTTTTTATTATTGAGTAAAACATTTTCATGAAAATGAAAATACATTTATGAATATATGAGATAATAACATCCATATTTTGTTCTTTTTTCTTTTTTCCAATGAATTATTATTGGATGGTGTGTAGATATTGTGTGCCTAGGTTACATTGCATATCGTTTTTGAATCCAGTAATTTTGACAGAATTGTAGATTTGTAAACTCTTGATGATAATATTTAGGGATTATTTTTATTGAAAATTAATGATAATAATATTATTATTCTTTATTGATATCATGTAATATTTATGGTAACCATAAGTATTTTATGATCATTGGTTTGATTAAAAATTCTGTATTATCATATGGTTTTAGAAATTGTAATTTTTTCAATAATAAATCCTATGAATCCATTAAAATACATAAAATAATGAAGATTAATTAAGGGATTTGTGAGATCGAAGGTGACATTATTGTAAAAAAAAGTATTGGAAATGACTGTATATATAAATTATTATGTTATTTTTCCACTAATTTATAAACATTATCCCCTATTAAACCAATATATTAGACCTGGGTTCTGGTAAATTGAAGGTAGTTTAAACCATTACCAAATACTATATCTAAATCAAATAATAATGTATTACCTTGATAAATATATTTTTATCCCCCAATTAGGCCCATGAAACGCAATGATCCACTTTGTATCTTATTATATTTTTTATTTAATGCATGCAATGAAATTTTGTATTTTGTTGAATATATAGTGAAATAGGAAACGAAAATGAATGAATATACAAATTAATATAGGGTGTGAAATAATTTTGGATACCCTCGGTTAAGCACCATTAATATTCCATTATAGTTTTTATAGTGACCCAATCCATTAAAAAAATTATATCACATATTACAAGAATGATGTTCATAACCGAACATAACAATCCTTGCCAAAATCATATAGTTCTAGTATCATTGGAAACATGGACTTATAAACAAATAGGTTTCTATGTGAACTACATCATCCAACACTATGTTCATAAAAACTATATCACTTCTATGGTATATCATTCATAGTTATCATCCTCATAAACAAGATAAAGGAAACATAATAAATGTTGAGATCTGATGCTCTATATGGGTAAGAAATGGTGATAACAACACAATGATTAGCTTATTGGTATGGTAACATGAGAATATCATTTTAAAAATATACCTTGCACATCAAATATGATAAACATGATTAATGAAATAAATCATGCATGTTCATAAGATATTATTCATAGTGGAAGAAAAAAAGTCCATGAGAGAATAATATTGGTATAAGATAGACATTTTTGTTGCACACAAAGGCATAGAAAACCATATTGAAGGGATTCCCACCAAAAAATTCAAAACATGTTAATCTTGTTCTAACAACCCTTGTACCTTCTATGGGATTTGGATAACCTCAAGTGTACCATTTACTGGACTTTGTATGACCACTTGGGTACACACTTTTAAAATGGGATAACCTTCAATTTAACCATGGAGCTCATAAAACATTAATCATAAACTAATGAATTTGAATGGGATATAGGTCCCACCATTCAAATAATGAATTTAATAAAACATTTTAGAAATGATGATAAATAATTCCTAAAATCATAACCCATGAACCAGAAATCAGTTTCGCAGTCATTTCCTTATATCATAACATATATAATCAAAACATATATAATAAACATTTCATCATATATATTCCATTGGAAGGAAATGTGTTTCATACAAATATTTCTTCATAATAATAATCCATCCAAAAAAATAAAATAATAGCACCATAGATCATATCCCCAGTAAAACATATGAAACACTAACTGTTATTGTTCTTGACGAATATAAATTCTCAAAATATTGTGTTGAAACTAAAATAAAAAAAATATCATTTCTATTTTGAAATAATTTATATAAAATATAAAAATTTAAAATAATATTAAAGAAATTATATTCTTTGAGATAACATTGAATACAATTATGGTTTTTTTAAATCACTCTATGATAATGAGGCTATGAAATCTTATTCTTGTTAGAAATGTTAAAAAAATGATTCCTTTCTCATTTGTGGTAAAAATTATTAATTTTATTTTTTAGAAATTGAAAATAATATTACATTTAATAGTTTTTTTAAATTATTACATGGTGAAATATCATAATTTAATCATTTTAAAATAAAATAAATTATGTAATCATTTTTAGGAAAAATGTACATGGATGAAAAGGGATTTTTTTCTAATAAATAAAATAAAATATATATTTCAAAAAATCATCCTTTTCGTAAACATATTGATTATGAGAACAATGAGTATAGAAACCATGTATTACAATGAAATTAGTATAGGATAAGAATATTCATGAATATTCTTGAGAGGGTGACCATAATTTTTCATTATCAGAAATTTAATCATAATTAATCCTAATAAATAATGTAATTACAACAAAAACCCATTACCACTGTAGTTATATTTCATTCATAATCCCTATTAATGAATGAAAATATTATGTGTATGGATATAAAATAATTCACATGTGATGTATCATAAAAAATTATTTGGTAATATATACACAAAAATAAAATTCAATTTTTGAATATGGATGCGCCCAATGATTAGAAAAGTGAGAGGAAAATCCATTTCTGAAGGAACCCATAACACCCTGTGAGGGGAGGGGTGAATCAGGGTGTCAACTTTTTCATTTTAAAGTTGTGGATTTTGTTCCCATGTTAGTACGAACTTGTTAAAACTGTCATCCAACTAAAATAAATAAGATGACACTAAACTTTTACTTGCATCACTGCAAAGGGCTACGTCCAAGGAGAATATTTCGAAAGTGTGTCGGTTGTTCCAAATTCCGCTATTCTTCACAATGTGTGGATTACAAAGGGTCAGGAATAGTCACTTTGTCCCAGGCTCACTTCCTTTACAAATGTTTATGGATAGCTCACTGTGTCCCTCGAGTCACTCATGTTGACCCCCCCATGCTCGCTATCATTAGTGACATACCAGTCTGTTTGTAGATGTGAAGATCTGTTCAATATATTTGCATTGAATTCTTTTCCTCTTCTTAACACGAGACTCTACTTCTGTCAACGTCCGGAAATGATGAACATGAACACACTAAACCAATAAACCAGATAAACATAACATGAAAACAAGTTTGACTAACAATTTCACAAAACACCAACCCTTTTAATGCAAGACCTTACTTTCTCGCACAATATTTTCTTTTTGCGCAAAAAAATATTTTCTGCAACAACACCCTTTTTCGTGCAACTGTATATTTTATGTTCCGCCTCAATTTTTACATTCCACTTCACATTTTTCAAGAAACATCAACTTTTACATGAAACATCTTCTTTTATGTGAAACTTTTAATTTTTCTTACACCTTCAAATTTTTTAAGCTCATCATCGCATTTTTCGCACAACTCGGACATTTTCACGCAACTCAGAATTTTTTGTGCAACTGCCTTTACGCGAATCAGCAATCGAATCTTCTCTAAGTCCTTATTCATTAGGAATTAGGGGGGTCACCTCTTATTTATAGGTGTCTGTGACCCCCATGAACAAACACCCCTATTGTATGAAAAACCTCTAATTTGGCGAGTAATATTTCACGCAGGTACCGTTTTTCATGCACATCTCCATGTTTTTCATGCAACCCATTATTTTGCCATTTTTTGATGTTCTGATTCTAAAACACCTCTTTCACGAAAGCACCACTCTATTATTTCATGCACCATGCAGTTTTTCATGTACCACACTATTTTTTGTGCACAACTCAAATATTTCGTGCATAATCCACCTTTTTTGTGCACCACTTCCTCTTTGCGTGCACCTCCTTTTACCAAAAATCCATGTCTTGTTTTTTAGATTTTCAGGGAAAAAAATTTGGAAAACAATGGGAAATGGAGCCACCTTCAATACTGTTGTCTTCTTCCACTGGATGATCACTTTACTGGGAATCATTCTGAACTTTCAAAGAGTATTGACAAAAGACACAAACCATGCTCCAAATCTTTCATATAATGACCATGGTTCTTACAATTACCTCATTGAAAAAATTTTAATCATAATAACCATTAAATAATAACATCAAATGGAAAATTAAATATCAATTAGATAATAGGATTCTTTATATGACATATCTAATGGGTATTATATACACTACAAAAAACTGGTGTTGGATTTGGCATAAGTCTCCCGGAAATAAAGATGAGACTAAACATATAATACCTCATGTATTGAATTTATTCATTCATATTAGAACATCATGTATGGTAAATATAAGAATATTATAAATATAATTTATAAATTTAATGATACTTATGATACCATATATAATTTAATTTCAGTAATTAATCTCCAATTTTTTAATAATTCCATTTTAAAAAATCACATATTAGATAAAAATGTAAATATTATTCTTCTATGTTTTGTTAGGTATTTTCAATAATTTTAAATTTATATTGACTACAATATAAATAGATTAAAAATCATGATATAGATATCATATATATATATAGTCATTATATATATATTTTTATGAATCAATTAATTTTTTATATTGGAAATTGATTACACTATTTATGGAGAGGGTAGGTCGTAATTACACATTAACACTATCTCCATTTTCCTATCGAATGGAATGAAATAAATGGAAATTATAATTCCAAATTTTAGAATAATATTAATAAAAAATATATCATATTTATTAAGTTATTATATAACTTCTACAATCCATATAAAAACAAAATGGAAAACATGTCACATTGCTTTGTGGATTCGATAGTCCAAACATATGCACAAGTAATATCATCCTTTTCCAAAAGATTTGAAGGTATGAAGAAAAATGATAATTTATAATTCAAAAATTATAACTATTTCAATAATTTAAAGAATATTATTTAGATCCTTCATTATATCAACCCATGAGAGGTGGTGATGGAAAATTAATTACCTCAGTTCGAGTGGCGATATTCCACCATACACACAATCAACGATTTTATTTCCTATTATTGGGATTTGATGACAAATATAGGTTATTACATTAATATTGTATGATATATGTATATATAATACTATTAATATTTTATAATTTCACAATTTTAGATTTTTTTAAGAAATATTGAGTTTAAATAAAAAAAATTATCACTTAAGAATGATAACGCTTCTTTGGAAAACAATCTTATTCCAGCACTAGAAATATCATTATGTAGGTTTCCTAATAAAAATATTTTCTTCTGATAATTGGGGATTCAATTTATTAAGGTATTTGTTATGGTATTGACCAAAACAAAAGGTCATTTATTTGTGAAGATAATATGACAGGGGATTCCCTTCTATAAGTGTGGGAGATGACAAACATAGAATGTTTGGAAAGATAAAATTATACCATGTTTTAAAAATTATGGTAGAATAAAAATGGATCATTATCAAATATTTGATTATATATGGTCAAAATATATAGATAAAATAGGTGTTAGAATATTCTAAAATATTTCTATCTCTTATCATTTTAGATTAACCCCTATTAATCATATTTTAACCTTTACCATACTAATTGATTTTTTTGAAGTTTTACTATTTATTATGAAATAAAATTGATTTGAAAATATTAAAAAATATTAATATTATAATTCATAATATTTAACTCATTTAGACAAATTGAATTCATATATGTAACATAAATTAATTTAATGTTGAAATTACATACATGATGAAAATTCATTTCTTGTAATAAAGGGTTTTGAAAAGTATAAAAATATTTAAAATGAAAATTAAACATCGTACTGATTCCTATAACATAAATTGTATTTCTATTACTTTTATTTAAAAAAATTAATTTTAAACCATTTTAAAATAATATTTTCTCTTTTAAATTCATTAATCCAAATTAATGTTATCAATAAAAAACTATATTTTTCAATATTCATTGAAAATTTAAACATGACCTAAAATTAAAAAGAAGACCCTTTATGAATATTTTTAAATGTTAATTTAAAAAAATATATATCTTTTTAAAAAAAATATTGTAAAAAATTACTTTTAATATTTGTTTACAAAAATTATTATAAACATTTTTGGGGGAAATATTTTTAAATCATATATAGAATTTCACTAAAATATTATGTACTTTTTATCAATATTCTTTTAATATAAATCCATTGTAGTTACTTAATGTTGTGTGTTTATTCCTATTTGTACCACCAAATTGAGTTTTGAGTTTATAACTAACACGTTTCAATAATAATTTGAGTAGTATATTATAGTTATTTAAACATATGTGTTTTGTGTAACTCACTATTAATGAAATTTATCATTCTTGATTTTTTAATGTAATCTATTTGTGTTATATTATTACCCCCTTAATAGAAACCAATCCTTAATATTCTATCACTTTTATGAAAATAAATTATGCTTCTTCTAACTCATCACATCCTCAATTTCCCATGTAGACTCTGCAAATTGTTGATTTTTCCAAAAAAACATTGACCACATCAGTGGTCTTTTTCATAGAACAATCTAACTATGAACCAAAATCTTCCATGGTTTCCCCTAATAATAGTTATACTTCTATATTTTTATGACTTATGATTTTAGTATATGTGAAGTGTTTCATATGTATTTTCATTGGAGTGATAAACTATACACATTGTGAACTTATGATAGGATTATTGAAATCACCAAGATATAATATACCATCCCTATTAGAACAAGATTATAGAAATGGAAAAATATATAGGGATTAACATTCCATTCTTCTCAAATCTTATTAAAATTTTCTTGGAGTAAATTTATCGAAACACAATCTCACCAATGTAATATTACAGATCACTCTGATGATTATCTGCATAACATTACTGTCGAATTTGTGTGGCCCTATTGTTTTACTGAATATTTCAAAACATATCTCCCATATCATAAGAAATCATAGGACCCAATACAATTATTTACCAAAAATCACCAAATCATGATGGTGTAAAAAAGTATTTCCTTGTATATGTTCATAAGGATCCATTTGAATGATGGATTAAAAACTATTTTATATTAAAAAAACTAGTTGATGGCTGGGATATAAACCCCCATTGAAATCCCTAAATCATGATATGAATACATCTTCTAGGGTTTGAATAGTTATCCTAGAATGACCATTAGTCTGAGGATGATACATAGTGATGTATCCCAACATTGTCTCATGACCTTAGAGAAGATGTTTCCACATCATCAAGGTAAAACTCAAATCTCGATCAGATATGATGGAATATGGTACTCCATGAAACCATATCACTTCAATAATGTATACTATAGAAATATAATCCATAAATATTTTTTCAATGATATTAATTTGGTGTCAATAGTTTTTAAGGCAATTGATAACAACCCAAACTGCATTGTTCCCTTTAATTGCTTTGCGAGACCAGTGAAAAAAATCTTTGGCGATGTTTTTTAATATCTCCTCTGATATGGGTAATGGTTATAACCTTGATAATATACAAAGCGTTGAGATATAAAATCTTAAATATCTATCTTCATATTTACCAACTATAAATACTTATTTTAATATCAATAATGTAATATTTTTACTTTTACAAAGATAGTAAAAACCCATTTGTTGATAAATTAGGAATACCTTATGTGAAAATTTTGATTAATCAATCAAAATAACATACTAATTATATAATTTTTTGTAATTCCTAAATATCAGTTAACACTATAGAATATTAAATTAAATATTTTTAATGTAGGATGATGTGTGGGATCAAGAGTTTGGGGACTGTAAAGCCTCATTGAAAATGAAAAAATATTATATTTATTATATTATACATGTTAAATTTATTCAAAGAGCTGAATAACTCCAAAATAGTATGTCTTATGAGAAAATTGATAACCTCGTTAGGTGAAGGACGTGGTTTTTACCCTTAGTGGGGTAAAACATTTATAAGCATAAGATGTTTGGATGACTCTCTCACGATAATTTTTTTACTTTAAATTAATTATTTATTCCATTTTTTAAATAATTAATAATTTATATCCTTCAAACAGTACATCATATGAGAAATTTGTGACTACTATTAGGTCCAAAACATTTTTTTACCTTATATAGTGTAAAACATTTACGCACAATGGGTGATTGGTTATGTCGATAGTTATGTTTAATATATTTAATAATTAAATTAATAATGGATAATTACTTAATTAATATAATTATTAACTATCATATCACTGTTAATCATCCTCAAATGATTCTTCAAAGCTCCATTTATGACCACATGTTGATCTAAAAAGATTAAAATATGCCATTTTGGCTAGGGAAAAAGTTGAAATGAATTGATGGGATGAATTAAAACCATCCTCTATAATTTATTTGGTGAAACAGACGATTATATTGGGTGTTTAAAATTTTGGTTATAATTTAGGTTATTTTGGGATTTATTAAATAACCTAACCAATTCAAATTTATAGTCTATCAACCCAATTGATTTTGAGGGACTTTTAATCTTATCTATATTTGAAACTCCTTTGTGTTAGGATATTCCTCTCTAATAAACTCAAATGGTATGTGGTTTGTACTATGTGGGGTGATATATGAGGCACATGGTGAGTTATATCTAATTCATTTTTTATTTTTTTATTTTAAATATTCTAAAATATATCAATAATTCTATGATTATTGAAAAGTTTTAAATTTTAAATAATTATAATCTAAATCCAAATTCTATAGGAATTATCCATAAGAAATTATAGAACAATTATTTAAATGATTATTGAAGGATAATTTATTAAAAGAATTTAAGGATAAATAGTAAATATAAATAAATTATAATTCCTATAATTTATCAAACATAAATTATTAAATGATAATTTTATGATTTTATCAACATATAGTTTATGGGAATTCTATATCATAATTTAATTTATTTATCAAATAATGTTTTATAAAATAATCAGTGGATAATTTCGGAATAAAAATTTAAATTATAATTTTAATGATTATAATTGTATAATTTAATAAAAATCATTAAATGGATGGGACATTGAATTATTTTGTTCAATCAAAAAAAATATCATTTAGTAATTGTTTGGATATTAAAACAGTGAAATTGATCAAGGATAATTTCATACTCAATCATTATTTTGAAAATATAATTTATCATGATAATTTTTAAATTATCTATCAAGGATAAATTATCATCGAATGTTATTATTTGAAATGATAATTTTAAAAATATTTAGGAAGGATAATTATCATCACATGTGATAATCGAAATGAAAATTTAATAAATATTTAGGTGAGAGAAAATATCACGACATGTGATATTTTAATTAATAATTTAAAAATTATCTATAAAAGAGAATGTATCATCACATATAATATTTTTATAATTTTTGAAATTAATGACATATAATGGTTCTAGTAAACCCTTTGTATACCTTGATCATCATCCTGCTGAACACTCAAGACATTGAAGTGTCTCATGTGAGGATAACAAAATTGAGAAGTGGTCTTCCCGAAATTTGAGGTATGATGATCCTTACCTTCTTGAGCACATTATTTCAATTTCTTCCTTGATAATTATGTTATTTGATTTTTTAATGACCAATATTTATTATGACCCCTTGTGAGTGTGTGGGTCTTCCATTTTTTTGTGATTCAATGTCTGATATTGGTGTAATTTTTATGAATATTTTATTGTGATCAATTGTTTTTTTGTATTCTACTATATACTCATATTGATATATTATTCCTACTTGTTTTCCCTCTCTGTATGTGTATTACAATTCCTTGATTAGTTTTATTGGTATGTGGGATATGTGGACCACCATGAAATATTAATCCCCTAGTGCGGGAGAATTTCTGATTTCTATTATAGAGACGAGGGGCAAGAGAAGTGGATGGTGATACATGGTATCCATGAAGTAATGTTGAGGGTGTTCTCATGTTATCATTGATCCCAAGGGTCATTCCACATGATATTTCCTATTAAATGTGATTAATTGTCATTATCATCTAGAGGATTCTAGTGACATGGTCCACTTGAGGGATATATGACACTGGTGATCATCTCTACAACTACATAGGGATATAATATAGGGGATGTATTGTTTCTACCAACTTATTTAGTTTTACTCTGGTAGGGAGTAGAATCTAGTATGGTCGGGGTTTGGGAAAACATTTTTAGAGCACTACCACTCATTTTTGGATTATATTTATGAACATCCTAGATTTTTTATTATTATTATAAAATACAATTGTATTCATAAGCACATCAGGTTTAGGAAAAATTGGTGGTGTCCTACTGAGTCATGTACTCACACCCAACTCAAAAATTACAATTTTTTATAGATTTCATGAGATTTTTGATTATGTGAAAGGGTGATGTGGATAAGGATAAGCAGGTGGGTAATGTAGTTGGGGTGGACATGGAAAGACACCGAAGGACAATTCCATTATTTTATTTTTAATCTGGTTTATTCATTTTGGGAACACATTCAATGCTAGGAGATGCAATTATGTGCATGACATGAATGTCATATAATATAGGCATGATTACTAAGATAATTTATTATATTTTAATTCATTATTATTTATTATATAATGTGATACTAAATGTATTGTATCCTAATTGACAGCCGCAGATAGTCACTTATAGTCAATGTCCTCTTACGTACGAGGAGGTGTGCATGAGGACATTTGACATTTCGTCTCACACACAGTGGTTTTGATTGTGATGTCAAAAAATTTTATTTTAAGAAGGGATTCACTAACCAGTTTCATCTCTTTTCATGTTCTATGATGGGGTGGACCAGAGATAGGATGGTTGGGACTCAGGTATGGGACCAATGTATGTTCCTAGCCAGCAATATTTAGTTGGATTTTTTGGTACCTTAATTTGGGAATCTTATATTTTCTTATTTTTGTTGATTAATATCACCAAATTTGATGAAATTGACTTTGATATGTGATTAATTAGATATTTTGAAAGTTCATGCTTCATGAATAGTATTGTAGGATCACATTTCATATATATATATATAACTATTGTTATTCTAAATAGTAATTCATTAGTTAAATGTGTCGACTTGGGATATATATTTGGGATAGATTGTCGTGTGTGATTTATCTGTGTTTCCAAATTGTGTGATATATATTTTTTGAATTAATTTTATGAATAGAAATTTTTTTCTGTTAGTATATATATAATGATTTTGAATGACCTGAAGGGTAAGAAATTTTGTTACTAAATGGAGTGGTATAACATTGGAAAAGGGTAGACTCCTAGGAAAACCATGTTCGATTACATAGACTCATTAAGAGAAACCTTGTGTGATCTTGTAGACTGATTAGGGATTATCATAATGATTATTTTATTTCTAAATTGTATACTTCACATTATAGAAGATGTCTCATTGATAAAGTTTATGAAACTACTAAGGAAGATGGACGAAATACTTCTACAAAGGAACCTTTTTCCACATTACCACGGGACATATAGTAGAACATAATTGAGACTTCCCCTGAACATTATCTATGGTATAGGAAGCATGATCCATATGATCAGAATTAATTTACTTCGTTTATATCCAATGAATATGATTTCAGAACTATGGTAAAATAGGACATGATTTTCAACACCATTACTCTTCATCCATCCAGAGCACTAGAAGTTCTCAATATTTTGTAGAATGTGTTTTTATATTTTGGGTTATCTTCAACCTAGTAGAAACATTAAATGAAATAAAATATTAATATGTGAATGAACTCATTTTTGGATTAGAACCTTTTCAACAAACTTATCATATAGTTCCAACCATGTTGAAGAAGGTTAAGGTTCATATTGACTGTATGGGTTAATAGTGATGTCATTCGGGCTAAAAATACATCAATTATGTTCGTGGACCTCATGAATAAGACATTTCATCCATATTTGGACTCTTAAATTATGGTAACCATTAAGGATATCCTTTTCTGAATTCCAATACTATTGAAACTTGTTATTCACTTAGAGATAGTCATTAGTATACTTTGTGTGTACCTGACATACACCAAACTATCAATGTGTATCTTCTAGAATCTAGAGGTAAAATATAAATTAAATGTAGTGTATGAGGCTGATATATATTTAAACTATGAGATTTTTGAGGTATTAATGTCTTATAGATATATTTATAATGTGTTTAAGATTAAGATATTTCTTTTATTAGAGGGATTTTATGAGAGGTTTCTAAAGGACTTCTCCCAACTATCAGCACCCATGAAAACACAAACAAAGAAGGGATTAATGTTCTAGTGGATGAACCAGGGTGATGAATATTTTCATGATATAATGAAAAGGTTGGACATAGATCAAGTACTAACACTCCTTAAGTCTAGGATTGTTTATCCTGTGTAATTTAATGAATCATCAATTAGTCTGGGAGTGGTAATTAAACAATTAATTAAGGTAGTTACTAATAGGTCTCGTCAGCTATGACCCCATAGAAAGAATTACCCTATACATGAATTAAATCTGGGAATTCTGGTTTGTTCTCATATGTTATGAAGAAACAATCAATTATCTGAGATAATTATGGTTTACAATGGCAAAAATATCCTTCTTTATATCATAACATAGAGGGACCTGAACAAGAAGAAGATGTGATTAGTTGACCATCTATACAGGTTAAATTATTGAGATGTCATTAGTACTCTAAATCAATCCATGCAAGGGGAAGAGTTTTGAAAGGATGGGTGACCTCCTATTACGTACTTGTGTGGTACTCTGTCAAAAATAATTCATGACTAATGGTATTACTAGGATGGAACACCTCTGGAAAATTACACATGTCGAACACTAGTGTGTGATCATTCAATCATTAATGCGCTAGATCCCTTTAGAACTATAATAGGTTTTTCTCTTGATTCTTTACATATCATTGGGTGAAGGTTGAGCACCCTATTCTAGGAGGGTTATTATATCCACTCATAATACCTATTTTTAAGTATGAAAAGTTCACAATGTAACTTTTGATAGGGTTACCGCATACCCTAGGGAGTCAAGACATGGCTAGGTGAATTTTTATTGGCCAATGAAGTCTTCTCACTAATTGCCAATAATAATGACTAACTCAATTGGGGATATGAGATGCCCTTTTTCTAATATATTTTCACCTTCATGGAGTCTTTTTGATAATTTTATCACAATTTGATGGATGTTTTATGTCATAATTAAGATAGCCCATAGAGAAATACCTTGGGAGTTAGCTGAAATTGACCACAATGTACAATCCTCAAATTTATAGATAGCTCGAGTAGATTATACATGTATTGGTGGATATTTATTGAGCTTTTGTACTAGACCTTAATGGATCATGGGATGAAGTTTTATCCTTGTTTGAGTTTCCATGAAATAAAAACATTCAGACCTCTTCTCATATGTAATCTTATGAGGATCTTTGTGGGAGGTCATGTTCCTTACTGATGTATTAGCATGAGGTGGGTCATGAAAGAATTGGTGGGCCAAGTGTGGTTAAGAATGCATCAAGGAGAGTGAAATCGGTATGGAAGTGGTAGATCATGACTTAAATCACACAAATATCACATACCGGCTATAGGGAGAGACACATAGAGTTATCTATGGGTGATCAGGTTTTCTAGAGAGAGACTCCTGTGATATGGAATGAATGTCTGCATAATCGGGGAATGTTAGCAGTATGTGTTTTGGGACACTTTGACATCATCGTGTGTATATGGGAAATGGTGTATCAATTGCACATCCCATATCACTATCAAAATATTCATGAATTGTTTCATGTGTCAATACTTTTGAGGTGCATACCCGATTATAATCATGTTTTTAATTTTGAGGATTTGGAATTGGAGACAGACACAACATATGAGGAGTAATGATGAGGATCATAGATAGAATAATTAAGGGTTTTCAAGGAAATACAATACCACTATTCTAGATTTATTGAAACAATTGATGGATCTAGGAAGAAATGTGGGAGTGTGAGTCTATTGTTCAAGCATAGTTCTTGAGTATTTTTAGCAACACATCCAGAGATAAATCTCAATGATAAGATGTCAATAAAGGGGAATAACTGTAATTTACTATGTTTTACAATGATAATAAAAACCCTTTTGTTGATAAATTATAAATTTCTTATGTCTCATTATGATTTATCAATGAAAAAACACAATATTTCATTTAAAGGAATCACCCTTGACAATTTGATTAGTGAAAACATAAGAATATAAAGTCCAATATTTTTAGTGCCATACATGGAGTTAGTGCATGTTTTTGAGGCCTGTACTCCCTCTATTAAAGGGAAATAAAAAATAATATTTTTTATTTTACACACATGTAATATATTTAAATAGATTAATAAATCCAAAAATGTGTGTTGTATGAGAATTTTGGCACCATCGTTTGGTTTGGGATGGGCGTTTAACAGTTCTGGTGTATAACATTTCTGTGAGTTGGATGTTTGAATACATTTCTCATGATAAATTTATATTTAATAATTTTTATTATATTTTTTAAATAATTTAATAACCCCAACCGATGAATAATTTGAGAAATATGATAGCATGGATAGGTCTGAGATACATTATTCACCCTAGATGGGGAAAATATTGTATGTGTCAAACATTTAGATGTCTATCCTGGAATAAAATTCATTTTTTATTTTAAATTATTTTATTAGTCTATTTTTAAATAAAAATATAATTAATAACACTCAAATGTTACAACATATGAGAAATAAGAGACCACTATTAGGTCTAGAAAGTTGTTTTTACCCTAGGTATGGTATATCATTTATGTGCAATGGGTGATTGATTAAGTTTCTTGTTAATTTTATGAAATTTAATACATATAATAAATAAAAAATAATTATTTAATTATTATCGAAATGATCATTGTTAATATTAATCATATGATGCTTGAGATCTCCATTGATTCATGCAAGTGGATTTGGAATGAATGAAATATTAAATATTTAAAGGATTAAAATTTTAAATCAATTAATCGGATAAATTAAAGCCATGCATCATCAATTTCAGGTGAAATAAAAAATTTAATCGGGTGATTAAAATTGGGTTTTTAATTCAAGTGGGTTTTGGGGTTTTTAATGGATATATCATTTCTCATTTCTAGTTGGTTGAACCAATTGATTCCGAGGGATCCCAAATCTCAGCTACTAGTGAGCCTCATTGGCAGTGTAATCATCTTTGCTAGTGAACTCACCTAATGCATGATGTGTGGTGTGTGAGGTGATGTGTGAGGTTCAATGTGAGTTTTATATTCTTGTTTTCTAATTTAATTTATCAAAATTAGTTCTATAATTCTTATAATATGGATAAACATTAAATTTAAATACAAAAAATATAAACACAAATTATATAGGAATAATCCACATGAAATTAGAAAATAATATTTAAAATTATTATTAAAGGATAATTTTTCAAAATAATCAAAGTATAATAAAAAATAATATTTAAACAATAATTGAGATAAATTTTCAACTAATTTTTTTTAAATTATGTAACATCATTTTATTGTTGGATAGATTATATTATATTTGGATGATAACATCATTGATTTATTAAATGTTGTTTGAGAAAATTATCAAAGGAACATTTTGGAAATAATAGTTTAACAATAATTACAAATTTTTTGATGAATAGATTAACAAAAATTATAAAAGGGATAAAAATTAAATTTTATGGGGTAATCTAAAAAATTTCAACCAATAATTTTTGTGAAATTATAATAGAGTAATTATTGATTGATAATTTCAAACACATTCATTATTTTCAAATGGTAATCTAAAATGATAAATTTAATATTATTAATTAAAGATAAATTTTTTTTTCTCTTGTGATATTTTAATTAATATTTCACAAATTATATTGGATATATAATGTTTCATCGCATATAATATTTTATTTATTTTTTAAATAACATAGATATTTTTCTCAAAGGAAAACCTTGATATCCATTGATCATTGACTTTCCAACAACTCAAATATTTTACATGTCAACTTTGATGATAATAAAATTGAAAAGAGGACTTCCTATCATTTGTGGTAGGATGTTCCTTACCTTCTTAGGATTATTTTTAATTTGATTGCCTTGATAATTACATTTACTGTCTTTTTGCTTGATTGTTATTGATTATGAAAACATGTGAGTATATTTTTATCTTATAAAAATTATTTTCATTCCATGGGAGATATTATTGTCATTTGTATCCATGTTTTATTTTGATAACATGTTATTTTGAATGCTATTGTATAATCATGGTGATATAGTATTCCTAATTTTGTGCTCACATTGTATATATATTTCCATCACATGGTTGTTGTCAGTCATACATGGGACATGTGTATAGTCAAAACATATTTGTCCCATAGTGGTGGGGAATGGTTGGTTATAATGGTAGAAATGAGAGAACATATAACATGTTGGAGGTATTCGATATCAATGGTTATGTTGGGGTGTTCTTGAGGTGGCATTGAATTAGAATTTTATTCACCACGAGATAGCCCGGTGTGAGAATGTACTTGTTATTCTCGTTTAGAGGATCCAGGTTACATGGTCCTCTTAATGGTTTGATGAAACTGGGTTTCACCTCCATGACATTTTGAGGATTCCATATATTGGATGGTTTGTTTCATTCAGCACATTCAGTTATCATCCATCAATGAGTCGATGTAGTTACAGAAAGGGATTTTTGCATTTTTTTTAGCATTCTACCAGTTAGTTTTTGATTCTATGTTTATTAACTTATTGTATATATGATAGTTATAGAATAAATTTTTTACTAGATAAAATCATGTTAACGACAATTTGGTGGTTTCCTACTGATTCCTTTACTCAAACCTTACATGGTAATTTTGATACGCATTTATACCTTATGAGAGAACCATTATTGGGAATGGTACCTATAGGGGATGGTTGGGAATTTAGAGCATGGAGCCGGTGTGGACCAAGGCAGACACTGGATGACCCTATAGTTATTTTATTTATCGTATGTTTTATTAATTTTGGATAGGATTTAATAGTATGTAATAACTTTTATTTTCATGACATTTATTTCATTTATGTTCTTCATGTTTACTATAAATATTTATTATTCTAGAATTTTTAGTAATTGATATCATAACATGATAATGAGGGTATAGTCTCCTAGTATATGTCTTAAACCCATGCTTCTTGTTGGAAGCCTCTTTCATTTAGGGATGCATGCCTGAAGTCATGTGAAATTGCTTCTCAGGCCCATTGGTCTGAATTGGGATGTTAAAAATAGAATTAGAGCCAAGTATTTACTAACCATTTTATTCTCATGTCCGATTTTGGGCACTGTTATACCGAAGTTAGGATGGTTGGTAATAGAGAATAGGAACATAGTTAGTGTCAGACCAGAACTTTATATTGGATCTCTGAGTTACTTTTAAGTGGGTAACTTATGTTTTCTTATTACTACTGATTAAACTAACCTAGGGTGATATAAATTATGTTGATATGTGTTTTATGAGATTTAGTATTTTTTTTCATGCATCAGGAAATTGAAAATAGGATCAAATGCCCTATATATTACTATTGCTGGGATTTATATTAGTCAATTAATTAAATACAATGATTTATACTATCTATTAGGGACCATTTCTCTTATGATATTTATCTATGATTCCATATTTTGTGATATATCTTTATTGAAATATATTATTTTAATAGATCATGTTTTTGTGCTAGTATATATATTATAACTTTGAATAACATACAAATAAGGAAACCCAGTTTATTTCTATGAGGGGTATAACTTTGGTTAAGGTTAGTCTCCATGGAAAACCATGACTGATCACATATAGTGGTTATGGGAATCCTTGTGTCATCCAATTTACTTTATGGTATTTATCATAATTACATTATTTCTTTATTATGTGTTTCATTAAAATTACATATGATTTCACCATGTCAATGTTTATGGAACAACTATGGATGAAGGAAAAAATACATCTCCAATGGAAGAGGTTTCACTGTTACCATTATATGGGTAGGAGAATATAGATGAGCCTGCTATTGCATTTTATCAATTGTATAGGTTGAAAGGATGACTCAACTTGGATATCTTCACATGGTTTCTATCTTAATAACTGTATTTCATAACATTTGTCAAATATTCCATGATTTTCAACCCATGAATTCATTACCCTTTTAGAGAATCAAAGACTCTTGGGTTGCTAATGAATGGCTTGTGATATTTTTGTGTATCATAAAACTTATAGAGACTCTAAAGGACTGACATGTTAATCATAGATTGAGCTCATGATTATAGAACATCCTTTTAAATACCCATGTCATATGGTTCTAATGAAACTAAATTAGTTCATGGTTGGAATGAACTGAAATAATAATTAGTGATGTTATTCGGGATAATGAACACACTAGTTGGGTTCATTGACATCATGAATAAGAACATCCATAAATACATGGACTCATTTGTCAAGGTAATGATTGATGATATCCATATCTACATTCCAACACAAGAGAAACATGTTAGGAACATGGAGATAGTGATAAATAAGATTCAAGCCCCCAATCAATATGAAATACTGTCAATGTGTGACTTAAAGATTAAAGATGCGATATTTTGTGGACATTTGGTGTATGATAATGGTATATCAGTAATCCTAGAGAATATTGAGGTATTCATGTCTTGGACTTGTCCCAAAAATGATTTTGAGATTAAATGATTTTTGGGATTGGAATGATACTATCAGAGGTTTATCAAGGATATATCTAAAATATTATCACCCATGACAACATTAAAGAAGGGGTTAATAATGTTATAGTGGTCATACCAGGGTGATGAAGCTTTATTTGAGATAATGAATATGTGGATGATAGCTACTGTTTAAACAATCACTCATTTTAGGATTTATTGTCCAGAATATTTTGATGCATCAATCATTGATATAGGATTGGTTCTAATGAATCAAAAGAATGTATTTTCCTAGATTTTTGGTCATCTGTGACCCCATGAGAAGGACTACTATACACATTACTTAGAGACAACATCATTAGTTAATGCTTAAAATTTTTCCCGAAATCATATATTCAGTTATAGATTATTTGTTTACATAGACCACAAGAGTTGTTTCTATATCATCTAATATAGGAACATGATCACGAGATAGTGGAGTTGAGTTGATATTTTAAAAATGTTTGATTGTTGAGATTTCATTTCAAAACTACAGTAAAACATGCTTGGGTGAGAGTTTTACTCGGATGGGTGGCCTCCCAGGAAGTACACACATTACACACTGTAGTTCTGAATCCATGAGTGAGATTTTTACATGGATGGATGACCTCCGGTGATGTAATTGTGTTCAACCCTATTGTGCGATCACACCAACATTAATTCACCAGATCCCATTAAAACACTTCTGGTTTTGTCTCCCAATGACTTAAATGTATGATGGTGAAGAAAAATCACCATGTCTATGTGGGTTTTTACAGCCACTATGAATACATATGTGAAAGTAGGTAGATGTCATGATGGACTTTTTGATGGGGTTACCTACGACCCCAATGATTCCTAAAATACTCGAGGCAATTTTCAATCATTAAATGAAATCTTCTCACTTTTTAATGATCATAGAGACTCTCTCAGTGGAGGATCTAGGATTATCATTGTCTAATAAATCACGTGACTACATGGATTCCCCTTTATCTTCATTTCATATAGAGAATAACATTTTACCTCATGATTATGGTAGGATGTCAATAAATAACTAGGGACTTATGTTCATTTGAGCATGGAGTACCATCCTCAAACCAATGGACAATCCAAGAGGATTATACAGGTATTAGAGGATACGATTTCTGATTTCAGGATAGAACATGGATGAGCATGGGATGATCTGATAACCTTGTTTTATTTTTGATTTATAAAAATTATTAGGCCTTGTTTTGTATGGAACTTTGTGAGGACCATTTTAGGGGGTCATTTTACTTACTGATATGTTAGAGGGAGGTGTGTGAGACTTTATTTATTTTCCACAGAGTTGTTAAAAATACCTATAAGAGAGTTCAGTTGATATTGAAGAGGTTCATCACCACTTAGAGAAGAAAAAGGTCATATGACGAATGTAGGAGGAGACCCTTGTAGTTTTTAGTGCTACATATGGTTTTGTTCTATGTTACTCCATAGTTAGGGAACATATGTTTGATGAATTTGAGCAAGTTATTACAAAATTTTATTTGACACTTTGAGATAACCGAGTAGATATATTTAGTGGAGTAACACATGGACCTCTCTTCTTGCTATAAAAATATGCATTATGTGTTCTATGATTTACATCTTTGCAGGTACAAACCTAATTAGGGTTATGCATTTTTATTTTTAGGATGTTGAGATTGAGAAAAAATTAATCTTAGGATGATCACCTAGTGTAGATAATTGATCGAAGTGAGTAGGTGTTGCAAGAAAATATGTTACCCAAATTCTGGATTCAGTGGCACCATGGATGTAACTAGTAAGAGATTTGGGAGTAGGACTCTAATATTTAACCTTAGTGCCCTGATTTGTTCAAAATTTAATTCTAGATATACTTATTGAGAAAGATAATTCGATAGAGCGGGATAATTATAATATCATTAATTTTAAATAGATAATGAAAATCCTCTTGTTTATAAATTATAAGTACCTTATGTGAAAAAATTACTTTTCAATGAAAAAACAAAATAAAAATTGGAATGTGTTTGGAAAAAGTAAAATTCTCTATTGACGCATATGAATGCTCAATCAAATATTATTGGACCATGATGCTATGTTATTGTGACTTTTTGAGGACCAAAAATCCTGAAAAAAGATGACAAAATAATATATTTATTATATTACGTGTATAAAATTTACTATTAAAATTGAATAACTATAAAATGAGGTGTCACATGGGAATATGTTACAATTATTAGGTCTTGTATGAAGTGTTTAGGATTGACGGGGAATCACATTTGTAATTGTTGAATATTTGAACACCTCCCCCATTATAATATTTTTTTTATATTTTATTATATTTTTTTGAAAATAATTTAATTACTCTAAAATGGTGCATCGTATGAAAAATCTAATAAAATAGTTAGGTTTGAGAAGTTTTGCAAACCCTAGGCATGTAATATACTTGTAAGCATTGAAAATTTGGATTTCTCACTCATGATAAAACCCTATTTTATTATTAATTAAATATTTATTCAATTTATTACATAATAAATAAATATTATATCTAAGAAGTTGAATAATATGAGAAATATGATACCACAATTAGGACAAAAACATGGGGAATAACCTATGTTGTGTATAACATTTATGTGTTTTATGTGATTTCTCAGGTCACTGGATAATTGTATGGTATTAAATATTTATATTAATATTTTATTAATTATTAAAATTTATAAATTATTAATAATCACAACACTTTTCATCATCCTCATATGATGCCCAAAAACTCCTAGATGCACATGGGTTGATCTGGAAGGCATGAAATAATCCATTTCTAATGGTCAAAAATTGGAAATGAATTAATGAGATGACATAACCCCACCCCCATCAATTTCATGTGAAACAAAAGATTAAATAAGGTTTTTAAAATTATGGTTTTAATTCGATTGAATTTGGTGTTTATTAAATAGTATAATAAATTCATGTTTACTGTTGGTCAACTACATTGATTCTGAAAGATCCTGAATCTCATCTACCCGTGAACCTCTAGGCCAGTGAGATCTTAATCTCTTGTGAACCGACCTCATGTGTGGGGTGTTACACAAGGATCAAGGTGTGTTCTATCTTATGATATTTTTAAATATTATTATTTTTTTTATCAACATTATTTCTTTATTTCTAAAATTATTGTAAAAAAAGTGAATTTAAATATAAATAACTAAAATCCAAATTCTATATGAATAATACACATGAAATTATATTAAAAATAATTTAAATGTTTATCAAAGGATAATTTATCAAAATAAACACCAGATATAATGAAAAATCATTAAATAATAATTTTTATATTTCATCAAATAATAATTATTAAGTGATAGTTGCATAATTTAATTGAAAAATAGTTTATTTAATTTTTGGATGATAATTTCATTAATTTATCAAATAATGTTTAACTAAATTATCAAATAATTATGTTTAAAAATTATTTTTAAATGATAATAATAATATTTATTAATGAGTAATTCATCCAAAATATTAAAGTGATAAAACATTGTAATATTTTGGGAAAACTAATTAAAATTATCACTTGAATTTTTTTTGAACTCAAAATAGTGCAATTATTGAAGGATAATTTCAAACTGATGAATTGTTTTAAAATGATAATTTAAAATGATAATTTTAAACTCATTCATAAATTATAAATTATCATTTCATGTGATAATTTAATATGATAATTTTAGGATTATCCATGAAGGATAACTATCATCAAATGTTAAAATCGAAATGATAATTTATGATTTATTCACGATAGAGTAAATATCATCACGTGGGTTATTTTAAATAATAATTCAAAATTTATATTGAAGAGAGAAGGTATCATTTCTTATAATATTTTATATATTTTTCCAAATAAAATAGAAATTTTTATTCTAGGAAACACTTGATATAACTTGATCATTGATGTACTGAGAATTCAAGAATTTGGCGTGTCACCTTTGACAAAAATAAAACCGTGAAGATGTATTTCCAACATTTTAGGTATGATTTTTTTTACCATTTTCAACATCCATTAATATATGTTTCCTTGATAGTTATATTTCTCTAATTTTTATTGGCCTTTGTTGACGCTCCTTTGGTCACAGAATCTAATAATCGGAAAAGGGGAATATATGAGCTCAAAGTGATTCAACCATTGAAGAAAACATCAAAAATTGACAGAGGGATGAACAAGGAATACTTTTCCCATAGGCCACGCAAGTTCCCTCATGGTCGCGCAAGTACACTTGCGCGCCGCCTAGTGGTCGTGCAAGTACTTGCGCGCTGCCTTTGGTCGTGCAAGTGACTTGCGCGACCTAAGTGGTAACCGCCCGGTAACCGCCCGGGGTCTTCTTTTGCCTATAAATAGACCCTGTGGGCCCCCCATTCGAGAGGATTTTTTTTCCAGAAACTCGGATTGAAGCTCCCGACGCCCAAGTCTCTTCTCAAAGCTTCCGGAACACTTCTAAGGTAATTTCTTACCTAGAACGGAAGATTTAAAGAGAAGAAGGAAGGCCTAAGTGTTGAAACTTATCAAACACTTGCGCGCCAACTTATTTCCTTCAATATAACTTGCGCGTCCTTTTTCTGGAAGTACCTCAAGAAAATTCTAAAGGGTTTAAAAAAGAGTCACTCAAGTATTTCAATGCTGGTTGAAAATCGCGCAAGTACACCATTTGTCACGCCGGTATACCTGCGCGGCCAATACTTGCGCGCCCACGGAAGACTTGGGCGCCTTTCAAGACTTGCATGCCCCTATCTTTTTGGGTTCCCATCTTGTCCATTTTACCCCTCTTAAGCCATTTCACCTTTCCTTTTCAAGATTCAGTCTTCAAGACACTCTTCAAAGCCATTTATGGCCTGATTTCTTGATTTGACTTCCTTATCTGAAAGGAATTATTTGGAATATCTCTCAAAACCTAGTGATTTAAATATCCTTATGTCACCAAAGATTGAGAGTTCGTTCATTTAACCTCATCCTTTATGATGAGAGAATCCTTAACCTGGGTCTCCTTTTTTAGGAATAATCCCCAGTTATAAATCCATTAATCTGGGCATCCTCCTCAGAAGTAAGCTCCAAATTCTTAAAGTTCCCAAACTTGGGAATCCTTCTCAGGAGTAATCCCCAAACCTTAATCCCTAACCTGGGTCTCCTTTTCAGGAATAAGACTCAATCATAATCTTGGGATTCCTTTTCAGGAGTAATCCCCAAGTCCCCTAACCTGGGCCTCCATTTTAGGAGTAAGTCCGAGTCATAATATTGGGTTTCCTTTTCAGGAGTAAATCCCAGGCCCCCTAAAATTTCTCTTAACCAGTCCTAATTTACCCTTGATTTGGGTTTCGTTTTCAGGAGTAAAACCCAATAATAAATCCCCTTCTAACTTGGGCATCCTCCTTAGGAGTAATCCCCAAGATTAGAGTCTTCAAATCTCCATGAAGCACATATAACTTTATGGACCATGTTCATGGATTTTCTCCCTAAAAGTAAATCCTAAACCTTCATCTATCTGGGCAGTCATACATATATAATCCCCAAACGAAATTCTTATGATTGCATCTTTCATGGCACAATTGTATAATTTTTACCAATACCTCATGTTTCTCACACCGAGCATGACTCACGTGAGCTTAGAGTGTAAAATTAATTATGACATTCATCTTTGAGCCATCAATCATAAACATCATACTCCATTACTCGAACTAAGTGGGTTCTGATTCCTTTTACAAAACAAAGGATACGTAGGTAGCCGATTTTTTGGGTTCGATCCCATCTTTGAAATAATCCATGTCCTTCTGAATGATGATAAACTTCAAGTACCCCACTGAGTGGCTTTAAAACCAGTCTGGTCATCATAATGACCCAGAGACTTTTATATAAATGTTTTGAAGGATTCCATTGACCAAGAATCTCTAAACAGATATAGATGATTCTCTATTGATGAAGAACCTCGAATACATATAAAAGATTCTCTAAATTTCTTGCATATTTAATCATTGATTTTTAAAACTAAAGGAAAGCACATTTTATACAAGGTAATCTAATAAGGATTCACGAACATAACTTAAATCTATAAAGAGAGTCCCGGAGTAGACAATAATTCCCCTAAAAAAGGTGTGATGAGTCCGACCACCCATCCTCTCGACCAATGAAAAATCTTAAGCCTCATCAGTCCACAAGCTAATGAGCGCCTGCCTTTGGAAAGTAGGTCCAAACGGATGTGGAATCATTGGATGTTTTCGGTTCTATGAAAAAACCCGCTAGAAACCGATCAGAATGTTTGAATCTCCCGTCCAGGAGGTCATCCCCAAAATCCGTGAGGAAACAAAAATGGTGAACCCGACGTGAATCCTTAACCATGTTAAAGTGATGTTTTTTTCTTATTTGTTAGGCCCCTTGGGCCAACAAATCAATCATTGACATGTGCTCATCTAAAAGATGCAGTGGCCGGATTCATCTTGATTATGTCTGTTATATGGAACAGGAACTCTTTTCTCAAGATCTTCTGCAAAATGGCTTTCCTTAAATTCACCCCTGTGAATACTGCTGCTGTGAACTCCTCTACTGTGAGGTCTGCTGCTGTGAAAACCAATGCTGCTACTCCTACTGGAACGTCGTCCGCTCTGAGGATGACATCACCAAATCAGCGTCTTCAACGCTGGGTTTCTAATGCACTGGTTAAGGAGTACCGTCGCAACAGTACTATCCCAACTCTGGAGGACGCTCGTCAAGCCCTCCAAGTTAACAACTCTACCTGGTCGTCTGGACAACGGTGGCCA
Source organism: Viscum album (assembly GCA_963277665.1). Taxonomy (NCBI): domain Eukaryota; kingdom Viridiplantae; phylum Streptophyta; class Magnoliopsida; order Santalales; family Viscaceae; genus Viscum; species Viscum album. Next base: position 1,722,846,302 of record OY728163.1, read on the forward strand.
GCAATCAAGAAGCAGGTGGTGCTGACTACCGTCTCCAACCATTTCGGGTCGTTATCCCCAGAACGCAATTTCCATTCACTCCCTTACTCTGAGGAAGTGAATGAGCAGGTCCCTCAGGGCCTTAGTTCAAAAAGACAGGAGTCCTTCCCGAGGGATCCCATCAACAATCGACGCCAGACTCGTGCGGTAGTGCGCCCTCAACATGATGAGGGTACCGACTCCAGGCATTCAGCTCAGGTTCCTCGAACCTGAGCAGGCAAGATGAACCGCCAGAGACAGAATCTGGTTAATAATAGGTAGGTTGTCATCCCTGCCATCTCCGGAGAAGTCCACCAACCTAACTTGGTGGCAAATAACGAGCAGGCACAATCACCTGTCCATTTTAATTCCGCTGTCCAGCAGACTCGTCTGACAGCATCAAGCCAATCCCGCCAGGAAATTCCGGTGGAGTACTATAGGCAGGAACATGCACATACTTATACATCACCAGTTAGTCAGTAGGCTCGTCTGACCACATATGATGGATCTCGTCAATCGTGTTTGGAGAAGTGTAATCAGCAGGAACATACACCTGCTAATACTAATCATGCCTACCAACAGTCTCGCTTGGTAGCGCACGGAGAAGTCAGTTGGAAAGTCCCGACGACAAACAGGAGGCAGACTCAACTCTCTACCTCCACACTTGAGTACTGTCAGGATTCACTAACAGGAAATGGAGGACAGGAGCAGGCACATACACCTACTCCAAGCCCGGAATGGACGTATATCCCCGTTCCGGCGGCTGAAGTCACCAAACATATTTTCTCAATGGTGAAAGAGAAGAAGCAAGTTCCTGCTCATATTCTGGATGCTTGCCAGGATATCATAACAGCTTTAGCATCATCACAGGGATAGACACATAAATATATCCCTAGCAGTGGAGTGACACATCAAAGATTCACTCCGAAACAGACACACACATCTGTTCCAGTCCAAGAGGGTTATGTGGCATACTCCCCCATATCATACGGACAACCAAGTCAGGCACATACACCTGATTTGAGTGGAGATCGTCAGCCTAACCTGACCATCTATCCTGATCAGGCACATAAACCTGCTCAGAGCAATCACTTTCATCATCATGTGGTTTCTAAAGCGAGTAATAAGGCATCTAAGAAAAAGATCCGCCCAGCACTGTCAGGAGATCAAAGGCCAATATGTAACCAAGCCTTGCTCGATGCTGGAGTTCTTGAAGCCCTCAGACATTTATCTAACGGAATTCAAGATTATACTCCCTCAGTTCCCAATAACGGGAACATTAATTCTGAAGGTCTTCAACCGACCCTTCCTCATGAAGACTTGCTTCATGAAAGTTCGTTAAATCTTGAAGTTTCTTCTTTAGATGAGAGCCACAGGAACCCTCTATGTGGTCAGAAGACCAAGGAGAAAGAGATTTCATCTTTTGCTGTAACCCATCATGACGGTCCTCCTCATGATGATGAACTTCGCTGCAAAAGTCCTCTCCGTAGTAGTGATTCACGTTGTCTCGAAAATTCTTCAGAAGGCAATGTAGTGCCGAGAGAGCCCTCTTATCTTGAGGAACATGCAAATGCGAAACCAGTCATGTCTGATTCTTTATCGCTAACAAGTGAAATAATTTCTCAATCATAAGATATCCTGGGGTTCAGGTTATTCTCCGAACCATCCCTAGGTCATTCAACTTCCAGCATGAATAGAGGACTCTCTACCAGTCTTGTTGAATCCGATAAAGCAACAGGGAAACACCAACTCTGGTCAAAACAGGTAGAAGAATCTTCATTTAATGATAAAGAGGAAATGCTGAACATGAGGAAAAAACTGGCAAAAGTTGAAGTACTAGTCATGTTTTGGCCTTTGGCTGACTCCCAGTACGACATTCCACGATGTTGACGGATGATGGAATCCATGATATTCTTCTCAACATATGGAAAACTAATTGTTAATTAAAGAAGAAGGTATTATCTTACGATGAATATGAAAATAATCTTACGATAATAGAAGGGATACAACGTCAGATTGATTTGGCATCTCTATCAGTCTCTTGGTATCCGAAGGCTGAAAAGCAACAGAGAACCCTTCAACGTTCATGCCTTGGCGCACTAAGAAAATTGCGTCAGTTAATTGCCAATGCTCCATCTGATGTTCATATCAGAGGATGGGGTGTTCACGGAACACTACATTTCACAGTGCTTTCCAGTCATCAAAGCCCGCCGAAAATGGTCTCATGCAATGTTATTGCCCATGGTCGGCCAAAGTCAATGGGCTTTGTTCATAATCAAAATCTTGCTCAAGAACAGGCTTCAACTAGTTCCTCTCAAAATCAAGTATATAGAGAACAAGTTGTTGAATTTCTCTTACATCAAGCAGGCGAGAATATTTCACAAGCCTCTCGTCTGGAGAAAACACGTCACCAAATGACAGAAGTTTTGGAAATCATCCAACGGTCTGTTGAACCGGGTGATAAAAGTGGATACAGGTTAATGCATCCAGCTAATTTCTGAACTAAAATTCGCAAGATCAAGAGAGATTTTAAGAAGATCTCAGACATAGCATGTCAAGAGACACCCAAGCTTGTCAGACTGGGGACTTCTCTAACCCAACCCTCAGAGTCAACAAATGGGATTCGAGGAGTTGAGCGGAAGCACCCGGAACATCCCCAGTCCACCGGACTGGGGACTTTTTCAAATCCTCAATCCCTCCCTCAGAGAAAGTCAGTATTCTCTCGATTAGGGAATAAGCCTCAAGAGGAATGAAGAGCCAAGCTATCAGGAGATTCTCTCCAAGTGATGGTTTTCCAAGAAGTTCATGAGGGATCAAGTCAACGGAATTCCATGTCTCATCATGGACATGGAAGAAGACAATATCACAGAAATGCTGATAGAAAGGATTCCATGCAATATGCATCCATTAATGTCATCAATGTCGTTGCTGCTAATCCACTAGATGAGGCTCAATCAGAGGGATCAGACGAAGAGGTTCCTGCTCAAGATGTTGCGAACACAGACCTAAATGAAGAAGGTGTGCGCACACGTAATCAAAGGCTTACCCAAAATCTGGGTATTCCTTCAAGTAACCCACTTCCCCCTCTCCGAAAAGGATCCAATAAGGGGAAAGGAAAGAATCGGGTTACTTCTCACCCTTCCTCTGTAGGAGGTCAATTTCTTTCATTAGAGCAAAGTTTTGCACAACAGGAGGAAGAAATGAAAGAATTAAGAAGGTTGAATGCAGAACTACTTCAGAGTATTCTTCTTCTTAAGAATGCTGAAGTCCGACAGCCGAAGGAATTTGTTGTAACTACTGAGATGGATCAGGAATATCCTCCTTTATCAGTACCCCCTCATAGGTCTAATCCTACGAGTCAAACGCAACAACGGTTGGCAGTACTACCATCAGTTGAAGCACCAACCACCACGACTGTCCAAGCTCCATTCATTGCACCTACCCAAAACCAAGTTCAACCTGATGTTTCTCAAAAGTTAATAACTACTATTGAGTCATTAACAGCTCGGTTAGAAACTATGTAAGGGAAACGGGCGCAAGTTCAACCTGAAAAGAAACTTTACCCTGAATGGGTAGATTCAATTTCTCCTCCATCCATTTTTGGAAACCCTGTTTTCCCTACTTTCAATGGATCAGGCGACCCTGAACAACATTTGACGCATTACGTGTCTTGTTGTGATCCTATGATGGGAACTCCAGAGCAGCAAGAAGCAGTGAAACTCAGATGCTTCGTACGAACCTTGCAAGGACCAGCATTTGTCTGGTATACAAGCTTGCAATCCCGGTCAGTCATCGGATGGGAGGATCTTCGTCAAAAATTCCTTCTTCAGTTTAGCCAAACTTTGCCAAAAACGACAGTTTTCGATCTTACAAACTGCAAGAAAATGGAGAATGAAAGAGTCTCTGATTTCACCGGTCGTTGGAAGGGATTAACGTATTCCCTAAGTTTAGCAATCCCTCAGGAGGAATTATTGCCAATCTGTGTGGCAAATCTGTGTGACGAATTACGCACGCCATTGATCCCTGTGAAATACACAGGAGGGTTTCGAGACCTTACTTCAATCGCTCAACAGATTGAAGATTCCCTTATACAGGCTAAGGTTAAATCTCGTGTAATTCCATCAGCTCTAAGAAGAAGAATGGGTAAAGCAGAAACTGCTACAGTTATGCTTAAACAAGCACCTGTAACTATATCTACTTCAAAACCATCATCTTCTCGAAGGACTCCACCTCCTAAACGCCAACCACAAAGGCCATTTCGTCCAAATGATCAAAGAGATCAACGACGAAAAAAATTTGAGGGTATGAAGAGTAAAACATACTCTTTCCGAAATGAGAAAGTTCCTGGTTACATCATTTCAGCTCTGGAAAATAATTTGGTTCAATTACCAGTGCCCAAGAGGCTAAACAAGGAAGTAGATGACGACCCTCCCAGTTATTGTCCCTTTCATCAAATGTTGGGGCATCCCATCCAGGAGTGTTTTGTCTTTAAAGACCTCCTACAAAAGATGGTTGACTTGGGACAAGTCAAATTGAATGGTTTTTCAGCTCATGTAGCGTGTATTACCGCTACAGATCCAGAGGAAAGAGGCGAGTGGCAGGAATTCAAAAGCAAAATTGCGAAAAAAAATATGATGATTGGATGGTCAGAAAGAAAATAAATCGGACCCATTCCATTTTGAGAACACAATTGAAGAATCCAATTGTGTCTCCTACAAAATCTGCAGTAAATCCTCCATCAAAAGACAAATCCTCATAAGGGCAGCACAATTCAAAGAAGAAAGAGAAATCAGGAGAAGATGAGTATGTATCAAAGCCTAAATTGTCTTTGACTCTGGTAGATTTCATGCCATCTACTTCAAAGCCACGGGCACCGTCCCACCAAACGGCACAGCCTAAACAGGCTAACCAGGCAGAGTCTTTATCAGACGAAGAGTTAATCTTTGGTTCTGTTAATATGATTCAATTAACAGATCCATATTCCAGTCCTGATGAGCCTGAATTCCCTGTATCAAATAAGGGAATCCGAGGAGTTTCTAGAGGTTCAGGATACATGGGAAGAAGTGGATCTTTCCAAAGACACTACTCTAATTCTACCCATGTTAGCACTGTATATGTAGCAGAAACTCGTGGTAGATCCCTTCAGCGAGCTCAAAAAGAACAAGCAAGTTCTTCTGCCAATGGCCAACTCAGTTTTGGCACAGTTATTTTGGAAGAATGATTAATGGTTCCATCTTCTTTATCTCAGCATGTAAATGGATCTAATCAGTCTAATCTGCCAAATCCAAGGATGTTTCCAGCTTCAATACAAGATGCATCAGCTTCCAAAGCATCTGCTTCCAAGGTACCTGCTAAACCGCATATTCCTATTGGGAAACACAGACCTCTAGATCAAAAGTATGATATATTGAAACACTTGGCCCAAGTACCAACCATGTTATCAATTTTGGATGCTTTGAATCTGTCAAAAGATCTACGGGAAGCACTCATCGAAGCTTTGTGAAGTCCTCAGGAGTCTGAAGCTGAAATTGCTGCAGCTGAAATCTATCACATAGAGAATAATCCTATAGAATGCCATGCAGTTATATCTTTTACTGATAAAGATGAAGATGATGTTGTGCATTGACACATAAAACCTTTGTACTTATCTGGCAATGTCAATGGTGTAGATGTTCGAAGAGCTTTCATTGACAATGGTTCAGGAGTCAACCTCATGCCCATTCGTACACTTCGTCGATTGGGCCTCACGGAATCTTATTTATCTCCTTCTACCATGATGTTACAAGGATATGATAAAAATGAACAAGAACCACTGGGAGAAGTTACACTCAAAACTCAGTTTGGAGATCTTGTATCCAATTCGGATTTCATGATTGTTGATCAAGACTCAGCTTTCAATATCTTCCTTCGAAGACCCTAGCTACATCAGCATGCAGCTATTCCTTCATCATACCATCAATGTCTCAAATACTATTTTGACAGTCAAGTTGGAACATTGTATGGTGATAAGGCCCCGTTCAAGACATGTGAGTCTCAATACATTGAGGCGGAATTTTATCACATGAAGGGAAGAGAAAAATCTACAATGAAGGAAAGTACCAAAGTTAATGCTCCATATGGTTTGGAGAAAATTCCAATAAATCCATTTTCACATGTGATTACATATTATGTGTTACCTATCAGTCAAATTGACAAAATAGGCCCAAATCAAAATACTCTTATGGAAAGATCCATAATGTCAATTACGGCAATCGATCCAGACAACATGGGAGAAATTGGTAACTTACCAAGCAGTGATGAAAGCATAAGTGGTGACGTTTTCATTTCGTCTGCTGAAGTCCAACAAGTCTATACTTCGCTAATCAGGCTAGAAGAAGTTATAGCAACACTAGAGGTGAATAATGATGTCGATTCTCAATCCATCATCTCCTATTTATTTCCCAAAGAAGAACCGTTATCATCAATAGGGTCGGAAATGGAAGCTTCTTCTTCAAAATGAGAAAATTTTGACATCTCTTATGATCATGAGAATTTCGTTTTTTTCATCTACTTTGCAAGTAGAAACGGAAAAAATAACACATGATGAAGAGGAAGAAAATGGAAAATCTTAAATTCAACAAAGTTGGTTTAGGAATTGTGCTCATTTATCCAGATAAGGCAGTGTTACCTTATTCCTTTTTGTTGTGGGAAGGTGGTACCAATAATGAAGCGGAATACCAAGCTCTCATTACAGACTTGGAGTTAGCACTTCAAACACAAGTGAATCACTTAAAGGTGAAAGGTGATTCAGACCTGGTAATCAAACAAGTCAATGGGGATTATGCCATCAAAAAAGAAGAATTAATCCCTTTGTATGATTACGTCAGAGAGTTAATGTCGGAATTCCCTTCAGAACCGACATTTTCTTATGTCCCAAGATCAAAATATGCTCAAGCTGATGCACTGGCTAATATAGCCACAGCTTTAGCATATCCAAATCGGGACGAGACAACCATCTGTATTGCTCACCGTCGTGCAATTTCACCTTATGTTCAAGTCAGAACAGAGGAAATTAATGAAATTAGTCCCATTCCTGAACCATATGGTCATACTACAGGATGGATGTCACCTATTAGGGAATACCTTCAAAGTGGATCACTTCCACCTGATAGAGCTGAGAAAGAACAAATCTGGCGACGTGTGGTCAATTTTACTCTTTATGATAGCCCAAACCACCTCGAGAAAATTCTCTACAAACGTGGTTTTGATGGAGTTCTCTTCAGATGTATTGATGGTGAAGAGACAATGGCTGTCATAAAAGAAGTGAATGCAAGAGTCTGTGGTGCCCACCAGTCTGGACATAGACTATCTGATCAAATTCGAAGGCTTCGACACTTTTGGCCTTCAATGATACAATATTGTGTTGATTTCACAATGAAGTGTCATTCATGGCAAGTATATACTGACTTCATTCATAAACCTCCAAAGTTGCTTCATACATCTAAATACTCATGGCCATTTTTCACATGGGGAATGGATGTGGTGGGACCTTACCCTTCAGCTACGACCAAGCAGTTTAAGTACATTCTTACTACTACTGATTTCTTTTCCAAATGGGCAGAGGCAGTACCTCTCAAAGAAGTTAGTTCTAAATGCATTGTTAGCTTCATCAACTCTAACATCATTACTAGATTTGGTGTCCCTCATACCATATTGACGGACAACAGCACCAACTTCTGTTCTTCTGAGGTAAAGAAAATGTATCAAGAATACAACATTAAGTCCAACCATTCATCTCGATATCATGCAGCGGATAATAGCCAGATAGAGGCCTTCAACAAGACTCTTTCAAATATACTGCAAAAGATGGTGGATAAAGATAAGAGGTCATGGCCTGATAAACTCTTTCATGCTTTATGGGCTTATCGGACTACCACTCGCAATGCAACACGGTCAACTCCATATTCATTGGTATATGGAATAGAAGTAGTCTTGCCAATTGAAGTTCAATTCCCCTCACTCAGAATAGCCATTTGTGATCAGTTATCTACAGATGATCAATCCCAAAAGCGGTTGAATGAATTGGAACAGTTAGATGAGAAAATATTATGCACTTTGCACCACTTGGAAATCTATCAGAATCGAATAGCAAGAGCTTTTAACAAAAAAGTTCGTCTTCGTTCATTCATTCATGGTGAATTGGTATTGGTTCTCAAAGCACCAATGATACCAGGAAAGAAGCCTCCCAAGCTTGAACCAAAATGGGAAGGACCTTATTCAATACATAAGGTCTACCCCAATGGAGTGTATTCTCTAATCTCAATGGATGGAGAACACATCACGACTCCAACTAATGCCAGATTTCTGAAGAAGTATTTTGTATAAACACAAAATATTGTTCCCAGATCCAAAACAATCACATTGGTTCATGATTTTGTGCTACATGACACTAAACTGTATTATGTCCTATCTACGTGACATTAAACTGTACAGAAGTTCCTTGTTTGTCCTACATGACACTAAACTCTATTATGTCCTATCTACATGACATTAAACTGTACAGAAGTTCCTTGTTTGTCCTACATGACACTAAACTGTATTATGTCCTATCTACATGACATTAAACTGTACAAAAGTTCCATGTTTGTCCTACAAGACACTAAACTCTATTATGTCCTATCTACATGACATTAAACTGTAGAGAAGTTCCTTATTTGTCCGAGATGACATTAAACTATATTGTGTCCTAGCAACATGACATTAAACTGTGTGGAACATCCAACGTCCAGCATGACGTTAAACTGTAAAAAAGTCCCCAGAACTGATATCCTCATATTGGTTCACCTTAGTCCTAGCTATATGACTTTAAACTGTACATCACCAGTTCGTCCTTGCTATATGACATTAAACTATACAACAGTGGTCTAGTATGACTTTAAACTGCAACTTCGTCCCACACGACATTAAACTGTGAAAAAGTTCCCTAAACCGTCCAGCATGACCTTAAACTGCATCATCCCTGGTCCATGTATATGACCATAAACTATTTATGTCTTGCATGACGTTAAACTATGACGTCCTAACTACATGACGCTAAACTGTATAAAAGTCCCTCACATCCGGAAAGACGTTAAACTATATAATCATCAAAGGTCCAGCATGTCATTAAACTGCACCATCCACGGTCCATGCATATGACCTTAAACTATTCACACTTTCGTCCAATATGACGTTAAACTGTATTGTCCCCATCGTCCTAACTACATGACGCTAAAATGTACAGAAAGTCCTTGATCTGTCCTACATGACATTAAACTGTTATTTTGTCCCTGCTACATGACACTAAACTGTGCAGCACCAATAGTCCTAACTGCAAGACTTTAAACTGCATAGTCCATTTATTTGTCCTACATTACATTAAACTGTGCATCGTTAAGGTTATTGTTACCTCTTGTTTCTCACACCGAGTATGACTCACGTGAGCTTAGAGCGAACCTCAACCATAAAACTCTCTTTGGGCCCCTAACCATGTGTAAGTCCCAACAACATTTTAATTAAATCGCTGTCCCCAAGAACAACTTGATCATTAATTCATTCTTTAATTGAACTACATGGACTTTGATCCTTGCCCTCCAGGCTGGGTATGTAGGCAACTTCCCAGGGTTCAAGCCCAACAAACAATCTCTTCACATCGGTTCACCACCATCTCATATGATGTTGATTAGTGAAACCACCCCTGGAATCAATATCTTTACATTGATTCACTTTCGTCCTTGTTATATGACGTTAAACTATACAACACTTTTGTCCGGTACGACAATAAACTACAATATTCTTTGATTTCCTCATTTGAGAAGTAACCATTATTGACATTGATTTTTTTAAATCATGTTTCATTTTCAAAAGACTACGTTCATACATTGTAATGCCTGAACTTTTTATCTTAGGTTAAACCATCATTGCACTAAATTCCCCTTTCACCCTTCACATGTACGAACCAAATTTGTACAAAGGGTAATTCTAGAACTACATGGACTTGATTCCCATCCTTATGGTATACGTAGGAACATTCGAGTATCCCTCGAATCCAGTCCCAAGTCTTTTGGGCCTAACCCCAAATTTCACTTTCAGTCCCTTGGCTGAAAAGTCCTTATGAAAACACACACTCTGTATTCATTATTATGGTTCGAATTATATGACCCTAAACTAAGATCCCTCATACTTTCGTCCTGTATGACGTTAAACTTCATTTCAAGAACTACCTATGGCTTGATTCTCATTCTTATGAGATACGTAGTGAAGTCCAAAATTTCAACTCAGGACCCAGCCACAACATGATTATGGTTATCATTGACCTATGTATCTCTATATACATTGGACAATACCCATCTTTATGCGTTATAATCCTAACGTTAAATATTTTCAGATCTTCATAATCATTTTTATGACTTCTAGTCACAAAAATGTCAAACTTCCGAGAATTCATTTGTCTGACTATGCAGCACGTGCCCATAGGTGGCCTTGCATAAACAGTACACATAACAGGCTTGTCAGCCGAAAGATGCTATTTATTTGACCTTGCAGCCAATGCCCTTAGGTGGCCCTGCATATTTCAACCCCTTAACGGGTTTTGTTAAATAATAGTAACTTCATTCTTGGTAAGAATGCCTCTTTTTTCCTTATTTGTCTTAAACGACAGTATGTAGGGATCCGCAAAAAATAACCATCCTTAACATATTTTTCCCATATCCTTTTTCATGATCTAAAAGTATTCAAGTCTATGGTTTATTCTTCTTCCCTACGTTTGGGTCAGACCTTCGTAGGAGTGATATTCATCCAGTTCTTCGACATTCTTGTTCGGAAATATCTTCTCCATATTCAAGTACCTCTTTCCATAAAACAAACTCTATACTTTAGAAAATTTGAATCTCCATAAACTTTCACTGGCTTTTAGCACTAGGAAAGTAAATTTCTAAGAGTTCTTTCACCTGACTATGCAGCACATGCCCATAGTTGGCCTTGCATAAACAGTCCACATAACAGACTCGTCAGCCGAAAGATGCTATTTATTTGACCATGCAGCCAATGCCCTTAGGTAGCCCGGCATATTTCAACCCCCTAATGGGTTTTTGTCAAATAATAGTAACTTCATTCTTGGAAACTACTTCTTCTAATGCCTTTTAGCTCTTTTTCATATCATTCATCAGATTCAAATCTTCTTAAGCCATAGTTTACATATTTTCCATCATACTTGAGTATGGTAGTATGTTTTCAGATGAACTTTCAAGGAATTGTGTCAATTCTAATCCATTTCGGTCAAAGCTATTTCGACATTAAAAACTAGCCCCTTTATGTCCGGCATGCATTACTTTAAACTGCCCACAAAATAAAAAGGAACTCTGAATAAAATTCAAGTTCCAGCACACTTGTGCGCTGCCCTCTATGCCCTGAAGACTTGTGCGCCCCCTTTTCCTTTGAATGTATTCAATTTCCTCAGAGTCAAATCCTCATTTCTTTCCGGATCCAACTCTGAGGGGGGACTTTTGTTGACGCTCCTTTCGTCACAGAATCTAATGATCGGAAAAGGGAAATATATGAGCTCAAAGTGATTCAACCATTGAAGAAAACATAAAAAATTGACAGAGGGATGAACAAGGAATACATTTCCCATAGGCCGCGCAAGTACCCTCATGGTCGCACAAGTACACTTGCGCGCCGCCTAGTGGTCGTGCAAGTACTTGCGCGCTGCCTTTGGTCGTGCAAGTGACTTGCGTGACCTAAGTGGTAACCGCCCGGTAACCGCCTGGGGTCTTCTTTTGCCTATAAATAGACCCTGTGGGCCCCCCATTCGAGAGGATTTTTTTCCAGAAACTCGGATTGAAGCTCTCGACGCCCAAGTCTCTTCTAAAAGCTTCCGGAACACTTCTAAGGTAATTTCTTACCTAGAACGGAAGATCAAAAGAGAATAAGGAAGGCCTAAGTGTTGAAACTTATCAAACACTTGTGCACCGACTTATTTACTTCAATAGAACTTGCGCGTCCTTTTTCTGGAAGAACCTCAAGAAAATTCTATAGGGTTTAAAAAAGAGTCGCTCAAGTATTTCAATGCTGGTTGAAAATCGCGCAAGTACACCATGTGCCGCGCAGGTATACCTGCGCGACCAATACTTGCGCGCCCATGGAAGACTTGCGTGCCTTTCAAGACATGCGCGCCCCTATCTTTTTGGGTGCCCATCGTGTCCATTTTACCCCTCTTAAGCCATTTCACCTTTCCTTTTCAAGATTCAGTCTTCAAGACACTCTTCAAAGCCATTTATGGCCGGATTTCATGATTTGACTTCCTTATCTGAAAGGAATTCTATGGAATATCTCTCAAAACCTAGTGATTTAAATATCCTTATGTCACCAAAGATTAAGAGTTCGTTCATTTAACCTCATCCTTTAAGATGAGAGAATCCTTAACCTGGGTCTCCTTTTTTAGGAATAATCCCCAGTTATAAATCCTTTAATCTAGGCATCCTCCTCAGGAGTAAGCCCCAAATTCTTAATGTTCCCAAACTTGGGCATCCTCCTCAGGAGTAAGCCCCAAACCTTAATAACTAACCTGGGTCACCTTTTCAGGAATAAGACTCAATCATAATCTTGGGCTTCCTTTTCAGGAGTATGCCCCAAGTCCCCTAACCTGGGCCTCCTTTTTAGGAGTAAGTCTCAGTCATAATCTTGGGTTTCCTTTTCAGGAGTAAATCCCAAGCCCCCTTAAATTTCTCTTAACCAGTCCTAATTTACCCTTGATTTGGGTTTTCTTTTCAGGAGTAAAACCCAATCATAAATCCCCTCCTAACTTGGGAATCCTACTTACGAGTAATCCACAAGATTAGAGTATTCAAATCTCTATGAAGCACATATAACTTTATGGACCCTGTTCATGGATTTTCTCCCTAAAAGTAAATCCTAAACCTTCATCTATCTGGGCAGTCATACATACATAAGCCCCAAACGAAATTCTTATGATTGCATCTTTCATGGCACAATTGTCTAATTTTTACCAATACCTCTTGTTTCACACACCGAGCATGACTCACGTGAGCATAGAAGGTAAAAGTAATTATGAAATTCATCTTTGAGCCATCAATCATAAACATCATACTCCATTACTCGAAGTACGTGGGTTCTGATTCCTTTTCCAAAAAAAAGGATACGTAGGTAGCCCATTTTTTGGATTCGATCCCAACTTTGAAATATTCCATGTCCTTCTGAATGACGATAAACTTCAAGTACCCCACTGAGTGGCTTTAAAACTAGTCTGGTCATCATAATGACCAAGAGACTTTTATATAAATGTTTTGAAGGATACAATTGAACAATAATCTCTAAACAGATATAGATGATTCTCTATTGATGAAGAACCTCGAATACATATAAAAGATTCTCTAAATTTCTTGCATATTTAATCATTGATTGTTAAAACTAAAGGAAAGTGCATTTTATACTTGGTAATGTAATAAGGATTCACGAACATAACTTAAATCTATAAAGAGAGTCCCGGAGTAGACAATAATTCCCCTCAAAAAGGTGTGATGAGTCCGACCTCTCATCCTCTCGACCAATGCAAATTCCTAAGCCTCATCAGTCCACAAGCTAATGAGCGCCTACCTTTGGAAAGTAGGTCCAAACGGATGTGGAATCATTGGATGTTTCCGGTTCTATGAACAAACCCGCTATAAACCGATCGGAATGTTTGAATCTCCCGTCCAGGAGGTCATCCCCGAAATCCGTGAGGAAACAGCCTTGATTGATTGTTATCACTTGTGAGTGAAGTGTATCCCATAATCTTTTTTGTTATTATATCAGTGATATGTGTATTTTTTTATCCATGATTTATTATCATCACATTTTTTGTGAATACTTCTATACACACATGTTGATATGATATGACTACTTTTGTGTTCACCTTTTAATTTATTTTACATTCCATGATTTTTGATTGTGATATTTTTTGTAGATGCATAGTCATGAAATAATAATCTCCTAGTGGGAGAGAACACATGATTGCAATGATAATGATGTGAAAACTTAGCATATGATGGAGGTACGAGGTAGCCTTGACTCCATGTCCCCTTCAATATGAGATATCCAAGTCAATGTGAGTACTAGTAATTTTAATCTAGATGATTCGGGTCGCATGGTCTTCTTGATGGATAAATGACCCTTAGTATCACCTCTATGACACCATGAGGATGTTGTACAAGGGACGATTTGTTTCTTCTATCTCATTCAGTTATCCTTCAGCAGGGAGAAGAAGTAGGTAGTATTGGGGGTTGTGGAAGCTTGGTAAGTGTTGTACCATTCAGTTATGTATTCATGTATATAAAAATAGAGAATTTATTATTGTAATGGCATACAAATTTATAATTGATAAAATTAGTTCAAAATTTATTGGTGGTGTCCTAGCGAGCGATGTATAGTTACCCTACTCCATAATGTCGATGCACTTGTAGATATCATGAGAGTCCTAGTAAAGGGAAAGGTCCTTGTGTAAGATGGGTGACTAAGTGGAACATGAAGCTAGGGAAGACCAGTAATGGAAATAGAGGACCATGCAGTTCATTAATGTTTTGACTATTTTATTCATTTTGGATAGGATTTACATGATAGGGGTTGTTTTTATTTTCATGACAAGTATGTAATTTAAATTCCACAAGATTACTATTATTATTTATTATGTTTTCATTATTAATTATTTATATTATAATGTGATATTGAGGGTATATTATCCACGTTGACATACATAGACCTTCATTGCTATTCAACACCTATTGCATATGGGGAGGCACACCTTAGGTCATGTAAAATTCCATATCAGACTCGGTGTTTTAGATCTAGATGATAAATATACATTTTAATACATCTAGGATGACTAAATAATGATGAAGTATGACAAATATCTAATAGCCTATTATTAAAATAAGTTCTGAATAGAATACATTCAAGGATCCTAAAACATAACATTACATCATAACCATGTTAAAACATAGGAAAGGATTTCACCTTAATCTACAGCTCTACCTATTCCATATGTTCCTATTTAATGTTCAATTGGTTATATGGTTGAACACTTATTAGAGAAAATTAACCTTTATGCACTTAAATATTTCATGTTCGATCATTAGAAAAACCATAAATATTTGAACTATTTTGAGCCCAAAAAATGATAATATGAAATGATTATTTTTACAGTCCATCATAAATTGTGGTCAGTTTCCCATAGTAGTGATGATTTAATCAGTAAACATATTAAATCTGTTCGAACCATTTTTTCTTGCACATATTCAACAATTTTTTTGTGAATATATATGTTTCAATATTAGGATTAATATATCTACCTCACCGGTCTCTATTAAGATAATTCCTCTATATCATTAATCTAAAAATTTATATATCTAACAACGATTAATGAGTTGTGTAGTTTTATTTAATTAACCATATATTATCATGAGGGATTTTCTATAACCATGTCATTCTGTATGATAAGACATTCAAATCCCGTATTTGATGAATCACTACTGATTACAAACATTTATCTACAATATAGTAATTTATGAATTAGGACACTTACTAAACTTCTCTTAAATTCCATGAAATTTTAGTCTCATTCATTTGACTAAAGGAACTTGTATACCTTCATAGATAACTTGATGATTGGATTAAGAAGTCATGGAAAATATTCCAGGAAGAGTCTACAACATCTAGCCAAACCAAGAAAACTATTGAACTCATTCATCATGATTGGTATGATCCAATGTTAAATATAATTTATATTTTATTGATCCACTAATATACCCTCACATGAGATTATATGAAAAAAAAATTAACTTGTTTTATCCAAAAATCACACATGGTAGATTTAACATATATCTCTTCGTTAGGGTCTTTTTTACAATCCATAGGTAATCTATATTCATATATTTTATTTTTTAAAATATAATAATATATCTATAATGACTATTAAGAACTTATCTATGTAATCTATAAAGAAACTATTCCATAAATCCCTGAAAATAGTAGGGAATTACTAATAACATATATAATTACTATATATTATTCGTGTCCACTCCCTAAAATCTTATTATTCAATTTTGATATTACAAAACCAGAATCCAAAATATACTATGATTTTATAATTCTTATATTTTTATCTAAAAATACATACCCCACAATCTAATTGGTAATGAACATACTGTTACTATCTATGGTGAACTACTGCCTCATGGAATGATGATTGTTTTATTTTCATTTACAACCTTCTTATGATGTACATTATGATGGAAAATATATTTATATATGATATATATGATATTTATTGTGTATAAATTGTTATTTAATACTTTTATAACCCATATTTTAAATAATTTCCCCTTTACCTTTATATGGAAACATCGTTCGATAATGTGTGGAATACCACCACCTTGATGTGATGTTACACGTTCACACTAAGCGTGGAACATATTAAAGATAATTTTAATGGAAATATATTAAATATATTAAATAAATAGGGTACTATAATTATAATATACATGAATATATATATAATTTTACCAATCATTCTTTTAAAATATGACAATGAAATGAAGGTTGCATTTACGCCTACATACGGACTACCGTTTCCATGAACTGTGTATTCTATTTCTATCTCCAAACATTATATATTATTATAAATACATATACAATGATTATATATTATAATAATTACATTTTTTAATTTATGTATATTTTGAAAGAATGATCTAATTAATAATAAAAACATGGAATAAGTTAAAATACACTCAAGAAAACTTGGCAATTAACACCCAAAATAGTAAAATTAATGAATGTTTGTTAACAAATGGGTACAAAAATATTTTAATTAATTAATATAAGATATTGTAAACATGATTATGGTTATTTTATAATTTTTTAACATATCTTAAATCAATCTACAAGAGGATAGAGACCACATATCAAAAAAGGTTAAGGTTAGGGATTCTTATCTTACTTTTCATTCTGTGAGGCATGTCCATATATATGAAAACCATATTTTTCATAATGTACCCACATACAATTTTGATAAATAATATCATGAATAATTTTGTATCATGGAATGAAAAAAATTCTTTAGTTTTAATTATGATTTAAATATTTCTTGTGGTATGGGAAACATTGGGATGCTTAATGATTATTTTCATCAAAATTTTCTTAATGATTGTCTTTGAAAGCACACTTACTTTTGTGATTGTTAACTTTGTCATGAAAAAATAACATTATTGTAATAATCATTCATGGGAAATTACCTTGAATATCCATTTTCATGAAAAATAGATATTATAATTTCCTAAACCGCAAATCATTTTATATACGGAGTTCACTTTGATAGTTATTTAATTAAATGGTGAATTAATGATAAATATTAATTCGTTACTAAATACATATATTTTAAAAATAATATTAATTTTTTTATTAATTTATATAAAGAATGAATTGGAATGGTAATGATGGTTGGGGCCCAAAAATTATATAGCCCTCGATGCATATGTATGTTCTCTTGGGATGATTGAGTTGAAAAACATAAATGTGTTTCCACCCATAGTTTTAATCATATTGTCAATGTTCTTGATGATATAGGTTTCCATGTTCTTTAGAGATGAAATCTAATTATAAAGTATATAATTCATAGATTATTCAATTATTATTAATCCATGATATTTTTCATCGATATAATTATAGATGTATTATATTCTCAATTTACTTATTATGCGGCATCTATTTCAAATTCTTACCTTTCCATATTAATTTTTCCCTATCCTGTTGTTTGAATGAATTGAGTTATAATTTATTTACCTTTCCATGTTAATTTATTTATATTGATTCAATATTTATTCATCTTTAGTTACACATACTATGCATTTTAGATAAGCCTAATTATGTTTCATTTCCCTAGGTTATGAAGAATTTTTTTTGACAAAGCATTCAAGGAAGAAGTTTATTTCATTTTTATGAATTATGTTTTTATTTCCCATTTCCCAATGTATTATGGGTATCATGTTTGTAATTTTCCTTCTTAGGACTACTAAATATACTAGTCCTTTTCAGATTTTATTCCTTGTATTTAGCAAATTGTAATAAAATAACACACCGTCTCGAGGATTCTAGGGTCGGGGCAATATATTTAGTCCTCCCATGGAATTATTTGATGAATCCTTATATCAGTTGACATATAAAAGTCAAGACATATATTCCACCATTGGAATCATTCTATAGAGTCCACATAAAACTCAGAACTAAGTTAGGTACTAGCCAATTTAGTGCATACATGGAAATTGTAATTAAATCATTGTGTATCCCAAGGTATAAAATAATTTAATAAAATATAATCCATTTAATCAATTTAATTAAAACATTACAAGGAAATAAAATTAATGTAAAATTCAAACCACGCCTAATTTGATAGGATGAAGTCATGAATAAGCTTATATGACTTTCCTCTAAAACAGACATGTGAGAAATTTCATTTTAACAAGAATATCATTCTAAACAAACTAATAAAAAGAATAGAAATTATATAACTCACACATGAAATAAGAATTATAATAATAATATCATGATCAACAAATAATACATGTAATAGAAACCAATTAACTCTCATTAGAATATCAATATAAAGAGTTAATAATGATTAACCATGAAATTTCATAACATGGGCCAAATGTCATAGTAACCAATTCCTTCCCAATAAAAAATTTGAATATAATTGATATTATCATACGATATACAGTTATCAATTAATTATTCATGTAATACATTACGGAAATAGATGAACACCCTAAGGGTTTCTACTCATAGCCCATCAAGATATAATAATAATGTAAACAAAAACAACAGGGTTAGTTTCCATTTTCAAGGTCCTCCCCATATAACCATTCATCATAGACCTATTCAAAATCATAGTCCAAGTTAAAAATTCGATTCAATTATTAAAGATCAATTAATAGTTGATGATCTAAGAATTGGTTACATGACACAATGACATATATATAACCCCTTGATGATAAAAAAAGTCATGATAACACTTCTCGTATATTTGTAGAGGATTACTCATCCATTATAAGCTTATAAATTAACTCATATTGGTATAAGATTTAATAATAGATAAAAAACTATTAATAGGAAAGATTTGATTTCACATAAACTGGATAGCTAATATGCAGAAGAATAATGAACAACGAAAAAAGAATTGATAACTTACCGATGAAGATCTGATGAGATTAGCGGAACTTGAATCAGTGATCAGAGAGAGATATGTTATTAAATAATCGTTATAAACTTCAAAGGAGTTTTCAATTCCATGGAAATACATAGGATGAAAATAGATAAATCTGGTTATAAATTATAGATTAAGCAGGTGGATGTTTAATGAAGGAACCATAATTTTGGTATCATATAGTATAGCTGCATAGTTTGACAAACTGTGATCCAATCATTCTGGGTTCTCCATACTAAGAGAAATAACACATTGTTTACCCACATCGTTTGACTAAAAATGAAGAAACCAAGCAAATATCCATTTTCAAAAACTAATTACAATGAGCACCACCATGCAGACCAAATCACTTGGATTACACAAATTTTTCAACATTTGTTTTCACCCCAAAACTGGGATTGGGGCACTGAAGCAACAACGAAAACCATATTTACCTTTATTACCGCCATGGGAACTCACAATAAGTGATAATTATACTTTAAAACTAACAATTGATGGTAAATATAGAATTCATGCATCATAGAATAACCATAATTTTACATTTATGATACCGACATCATTTCATGGGTTATGATACGATGAATGGTCATAATATTTTGTCACAAATATATATGATTTTATTTTGCGACGAGTGGGACCAATATATCCATCCAATGAAATGGGTAATGATGGATGAATCATGAATATATATGTTATGCATGAACCAGATTACCAGTTCACAATGTTATGTGTGAGCCTAATTACATGTTCACAATGTTGTGCATGGACTTGTTAGAAGATCCATATGTTTATTCCTGAACCTGATTACATGTTCACAACTCTATGAGTGAACCTTATTACATGTTAAAAATGTTGTGTGTGAAACATATTACATGTTCAAAATGTTATTCATAGAAATGGTTTTATGTCCATAAGTTTATGTGTGATCGGGATTAGATGTTCACAACATTTTGTGGGGACTAGGTTGCATGTCCATAAGTTTAGGCACATGCCTAATTTCATGTCCTAAACATAATCAGTGAACGTATTTCTAAATATACATGTTTAAAATGTTATACCCTGATGTGTATGCCATAATTTCCTATCTTATTCATATGATATGGTTTCATGGATTTTTCAATTATTTCTATTATGATTCAAGTATTATGAACTACCAATATTTATTTCTAGTATTCATGTTCATAACCATTTATCTGCAGGGTATGTTATTATGATGTTATGCTTGGATTCTTATACCCTTATGTTTATGATTATGCTATCATATATACCTTATTTATCCTTACTCAGAATATGAGCTCACCTTTTTCTTATGTTTTAAATTAAACAATTTATAAAGAATGGATTGAGGTAGGGTTACTAAAGGGGAATATATTTGTGGGAAATAATGAAGATCTTTCAAAGAGTAGAATTTTATTTCCCTTTTTCCAAATACACTAATATATTATAGTATTTGGACGTATTTTTGGGTAACACATTATGTATTCCTTAGAAAATTATGCGATGTTAATGTATGAGAATGATGGGTCTCTATAGTTGGCATCAGAGTAATGGTTTGGTTAACCTTTGTAATCTAGGATTAGAAAAAATTTGTGAGATACCTAGGGATTTTTCTAACGACATGTCTATGGATGTTTCTAAAAATAAGAATAAGGTGCCATATATTAAAGAAGGTGTCATAATTTAGACTACTTATAAGTTATTTTTATATATTTATTGGTTTTCCAAATAGATAAGTGTTTCTCACACTATGATTTCTTGTTTTAGTTAATAAATATAACCTAAAGGACCAACGTTAAAGTTGAATGAAATTTACAATGACAAAATATTCCTCCTGCGAAAATAAATGTAAGGGGATCTAAAATGAAAATCCTTGTTACTATGATTTCTCAATCTATAAATCATGGTGAACATCCAACTGAGAAAAAGAGGGAAAAATGCACCGTTAAGTCTTTCTTTAGGTAGCAACCACCTACTTTATGTTGTTCCATTGATCAATTAGATCCCAGAAAATGGATCAGAACAACTAAAAAGGTATTGTATACTATCCAATGATATGATCATTAAAGGTTCACATTGGTGTTCTACCATATGAAAGATGATGTATATCAATAGTGGATTCTTAACAATAATATGAGGTGACAAGATAGAATTGAATCCATAGATTTTCAGGATTCCAGTAATATATTTTCAATACTACATTCATTGTATTTCATATATGAAGATATAGATGTAATTCCAAGTTCTTAACATGAGAGATGATGAATCTATTTATTCCTATGTAGTTAATATAAAACACTTGATATGTACTATTTTGGTATTATAATTCAGCCCAATTGTAATATTGAAAGATTTTTCAGTGGCTCAAAACAAGCTCTCCAAAGTGCGTTGGCCATAAGGGACTTAAAATTCTTGGATGAAATTGTTATATGTTAAAAAAAGTTGAAATGGAAGATGGTAAACCTCTTGGTTTGGGTTATAAGAAAAGGAAAATAGCGTTCCAATGAGAATCCAAGGATAGTGAACATGGAGAGGAGAAAAAGAATAAAAATAATACTTTCAAAAACTGTGGGATGTATAACATAGGTTAGTGAATAAAATGAAAAAGAATGTATTTCACATATAGGAGGCCTTCCGATTGAGTAAAAGAAGGATGTTCTGATGTGAAGAGGATAGTCAATCAATGAAATGTTGTGAAATATCAACAAATTGCACAACCCACACTTCAGTGTATCATGGGAAAAGAGTTTGGGGACTTTTCGAATCAATTCTTTAATCAAAGGGATAATATGGACAATAAAAAACAATAACATATGAGGGAAAATGAAATATAGAATTCTTATGAAATCAAAAAGGATTGGGTGAAATAATATAATTATGAAAAATTGATCCTTCTCCCATAGTTTGGATTTTTATGTTTGATTTTTTTATGAATAAGGCATTTAAAATTATTTTTTCTTTACTTTTTTGAGGTTTCATATGATTATGTCCCTCTACATGTACTTTGGAATAATAAAATCACGTTTAGTGTTTTATCAGGGGAAGTATTAACCCATGTATCCAACCAAAAATATTTTAGTATAATATAAGGGCATGTTTATGGAATTTAGGGTGGACAATATTTTGGACGAGATCTATGTTTTCACTATTTATAGATTGGTGTATGTCAATATATGGATTAAGTTTTAGAGAATTAATTTATTATCTCAATATATGAGGATTTAATAATTTTTTATGACATGTTCCATCCTTTTTGTTTGTATAAAGATAGATGGAATGACCTATCTATTTATGGATCTTGTTATCTACTAATGCACAAATATTTAAAAATTCAGCTTCATTTATTGGATTAATTGATGGAGTGGAAATTTATTGATAAAAAAAATAGTGTATGGTTTTAATAAAATCATGTACATATGTATTCCCTAAAATATTTATCAAATTTATTAAAAAGGGTATTGAAATAATTTTTTTCATGTTATCACTATTTTTGATTATATTGATGGCCTTTATGAAGACCCTTTGCATAATAGTATTGTGGGGGATAATAGTATCTTATCCATGTTCTCTAACACTCTACATAAAAACATGATTGTTATATTTATCTTCCATATCAATGTTTCCACTTTCAACATAAGTTCTCCTATCTGTAATCCTAGTTATGAGATTCTTTGGGTAAGCATAATGTTTTCAACATCCTTTTTTTAAAACGAATTATTATTAATTTTTATGATCTTGGTTTATATGAAATGACACATCATGTATTAATCCTATGATAAACTAGATTAATTTAGAGGGTGAAATTAATTTTAGGTTTTGGGTAATGTAAAACAATGAGATTTTTTGAATGTTTTGAATTAATTTAATACTATTTATATTTTTGATTTCCCACAACGATGAGTATTTACAGTGTTGTATGAAAGAACTATATTTTTTCTGGAATTTCATGCAACCGTATGTTAATATGTCACTACAAACCACACTTATATTATCTTTTGTTACACACATCAATATGTATACATAGTGTTACACACAATGCCAACTTCTTTTGGTATCTTATGTCACACGGAAGGCTAAGTTTACCATATAATATTAATAATATTATAAAAATATTATTATAGCCTCTATATAGTAATTGGAATGGAAGTTATGAATATTATTAACTAAATTAAACAAAAATTAATTTCCCATGTATAAAAAATGAATCTATTGGAAATAAATCTTCCAAAGTGACTCTATGAACCATCTAAAAATAAATAAATAAATTTTCTAAGAAATATACTTCTCTATGTATATTAATAAATTAAACAGACCATTTTTGTTTATAGTTTTCGGTAAAATTTTTATTTAATATATTCAAACAATATTTTGATACTCATCCAATATATCTGATATCTATAATGTAAGAATAAATCCAATTTTATGAATACAAAGATGTATTTTCATAAAATATAATTTTACCGCCTTTAAACCGAGAACCAATTTTAAATATGATTTTTATAAATTGTATATTTTTTTTTTTGAAAAAATAAAATTTGATTTTTTATGTGGAATACCCAAATTTACTTTGGGACATCTTTTTGGTATTTTTCTGGGATTTTTAATTTGTGAATAAAAGAGAAAACACTACATTTAAATTCAAAACTATTTTTCTCCTAATTCATTTAAATAGTAAAAATAAAATTTAGTTTTAGTATAATTTTTAATAAGATAATTTTTTATTTAATCCAGTTAGATAAAATTAATCAACTATAATTTTAAATTGTATTTAAAAACATTTCAAACTTCTAAAAGTTTTCACTCAAGGACCTGTTGTCATATCATATCTGCAGGATTATTTCTAAAATCATTTAATCCAATTATGTGATAAGAATTCAGAAAAATGGAACCAATATTTAGAATAAACATAATTTATAATTTATAATAATGTAAAATTATATTTTAACCAACAATATTAGATAAAGTGATTAAAATTAATTACCCTAATTAAGAAAAAATTATCTCCACATACTATAAAACCATAATCATATGTCCCCAAATAACCATGAAACATGTACAGAATACATTGTATGACCATGTTTTGAGCCCATAATACCTTTTAATGAATTTGGAAAATTATTTGTTCCATACTACCTGGGAAAATGTATGGTAAAATTCCATTTTAATAAAATTACATGAATGAAACTCCACCTCAACTATTAAAAGCCACTCACCCCTCCAACTTATTCACTCTTATCAAGAACTTTTTCTATCCCAAAATCTGATCAAATAATCTCACTACATCCCTAAATTCATATTATAATAATCTATTAGAACATTTTTATATACCTTGAATCCCTTTCATTCATCATAAATGGTGTTACCCAAAGAAGAGGAAACATCCTTCCTCAAGCTCTTTTGTTTTATTTTCATTCTACACCCTTTAAACTCTTCTTATTCTATGATTATATAAAAAACTATGTAAAATAAGTATACATACTGTAACATCCCAAGTAAGTAATGAATAATAGATATTTTTATCTATGTCTATTAATGAATTAGATAGTGTTTTAGAGGCTTAAAATGAAAATAAATCCAATCTTAAACATGGAATACACTAATATTTTTAAAAGATTGTTTTACTGCCTTTTGATGGAAAACCATATTAAATCTATCTTTGGAAAATTTTATAATCTATGTTTATCAAAATAAACTTATTCTTTATTATTGGGACATCAAAATTTACTTTGTGTGAATTTTTTGTATTTTTCTGACAACGTTCATTTTTTAATGAATAGTGAAAAATACTGCATTTTACATCCAAACTGATTTTTAATCTAATTTATTTATATGATTAGATTATCTTTTGAATTGGTTTTGAAGTGAAATTAGAATATATTTTTACCATTTAATCCAATGGTGGTCATCGGAATCAATTTCACTTTGAAATTGGACTTCAACTGGTGTCAATCTTTTGATACTTATTGTTTCATAAAAACATGCTCTTTGTCATGACAGCGGGAATTAATTATTAAATTAATTAATGTAACTTATATGATTGTACTTTTTTAAAATTGTCATCATTTTTGAATTCATAATATCAAATATAGCATAGGGTGAAGTTTTGGTATTTTTCTGAAAAACTTCAATTTTTGATGAATAGTGAAACCACTAAGTGGTAGTTAAAGAAACTGATTTTTCATTTAAATCAAACTTTGTCACCTCTGTGTTTTGAATTTAAAAAATCCAACATACATGGTTGTCATTAAGATGTAAAATGTGGTTCAATGTGATTAAAATAATTTTTTTTGTGAATAGTAACTTTTATGTTTTTAATCACGATTAGTGGTAATTAGTGTAGTTTAAGGTAAAAATAATGTTTTAATAATATGAAATGACCTAGAAACATGTCCTAACATCATTTTATGTGTCATTTCCGACCAAGAAAATCTATGGGTCAACTTGGGGACCCCATGGATCCACTTTTGTTTGGAAATGACATTAATACCTTTTTATTTAATGTTAAAGTAAAAATGACACAAACATGAGTTATTTTACGAAAACAATAGTTACATGGGGTTATGCAAGTCATATTTTTTATTATAAATAGTAATTTGAAAGATAAAAGTATTTCCAACATCATAGTATTTTTTTATAATTTTTAGACTTTAAATAAATTAAATTATTTATGACATCAGGATGATACAACGATTACCTCATTAATAAAGGATTTAAATAAAATGAAATGATAATGTAAAATATATGACCTACACATGTCCAAAACCTATTGGATGGGTGGATTTAGAACCCTTATCACCTTACCCTCGAATTATATAAATGTGGGACCATTTGAATCCGAAACTCATCTTAAAATAAAGTAACATTTCTTTACTTTCCAAGAGTTCCCCTACTCTCCTCTTATAAAAGGCCCCCACCTCTACCTCCTCACCCACACTTCCAAAGCCTTTGCCACGGCCAACCCCTTTATATTTTGGCTCTACGCTTCCCTTTCTTACTCCTTGAAGCCTCACGTTGGTCATAAGTCTTCCCAAGGAAGCCATTGAGCTCAAACCAAAAAGAGTTACCCGATTTTAAGGTAATGTCTTCACTTGAGTCATTTTCTTTTATTTTTCTTCTATAACCCCCTAAACTCTTTTTATTCATTTCTTCTGTAACAACTCCAGTATCTTAAATATACTAGGATGTTTTTATAAGATGGATTCGAGCTACACTTTCACACACCTACATCTAATGGTTAAAGAATAGACTGTTTCCGTGGATGGTGAATTTGTGCCTCCTGAAACGATGATTGTTCATCATTCTTTTAACACCTTCAATGGTGGCCATTAAGATGACAATATATTTATATATGATATATAATATGTTTATGTTTTCATTAATCTTCTGTATTTTTCATTTTGGGAATACCTTTATGGTTTCCATTATGTGTAAACACGATATCTTCATTTAAGAAAGTGCGGACTACCGTCCCCTCAAAGTGCTTTGATTCGTTAATACCATATGTGGGACGTATAAAGGATGGAGTTATGATATTATATATGATATTAAACTGGAATTATAATATACCTTTATATCATTATGATTCCATTCTATAAAATACGAAATAGAAATGAAAGTAGCGTTCATGCGTACGTACGGCTTACCGTCTCCATGAACGGTGCATTTCATTTTTTACCTCTAAATGATTATGTAATATTATAAATGCATGCATGTACTGGATATATATGACATATATGATATCAACATTATGAATACCATTCTGGATATAATGGATACATGAACAACATGTAATTATGAAGGGTTTATTTTTGACTCAAGTACCAATGATCGTTAAAACGACCGTTATTAACTTAAATAATTACATAGTGTTAATGAAATGCCAATAAGTGATATAAATGGAATAATGAACTTGAAAAAGGTTCATAAACAAGTAGAAATTAACTCAAGTTTATTATTCAGGAGATTAAAGAACGATCGAGTCATGTCGGACCCGAGGTATGGGACTTCGTCTCAATCTCCTTTCATTGAGGCATATTTTGTTTTATACACAACCTTCTTTTATATGGTGTATAAACCCCTTTGAATTTTACGTTTATTCAAAAGGAATCTGTTTTATACGAAGCGTTTACTAAACGAAAAAAGTGAATGTTTTTGTCGTACATGTGCGGCGACAACGACTTCTCCGCCACCGTGACCATTATTTGAGTTTTGGCTTCCTCTACAAGCCATACCTTCTTTTTAAAAGAAAAATAAATACCATGTTTTACTTTTCTTTTATTTTGGTTTTGAAAATGGTTTTCATAATGCTTTTATATCAATGTGTTGTATTGATATCTTGTGATTGAAAGGTGGAAATGTTATGTTTCCTTTATGCATGTTTTATGTGATACGATTATGTTGAGGTTCTTGGGAATTATTAGGAAGACGGGTGGTTCTGTGATAAACTAAGGGCGGGTGATCCCGATATAGCTCTCCAATGCATTGGGTAACATGAAGGAGTGAAACATTAAGGTTTCTCGAAGAGATTTAGGGAATATACTATGATGGGTATTTCAAACGTAACAAAGAGGGTTACTCCCTACGTAAGAATCTTATGAATGCCTCAAGTTACCTTTATGTCTTATGATTTCTATGATTTATTCATGATTTGACGAGGTATGTTAAAGTGCTTATGTTTTATGGGTAAATTATGATTTCATTCTTATGTATATATGTACCCATGATTCCATTCAATATTTTTATATCCCTTACTGAGATTTTTATTCTCATCCCAAGTTTTTTTGATATGTTTTTCACAGGTCAAGGGAAAGGTACATGATATGATGATAATGTCAAGGAAATGTCAAGAATGAATCCATGTTTTATTTTTAATATGTTTCCATTGATGGGAAAAAAGAATACTATCTTTATTTAACAACTTTGTTTATATGTGGAATGTAATGCATGTTTTATGATCTAATTTTCTAAAACTCTAAACCCAAAAAGATCCTCAATGTGTAATCTTTTAATAACTCAAGATTAAGTAAGGTTTAAGGCTGGGGACTTATAGTTGGTATTAGAGGTCAGTTTAGATAACTTTAGGAGTTATAATTATATTGAATGATTATCCAATTTTTTTTACATGATATGGAATTTTAAGATTACCATGTTGATTCATCTAAGAAATGTTTGTTCAGAATGGTTTTCCGTAGAGGAAACAAGGAATCAGTTCTAGGAAGGCATATAGAAGAAAATAACCTTCCAAATCAGCATCCTGAGATGTTTGGAATTGGAATTGAACAGTTTGTTGCAGTAATGGCGCAGCTGACTCAAGCGATAAATGGTGGTGGTATCCATGCACGAGATCAGCCAGATCAACCGCAGAGGAACATGTCAGTGGTGGAAAATTTCATGAGGCAACATCCCCCATCATTCAGAGGATCATCTGACCATGTGTTAGGTGAAGGGTGGATTAAAGCACTGTAGAAGATTTTCTATGTCATGGGGTGTTCAGACAATCAAATGGGTAGTCTTGCTATTTACCATTTGGAGGGAGAAGCAGATCATTGGTGGTCGATGGTTAGAAATATCATGGACGCCGATGAGATTAATGCTCTTGACTGGGATGAATTCAAAGGTATGTTTCTTGAGAAGTATTTTCCTAAGTATTTTCGAATTAGGATGGAAAATCAATTATTATAATAGAGGCAAGAGGAAGACTCAGTGGCTGCCTATGAAGAAAGGTTCACTCAATTGGCAAGGTATGCTCCATATTTTACTTGAGACCTTGATAGTAAAATCAATCGTTTTTACTCAGGATTAAGGCCAAAATATCGAAGGGAATTAGCTTCTCGTGAGTTTAAAAGTTATAAAAAGCTTGTTCGATGTGCTGAGAAGGTGGAAATAGAGTATGATGATGATCAAGTGTTCTATAACAACCAGTAGAAGAAGAGATCGAGGTGGCAGGAGAAAGAGAAGAATTCTTCAAAAAAGTATGATGGTAAAAAAACTAAGTTTCTAGTTTGTGATAAATGTGGTAAAAGGCATGATGAGGAATGTTTTCTAAATTCTGGAATGTGCTACCGATGTGGTAAGATGGGACATAAGTCTCGTGATTGCACTGAAAAAGATCAAGGATATGGTAAGTTCAAATTTGATTTACAGTTAGTGAAATGTTTTAAGTGCAATGAGATGGGTCACTATGAAAACGAGTGTTCGAAAAAGAGCTTGAGTGATAGGAAACAGTTAGACTACAAGCAGAAAGGGGTGGTGAAATCCTTTGCAACTACTTCAGCAGAAGTTGGGCCATCAAATGAAGTTGTATCTGGTACTTTGTTTGTTTTTTCAGATTATGCCAGTGTGTTGTTTGATTCGGGGTCTACACATTCTTTCATCTCTGAAAACATCTCTAGTAAAATGGGAATACCATCTCAAGGAATGACTCCTGAACTTTTGGTAAAAACACCTGGGGGAAATGTTGAGGCAAAAAGAATTTATGAGAATCTTTTTATCCTTTTCTGTGTAAAGAACCTACTTGCAATCCTTATTATTATACCTCTAGTAGAGTTTGATGTTATTCTGGGTATGGATTGGCTCTCTATTTACCATGCTAAGATTGACTTTAGAGATAAAGAAGTTTCTTTTCAGATAGACTTTCAGTTTGTGTACAAAAATGAACCCTTACTGTTGATAATATATCAAGAGGCCGAGAAACTTGTAAAAGATGGAAATGAATGTTACCTTGCACATATTGTTGAAAATAAAGGAACTATTCAGATTAATGATGTGCTAGTGGTAAATGAGTATCCTGATGTTTTTCTTGATGAGTTTCCTGGAATAATACGAGATCAGGATGTTGAATTTACTGTTGACTTATTTCCTGATGCTAAGACAATTTCGAACCCCACTTATCGAATGGCTCAAATTGAACTCTTAGAGTTGAAGGAGAAATTTCAAGATTTATTAGAGAAAGGTTTCTTTCGACCTAGCACGTCACCATGGGGTGCTCCTGTTTTATTTGTTAAAAAGAAAGATGGTTCTATGAGACTTTGCATTGATTATAGAGCCTTGAATAACATCACTGTTAAGAACAAATATCCTTTGCCTCATATCGATGATTTGTTTGATCAACTCCAGGGAGCTCAGTATTTTTCAAAGATTGACTTGAGATCGGGGTACCATCAGTTGAAGGTAAAGGAAGCAGATTCTCTGAAGACTGTGTTTCGTACAAGATATGGCCATTATGAATTTGTAGTAATTCCTTTTGGGATAACCAATGCACCTGCTGTATTCATGGACATAAGGAATAGAATTTTCCATGAGTTCTTGGAAAAGTTTGTGGTGGTTTTCATTGATGTTATTTTGGTGTTTTCTAAAAGTAAAGAGGAGCATGAAATACATTTAAGGGTTATTTTTCAAACCATAAAAGAAAATAAATTGTATGGGAAATTCAGAAAGTGTGAGTTTTGGTTGCAACAAATTTTTTCCTTGGTCAGATTGTTTCTGAAGATGGGATAACTGTTGATCCTGCAAAAACAAAGGTTGTTGAAGAGTGTCCAAGACCCACAAATGTAATAGAGATTCATAGTTTCCTTGGTTTGGAAGGCTATTACCGAAGGTTTGTTAGAAATTTTTCACGGTTATCTAGTCCAGTGACTAAGCTAACTCAGAAGGGTGTTAAGATAATCTTGACAAAATAATGTGATGATTGTTTTCAGGAGTGAAAAGAAGATTGGTGAATGCTCCAGTTTTGGCACTACCTTCCAGGAATAGTGAGTTTTTTATATAGAGTGATGCTTCTTTGAAAGGACTCGGTTGTGTCCTAATGCAGAATATTCAGGTAATTGCTTATTCTTCATGACAGTTGAAAACTCATGAGGTAAATTACCCTACACATGATTTGGAATTATCTACTGTTGTTTTCACTTTAAAAATTTGGAGGCATCATTTGTATATATTAAAGTGTGAAATATATACCGATCACAAAATTATAAAGTATATATTCACTCAGAATGAATTGAACATTAGACAAAGGAGATGGCTAGAATTAATAAAGGATTATGATTGTATAACTCATTACCATCCAGGAAAAGAAAATAATGTGGCTGATGATTTGAGTCGAAAAAGTAATGCTTCATTAGAAATGTTGCGTTTGGAACGTGATCCTTTGGTTAATGATTTGATGAACTTTGGAATAGAAGTTTTTGGTGCAGAATGTTCTTCTGTTTTGTTTCAGGTATTAGTGAAATCTTCTCTATCAGACAGAATCAGGCAAGCACATAAGCAAGATAGTGAGTTGCAAAAAAAGATAGAGATGGTTCAGAAAGGTAAGTTTCATGAATTCAACATTGATAATGATTGTTTTTTGAGATTTGGGAAGAGATTTTGTGTGCCTTGTGATTCACAGTTGAAGAGAGAGTTGTTATGTGAAGCTCATAATTCTCCGTTTTCAGTTCATCCTAGATGTACTAATATGTATAGAGATCTGTGGGAGTATTACTGGTGGGATGGAATGAAAAGAGATATTGCTGATTTTACTGTGAATTGTTTGACATGTCAACAGGTTAAAGCAGAGCGGTAGTTACCAAAAGGGATGCTTCAGCCTTTACCAGTGCCAGAGTGGAAATGGGAGAATATATCCATGGACTTTGTTGTGGGATTACCGAAGACATCTCGAGGTAATAATGTAATCTGGGTTATTGTTGATCGCTTGACTAAATCTGCTCATTTCCTTGCTATAAGAGATACTTTTTCCCTTGATCAATTTTCCTGTTTGAATCTTAAAGAGATAGCCTGGTTACATGGAGTTTCTCTCTCCATTGTATCTGACCGTGATCCCAGGTTCACTTCTAACTTTTGTAAAGGCCTTGGGTACTGAATTAAATTTTAGTACAACATTTCATCCTCAATCAGATGGGTAGTCAGAACAAACAATTCAGGCCTTGGAGGATATGCTACGAGCTTGTTCGATGGATTGTCATGGAAGTTGGGATCAACATCTTTTTTTGGTTGAATTTTCATATAATAACAGTTTTCATTCCAGTATACAGATGGATCCATTTCAGGAATTATATGGGAAGCAGTGTCGAACTCCGGCTTTCTGGGATGAAGTTGGTGAAAGGAAGTTGATGGGACCAGAATTGGTAGAAGAGTTGGCAGAAAAAGTTCAGCTGATACAGAAACACATGAGAACAGCTCAGAGCAGGAAGAAGAGTTATGCGGTCAACAGGAGGAAGGATCTATCTTTTGAGGTAGGTGATCATGTTTTTCTCAATGTCTCACCATGGAAAAGTGTGATGCGACTTGGTAAGAAAGGAAAGATGAGTCCATGATTCATTGGACCATATAAAATTATGGAGAGAGTCGGATCACTTGCATACCAGGTGGCTTTACCTTCGAGTTTATCTCAGGTACACATTGTTTTTCACGTTTCGATGTTGAGAAAGTATATGCCAGATCCATCTCATGTTTTGAGTCCAGAGGTAGTTCAGCTAGAAAAGAACCTAACTTATGAGGAACAACCTATCTGGATTCTTGACCACAGGGAGAAAGTGTTACAGAATAAGGTGATTAATCAGGAAAAGGTTTTTTGGAAAACCACATGACGGAAGAGGCAACATGGGAATCTGAAAATGCAATGAGGGATAAGTACCCCCATTTATTCGATAAGTAAATAAATTGCGGGGACAAAATTTTATAAAGGGGGGAAGGATGTAACATCCCAATTAAGTAATGAATAATAGATATTTTTATCTATGTATATTAATTAATTAGATAGTGTTTTAGAGGCTTAAAATGAAAATAAATCCAATCTTAAGCATGGAATACACTAATATTTTTAAAAGATTTTTTTACTGCCTTTTGATGGAAAACCATTTTTATATCTATCTTTTGAAAATTTTATAAGCTATGTTTTTTAAAATAATATTATTCTTTATGATTGGGACATCAATATTTACTTTGTGAGAATTTTTGGTATTTTTCTGACAATGTTCATTTTTTAACGAATAATTAAAAATACTACATTTTACATCAAAACTGCTTTTTAATCTAATTTATTTATATGATTATATTATCATTTGAATTGGTTTTGAAGTGTAATTAGAATATATTTTTACCATTTAACCCAATGGTGGTCATTGGAATCAATTTCACTTTGAAATTGGACTTAAACTGGAGTCAATCTTTTGATACTTATTGTTTCATAAAAACACGCTATTTGTCATGACAACGGGAATTAATTATTAAATTAATTAATTTAACTTATATGATTTGAATTTTGTAAAATAGAAATCATTTTTTAACTCAGAATATCAAATATAGCTTAGGGTGTAGTTTTGGTATTTTTCTGAAAAACTTTAATTTTTGATGAATAGTGAAACCACTAAGTGGTAGTTAAAGAAACTGATTTGTTCGTTTAAATGAAACATTCCCACCTCTGTGTTTTGAATTTCAAAAATCCGACATACATGGTTGTCATTAAGATTTAAAATGTGGTTCAATGGGATTAAAATAATTTTTTTGGTGAATAGTAACATTTATGTTTTTAATCGCGATTAGTGGTAATTAGTGTAGTTTAAGGTAAAAATAAAGTTTTAATAATATGAAATGACATAGACACATGTCCTACCTCATTGGATGTGTCATGGCCGACCAAGACAATCCATGGGTCAACTTGGGGACCCCATGGAGCCACTTTGGTTGGGAAATGACATTAATACCTTTTTATTTAATGTTAATGTAAAGACGACACAAACATGAGTTATTTTACTAAAACATTTTTTACATGGGGTTATACAAGTCAAAGTTTTTATTATAAATAGTCATTAGAAATATAAAAAAAAATTTACATCATATTTTTTTTTTATAATTTTTAGACTTTAAATAAAATAAATTATTTATGACATCATGATGATGTAGTGATTACTTCATTAATAAAGGATTAAAATAAAATGAAATGATAATGTAAAATCTATGACCTACACATGTACAAAACCTATTGGATGGTTTGATTTAGAACCCTTATCACCATACCCTCGAATTATATCAATGTGGGACCTTTTGAATCCGAAACACATTTTAAAATAAAGTAACATTTCTTTACATTCCAAGAGTGCCCCTCCTCTCCTCTTATAAAAGACCCCCACCTCTACTTCCATAACCACACTTCCAAAGCCTTTTCCATGGCCAAACCCTGGCCATTATGGCTCTACACTTGCCTGTATTACTCCTTGAAGCATCACTTTGGTCATAAGTCTTCCCAAGGAGGCCTTTGAGCTCAAACCAAAGGGAGTTACCCGATTTTAAGGTAATGTCTTCACTTGAGTCATTTTTTTTATTTTTCTTCTCAAACCCTCTAAACACTTTTTATTCATTTCTTTTGTAACAAATACAGTATCTTCAATATAATAAAATGTTGTTATGAGAAGTACTCGAGCTACACATACACACACCTACATCTAATGGTTAAAGAACATACTATTTCTGTGGATGGTGAATTTATGCCTCTCGAAACGATAATTGTTCAACATTCATTTAACACATTCAAAGGTGGCCATTAAGATGACACTATATTTATAAATGATATATAATATGTTTCTTCTTTTCTTATGATTCTGTATTTTTCATTTTGGGCATACCTTTATGGTTTCCATTATGGGTAAACGTTATATCTTCATTTAAGGAAGTGCGGACTACCGCCCCCTCAAAGTGATTTGATTCGTTAATACCATATGTGGGATGTATAAAGGGTGGAGTTATGATATTATATATGATATTGAACTTGACTTATAATATACCATTATATAATTATGATTACATTCTATAAAATACGAAATAGAAATGAAAGTAGTGTTCATGTGTACGTACGGCTTACTGTCTCCATGAACGGTGCATTTCATTTCCTACCTCTAAATGATTATGTAATATTATAAATGCATGCATGTACTAGATATATATGACATATATGATATATACATCATGAATAGAATTCTGGATATAATGGATACATGAACAACTTGTAATTATAAAGGGTTTATTTTTGACTCAAGTGCCAATGATCGTTAAATCAACGATTATTAACTTAAATAATTACATAGTGTTCATGACATGGAAATAAGTGATATAAAAGGAATAATGAACTTGAAAAAGGTTCTCAAACAAGTAGAAATTGACTCTATTTTATTATTCATGAGATTAAAGAACGACTGAGTCATGTCGGGCCCGAGGTATGGGACATCGTCTCAATCTCCTATCATTGAGGCATATTTTGTTTTATACACAACCTTCTTTTATACGGTGTATAAACCCCTTCGACTTTTACGTTTATTCAAAAGGAATATTTTTTATACAAAGCGTTTACTAAACAACAAAAGGGAATGTTTTTGTCGTACGTGTGCGGTGACAAAAACTTCTCCACCGCCGTGACCATTATTTGAGTTTCAGCTTCCTCTACAAGCCCTACCTTCTTTTTAAAAGAAAAATAAATACCATGTTTTACTTTTATTTTATTTTGGTTTTGAAAATGGGTTTCAAAATTTTTTTATATCAATTTTTTGAATTGATATCTCGTGATTGAAAGGTGGAACTGTTATGTTTCCTTTATGCATTTTTTATGTGATACGATTATGTTGAGGTTCTTGGGAATTATTATGAAGACGGGTGGTTCCATGATAAACTAAGGGTGAGTGAGTCCGATATAGATCTCCAATTCATTGGGTAACGTGAAGGAATGAAACGTTAAGGTTTATCCGAAGAGATTTTGGGAATATACTGTGATGGGTATTCCAAACGTATCCAAGAGGGTTACTCCCTACGTAAGAATGTTATGAATGCCTCAAGTTACCTTTATGTCTTATGATTTCTATGATTTATTCATGATTTGATGAGGTATGTTAAAGTGCTTATGTTTTATGGGCGATGTATGATTTCATTCTTATGTATATATGTACCCATGTTTCCTTTCAATATTTGTATATACCTTACTGAGCTTTTTCTGCTCATCCCTAGTTTTTTTGAAATGTTTTTCATAGGTCAAGGGAAAGGTACATGATACGATGATAGTGTCAAGAAAGTGTCATGAATGAATCCATGTTTTATTTTAAATATGTTTCCATTAATTGGAAAAAATAATACTATCTTTATGTAACCACTTTGTTTATATGTGGAATGTACTGCAAGTTTTATGATCTAATTCTCTAAAACTCTAAACTCGAAAATATCCTCAATGTGTAATCTTGTAATAACTAAAGATTAAGAAAGGTTTAAGGCTAGGGCCTTATACTTACATGTTTTTTTATAAGGTTTAAATATGAACCTACACTCACTTCCATAAAATGGGAAATGAACATACTATTCATGTGTACGGTGAACTACTTCCACAAGAAACATTGATGATCATTTTTCCTTCACTGCCACTCATGGATGAGAATTATGAATGGAACTTAGTTTTCATATGATATTTATGATGCATTTATGATTCTATAATTATAATAGAATCATGTTACTAAAATATTTAAATATTTTTTAATTATAATAACTTTATTTGTGATGGTGTGGACTACCACCTCCTCAAAGTATTAGGATTCATTCAAAACTCAAATAGAATATATTAGGGATGAGTATAGCGAAATTAAATGATATATATGAAATAATAATTGTTATGTAATTATAATATATATATATATACACACACATTTATTAAATTTATTGACTTACGTTCAATACAATAATAAAATGGGAACAATGGTTATGTGTACATACTACATAACATCTCCATTAATGGTATATTCGATTTAATGTTTTCATGTTTTATAGATTATTATAAATCCATATATACAGAAAATATATTATATTTATATCATTTTCTAAATTTAATAAATATGTAAATCATGATCTATGTAATAGTATATAGAATATCATGTCAATACATAGACAAAAAATAAGGTGGATATTATTACAAATCTATCATTAACATGTTGTTGTTAATAAAAGGTAATTATTAACTCAAAAAAAGACAGTAAACTGTATTAAATATATTAATATTTAAAAATTTAATATTTATAATTCAACTATATTTATTATTAAATTGTTATTAATGTGTACAAAAAAATCAAGACCCAATGCAAGTGTTATTTGGTATCACATTTAATTCTGTCAGGCTTATGCATTGTTAACCACTCATTTATTTTTTATTGTGTATATAATATCAATTAATTTGTTGTATAATTTTATTAATTAATATTTTGTGAATTTACCTATACATTATATGATATTTATTTCATTGTTTTTATATATAAAAAGTTTTAAAATCGGTCAAGTAATTGTTTCCACTATTCACCTTCTTTGAGATACAGTCTATGTTGTGCACCCATATTTTTCTACAGGGGTGTATATACATAAATTTAACATTTTATATAATTAGTGTAATAATTTAGTGGTTTTTTATACATTATTTTATGTTATTATGTCATGCGTATTAGGAGTCGATGTCCCTAATGTAGTAATATTTTGTTTCTACAATATCATCATTTATCAAGATTGTTTACAATTTTTCCTCCATTGATTAAATATTATTATAAACATCTCATGAACTCTCATGATCATTCTTATATTATGTTTATTCATTTTTTATTTATGTTTCATATTATTTTCCCACTCTTGGTTACTTAAGATAATTAAGAATATATTTTTAAGAAAATATGTCTATACCACTATTTTCTGTCAAAAATCTATGTTATTTAAAAATCATGTTCTCTAAAAGTATTGTAAAATATTTATTATGTTTAATGAAATTTAAATTATTTTAAAATATATACCTAATGAAATTGTTTTCAAGAAAACTTCATGATTTATTTATAATTTTAAATGTATTTTCAAAGAAAAAGTTTTTTAAGATGCTTCAAGGATTATATTTATATTTTAAGGTTATTTTCAAAGTAAAAATGCATTGAAAATGTTTTTGGTTTTTTAAAAAATATTTTCAATGGGAAAGGTTTTATTTGGACATGAAATATTTTAAATTATTTTTAATGATTTTTTTATATGTTTTAAAATTTATTTTCAAATAAACGAATTTCAAAAATGTTTTTTTGTTTTAGAAAGTGATTTTTAAATAAAATTATTAGTCACTGTGATCATTCAAAAACCATACCCATAAATGATGAAATAATTATATATTTATTAATAATCTAATGGGTATATTATCTAGGAATACCATTCTTATAATTTCTCTAATGTTTTATGTTTTGGTGGAATGATATTTATAACACATGTATTTCATGGATGAGTTATATTTTTTCAAATTTGGTTCTTATAATGGGTATTTCTTTGATGAAATGGTTATAAGACCGACATATTTTACATAAGTAATGATATGATGAAATATTCATGATACCCTTTTAATTTCATTTCTTCTGATATGATGAATCTGTATAATATTCTGGAACATGTATGTTTGATTTGTTTTGTGACGTCTAAGACCTATATCACCATCCAATGCATTTTTAATTATGGATGGATCATGAGAATATATAGTTTGTGCGAACCATATTAAAAGTTCAAAATTAAATGAGTTAAACTGATTACATGTTAACAAAGTTATTCATCGACCTAGTTTAATGTTTGTATGTTTATGTATTTACCAGATTACATGCTCACAATATTGGGAGTGAACCTTTTTTACACATTAACAATTTTATGCGTGAACTAGATTACCAATTAACATTATTATGCATGGTCCGGGTTTCATGTCCATATGTTTATGAGTGATGATGCCTACATGTTCATAATGTTATGCATAGACCATGTTGCATGTACAAATGTTTATATGAGGGACTAATTTTAAGTCCATAACAAAATGAGTGAACCAATTTCTACTTATACATGTTTAAAATGATATAAGCTGATGTGTATGACACAATTCTATATCTTATTATGATTTTCTTCATCCATGAATTAATCTCTTTTTTTCATATGATAAATTTCATATGAGCATCCAAATATTATTTCATGATTCTTGTTCATGATATTTGATATGTAGGGTATGGCTTATAATGTTAAGTTCATGTTAACATTCCCTTATGTTCATTATTATACTTACATATGTGAATTTTTTACCCTTACTGAGAATATGAACTCATCCTTTCCTTATGTCTACATTTCCTTAGGGTATAAGGAATTGTTTTAGGCAGGGGAACTAAATAGGATAATCTTCTTGTGAAACATTGGATATCATTAACAAGACTAAAAGTTTATGTCCCTTATTTCCAAATGGAATAATGTAATATGATCTTTGAGAAAATTTTTGTTTAATATATTAAGAATTATAAAAAAATAGCGTATTGTAAATATACGAAAAGAGAGGGTCATTATACTCTGCACTCTTTGTGGAGGAAATGGGGATGACATAGTGGGTCCCACTATAAGAAAATCTATTTTCATCCTGAGATCTTGTTTTGAATCATTTTCCCACTAGATTAGTCTATCTTTGAACTCCTTGAAATATCACACTCAATAGTAGTACTCTTAGAAAATTTATAATTAATTGAAATTTTATAAATGAAATATATTTTACCTTTTTTTGAATTAATGATAATTATTAAGAAGAATATATAAGGTATTTATTAGTTGAATTAAACCAATATTGTTATTTTTATTTCAGACTTACCATTGTCATGTAATGTATATATATTGGAATGTTACCTTAATTATTGGGAATTTAATATGAAATTAAAGAAAGATTCCAATAATAAAATAAATGTAAAGATAAATAATAATTACCATTTCAAATTTTATGTAGATAAATTAATTATAGTTCTACAACATAAATACACATGATGAAATACTCAAAATTTGTGCAAGAGTGTTTTTAAAGATTTATCTTTAATATAGTATTTAGATGAATAAATTTTATGATAATAATTAAAATTTAAAAATATAGAGAATTCTATATATGAAATAAATATTTTCATTCATCATGTTCATGTTTTATAAGGGATAATGTTTTTATAATTTCCCAAAAAATGATATTTTTTAGTTAAAATGGAATAATATATTTTATACGTAAATGATATATTTATGATACATCATTTATGACAGAATACATTCCTAATAAATTATTTTCATGATATATTGATAAATAAATAAATATATATATATATAATATTAATAGGATATTTACAAGTAATATACACAATTTTCATACCTGAATATTAATTTCAATATTTTAAAATATAAACTTTTACTTATAAATATATATATTTCATTTTTATCACTTCCATTTTATTAAACTAATAAATTTAGTGGCATATTTATTTTAAAGAAGTAAAATTATTTATTTTATTCGAAAAGGATTCATAACCTCAGGAATACAACTATTGAATTCATTTCATTTGAATTATTATTATTTTTCATTATTTTAAATAAAAAACACTCCAACCCTATAATATAAATACCCCCTATCCCTTCTCATAGAAGAATACATCTCATACACTATAGAAAGTACAAATTCTTCCCAATTTTCCCATATAAATACCTTTACTACCCATAATGATGTTTTTGGGTCAAAAAAACCCAATCCATCAGGGTTTTAGGGTCTTTGATGGGGATAAAATTCATAAACAATGTACCCCATTTTTTCATCAACATTCATTCCCATTAATTTTTTTCAATTCATCCAATAAAGTCCATAAAAACTCTTCTAATTTATTTTAATTACTATATTAACATATTTTTCATAATATTAACGAATTATAAAATAATTTCATGTAGACTATGATTATAATATATATATTTTTGTTTCGGCACATCATATCAATGGTTAGTTTCAATGTCATACGAGAAAGTTTTTATGGGAAACTGATCACTTCCTACATTTATGTTTAGCATAATTTTTTCATAATTTATTAATATTTAGTTCTATGTATTTAGAATTTATTTTATTTTAATTTAATATTAAATTAATTACCGTATATTTAAATAATATAATTTAAAAATTGTTGTATAATTTAATAGAAAACATTCCATTTGTAATGACTTGAAAGTTCCGTATTTTTTTATATGGAATCATTTTGGGAAAAAATTTTGAAGGTGAGTTATTCCGAGGTTTGGAGTTCCTAAAATAATCTACCAAAAATGTTATGATTTAAATAGTGTGTGTGAATGGTTTTCTAGAAAAAGTTGAATAAATCTTAAATGGGTGCTATGTAAGAAATATGAGGGCACTTCTGCATTCAGGATGGAGGGTTTACCCTTGGTGCAACATAAGTTGAGTAGGCGCATGCCTCCAGTGAGAAAACCTGAAAATGGAATAACTGTAAATAAAATTATTTAATAAAATTATGTTATTTTTCAAATTCTTAAAACTCACGAATAGTGACTCGGGTTATTAATCTAAGACCACTGTAGAGCTCGTGAGAGTATGCTTTCCCTTGGCAGATTCTAACACAGGCCAGTGCGGGCCAATAGTTGAAGTTAGTTTGTGGCTGTAAATAATATAATTATGTAAAAATTATTTTAATGTTAAATCCTTTAACTTCTAAATGGCAACATGTATTAAAAATTCTAGAGTATTGTTGAGTTTTTGGGGGTGTGTTCCCCTTAGGTGGAGCCTATCCTCAACCGGAGCACGTCGTGGGTGAATGTCAATTATTTTTTATCTTGTTTTAATGTACGTTCAATAAACATGCATGCTAGGATTTCAATCATATGAACCAGTGCTCGAATTAAAAATCATAGGGCACCATTGAATTCACATCACTAGGATTCAGTTAGGTGAATATTATCTTCGACCGGTAAGGGTTGGATGAAAAAGTTAATTTTTGGACTTTACAGAAAAATAATAAAATAACCAAATGAGTTATTTTATTCTTTTTCCAATGATTAATCAGCAGTTGGAAGGACTGTAGTGTAGCGTCAGGCATTGAATAAAATAAATTTAATCACCCGACCAATAGATTGCATAAATGTGATTCTCATAAGTTTATTTTATCATTAATTAGGTTTCATTAATGAACCACATTAATGAATGCAACATGGGTATTTCCTTTTCTTTTATATAAACAAATATTTGGCATCGGTTTTTGGAACCAACGAGAGGAACCTCTCATGAAATACCATCGATGAATTCCACCAATGAAGAATGATGTTTTGACTGATGAACGTTGGAGGATTCAAAGAATACATCGATGGGCAACGATGACTACTAATAAATATGGAACGTCTACGAACGTCAGTCTTCTAATTTGACCAGAAATCCATTTCCAAATAGAGGGTTTACATGTTTTGATGTTACATCTCATTCTATTCATGGAAAATAAAAGGAACGCAGACCAACCAACTAATGGGTTGATCTACGTCTCGTCTGTTATTTCTGGTGGTTGTTGTTTGGTCTTAAATTGGGGATTTTTATTCCTTTTTGATTAATGATATAACCCCATGTTATAACACTAAAGTGGAGGGTGTGAGCCACTCCAAATAAGGTTTAGACCCCCATAATTATAGGTTTATGAGCATTTCTTTTTCTTGATCAGGCATCATGGTGGAATGGTGTTATCGAGAGATTCACAGTGAAGGCCACAACATGGGAGTCATGTAGATGTAGACAGGAGAAAAAACTGCCCCCATAGAATCTCTCATGACCCAAGGAGTTAGCTGCTAGCGCGGCGGAACCAGAAACTGGTTGCGGTGGCAATTCAAACTGGCCATGTAGAGGAGAAGCAACCTAGGTGCCACAAAGGCAGGAGCCACGACCAGCTGGATGACAGTGGTGGAAGGGAGTTGTGCTGACGCACCATGTGGAGAGGTCATGACAATCCGCTCGGGCCACATGGCTGGACAAAACGACCGGTTGAGCTGAACATTTTAGAATAGGGGGTAGCACTAGTTGGCTACATCGGACACTCTCCATCTAGTTGGTGCACCCTTAACTAGGCACTTAAGTGTTTCGAGTTCTTCATGGTGGGCTGGATAAGCCGGCTCGGCCATACCCAGACACGAATGGCCCTGTTTCACTATAAAGTGTGTATCTTTCATACTGGGAATATGTTGGACTCGCTGTTAGTGGCGCGAGGACCA
The DNA here is from genome assembly GCA_963277665.1 of Viscum album. Classification (NCBI taxonomy): domain Eukaryota; kingdom Viridiplantae; phylum Streptophyta; class Magnoliopsida; order Santalales; family Viscaceae; genus Viscum; species Viscum album. The sequence continues at coordinate 1,722,889,641 of OY728163.1, forward strand.
TCACAATGAGGAGGTACTTTTGATACACACTACATGGGGATTGGAGAATATTTGAGTATGGGTGGGTTGGATTGAGATCAAATCCAACGAGGCCCTCCACATAATAATGACTATAACTTACAGACCGGGCGTCCGATTGACACTCTGCTTATTGTATTTTAACCCTTATGATATAGTGTTACATTGAGTTACTTCATCATGAGACATTGTGGGACATCTTTGTGGTTGAGGTACGATCGATGGCTTGAGGTGCGGATCCTCCCGAAATGAAGTGTGCTCTGTGCAGGAATATAGTGGCTGGTTGTGATGTGATGAAGCACCTAGTGATCTTCTGTTGGTCAGTAGTTAGTTATCCTAGGTTCTTAAACATGTAGTAATTCTCTATGGGTCATCATTTAGCGATCCTCTATGGGTTATCACCTAGAAACCCTCTCTGGGTCAGTACATAGCGATCCACCATCGGTCAGCACGTAGCGATCCCCTGTGCTTAAACACATAGCGATCCTATGTGGGTCACCACCTATCGATTCACTGTGGGTCATCACCTAGCGATCTTGTGCTTTCTAGCAGAAAAATCCCTTTAAGAGAATAAGATTATCTTCCATTATGACTAATGATATGTATTCATGTTATTTAAGTTTATTACCTGGTGTGAACAATCTTTTACTTTCTGCTTTGTTATTGAGAATATGATTTGTGGTTTTTCATTATGGAATTCAAAGAGAACATTTAGTGTATCAGGGTCCCTATTGAGTAATTTTATACTCACCCCTTCATTGGATTCACTACCACCTTGTTGTGTCTTGTGCAGACAACATGACTGAGACTCAGTGAGCCAGTGCTAGACAGTTCTTTATGGTGATTAATAAATGGGGTGAGTGGTAGTGACGACAGATGACGAGACATACCTACCATTCAGTTATGATCATTGGTGGACAATATCTAGAACATGTTTCTCCTTTTTTCCGAACATTATTTCTAGTTTTGATTGTATACTAGCCCCATTACTTTTAGTACATAAGCTTATAATGGTAGTTTTTAGTAGTGGTTATACTTTACCTTTTCTATTGTGTTTTACTTGTATGATGTGTGTCCTATCTGTGTGTGTATGGGTTTAAAGTGAATTCCTTCCATTTTTTGAATTCACCTCTCTGGTTCTAGTCACCAGCCCTTGGCCTATGGAAGGCGGACTTTGGGTATTCACGGCCTTGGCCCCATGGGACGGGTCATGATAAAGTGGTATCAGAGCATAGTTGGTTCTACTATAAGAACTATGAGTATGTGTTTTAAATGGATCAATAGTTTTAAGATTCTTGAGTTCATATTAATATATAGGGATTCTAGTGTTGGTGCAGTGGCTGATGTATCCATACACCAGGACCCTAAATTTTATTTTCTGACTCAGTAAATGAAAACACTAATTTCATGTGTTTTGAATTTTTTTTCTATTGATCTCTTTTGAATAATCTCACCGGGTTTAACTTATTTATCATTGCCCATCTTTTTTATCTTTCAAGATTCCTCCACGCAGATAGCGATCTAGGATTCCATTGCGTGACCATGAGGATGGTCCACATAGTGATGATTCATTATTACAATGATTGTTTCTTGATAAGTTACTTTCGAGTGGTGTCCCAGCAATACCACAACTCATTGGTCATGAGATGCTACAGACAATACTAGTAGAGGAAATATGTAGGCTACGTTCCTCAGATGAGTTTCAGAGACACATAACCCTCAGGATCTGAGGAAATCTTGACGCACATGCAGATAAAGAGAGGCTTTTAGTGGTGACGGAGTTTCCATCTAGCTAGGGCTCAATTTGATCAATTGGTGGTCCTATTAGTGAGCATTCTATGTGGATCAGAAAGGCAATGGAAGGGTTTATATTAACCATATCTTACACTGAGATGAATTTTCCATGGACAAATCTTGAGAACCTTTCTCAAAGAAGGGGCCTCTTGCCATAAAAACCAATGGGTTCTGTGTTCCCAAGAGATTCTACTAATACGGAAGGGTGACAAGTTTGTAGCTATGTATTCATCGAGGCATACATACCATTGTAGGTAATCGATGAATATTATACCACCAGTGCATCAGTGCTCGGACCACCAAGAGAGTTTCATTTAGGGACATCCGAGACATTACTCTTCTTATATTCATTCATACATATGTTAGGTTGTTAGAGGGAACCTTTGTGTTAGAAAATTCTTTGGATGAGTAGATGCAACCAACGAATGTTAGTTGTAGGAAAGTAGGAAACCTACATCAGTCTCAGAGACATGGACGTGTAAAATTTTTTGGGAAGAGGAAGTGGTAATGATAGATGAATATGAAGGGAAACTGACGTGGAAGGGGATCTAGGATAGAAACAGGAGGTGTTATATATTTCTACATGTTTCATCCACCACCGCAATGTGGTCCCCACTAGGCTCAGCTGGTTGGACTATAGGGGATGGCTGTGTAGTTGCATGTGGTCAAGGAGTGTGACCCAAGGGCTCCATGATTGATTAAAGGTATGGTCTGTGTCGACTACAAGATGTTGTATTTATATATATAAGTTCAAATCATTCATTCATGTCACAAATCTTGTCCAAGACAGTGATTTTCCCGTTAAACTGTAGACTTGAACCTTACGTCTGGGGACACCTATGAGAGGAGACTTGATAATCACACTTATTCTGATAGTGAGATATGACCCTTGAGTTGAGAGTTTTGGTTTGAACCTCTTAGTGGAAGCATCGATCCCTTATGACATTAGTTTGGGTATGTACTAGTGATCTATAGTTCATGCTCAAATTGACTATTTTACGAAAAAAGGATGTGGTATATCCACATTGATGAAATGGGGTTTTCATTGGTTGGTGAAAAAGGAAACACTCGATCAAAAGATAAACTCATGTATAAGAGGGAGAAAACGATCATTCTTGAGTCGACCAACCTTACCCACGTGGTAGCAGGTTCTTGAGTTTTTAGTTATCAAAAAAAATTGTAGAGTGTGTTAACATCCTTTCAGAAGATGTTTCTTGGATTACCTCCCCAAAAGGAGAGGGACATATGCATTTTCTTATACCCATGGATGAAACTTATATCCATAACTACAAATTAGATGGTTCTTGTGGAGCTCCAAGAGCAGAGAGTATTACTGGGGGACTTGCCGAGAAATGTCTTATTAAGACCCAGTGTTTGAGTTTAGGTGTGGATTACTGAAACAGTAACCAAGTGGCCATGGAGAATCAGTACCCACTACCAAAGGATCGATTGGAACAACATTAAGTTAAAAGGGGTAGCCTTTCACATGGATGGGAAGGTTCTTGTAGTCCTTATAGTAGTTGAGAGAGAAGTGAGGGGTGGAGTTCCTCCAGGACTATAACTTTGAGAAATTATATACTCCTGGAAAGGGGGTCACGGTGGAAGATGCACATAGCAGGAGGTCTAGTTTACAGATTCTCAGTGAGGTGACATAGAAGCTAGCCATGATACATATATATTTCATGGATAGTGATGGAGAAACTTACCTCCAGTCTATGATTATCACTTCCCCACTCTTACAGCAAGTTAGGGAGGCGCTTCTTATGGACGTTGACTATGAGGCTCGACGTGCTCAGATATCCTTAGTACTTTCTCCGGATGGATTATCTATAGGTGGGGAGCACCTCATCCTTTTTAGAGCATGCACCATGATACCAGCAATGTTATAGGAGGTGGTGTTGAGGGAATTACAGACATCCCCTTTGGTGGTAGATCCTTGTGTGAAAAAGATATACCAAGACCACTAACATGATTACTGGTTATCAAAGATGAAGGAATAATTAATATAATTTATTCATGATTCATTGATTTTCAGCAACTGAAAGTAGATAATCAGGTTCCAGCACGTTTGAGAAAAACTTTCACCACCAAACAGAGGGTCAGATGGAGAGGACCACAGAGACCATGGAGGACTTGCTTTGTTCTTATTTCATAATATTGGTTATAGGTGGGAGGACCACCTACCATTGGTGGAGATTGTGTACAAAAATAACAATCACTCCACCATTGGTGTGGTATAGTTTGTGGCCTTGTATGGGTGAATTTAAAGATCACCCCTATGCTGGACAGACCCAGGGCAGTCAACACACATGGGTCCAGAGTTGGTACGAGCTTCCTCTAAGAAGGATCATATAATCTAGGAGTGGATAAGGACTTCACAGAGTATACATAACTCTTCTTCCAATAAGAGACAGAGACCCTTGGGGTTCTATGAGGGAGACCGTGTTTTCCTTCAGGAATCACTCCAATGGGGATTTCTGAGATTTGGCCGGTGAAGAAAGCTATCTCAGAGGTTCATCAGACATTTACAGATTCTAAGTTGAGTTTTTGAGGTGGCATGCCTCCTAGATCACCCCCCATAGATTCACAGGGTGAACAACATTTTACATGTGTCAAAGATGAAGAGATACATGCCTGATACATCACACGTCATCATCTTAGGAAAGCATGACATTGAATATGGAGAGACATCTGTGAAGTTCCCAGTGGAGACAATGGATCAACATGAGAGGGTCCTTCATGGATGGCCGATGCCTCTTGTTTATGTTAGGTGGCCACACATGAACCTCCATAATATCACATGGGATCATGAGGCATTGATTCGGTGTTAGTACCCCCATTTGTTTTCTTCGCATTTTTTGTGGCTTTTAGGGACGTAAATATCTATGGTGTGGAGAATATAAAGACCAATAATTTATGAATCATTGTTTTTATTATATGGAACTATTTTGGGATGATAAATTTGATGTTACATGGTTCCATGTTCCGTTGTTCCAGAAATTGTCCATCCAAAAATGTTAATATTTAAAAAGTGGTTATGAGTGGTTTCCCTGAAATGGACAAATAAATCTTAAATGGGTTCCCAAATCAAAAATCAGATGGCACCGTTGTATTCAGGATGAATCATTTACCATAGGTGGGACTTATGTTTAGTTGGTGCAGGCCTCCCATGAGAAATCCAAAAAATGGAATAACCCTAAAAAATAATTAAATGAAATAATTTGATTTTTTAAATTATTATAATCCACGAACAATGACTTGGATTAAAAATCGGAGACCACCGCTGAGCTCATGAGGGTATGCTATCCTTAGGAAGATCCTAACATTTCCAGGAACATGTCAATAGTGGAAGTTAGTTTTTGGTCGTAAATAAAATAATTAAGTAATAATTATTTTATTGTTAAATCCTTTAACTTCTAAATTGTAACTCGAATTGGATGTCTGGGATTTCCATTGAGTTTGTGGTGGTATGTTCCCCTTAGACGGATCATAAAATCTACCGACGCGGGTTTAGTGTGAATGCTAATTATTTTTCAACATTTTTAAGGTACGTTTAGAATATGTGAGAGTATAGATTAATATATTTTGGATCAATGCTCAGATTCAAAATATGGAGGCACTGTTAAATTCAGAGCATCATGATTCGTTTAGGCGAAGCATAACATTAATAGGAATGGGACGGATTAAAAAGTTATTTTTTCGAATTTACAAAAATAAAATAAAATAACTAAATAAGTTATTTTATTCTTTTCCCAACCATTGAGTGGCATTGTAAGGATGAAAATGTAATATCAGAATTGAATAATAGACATTTAATGGAACGACACATCAGTTGCGTAACTGCGATTCTCTTAGGATAAATGGATCATATATTGTGGTTCATTAATGAACCACATTAAGGTATGCAATGTGGGTTGTTATTTTTATCTTATTTAAACTATCATTTGACATGGGTTTTGGGAACCTACTAGAGGAAGATCTGATGAAACGTTGTCGACAGATTTCTCTACTGAAGAACAGAGTTTGGATCAATGATTGTTGGAGGATTTGAACTGGATATTGATGGGTGATGGAGAGTGCCAACGGACACGTACATGGCTATGAATGAAAATATCATCCTTTGACGCAACACTATTTCTAAGTAGGGGGATTACGTGCTTTGATGTTCGCTCTATTTCCATTCATGGAAGATACAATGAACGTGGACCAACCAACAAACAGTTTGATCCACATCTCGTCTATTCAAGTGGGTGGTTGTTGCGGGGCCTTAAATTGTGGATTGTTTATAAAATTTGATTATTAATATCACCCCATGTTATAAAACTTACATGGAGGGTGTGGACGAATCCAAATATGGCCCGAACCCCCCGTCATTATTGGATTATGAGGGTTTCTTGTACATGACCGAGAAACATATTGACATGGTGTTTCCAATGGCTTCGCAGTGAAGGCGACAACCCGAGAGGCCTATAGAAGTAGATAGGAAGAAAAATAGTCCATCGGAGCATCTCTGGTGGCCCATGTAGGCAATCATCAATGCGGCGATGATGGATCATAGATCCAACAACATGGAAGAGCAGTGCATGTAGGCACCAAAGGGGCAGAATCCACAACTATCTAGGCTGCGGCGGTGGAAGGGCGCGGTGATGACATGCCACATGAAGAGGGAGGAGAATCCCACGTAGGCTGATTAGTTGGACAAATTAGCTGGCCGAGCAGTCAATTTTGGAATATGGGGTGGAACTCACTGTGCTGTGCCAGCTAGCTGCACCAGATGCTCTGCATTTGGTTGGAGCACCATCAACTGGCCCACATGTGATCCAGACCCCCCCCAGCGGGGCCGAACCCCCCATTCGGGCCGGACTCCTACCAGACCTGGACCCGACCTACCCAATTTCACTAAAATAGATGAATCTCATAAACTAAGATTCAATTTGACGTGTCGTCAGTGTTGTGGGGACCCTTGAGAGGAGGTTGTCTTTTGAGATACTCATGTTGGTTTTGGAGAATGATGGAGTACCTGCGGGTTGGATCGAGCTCAAATCCAATTGGGCCCTCAGTACTAAAATTTCTAAAACTTATAGACGATGTGTTCGATTGACGCGAAATATATTGCGTTGGAAACCTTATAACATAAAGGTTATTTGAGTTACTTCTTTGTGGTACTTTGTGGAGATTGCGTTACAAATGATACCTTGAGAAGAGAATCCTCCTGAAATCAAGCACCCTAAGTGCAAGAATATAGTGGATGGTTGTCACGTGATGAAGCCCTTGGAGATCCTCTATGGGTCAGTATTTAGAGATATTCATTGGGTCAACATCTAGCGAGCCTCTATGGGTCATCAGTTATCGATTCCCTTTGGGTAAAAACCTAGACACCCTCTGTGGGTCACCACATAGCAATCCTATATGGGTCAGCACTTAGAAATCTTCTATGGGCCATCACCTAGCGATCCACAGTGGGTCAGAACCTAGCCTTCCATTGTGGGTCAGCACTTAGAGACCTTATGAAGTCTAGAAGAAAAATCCTTCTAATAGAATAAGATTATCTAGCTTTATGAATAATCATCTTTATTCGTGTTCTTTATGATGTATGCCTCATATAAGCTTTATTTTACACTATGATTTGTGATTAGGATCATGATTTGTGGTTTTTATTTGTCGAATTATGAGATACATTCAGGGGTATTGGGGGTCCCTACTGAGTATTGTTATACTCAGCCATTCACGATCTTCTCCCAAAACTTGTTGTGTCCTGTGAAGACGACAAAGAACATGACTGATACTTGGGGTTCTGGGTCTAGACAATGCTCATAGGTGATTGAAATATGAGGTGAGTTCTAGAGACGATATATGATGAGTTGTATCTACCTTATAGGTTGAATCCTTGGTGGAAGACCTCCATGGCACATTTAACATTTTTTCTATACATTCATTCTATTTGGGCTTGTTTACCAGCCCTTTTACTTTTATTACATAATTTTACTCTCAGTGGTGGTTTATAGTAGTGCTTATATAATACCTTTTTCATTATGTTATACTTATATAAAGTTTTCATTGTCACTATTTGTATAGGTTTATAGGAAATTCCTTCCATTTTTTGTTTTTTCCATTCCGGTGCTAGTCACCAGCCCCTAGCCTATGGAAGGCAGGCTTGGGGTAGTCATGCCATGGGCCCCAATGGATAGGTCGTGATACCATAAATTTTTTTTATTTAAAAAATAATATTAAAAAATATAATTCAATGATTTCCATTGATCAATATTGAAACACGTGATTTTTACTTAGTTATAGATTCATGTTAGTATCATTAATTTTTGTTATTGTGGAGGAAAAATTATGTCAAAATATAACGGGACTTAATATAATGAGATTTTAAACCCAACCATATACCTCTTGGTTGGTTTCCTATTTATATTTTTTCAACATTAATTATTCTGAGATACTATTTAAATGACCTTTAGTTATTATTTAACATTTTTATTCATGGGAATATACATTCCTCAACTTTATTGAGTTTAATTATATGCCACCTATAATTATTTGTCAACAATAATTTATTTCAGAAAATATCTCTTTGTTTCCTATTATGTTTTTTTCTTCATCTCTCTTTGACATATTATCTTTTTATAAAAATATATAATAATTTTTTTCTCATTATCTTATGATCTCCGATGTTTATTAAAAGAAATATACTTTTGGACATCTATATGATGACAATTATTTTCCCAAGTGTCGATATCATTTTTATTGTTATTACATCATTCTATTCTATGTAATATAGGGATAAATATATTCATGACATGAAGTGATGTGGGTGAATATTATCATGTATGCCACCATTGAATTGGGTTATTTGATAAATCTCTTTAAATAATTTTTATTATATAAGAAAATCGTTCATATAGTTCCCCATGTACATGAACATCTCAAATGAATAACATAAAACAAGTATTTCCCCACTATAAACTTCCATGAAGGATTAGATTTTGACTATTATAGAAATATGAAAAATGTTAACTAAAATTATTCATATTTTTTCATTCAAATGAATCTTTCAGCACTATAAAAAAATATTCTTCACACGAAAGTAGTATTCAATATTTACCAAAAAATATTCTCACATGACACTATTATAGAAAAATCAGATGTATTACATTTCTTTATAATCTGGAGAATTATAAATATTAAAAAAGAGTTTTATTGGATAACATATAACGTTAAAGATAATTGATAATTACATAATATTATAATTGAGTAAAAGATGATCATTCTAATATTATCTAGATACAAATTTTGTGATGATTCTAGAAATAAATGTTACAATAAAAAACATGAAGTTGCCACATGGACATTCATGTTTAGGGGTGGATGATGTGGTCTTAGTTTTACATTTTTAATGTTGAATCTTGTCATTTATACCCTACATTAATGTGGTTATTTTTAAAAAGAGAATACATAATAAAATATTACCTATCAAAAAATTTATCATAAAAAACTATTCATTGAAAATTTAATGACATTACATCAAAAACGAATTAGAGAATGTAGAAATATGTTTGAATAAACAAGATACTTGAGATAATAAAATTGTCACAAGAATAAGATTAGCGTTGTGTAATAAACATAATAATAGGGTGTCTTTATTTACTGATCATATCCAAGAATTATCATTTATTGGTTTCTGATCACATTCTTGATATTATTACGCTTTGTTTTTTAGTAAATCCATGAAGGAGAAACTTTTGTTTTTGTGCATATTAGTGATATGTAACTTTTCCATTTATCATAATATCCTTGAAAAATCACACTGTATTATCTCATGAGATATAAATAATTAACCAAGGCATGGTAGGGTGATAGTTAACCTCTCTAATAATCATCAATACATATATGTTCCACTAGAAATAATTTGATAAATTAATCTAGAAAAAATCCCATGGAATGAAAATGGTTTATATTCATGACAACCTTAAGAACCCATGTCGAGGATATGTTATTCATATTCTATTCAAATTTATTCATGTAAGGAAATAATATTCAAATACATAAACTATTATAATGGATTATAGTTGAGTAAAATCAATTATGGTCATTGCACATGATTCCTCACACCATCCATTTTCAATGATGTTGTAGATGGATTTTCACATTACATGGGTTTCGTGACTTTATGTTTAAAACCCCTTTTAGATAATGATTTTGTTCAAGATATCACGCATAATTTTTTTGGATCAACAAGAATTACCTATCATATCCTCTATTTTGATCTTATGGATTGTTTTCTTTTAAATTATCATTCAGATTGATGATCATGGAATACCTTATTTATAATGACATTATTATGATTATGTATAGATGATAGAGTTAAACATTATCTCATGGATGTTACTCTGTATATATATATATATGTTATCATCTATATAGTAAATTTAAACAAATAATTATATATATATATATATTCATGGGGAAACATATTCCAAGATAATCTATCTTGGGCCAAAGTAGGTATTGTCATATTGGTGTCCCGAACAATACTGATAATAACATGGTTAGAATTATACATACAATACATTATTTTTCTAACCATCACAATTATAATTTTATATTAATTTAATGGATTTCATTAGAAAAAATTGGCGGTCACCTATGAAGTTTATCTCACCCCCTCTCTAGGTTTCTATTTTATACCCGAACAAAACTCTTGGTTTCATGTTAGGTTGGACTATTCTTTTTTCTCTTTTCATTTATGAAATACGAATATACAAAGAAACATAGGACCAATAGATGAATATATACACAAGATTATTTCTTGGATGTGGTATGCTAATTATTTATATTTTTTAGATTTTTGTATTTATATATTTATTTCAATATATTTTCTTCTTGTGAATTGTAACATGGTCATGAATTGTAAATTATTCTTTCATTATTGATTTTTAGTTTATTATATTCTAATTCCATTGTTTATGATTCCCTCCAATGTATTTATTTCTGATCTAGAGGGTATAGTCTCCCAATCATACTACCTTCAAACACTCATATATAGTCAGGAACCACTGGTATATATGGATAGATGCGTGAGGCTATGTAAAGAACCACCATGAGGAACATATTCAGTGGATCCTATGTTGGGTCAATACAAAAAATTTCAATATACTAATGTATTTGGATATATGACCAATAAATACTTCATGGGGTGTACTCTAGGTACACGACATGTTTTTTTAATTACCCACATTCCCATGTAGTTGGCCACGTGGACATTTTCTACTTCATGCCGTGCACTTAATATAGATAATGTGTATATATAAAATGTCCACCATCAAAAAATGTAAAGAATAAACAATGTTTAATATTTTGTGATTTGTATTTCTGAACTAGAAATCCATGAAAACCAATTGAATTAAATAAGACTCCATAATAGTCACTATATTGTCTTGGTAGGGATCCCCATCAAACCAAAACAATGTGCAGAATATGAAAAATTAATCTATGATGATTTATGGTAAAAAAAAATTAGTATAGGTCTATATTCATGTGGAAACCAGTGAAAATTTTATATGATCCATGTTCCACAGCTATCACACAATGCTCCAACTCCTCCCACAATCCACATCAACATCTCTTTATCCATATCTCTTTCTTCTCTCTCTCAGTTTGCCTCTCACATCTCTTGGGTAAAGACCCTCAAGGGAGGGACGGATACATGTAGCCAAAAGTGGGATATAAAAAAAGTGAATAAAATGTAAAAATAATGAAAATTTTAAAATTAAATGACAATCAATGAAAACACTAATAAAAGAGGGCTCAGCCCATACACAATGTTTGATGTATGGGTTTTTCCATTCCTTGGAAAACATAAAATTATGGAATAAACCAAAAATTAAAATTTCGAACACAATTATCTAGTAATCATATATCACTAAGTTAACATACATGAATTACTCATAATAATAATTAATTAGATATTAAATTTCTATTAAAAATTTGATTGGTTCAAAATTCGAAAAAAACCCATGTCATAGGGTAAATTTTATATTCAGGGAAAAACAATGTGGTTGGAAAAACACTCTTGGATATCTGGATAGGATAAATTACTATATTACCATCAAGAACCACATGATAAAAATAGTAAAATTTCATGTAATTTTATTAAAATTTTGTGATATGGTTTGTGATATCCTATATTCCCTATTTCTTATTTTTATATGGTTCTTATATAGTGTTCCTGAGCATGGACATATTATCGAGCTATCAGTGACCCAGGTAACCTAAACCTATATTCTCTCAGGTTTGATATCCATTATTCTTGACAATTTATTTTTATATATTATATGATAAATTAACAATGATTTTAAAATTTTTAATTTGTAAATAAAAATATGAATTTAAATATCACCTATAATCTATTCTTGTACTACTTAATAAGAGAAATTTTATTCTAATATTTTATTATAAATATTGAAACTATTTATCCAATTATGATTTTTCATATATTGAGAATATTGGGATTATATGATAGATAAATGATATTAGAACCCCGAGAGGGTTCCTACTGATCCTATTTAGGTCACATCATGTGAAATACCTTGTAGGTATGAATAAAATGTTATTTTAGATGTATAAAAGTGAATGGCTCCCTAATGGGGCAGTGTTGTTTATGACAACTTGGTATTTTTAGTTGGTGTTTCGATGATAGAATCGTTCCCACATATCACATAGAGTAGTTTTTTACTGTTTTGGTTTTACTAAATCTTTTATTTTGGTGGTCATATACATTTGATATCTTTTTTGAGACCAATATTTTTATCTTTGGGTATGGAAATTTTATTACTTTTTTAAATTGTTTTTTATGGAATAAATCCTCATTTAGTTTGAAAAATTTGTCTCCTATGGTCATTTTTTGATGCTAGTTTTATTGATGTTTGATTGTGTGGATTGATAATTCCCATAATGTTATGTCATTTTATAGTTTGGATCCAATATGGGTTGTTTCTTTTACTTAGTTTTTCACACTTTTTTAACACGACGTTATTATTATAAATCACGGGAAGCTAATAAAACGAAAATATCATTACCAGTACTTGTGAGAAATGATGTGGTGAATTTTCCTTTGATATTTTCATGATGATTCACTTGTCATCATGTGATTTTAATTTTTTTATTGAATGTGTTTTGATTTTATTTTAAATTATTTATTTCATGTAAAAATTTGGTATAAACTATGATTGTTTTGTTTTATGACCATTTTCATCAATTTTTTTTATGTAAAAAAATGAAACTGATATGTTTTCTAAGGGTTCCAATGTTCGTTCAAGAATTATATTCTTTTCATGGGAAACCTCATCTTGATCAAAATTAAATAGAAGCTATAATAGGGGTTGTTCTTACTCTGGATCAAAATGTTCTGCTTGCTAAAAACCAAGATGATGAGGAGAGTCTTAGACTTGGAGTAGAGAAGGATCATTCACAAGTGTTATTATTCCATACTAACTAATTTTAAGGATACTAAGGACCATAAAATGATGGAGGATTACTGGACCAGATCCATCAAACATTGATTTCCTAGATACACATTAATCTATTAAAAAGAAGTGTGTTATGTTTATTCTTTAGAGTCATAGAAAGAGATTTTTGGATTTTAAAGGATAGTTAAATTAAAAACTGATATTTTTGTGGACTAGATCCAGTACAAATCTCATTCAGTTATTCTACATTGAATCATTATTGATGATGAATTTTAGGTAGTGCCTCTCATTATAGTTGGGGGATTTTAGAGAAAAGGTAAACCATGATTTTTGTGAATTGTTTCATGAAACCTAACCTTAGGTAATAGATATTGATTCTCTATATATACGATTAGATTTTTGATAGGGAAATAATGGATGAATTTTATATGGTTGTAAATATATTCCAATTAGGATATTCCCTTTTACCTAGTGGTAGTTATAGTGGTGCACATAGAAAGAAGAGGCAGTGTAATAAAGTTTCAACGATGATGGATGTATGAAACATACTTTTGTTCTTCATCTGAAGCATTTAGTTGTGTAATATTTACTAGTTATAGGTGTTTTAAGGTATGGAAAAATCTATGAACATTTGTGCCACATCAGAAGAACTGTATATTATGTGTATAGAGAGGAAATATGTAGAGATTCTATATTGTACTAATTAAACCACTATATATCCTTTTATCTATATCCATTAAGGATATCATGGTGTATTTATAAGATTTAAATCTACTTAATCTATTACCACTGGTCTCCAGAGTGATGAAAATTCATTTTGTGGGTAATTTTTCAATGGATGTTTAGGTGGACCATGAAACAATGAGAGGTACCATTTGGTTTCATCCTTAATATTAGTGACTATTTTCGATATATGTCGCTCATGCTCATTTCTATCATCTTGTTTCATTGATTTTGTTAAACATATGATAGTGATCATGTCTTTAATGTTAGAGTTGACCAAGATTCTTGGTAAGAGTAACGAGTAAGGGTTTCATTATTATTAATGATATCATTCGATAACTTATGTGATGTTAGTTTAGGAATATATATATATATAAATGCCAATCTGGATCATATTGATGTCATCCTATGGAAGAATTTGATAATGCCTCTCTAAGAAGATACTTTTTTATAACTAGTGTGTTTTTATTATCTTATTTTCATTGTTCGTGTTTTTTTATATTGGAAGAGTGGGACCTGAGGTCTGGTTGTGCGGGACATAATCACCTAGAGCTCAAGAGTCTGATTTATAACATTATAGTTAAACATGATGAGGGTACCTCACTTTATGAACATGTTTAGTTTATTGGGATATGTTTATGGTTTTTTCTATATGAAATATCTATTATTCCACTAGAGATGGAGGTATATCCCTAGATCAATCGGTTTTCGGGTACACATACAATTTATATACACTATTATCATATTTTTCCCTCTCACATAAAAGAGATCACGATATAGTTGGATGACCATTTGCAGAGGGGATTGACTTTGAATGAGATATACCCTAGCTTAAAATTTATAAATGGTGTAATTATGGGATGTATATATACATTCATTAAAATTAATATTTTCATGCATTGAGTATATTATTCAATTTTTTTGGACACAAAAACCATTTTTAACATGGAAATCAATTTCAAAAACAATTTCAAATGAATAAATGGTAAGGGAATAAATGCATATGATGCATTTATATATTCCTGAAACAGTTATGGTATTTATTCATTAATTTGAAAGAATGAATTAATGATTCATCAACCATGGATCATCCATGATTTCATATATAATTAAATTCCTTATGATAATAGTTTATTTGTATTTAGATGCACATGCTTGGATAATACATTGAGACCCATTTCTCCCTCTCAGAATCCTCCATTGGACTTGAGGCTCTAGAAGGACATGGAAGAAATGTGGACACCTATTTTTGGATAGTTTATTTAGTTATTCTAGTGGAATCTTATAGAGGTAGGATTCCAATAAGAATAAAAATAATCATATATATCTAACCCATAAATTTGGGTTATTTAATATATTATAGTATATCTTTTTCAGTACAATATTTGTGATGCACGATATTTCGTCATTTTTGGTTTTATACAAAATTTAATATTTCTTACATTAGATGTACCTTGGATTTGGTTTCTAATTTCTTCTATTTTATATAACATGTGTTATTATAATAGTTCTAATCCTAACAATGGTATTAAAGAAATCATTTCAAGGGTTTTCTTAAATAATTGAATGAAATAAATAAGAAAAAAATAGAAGTTTCACATTTCGATTGGTTCAATTTCATAAAAGTGTTTCCCATATATAAATATTATATGTATTGGTAACACACACTACACCCCTGTGTAGATAAGACTCAATAGGGTACCATAGTCATTACCCTTACACATAGGGGTGCGCGTGAGGGTTCTCAGAACCTTCCTTTTTGTGAAATAAGAGTTGTGTAAAGGTAGACATGTTTTTTTAAGTGTCACAAATATATAAATAGTTAATGTACCTATATGTGTATAGTTAGTAGAGCCACTTCATAAAGTTCCTTTATGTTTCCTTAAATATAATTAAAAAACGTCATATTATCATTAGGAAAATGGCCTATGTAATTCTATTTCTTATATATGAGGCCTGGGGTTAGTGTTCATTCATCTTTAATGTTATAGAATTGGCACTATGTAACGGTGTTACTCTTGTTCAGAAATTCTACATGAAGATAATGGGTATTCAACCATATATATAGTTTCATGTAAGGAAAAATATTTGAAAACCTATCACAAGAATGGGTTCATACAAAATGGTAAATATTTTTCAAGAGAATCTTATTCTAAATAAAATGATTCAGATTGTCTAAAAATAGTCATCAATATTTTGAAATATCATTTAGGTAAATTGTAATTTTAAAAGGTCTGAAGATTAATTAATTTCAAAATATTTATAAATCATTTAGTAATATAAATAATTTTATTCCATAATAATAAATTATAATTATTGAAATACCTATAACTGAAATTACATGGCATGTATTATAATATAATATTTAAATTATTCCTATAAAAAAATTTAAAATAATTTTTAATTATTAGTAAAGTTTTCAATAAGAATTTTTTTTAAGTGGTTATATTTAATATTTTATTTTTTCAAAATTTAATATTTTTAACTCTGCAAAAAAAGGGAATTATTTGGATATTATTTAATCAACATGAAATTATTTTTTTTATAATTGATATGATCAAGGTTCAAATAATGATTAAGTATATGATAATTAGACTCTATAGACTGTTTAAATAATATAAAATGGATTAGTAAATTTTATAATTCACATAGTATTATAAAATTAAAATGAATATTACATATAATGAATAATAGGAATGAGTTCTTATTTGAATGTCTATAAAATGAATATATACAAAATCAGGGATTTACAAAAAATGTAATTAAGTAAATTTTAATAATATTTTATAATTTTCTTTTTTTAATGAATGTTCATATTTGTTTTCTCATGTTTAAAAATTTGGATCACATATTAATTTATTTGTTTTCCATATTTTATTAAATGTTAATTTTTTTTATAATGAATAGATTATGATTTCATTTAATTGATTAACTGCATCAAGCTAGATCCTTTCATTAGATAATAGGAATGTCTCTATAATAAATTCAATTATTCCACAACCTCTACAAAAGTTTCACAATAATTTTATGAACAATAATTTAGTTATAAAATATAGTTTATCCACATTATTTTTTACTGTTATGATGATTTGGGTCCTCTCTTGATTAATTTATCCATGGGTAGAGAGATATGCGGCCATAATACCTAATTTAATGGAGGCATATACCATATATTAAAAATTCAATAGAAGTGGCTATCCATTAATCTGTGTTTATTCATCTAGATATATTCAATCTCATATCACTATAAAAAATTACATTATCTTTTCATGTACCCTATACATATAAAACATTCACATATATATATATGATGATAATTTATTCCTTATTTTTTTAATTTACAGAAACATGGGAGTTATTTACATTATTAGACATAAATATGGAATGAATATATTTGTTTGGTTGAGGTAATAGAATTCCAATATCAAATACTATAACTATGAATTAATTTCATGTATATCATGCGATAAAATAATAATATAACTCTCCGTAAAATATTAAGTGAATGATTCATTCAAAAGAGACACTTTAAAAGACCTTTCTCTTCTAAATGGGTAGTTTCATTCCATATTTATGTCCCCTAGTTTATATTGTGCATGGAAATAATGTAATTTGTTACATTGTATTATCTTTTCAAGTAGTTTCATTATAAAGATGTTTGATCCTGAATTATCCTAAATAATCCTATTTTTAGAATTTTTTATTGGAAAAAAATTACTTTGGAAGCCTTAACATATATGATACCTAATGAATAAGGTTGAGTTTATCCAAATTGGGGACTATACAATCCTTTTTCCACTTTTATATTAAAGAATTAATTATGAAATGATTGAGATTATTCCATTATTTTGTAAATAATATGTGAGGTGATCAATAAAGTGGACACATTTGATTGTGATATATATATATATTAGGCCAATAGATATTATAATAAATATTTATATGGGGTAATCATTTTAATGGGGTCCCATTAAATAAAGGTTATTATTAAATTTTTAATAATACATGACAATCATCAGATAAAATATTATATTCTAGATAAATATGACCATAATAATCATGAAAACATTTTTGATAAATCCATGAAAGGATAAAAATAATTTATGATACTATTATGAATAGTAACATAATAAATGTTCTTATTCTTGATTAATGATTTAAAAAATGCTTTTAATGGAAATTTTATATGTTAGATGTGGTCCTTTCCTAATAAAACTGTGTTCCAATAGTTAAAAAATTGAGTATTGATACTTATTGAGCATAGAATTATTCCCAGAGGGTTTCAAATACATTATATGACAAGTGAAAAAATTACTAATATTGTCCACTCATGTACCCAATAATATTGGGTATTTCAATGAGTTAGTTTTTTTTTTCTGATATACTAAATATGATAGGGAATGTTAAATAATATTCAATATGATATAATATGTTCATGAATCATGAATAATTATGATTTCAATTAACCTTTTTTAGTTTTATAAATCAATTCTATTATTTTTTGAAAATAATGATAGAATTAATTTCAAGACCACCCATCTTATAATCAAAATATATTTATTTGTGTACGACAAGATTATAGGTTATATATAAGATGTAAAAGTACAAAAAGGTCAAAACATTAGAAATCATTGATGTATTGATCTTTATGGTTTCATTTATTTAATGGAAAAAAATATTTTTTACATTAACAGATTTAACACTTGGAGCTTGATCATACATTCCATATGATGTGTATTTAAATATAATTTACCTATGGGTAAGTTCATTTAAATTATAGAGGTTAATCTGAAATTATATGGTAATTTTTTAACATGGAATATAACTATTTAAACTATATTGTATGCTTTAGTTGAAGAATGAAAATGAATTTCTTTAGTTCTAGAATTTATCATATTATCAAATATAGAAATTATTCAGCGATATGATTGAATTAAATTAACTATTACCCATCATTAAAAAATTTATGGGAAAATAAGTATAAATTAGGAATATGATTTCCTGGGTCCAAAGTGTTTAAAATATAATACAGATTTATATAGGTTGAAATTGGAGAGGAATCATTTTTTAAAATGTTCTATAATTTTTCATTATGACTCCAATCATGTTCATTATAATAAAATATTTTCATGAAGGTTGATTAATAATTCATTAGGGTTGTATTATGCATGAAATTCTTAGTGGAGGTTATGAAACCCCACTTAATGTCCTCTAAGGTATAAATATTAGAGAATTTAATTTATTATTTTTGAATGGTGTGTGATATTGAACGTATATTTTACATTGTGTTTTGAATATGTAGGAAATGGAAATATAGTGAATAATTTATTATAATTATTGTTTATATTCATGATATGATGAATATATTTACAATATATAGGACTTGAATATAAATTATTTTTATAAGGTCAAATGATTATAAGTAAAATATGTATATATAGTAATACTTTAACACAAGTGACAAGAGAATAAGGTTGATTATAAATTTTTTTATAATAAAAATGATTTTATTAATTATATAAACATGGTTTTTGATTAGTGATGTTCTATTACATATTCAAATAAGATGATATGGGTAAGAAATATTTTTCATATAAAATTTTATTATCCAAATATATTTTATATATTATTGAATTTGTTCATTACACCCATTGGTGGTATATTTTAACAAATCAACATTTCAAATTAATAAGTTCAAAATAAATAAATTACTATATATGACACTGTAAAAATGAATTATTTGTTAATAGATGGTAATAAAATTAAATTCATAACAGAAATTGGATTTCCTTGTATAGAAAACTATAGAGAAGATAACATAATGTGTAATAATATAATTAGAGTATGAATTTACATAAAAAATTTCAATGTTCACCAATAATGGATTAATAATATATTACAAAAAATGTTTTCTCTTCATGTACAAAAAGTGTTTAGGATGCCTGATAAATAATAATGTTGGATGTTACAGTATTTGAAGGAAAAATATTGATGAGTTAGGGTCAAAAGGATAATGGTGAAGAACATAGATAGGGTTCTATATAAACAAAAAAGGCATTTCATAAAATTCAATGTTCTGAATATAAGAAGATTATATATGTTCATGAAATTGAACAATTATGAATGTGATTTCAAAATCTCCCCTTTATTTCAGCGTGATTATTTTGAATGTGTTTCTGACTAATGATATTATTTGGAGTGTTTTTAAATGGTAACATAGATATGTAACATAGATTATAAATGATTTAATGTTTTCTGAAAACCTAGAAAATATTTCTATCATAAGGTTGATCGTAAATCATATCATATATGTTATTATAAACTGGTTCTTATGTTGATTTTGATAAATAATCTTAATGAATTTAATAATAAATAAATTGTCATATTAAAGAAAACATACATTATGTAATTATTTCATCTTAGAAAAATTAATTTATATTTAGATATGTATACTGTGAAGTGAAATTAAAACTTTACTCTCAATATATGAATTTGAGTTTATCCCTAACAGATGTATTTCATAGAATTTTATAGGTTACAATAAATATTAATTATAACATGACTAGGATTCTGGTATTCAGATACAAAATATTCTAATGTGGAAGAATTAATGAATTTTATTCTTTATTTGTCTTGTATGGGTTATTAATTATACCACTAGGAGTGTCACTAGTTGATTTATAAGGTATAATAGTCCTTCATGGATCATATTTGAGTCCAAACAACATTATTTTGATGAAAAAACAAACATGTGAATATTGTCACTTTGTTAACCTACAATCAAAAGTTTACATATAAAATTAGATAATAGTAGGGTGGTTGATTATTCTTTTATCCATGTATTCATTGGGACTATATTTGAAATGGAATTTTTCATCTCAAAAGAGTATTATGAAAATTTTGGTGTTCGATTGAGATGAGTGTTTAGAGTTTGCAACTACACCTATATAATATGTATGAATATGGATAAGGTTTATTTGATGCGGCGATCCACAAGTTCTAATGAAATGTAACATATTTATCAATAAAATTAGTGTATACTATGATTAAAAAGATCAAATGAGTTGGATATATGGTATTGACATGCATCATGTCCCATGGTCGTCTGATTTTTGGGGGAAAGGAAATGTAATGGCCCAGACCTCTCCGGCACAATCCTTTGTCAAAAAGAGGGTCACAAAGTGTTCTGGAGGGTAAAATGGCATTTTCCCACACTTTCTAGAATTTTGAAACTACACGTCGTGTAGTTTGAGTCCACACTGTGTACCCCCATTCCGGGTATACCCCGTGTTGAAGGTCATGTCCTTGCTATGTGGAATAATGGGTGCACTCCATGTGACCAGTTCTACATGCCGTGTTGTCCTTCCCCGCATACGCGTTACTAGTCAACAGCCATGTACCGTGTTGGAGCCGTGTCCTTGTCGCGTGCAATGAATGAGTACACACCGTGTGTCTAAACTACACGTCGTCTAGTCTTTCCCCGTGTATGTGTTACCCTCAAACCATGTGTTGACCAGTCAACAGCCGCAAAGCCGTGTTGGAAGCCGCATGGAGACCGTGTGAAATAACCGAGTACACGCCGTGTACCATAAAGTACACGTCGTGTACTTTTTCTTTTCACCCCTATAAATGGAGGGGTCCCCTCCTCCTTTCAACTCACACCTCTCCTCCCCTCTCCTCTGAGCAGAGCTCTCCCAAGAGACTCGAAGGCTCTTTCTTCCATAACTTCTTCGTCCAAGCTATGATTTATGATCCGTCAGCGGCCACGGGACCATAACGACGAGGCAGAACATCCGAGCATGGATCTGTTGACTTTACTTCTGCCTTTTCTTTCTGAATTCCACCTGAGGAGGTTTTTCCGTGACCCGACAGAAGTGACGGACGCCGACAGACGACTTCTAAGGTTGATCCAGGGGAGCGTTGCGATTGGAACCTGTTGAGGTAGGGATCTTACCATCGTATCTTTTATTTGTGCATCATACGGGGTGGGTGTTCTATTTTTTATGTGAAACAATTTTGAACCAGTTTAAATGAAGACAATAATTGGTTAAAGAACAGGGTTGGGAAGTTTGAGATTGATGTTACTTTATATCCTGTGTCATTATTTTGTGAATTGAATGAGCTTCTACCTATTGAAAATCACGGTCGTTGGGGGACTTTGCTTATGAAATTCAGTGTTTCCCTCTCCTTCTAGATTTTATTATGGGTGGAAACCTTGTGGAATGTTGGAATTGGTAAATCACGTAAAGTTGGCTGTTTAAAATCTGGAACCCTTGTGTGATCACCCCGGTTAAACAAAATGGAATAATGAACATGTGGGTGTTGTCTTGGTTACAAGGAATGTGTTGGGGGTGTTTTGTGGGTATTTGGGGATCGGGTGAACAGTATGGATGCAATTGACTTGGTTGTGTGTTGGTGTGAATGTTATGATGGTGATGGGCAGCGGGTCTGCAATAAATGGTATTAAAGGGGTGATGATGTGCGGGTTCGGTGTGGTTGTGGTTATGGTGGTTGGCAGCGGGGCTGCAGGGATGAGTTAGAATGTGAATGGGCTATGGGTTGTGAATATTAAATAAAAGTGGAAGAGTTACTGAATGGTGGGACGTGCTAATGAAACGAAAATAATAATCAATGGGGTTGGTTGGTTGATAAGAGGGACTTTGTTGTACTGAATATGTTTTTCCTAACTTGTTTTGTGGATGGCCGATATATGTTTTATGAACGATTGGTGTGGTTGGTTGTGGATAGTTTCCCAGTAGTTAAGGAACAAATGAACTATTTCTGCTGAAATTTGAAAACCTAAAGGTGGTTGGGTTTGTTTGTTGTATGCATGCTTTGTAGTAGCAGTGCCGAGGCACGTGCTTAGTTTCTCTTTTTAGAATCCATAGGATGGGCTGTGTGGTTGGTATATATATATATATATATGTATATTTTTTGTTTTATCACACCCCACCCAAGTTGAAAACTTAGTTCCGAACACTCCCATTTCATGGGAGAGGGTGTTTTTCCCTTAGTTACTAGCTCTTTCCTGCTCTTTCTCCCCTAGGCTGTGATGGCTTGAGACGACCTTACACCTAATACTCTTTGGTTTGGTTTCGATTGGGGTGGTTTTATCCCAAGACTCTTCGGGCAGGTTCTACTATTTCCCAAGAATCTTCCGGATGAGGCCCAGGTGTGTGCGGGCGGGATATGTGGTTGTGAGGCCCAGGTGTGTGTGGGCGGGATACGTGGTTGTGAGGCCTAGGTGTGTTGGGGCGGGATACGTGGTTGTGAGGCCCAGGTGTGTGCCTGCAGGATACATGGTTGTGAGGCCGAGGTGTGTGCGGGCGGGATACGTGGTTGTGAGGCCCAGGCGTGTGCGGGCTGGGAGAGTGTGGCAGCGTCAGGACGTTCGTCGTTAGGAAGAGAAGCTAACTAAAGGGAAATGGTTTGGGGTACCCAATAATCTTGATACATATATAAAAATACCTTTTGTGATTGTTTTTTTGGAGAGTGTGGCTGATGAGGTTGGGTGGATAGAATTCCTTTCTAGGTTTCTTCTGTTTTTCTCACGGGACATTAGGATGTCTCCCCACTTGTGCATGATAGCTTTAGGTTTACCTACTGAGTATACTTGTATGCTCACCCTACGTTTACTTTCAGGTTTCCAGGAGGACTACCAGGGCCGTGCGGGACCCTACTAGTCGGACAGTTGGTGTTGTTTCTGTTGATGTACCTTGTTTTATTTTGGTATTTTACTTTGAGCTTTCTTGTACTTGTACCTTGTTATAAAATTGTTTAAACATGCATGTGGGATTGGTTTGGGTTTATTTCTATACACTTGTTCTTTTTCCTTTTTGGTGGTTGACTTGTCCTATTTCCCTATCCTAAATAATAAAAAGGGTAATGCCTCCCATATTTGTGAAAACACATACTCTTGGTGCTAGTCGCCACCCCGGGGCCTACTAGAGGCGGGACTCAGGGGTCATTATCTCCCTTTCACCATTGCTAGCTTAGGAGGGGCATCTTTGGTGGGAGGGGGTCATGAAAGAATGGTATCAGAGATTATGGTTGAGAGATAGGATGGAGTCTGGAGTTAGGCATAGTAAGGATTGCATGGGATGGTAGGGCGACAATGTTAGTTAATCTTAGTGCGTTACATAGGCCAGGGAAGACCAACTAGGACCCGATATTTTAGGCCCCCCCATGATCTGATGCAAGGACTCTGAGCCTACTGAACGACCATGTGAGACTACATTCACTGCATGGTAGAGACCCTAGGGAAGGTACATGCATCATCATAATTGTGTTTTACATGATTTGGTCATTCTGGGAAACAAATTAAAATAAAATGATAAAATGAAACCTTGCATTTTTCCTTACTACATGATATTAGGTGATCATTGTTTACCGTACAGCTATGTCACCTGTACGTTATCCCCGGGTGGCTCAGATGGACGAGGCCCAGCAGATTCAGGTGGTCGATCAGTTGAGGATTGACCGAGAGGAGGAAGATAGCGAGTGGCAGAATACTCTTCGTTCATTCCAGCGGCAGACCCTCAAGAAGTAAGAGGGTAGTACTTCGGATACAGAGACAGAGGGGTGTCTTGAGGAGCTAGGGATCGCTTTTACCTTGATCCGTTCTCCGAGGGAGTACTGGGTTCCCCTAGCAGTCAGTCAGCTGAGAGGTGCGGCGCGACAGTGGTGGACGCTCTACCTCGGAGAGAGGACAGAGGCAGAGGTTCCATGGGCTGACTTTGAGAAGGAATTCTGAGTGGAATTACTTCCTTCCATGATCATGGCGGAGAAGCGGAAGGAGTTACTCTCCCTTCAGCAGGGGAGTATGACGGTACGAGAGCTGTGGATCAAGTTCCAAGATCTCCTGCGCTTTGCTCTAGATCACTTTCCGGATGAGGAGTATCAGGAAAGACGTTTGGAGGAGGCGCTCTATCCTTCACTCCAGTATGCTTTCAACCCCTTCACCCTTCCAAAATACTTGGCAGTACAGAAGAAGGAAGAGGTTTTAGAGAGGATGCACTCGCTGGGAGGTGCACCCCGAGTTGGGATCCAGCCGGTCTCGTCGAAGGGGAAGGCAGTCAACAGTAGGTCTCCTGTGACGGGACCTTCCAGGTTCAGGCCAGTGGGGAGAAGGCCCCAACCATTCCAGTTAATATCATCGGGTCCTCATCCCTTTCCCACAAGCCCAGGACCGAGGTATTTTTCCTGTGGAGGTTTCGGGCACGTTCAGAGTTGGTGCCCGGCCTGAGCTCAGTACGGTGGAGGTGGGCAGGTTCAGCGCCCACCTCAGTAGTACCAGTTGCCGGAGAGGACCTTCCAGCAGCAGTAGGACCATGCTCCTCCATGGGAAGACTTTTCGGGAGGGATCTGACCTCAGGGTGCTCCTCAGGGACCTCGACCAGGGCATGGTCGGTGAGGTGGATGACATTAGAGAGGCAGAGGAGTTGGGTGTGGAGAGTTGCACGCAGCAGAGTTAACAGCTCCAGCAGAACCAGATGTGGTGCGAGGTACGATTTGTTTGTTCATAACTCTTGTTTATTCTTTGTTCGACTCAAGAGCTTCGCACTCTTTCGTTGCACCTGGTGTAGCCCATGATTTGGGACTAGAGATAGAGAGACGTTTCGTACCACTGGTGATGAATACACCAGGTGGAGGCCAAACTAGCGTATCTTGTGTTTGCCGGGGATGTGGGCTGACATTGGTACCACATCGATCTAGTGGGGATCTTCTTCTATTACAAATGCCGCCATACGATGTCATCTTGGGCATCGACTGGTTGTTTTCTGTTAGTGTCGCATGTATCTATTGTTGGCGAGAGGATCTATCAGGTGGGAAGCCGGCATGTGGAGCCTCTCCTTTCCTTGTTAGGTGGGATATCAGTGGTTCCGGATGATACAGAGATTATGGATGCCCCAGAGGTTGTTATGGAGTTCCTCGATGTTTTTCTTGAGCAGGTTGTGACTCTACCCCCCCCCCCCCCCGATGTGACGTTCAGTTCGAGATAGACTTACAGCCTGGTGCCCGTCCGATTTCGATTCCCCTTATCGGATGGTACCTTCGGAGTTGTGGGAGTTTCAGATTCAGATTGACGATTTGATGGAGAAAGGTTTTGTTCGACCCAACGTATCACCATGGGGTGCTCCATTTTTGTTCGTGAAGAAGGCATATGGTTGTCTCAGGCTATGGATAGACTACCAAAGGTTGAACCAGGAAACAGTTATGAACCATTACCCCCTTCCAAGTATATATGATCTCTTCGACCAACTGAGGGGAGCAGGTTGGTTTTCCAATATTGATCTACGATCTGGATATCATCAGCTGGGGGTGAATGATAGTGACATCTCGAAGATGGCTTTCAGGTGAAGGTATGGGCACTTCGAGTTTGTAGTGATTCCGTTTGGAGTTACGAATGCACCGGCTGTGTTCATGGGACTTATGAACTTTTTCATCTGAGAGATTCTGGACCGATTCATCGTTGTGTTTATCGATGACATCCTGATCTACTCAAGATAAGAGGAGGAGCACATCGAGCATCTCAGGGCAGTCTTGGAAGTCCTTCGACACCACCAGCTTTACAGGAAATTGTTGAAGTGTAAGTTCTTGACACAAGAAGTACACGTCCTTGGGCATGTGGTGTCTCGGCATGGAGTGTCAGTGGACCCATCGAAGGTGGATACAGTTGATTGTTAGGAAGCACCCAAGAGCGTGGCAGAAGTTCATAGTTTCATGTGGTTAGCAGGTTACTATCGGAGGATCATGGGTACAACACTTGCCTTTAGTAGAATTTTCCTACAATAACAGCTTCCAATCTACTATTGGCATGGTAACGTTTGAGGTGTTGTATGGAAGGACATGTCGTTCACCCATTTGCTGGGCATAGATTGGTGAGACAGGTGCTCTTGGGCCAGAGGTAGTGCAGAGCACCACAGAGAAAGTCCAGCTTGTACGTGAGATGATGAAAGTGGCTCAGCACCGACAGATTTCTTATGATGATCGTCGGAGGAGTCCCTTGGAGTTCGAGGTGGGGGATCATGTGTTCTTGAAGGTTTCCCCTTGACAGGGGCTGTGGAGGATTGGGAAGGAGAGCAAGCTCTCACCTAGGTTCATCAGACATTTTGAGTTGTTGAGGCGAGTCGGCGAGGTGGCATATCAGCTGGACCTACCACCTCAGTTGGAGAATGTTCATGATGTCTTCCACGTCTCCCAGCTTCGTCGGTACTTACATGACAAATCCCACGTTATTGACTGGGGAGAGTTAGATATGTGAGACGACGCGACCTTCAAGGAACGACCAGTCAGAATCGAAGATCGTAATGAAAAGGTGCTCTGTGGACGAACCATTCCCTTGGTTCATGTGTTGTGGAGGCATGGAGGCCTTGAGGAGAGAACTTGGGACTGGGAGACCCATATGCATGCTCAGTACATTGAGTTGTTTTGAATTTTTTTCCCTTGTTCTTCTGAGCTTTGTGTGGATGTTTTACTCTGTACCTTTGATATATGGAATGCAGATCTTGTCAGTTGTGAGACCTTTTGTTTCATTGTTCCTTGGTAATGTGTAACATGTCTGGATGTGTGGGAAAGGGAAAAACCTGACACTTAATCGAGACACATTAATGCGGATGCGATTGAACCCGTGTGGGCGAGTCAGTGCTGCCTAAAGTGGGTAATATCTCTACATAGGTAAAGGAATTTTACAAACCCACGTGTTCGGGTAGTGTGTTGGTTGTGTGGTGTTGGGGTTAGTGCGAGTTGAAGAATCCTAATGTATGAAAGTGGGAAGACCCAATTCTTAATCAAGACACATTAATGAGGATGCAATTAAACCCGTGCAGGAGAGTCAGTTCCACCTAAAGCGGATAATATAGCGACATAGGAGAAGGAATTCCTAACACATATGATTAGGGTTGTTGGTTGGGTTCCTGTTATAACGAGAACCCTAATAGGTATCTTGACGGGTTCCTCTGGGTTGGTTTTTGAATTCTCGGGGACGATATTATTTTAAGAGGTATTGGATGTAATGGCCCGGACCTCTCCGGCCCATTCCTTTCTCAAAAATAAGGTCACGATGTTTTCTGGAGGGTAAAATGGACTTTTCCAACACTTTCCAGAATGTTGAAACTAGACGCCGTGTAGTTTGAGTACACGCTGTGTTCCCCCTTTCTGGGTTTACACCGTGTTGAAGGCTGTGTCCTTGCTGTGTGGAATAATGGGTGCACACAGTGTAGCCCTTCCCCGCATATGCATTACCATTCAACGGCCATGTACCATGTTGGAGCTGTGTCCTTGCCATGTGCAATGAATGATTACACGTCGTGTGTCTAAACTACATGCCATGTATTCTTTCCCCGCGTATGCGTTACCGTCAAACCGTGTGTTGACTAGTCAATAGCCGCGGAGCCGTGTTGGAAGCCACGTGGAGGCCGTGTGAAATAACTGAGTACACTCCGTGTACCATAAAGTACACGCCATGTACTTTTACTTTTCACGCCTATAAATGGAGTGGTCCCCTCCTCCTTTCAACTCACACCTCTCCTCCCCCTTCTCTTAGAAGAGCTCTCCCAAGATACTTGAAGCCTCTTTCTTCCATATCTTCTTCATCTGAGCTCCGATTTACGATCTGTCAGCGGCCACAGGATCGTAACAATGAGACGGAACGTCCGATCTTGGATCCATTGACTTTCCTTCAGCCTTTTATTTCCGACTTCCACCCGAGGAGGTTTTTCCGGGACCCGACAGAAGTGACGGATTCCGACGGACGTCTTCTAAGGTTGATCCGGGGGAGGGTTGTGCTTGGAACCTGTTGAGGTAGGGATCTTACCTTCGTCTCTTTAATTTGTTCATCATGTGGGGTGGGTGTTATATTGTTTACGTGAAACACTTTTGAACCTATTTAAATGAAGATAATAACTGGTTAAAGAACGGGGTTGGGAAGTTTGAGATTACTGTTACATTATATCTTGGGTAATTATGTTCTGAATTGAAGGAGCTTATACCTACTAAATATCACGGTAGTTGGGGGCCTTTGCATACACAATTAAATGTTTCCCTATCCTTCTAGATTTTCTTATGGGTGGAAACCTTGTGGAATGTGGGAATTGGTTAATCACATAAAAATGGCTGTTTAAAATCTGGAACCCTTCTGTGAACACCCCGGTTAAAAAAATGGAATAATGAACATGTGGGTGCTGGCTTGGTTATGAGGCATGTGTTGGGGGTGTTTTGCGGGTTGTTGTGGATCAGGTGAACAATAGGGTTGTGGTTGACTTGGTTGTGGGTTGGCGTGAATGTTATGATGGTGATGGGCAGCGGGGCTGCAATAAATGGTATTAAAGGGATGATGATGTGTAGGTTTTGTGTGGTTGTGGTTATGGTGGTTGGTAGCAGGGCTGCAGGGATGTGTTTGAATGTGAACGGGCTATGGGTTGTGAATATTAAATAAAAGTGGAAGAGTTAATGAATGGTGGGGCGTGGTAATGAAACGGAAATAATAATCAATGGGGTTGGTTGGATGATAAGAGGGACTTTGTTGTGCTGCATATGTTTTTCCTAACATGTTTTGTGGATGGAAGGAATATGTTTTACGAATGATTGGTGTGGATGGTTGTGGATAGTTTCCCAGTAGTTAAGGAACAAATGAACTATTTCTGCTGAAATGTGAAAACCTAAAGGGGGTTGGGTTTGTTTGTTGTATGCATGATTCGTAGTAGCAGTGCCGAGGCACGTGCTCAGTTTCTCTTTTTAGAAGTCATAGGTTGGTCTATGTGGTTGGTATATATATATATATACATATATATATCTGTATCTTTTTTGTTTTATCGCACCCCACCAATGTTGAGCACTTAGTGCCGAACACTCCCATTTCATGGGAGAGGGTGTTTTTCCCTTAGTTACTAGCTTCTTCCTGCTCCTTCTCCCCTAGGCTATGATGGCTTGAGGAGACCTTACACCTAAGACTCCTCGAGTAGGTTTCGATTGCGGTGGTTTTAGCCCAAGACTCTTCGAGCAGGTTCTACTGTTTCCCAAGAATCATCGGGATAAGGCACATGTGTGTGTGGGCGGGATACGTGGTTGTGAGGCCCAGGTGTGTGCGGGTGGGATACGTGGTTCTGAGGCTCAGGTGTGTGCGGGAGGGATACGAGGTTGTGAGGCCCAGGTGTGAGCGGGCGAGATATGTGGTTGTGAGGCCCAGGTGTGTGCGGGCGGGATACGTGTTTCTGAGGACCAGGTGTGTGCAGGCCGGGAGAGTGTGGCAGCGTCAGGACGTTCGTAGTTAGGAAGAGCAGCTAACTAAAGGGAAATGGTGTGGGGTACCCAATACTCATGTTTCATATATACTTATACCTGTTGTGCTTGTGTTTTTGGTGAGTGTGGCTGGTGAGGTTGGGTGGATAGAATTCCTTGCTAGGTTTCTTCTGTTGTTCTAACGGGACATTAGGATGTCTCCCCACTTGTGCACGAGAGCTTTAGGTTTCCATACTGAGTATACTTGTAAGCTCACCCGACATTTACATTCAGGTTTCCAGGAGGACTTCCAGGGCCGTGCAGGACCCTAATAGTCAGACAGTTGGAGTTGTTGATGTTGATGTACCTTGTTTTCTTTTGGTATTGTACTTTGAGCTTTCTTGTAATTGTACCTTGTTGTAAATTTGTTTAAACATGCATGTGGGCTTGCATTGGGTTTATTTCTATACACTTGTTCTTTTTCCTTTTTGGTGGTTGACTTGTCCTATTTCCTGATCCTAAATAATAAAAAGGATAATGCCTCCCATATTTGAGAAAACTCATACCCTTGATTCTAGTCGGCACCCGATGCCTACTGGAGGCCGGACTTGGGGGTCAGTATCTCCCTTTCACCATTTCCAGCTCAGGAGGGGCATCTTTGGTGGGAGGGGGTCATGACAGGAAATATATGTGAATTCTCATTTGTATTTGATAAGAATGGTGGAATTTGGTATAAAGATAGATCTATTTGATCGAGTTCACACCTGAGCCTCATATATCATGAGTAAAATTGATTCTTTTATAGTTTAAATACTTTTCATACTTACATGCATCCAAATATTCACATTTGTGGTTAATTATTTAAATAATCACGCTTTAAAACATTGTGGTCGAATAATTGTGTACTTTGGTTGACAAAGATAGTTACTATAAAGTGTTATAGTGTTATTCAAACAGTTTTAAAGATATGTAATTAATATTTATTACATACAATATAGAATAATTTGATGTTAATTGTGTCTTTTCGAAAATGTTTTGGATGATATTGGAATGATTTTTAGATATGATTTCACACATTATTGTATATCATATAACATACGAATAAATGGAATAATTTATTTAATGTTTTTTTTAAAATTGTTTAATTGAGGGAGATACAACCTAAAGAAATATTTATATATCATATATTTATTGGTTTTATATCATCTTTTAATAAAATTTTGATTTTCATGCATTGGGTTGATTTATATGTGTCTACTAGACACCCAATCCATTTTTCTCCTGTTATGTAAATTAAAAAAACTAATTCACTATAAGATATGATAAGTGAATAAATGGTTTTTATTCAATTATAAATTCATTAACTAGATATAGTTGTTTTTATGTGTTTGAATGTATGAATAAATGAAAAAAAATCAAGGGTAATCCTTAAGTGTTAGTATAATTTTCATCTATATGACAATAGTGTCCTTGGATTAAAATCCATATTCGTGGATCATATACCCTGTATTGTTACTATCTTTTAACATCATCATACACTATGGATGATTTAGTAGATCATTGAAGATGGTTGGATCCCTCCTGTGTGATGAGTGTTTCAATTCATCTTGAAAATACTTCGATAGGCGGGACATTATTCTACTCTCACTTAATGATCTCTCTCAAAACCATTTTCTAGTGTTCAATGAAAATGAAATGGATTCTATTAAGTATAATACACCTACATTATTGTAAATTTTCAATTACATTGTTATTCACAATTTAATGTTGTATGATCAACATATTTAGTGTTTAATTTCTTCTTTAATTTATAATAAGAGTTATTATTTTCATATGAACCCTAAGATATTTATTCTAATATTACACTTTTTTCTATCTTTGTGCGTTATTATTATAATGAAATTGGATAAATTTAACATTTTGAATAATATAGGAGGCTAAATCTAGTAAATATTAGGAATAGTTATCTATTACCCTTTACCGAAGACTCGTTTGATCAATTAAATGGGAGTGGTTTATAATGAAAAGAAAAATATTTGATTATAATATTATTATCTTAGAGTTAATGAATCATATATATTAAAAACTATATTCATTATTATCTATGTTGATTATATATTTTTTTGATTCCTTTTGGCCAACATAACCCTAATAGAGTGTTTATGGAATTTGTGTACCAGATATTGTCATAGTTTCTTGATACCTTTGTTGGGGTATTTTTGAATGATATTGTGGTTTATTTAGGATCTGACCTTAATCTTAAACACCATATGAACCTTATTTTGGAAACCATGATGGGACAATACATTTATAGGAATCCATCAATTTGAAATTTCTATATTTGAGAGATGTATTCTGAGGTTATATTATTTTTTAAATTGGAATTTCATGTGTTCATGAAAAGTTGAATGTTTTCATGTTATTTGAATATACATAGAATGAATTTGAGATATGGAACTTCTTATAAATAAATGGAATTTATTGGGGGGTTTTAATGGAT
Organism: Viscum album; assembly: GCA_963277665.1. Lineage (NCBI taxonomy): Eukaryota > Viridiplantae > Streptophyta > Magnoliopsida > Santalales > Viscaceae > Viscum > Viscum album. Next base: position 1,722,922,365 of record OY728163.1, read on the forward strand.
TTCTCCAAAATGGTATAACATTATAATTCTATTACTATGAAAGGGGTCTAATTCTATTGGTATTGATTAGGTTCAATTATCATTTGATGAGTTTAAAATGAATCTGACATCATCTACTACAATGATATTATCCTAATCTATTAAGGTCTATATTTATTGTGATGCATATGTTTTTATTACATGTTTTTTGATTATGAAAGATGACCATGTTATAGAATAAGGTTATATATATCCATTTGAAGATAAGAAGTGTTTCCCAAATAATGAAATCGAACTTGTTGTTGTTAGGAATGTTTTGGAAGTTATAACATTTCAGTGTGTGAATAATGGAATTTTCGTGTCTCACATTCTAGATATGTATCTTTTATAATAATGAGATGATCCACTAGTAGTGGTAATGTGTGGAGTACATATGAATGTTTGAAATTAACATTTATGACACCCATATGAAGGGAAATTTTATTTCCATTACTCTTAGTTCAAGATTCCCTTATCAGGATGTCCTGGATACCAAAGAGGAGTGTATCATTATTTTCATCTTCAATCAGTTACAAATGGACCTGAAGAAGGATGATTCTGTAATTTTTCTTAGCAGTGCTAAGTTTGAATTATCTCTTCCTTTATATAATCATCATGACCATCAACTTGATAGATTATTTAGCGGAGCCATAGAATCTTTATGTGTTAGAGATACCATTATATTTTTTTCACTCCCCTCTATAGGAATTATTCACATTGGGATTTAGTTCATAATCAATTCATTTTTAAATAACACTATGTTTCATTGTCTTCCTAGTTTTTTATGGGTCATTCACACCTGAACCCCACTAATTTATTCAGAAATGAATTTACAATTCCAAGTACTCGGTATGTAGAATTAATTTTCTAACTATGTGTCACACTATTGCACATTCATTAAGTTTAATAGTGAACACCAAAATCCATATGTACTACTCCACCCACTTTGTGAGACAATATGGAAATGGTACATGGTGTCTATGAAATTTATCATCGGATATCACTAGACTCCACCAATAAATAATGGTATATGGGAGTTGATTTATCTGTTGGAATAATCAACTCTCTTCATTCTGATTAAGGTCACCATAAAGGTTGATGATACATTTATGTTTTATTTATATGATAATATGAGTTTTTAGGGGGGAGGGGGTTTTCATCCATTATCATTTATAGTGATCCTAGTTTTACCCCTTGTTTTGAAGAAGTCTCCAAGAGGTTATGGGGATTGATGTTAGGTCGAGTATATATTATAATCCATAAAAGGAAAACTATACATATCATGCCATTCAACTTATTAAGTGAATACTATTTCCCTTCAATTTTTTTTATCATTGGATAACCATTATGGGGTGGAAATGTTTTCTTATAATAAAATCTTCTAGTAATATATCTGGATGGAACCGTTTATCATTTTTATGGCCACCTTTATCAGTTAGTTGCTTGTTTCTCAGATTTGGTTACGACCTCTCTCTTGGTACCATGTTTAATTTAAGAAAATATCATTGAGGATCCATTCAATATGATGATTCTTGTTCATATATCATAGTTAAATTAAATATAATGTAGATCATTAAATATTTTCTTTGGATTTTTCCATTGGTGGCCAAGTCTTCTTGAATGTTTCTTGTCATTTAAAACCATATTTTATTGAGAAACATGATATTTTGTTTTTGAAAAATTTGGGACCATATGCGATCACTGTTAATGTCGAATAGTTGACTTACCTGTTGGAATTAACTTATTAGTTGATAGTCAGTCATTATTTTTTCTCATAACACAACTGAAGAAGTATTATCCAAATCCAACCAATGTTTTTGTATTTAGAGAATATAGAGTTGGAACCAATTGTAGGTATTGTTGAAAAACCAATGTAGAAATTGTTTTCATAAATTTATATTATACATGGTAAGTAGATTTCATTTTTTAATGAGTTATAGAGCAATATTTCAAATACTCACGAGACATGAGTGTGTGAATAATTAGAATGGAAGGTGTGGCCACAAAACTTTCCATAGTGTGTATATTTTTCATTACATCATTGGAACATAAAATCCAATAGTAGAGATAATTTTGAAATAAATTTTTTATTATTCATGTATAATATATTTAAGTAGTTATATTTCATGTTTTGGAGGATTTGGAGGACTCTTAGTGGGGATTCATGGTTCCTCAGTCTTCTTTGTGGGCTATAGTAGGCTAATAACTACTCTGTGTGATCCACTACTTGAAAGAAACACTATTCTGGCATTTTAAACCATTTTTATAATCCATATTTACATTTTAATATGGTATAACAATGGTTCTAAGAAACATGGGGACATTTATTAATATTATTATATACTAATAATTTTAACTGAATCTATTTTTTAGATCACAATGTAATTTTGAATACCAATGGTTATAATGAATAATCAGTATTGGGTTTCCTCCCTATCCTGCACGACGAACGCATATAGATTCTCTAAAAAATCAACACAGAAACCTATATATGATATACCTGTCATAATAAATAATCCAGGAATCACATATATTGTATAATTATTTTTTATCCAATGTATAAATATATCAAATGTTTTCAATCCATTCAAAATACTATTGAAAACATATACATGAAAGAATTTAAATTTATATATTTAATCCCTATCATTATAATTTTATCCAAACATTCAACTACAAAATATTGGGCTTAAATAAATCCCAAATCACTATCAATTCCATCGTAATAATCAATTTCATTATAGATATTCTCACTAGTATCTTCTACTTCAGCATCATCATCATCCCCATTACATGGAGTGTTATCACCTAAACTACCACTACGAACATCATTTCCATCCATAATTGAATCATATAATGATAATATTGTTTATATATAAGAATTAAAACCCGTAGAATACTCTTATAAAAGTGATTTAAATAAATCAGTTATAGAATTCAAAAACCACTCAATTACTTTTTTACCGTATTTAAACTCCAGTATAGCTATTTTATGGCCTCATTTTCTACTGAATGCATTTGTTGAAACATGGTTAATTTAGAACATTAATACATTCTCAATTATGTCTAATAACTAGTAGAGATGATGCTCTTCCCAGGATGAGATCAAACACTCTCCTGGTTCCCCTCACATTATATTTATATGAAGTGATCATTTGAAAGTTATTTTTCACCTTATTTTCGGTCTAGAGAATCCATCGATAATCATTTAAATTGTGAGTAACATATTAAATTTTGAATTAGGCATAAAAAGTTTAAATAAAAATAGTATGAATAAAAAAAATAATGTTTTTTACATTTAAAACACATCATTCCTCTTATACAAAAAAAACAATTTTTTTAGGCTCATAAACATCAATTCAAAGTGTTTTATATATAAATAACAGTAATAATAATAATTCCTCATTATTAAATAATATTAAACTCACAAAAAATTATTTCATTCTAAAATATATTATACGGTCAGAAACCAATGTAAATTCAATTAAATTTCATGAAATTTCATAACATTGGTATATAATATTTTTAATAGTTTAATTAATTTTTTTACTGAGTCAGGTTGGGTTGCATTTTCAATTATGTTTTAATATTATTATCCATTGTGGTTTAAATTTCACCAGGATTAATTTATTTTGGGTTTTTGAATGATTTTTTTGGAAGGTTTCAATTTTATATACGAATATTAAATAACTGTGGTTCATGTCTAATCAGTTTGGTTAAATAGTGGCCAATTTTGGTGGTTTTTTTATATGAATTAATTTTTTATTCAATTTTATCTAGTCTTCAATAGTTAATTTTTGTATGTGTAAGTTGGTTTCACATTCATTATGTTTGAATTTAATTAATTTAAATAAAATTATTTAGTTTGATCGTAAATGATCATGGTTTATATTGTTTTTTTATCGAGATTGTTTTTTGGAATTTAATTTTATCTTGTCTAGTATCATTCATATATATTAAATGGTTTTACAAATAATCCACTCAATATGAGTCAGTTCACCTACCTTTCATTCATTTCTTAATGATCTAATAAATCTAATTTTCAATTCATTTACTTCTAATATATATGGTTTATATTGTTACACTTTCATTCAATTAACATTAATATTTTTCTACTCAACATGATTCAGTTTTTGGTTCCCTAGTTTTTGTTGAATTATTTCCAAATTTTTTAATTATGTTCGGGTCCAGACAATATTCTCAATTATGTTTAATTGGGTAGTTTTATATTACATAAGGGATTTTATATTTTTTTCAGTAGTTTGGTTTCATTCCATTTTAAATAATTAATCTCTATATTGTATGGTTCAATATTTTATTTATATTTATTTTTGTTTCATTGAATTTATTTTATAATGGGTTTAAATTAATTTGATTTGTTCATATTAGATTATAAAATGTATATGTAGTTCGATTTTAATAAATTATATTTGGATTTAAAGGGGACCAATCTATTAGGGACATGATTATTTAGAGTGTTATATTATTTTTGATTATATTCCATTTATTGTCTTTAAATTATATTTAGTTCTAATTAATAACTATTTGGTTAAAATCATTTTTCTGGTGTCTAGATAAGATATGTTAGTCATAAAAATTACACGGGGCCTCTCATTATCCTACATTTTACACCTCCCCAATGTGAGTATGTACCTCATATGGCCCTTATTATATAAATGTATTTTTGAAAAAACTGAGAAAATAATAAATTGAATAAAAGAAATATGATTTTTTTTCAATAAAACCATCGAATATGAAGAGTAACTAAAAAACATTAATCACCCTATAAATGTTCAATTTTTAGTACTGTGTAGTTGGTCATAAAGTTATTATTGTTAGACCCTCTAATGTAGTTGTATATAAAATATTCCAACCAATAAATAAATAATGATTATTTCATCTCCACAATTCCCAAACATCCATGTACCATGTAACTACCATTTCTTGATAAGAAGGTATGTAAAACCAATGTTTTGAAGAAAATGATCATTTGAGAAAACAATTATAGATTTCTATAAAAAAATTTATGACCCATATCTAATACCAAAAATTCACTTTAATTTCATTAAAATATTTTTCCCTTAGACATGTTGAATTTTAATGATATTCTTATTGTTGGATAACACCACCATGAAACATCTATTGTTTATTAAATTATTACTCGTCATTAGGTTATCATCATTGTAATCTATATTGATTTCCGTTTTATGGTTATAGAATTTGTGAATTTTGGTTCACCAATATTAAATTACAGATAAACCCACTGAATAAGAAAAAATTACAGTAGTAGAATTTATATTCATTTTAGAAAATAAATGGGAGTTGACATAATCTAAAACAGATATAAACCGAAAGAAAATCTATAAAGATCATTACACTCAAATAGTCTAATTTAATATTCTCTACTAGTTTCCTATTTATGGTATTAATATTATATTTCATTATTTGTGTCATTAACATGTTTTTGAGTAAACTTTTTTGGAGAAAATTAATCAAATCATTGGTGGATAAGATAATAAAATAGTGGTAGCATAGTCCTGGTAGGATTAATCATAAATCTATTATGATAAATCAAAGGATATTAAAGTCTTATACAAGTATTAGATAATAAATTACATGATGATGGAGGTAGAGGTGAAAACACCCCTGGTGGATCAAGTGGAGGAGGAAAAATAATTGTAGATTGTATGTCTATAAGAAGGTTTGTGTATGGACCAATATTATTGGTTCTATATGTGGCTCTAGTTTCAGAACCACTTTATTTTCCATGTTATTGACCCCAATATGTAGGTTGAGTATATTTCTGTTATGGTTAAGATGAATTTTTCTAGGTGAAATTTCGTGAATAATAAGAACAAAGAATTAAATTCGAAATGGATTATATATATTACAATTATTATAATCACTATGGGACCCATAGGAGATATCCCTAAACAATGTATTTATTGATAATTTTCTTTCAATATCTTCCTATGAATTTATTGAATTTATTATATAATCAATTTAATAATGAAATGTACTTTTTTGAAAAAAAAAACAAATATTATGCATATAATTTAGATGTCAAACATGACTTCAAAAATATAATAACATCCTATTGAATAAACATGTCATAAAAAAATAAAAACATTGTTTAATATTTTTAGCATTTACAACTAGTTGGAAAGTAATGTTTAATGATGATTATTTAAGAACATGTTTTTGAAATAGATATTTACAACCATTTTATAATAGTTTTTAAAAATAAATTTGAACCTAGTGTTCTAAATCTAATCAACTTTAATTAAATTTAAAAAATGGAATATATAATAAACATACCATGCTAGACTAAATATTAATTCATTTATTTACAATAATAATTATTTAAGAAAATCACTTCATGTTAAATAGAATGAAATATGGACATGTGTATTTTCTTTTATAAATTATCCAAAACTTCATTATGTTCCTAATCAATTATGGAAATTTGATAATTTTTTGTAATTAATTGAAATATTTTTTTCAATAATAATGGAGTCGTCAATGTTTTCAATTTCATCCCAACTATTTTAATCATATTTTGTAGGATTAATTCAATAATGACGTCATAATGAGATCTCAAATGTTCTTGCGCATTAATCCCATTCTTTTTACATAGATTCCAAAATATATATTTCTTCAGTAACCATGATGTGAGTCTTGAGAATAACTATAAATTCATATTCTTTAATAAATTCACTATGTTTCATTCTATAATCAATCCATTTCCATTTCATCATTGTTCCATGACCAAGAGAGTATCAGTCTAACAATAGTATATTATCAATAACTGTATATTAAGAAAAAAATTCATATTAATACAAAGTATCTAATACATTATCATAACAATATATTTCTATAGTTTACATTGAAAATTCCTAGAATCCATTAGTCTAGAGTAAGGGGTTATTATATAAAAATGGAATAACTTAAAAGGAATCAAATATCGACGAATTGAGTATTTTAAATTGTAATGGTAAAATAGATACATAGATAATTTTCACATAAATTTGAAAACATAAAATCCAATAATGTATTATTGTCGACGTCAGGTTTATTCCCTAAAGGATGTCCCTATATATCCATCGAAAAACATTTCTTCACATCATAAGGGATGGAAATATAATAAATGGTTGTGATATAATTCTGATTAAGTGTCTATGTATAGTGGATGTTATTGTGAATATATACGATATACACGGTATGGAAAGGAAAATAACTGAATCACATAACATTTGTTGCATAATTTAACCAATTAGAATAATATGGATTGAATAAATTCTGATCAATCAGTGTCATATAAATAATTACATGAGATTGAAACAAAAACATGAATATTATTAATAATTTAATAATCACATAGAACATCAATGACTAATCTCATAATGAGGGATTTCATAATTACCTAATTTATAACGATACCGACAAGTCCTCATTCTAAGACTTCATCTATAAATCGGTAAGGGTTCAACTAAAGATACAATATAGTTCTTTTATTGAGTCCAATCAATGAATTAAATGGATATATCAGGTCATTACCATCCCTTACTAAGTACAACTCATTCCACATATGTAAGCGGTAAAATATAATCAATATAAATTTCATATCAGAAAATCTAGCATAAAAAATGTTAAAACATTTCTCAATAAATAATCATAATCATAAATAATTACAAGTAATACAGATAATGGTATCAAAATATAGCATCACATTCAATGGATCATAACCATGAATATAAATAAATGTAACTATACCTTTAAAAAATAGTCTCAATGGAGTATAAGATAAAATGACTGCTATTTGTTTCTTTGAATATAATTTCTAACAAAATCCCAATAAAAAATTCTTGATAAAAATATCATTTTCACTTTGAAAATAATCATTCAGGCGTAAAATTTCACAAAAAAATATGAAAATAAATTTCATTGAAAATAACATCCGAAATTTTTAAATTTATCTTTTAAAAAATAATTGGTCCTAGTGGATGGAAATTCCATGCATTTTTTATAAGTTAATAAATAATATTTTCACATAATCAGTAAAAGGAAATCAAGGATTATTGGAAATAAACATGAAAATTCATTTAAATTTTTTAAATCATCTACATGTGTAATTTTTTTTATAATACATATTTTGGATAATATAAAAACAATTTTTATAGTAGTCTTAAAAAACATGGATTTAGTTGAAAAATTATTTCTGGGTAAAGAATGAAAAAATAGATAGTTTATTATAAAAATCTCCATTAATTTAGGTAAAAAGGTGAAAAATATTCACATTACATGAAATTGACATGAATAACCAGATAAGAAAATATATTAGGTTTAATATTTAAAAACCATATAATTCCCTCTTGGTATACTTAATCATAAATAATCCATAATATTGATTGGACTGTGAAATATACCGTCACCACTTTGGTATCATTTGAATAAAATGAACCATGAATCATATAAAATAAAATAAAACATTGTATATTTATAATATGAATGTAATAATTTTATAACATATCAAAATTGAATGTATATAAACAACAAAAAAACAACAATGTAGTGAATATACCATATATCTCATGGAAGTAAAAGTGAGACGAGAAACCCTTACCACAGGTCTAATTTTTATCATACATGTTTGAACCTCATATATAATAAATATAGGTTTATTATAAATATATTACAAAAATAAATTACAATATATCATACCTTATATGGTTTACTTATACTATTTTTCATCCATTAACTAAAATTTCATTTTTAACATCAGTGTTTCATTTGATTATTGCATCATTTTTTGTGATTGTTTAGGTCTAGTATTTTTGTTTCTTTACATAAATTATTATTCTGTCATCTGTAAACATTAATACATGATATAAATTTCATATATACTCTCATTATATGTATTTATATTAATCTATAAATTATAGAGATAGGTAATGCATTACACTATTCATATAGATGGTAGGTCGTACTTATGCAAGAACATTGTTCCATTTTTTCTCGACATATTTAATGAAAAGAAAATAAATATTAATTAATAAATATTGATTCATTATTATATAATCTGTATGATTTATATTAACAAATTCTATCCTTATTTCTATACATGTAAAACTGAAATGTGAAAAATTCAGCATCATAACAGTGATGCGATAATCCACAGTTATGCACGAGCGACATTGTTGTCTTTGAACATATTAAGAAATAACAACTTAGAATCCAAGATATATTTCATGAATTATGGTTTGTTAATAAATATCACATATTTTAATTATTTAAACTATAAAAACTTCCATGTAAAGCGTTTTTGAAAAATAAATCACATCACTTCAGGACGTAGTAGTCAGTTGTACCCACAAGTGATGTTATCGTATACCCACACATAATAGATGGTAATAATGTATATGTGATGTTATAATTCCATATGTATTAATATTTCTAAAAAACTTCTATAAATATGTAACATACATCATTATATCTAGTAGTGATAGGTGGTAATTGAAAATGGACTGCATTTGTTCACGAAGTAGTAGTCATCTATAGAGACGACTAATAGTATTTTTCCGACATTATAGAAGAGGATATGGATAATTATCATGATATTTTATAAATTAAATCTTAATATTTTTTAGATTCAACTATTATTTTATAATTATGAATAAATATAATTTCATTTATGTGGAAGAATCAATAAAATAAAAATTCATGATTAATAACATTAGCTCTTTTTCAGATGACCTCTTTATGTTTTCAAAAAAACCACCTTGTGATGGATTTATCATCAAACTAAGGCCTTTTGGAAATTGGTAGGGGATTATGGAAAGGATTTGGAAATGTATTGGCCATACCAGAATTTTTCAGTAGAATGATGAATAAAGGAGAGGGTGTGGCCTTTTATTTGTTGAGATGATCAAAAAAATGAACTTTTTAAAATAATAATGTGTATGATGGATCAAATGTGATTAAAATATCATAAAAATGGGATTGATTTGAATTTTAAAAAATAATCTAAATAAAATACTCAATTCATCTTTATGTGAAATTTTCAAACTCATTGATTTCCATATGATCAAAGTGCCAAAATTGGGGTAAAATATTTTAATACTATATTGGATAAAGCTATATCAATATATTAAACACAATAATAAAAATGTGTTTCAGAAAGATAAGTTTAAAAAAACATTTTAAAAAAATAAACAATATAATATTCAACTTGTAAAAAAATGTTTTAGGATATATTATAAATGTAGGAAAGACTTATAAGATATATTAAAATATTTCAGACATTTACATTAGGTGTGAATGTAGGGAATAACCTTGAAAAAGGTGTCCATGGTTTTATACGTACTATAATATATGTGTCCCCTTACTAAGAAATACCTCAATATAATTATTATAATTCCATTGTATTCCAGTCATCGTATGTCCTCGATACTATTATCATCATACATCATTATAGACATGGAATGCCTAGATCTGATGGATCAAATTCAACAATGTATTCCAATCCCCATAAGCCATCTATCATTACCAAAATCTGATTCAATGATTAAAAATGATAATAGTTATATAGGAATAAAAATGAATACAACTGTTCTTTAGAACATTTACTCTATAATGTACTACAATGACTAAGAATGATAAGTTCTTATAAAGAAATCATTTTACAAACGGAGTTGTAAATTCAATCGGATCCTAACTCTCCAAATGACTAGTTATTTATTGGTTACTCCTCGTGGTAGTATTTCTATTTATTTTCAAAGCCTCATATATCTATCACTACACATCCTAGAAATAACTGAATGTCCGATGTCATTTATTACACAATTACAATTCCTTTTTTCAGTTTTTTTCCATATAATAAAGTTCATATATTCTTATTATAAACATTTAGATAAGATGATTTAATTCCATATTAATTGAATATATGATAAATTTAGTGAGTGTTATTTCTATGTAACAGTATTTTGGTTAGTTTAATGGTGTTGAATTTTTTCAGACTCATAAACAAGAGATAAGTCTAACCCAAGATAAAAACATTTAATAGTCATATTTATCTAAAAGAATTTTATTCCAGAAGAACATATAATTTGATTCTTTTTATATTTAATACACTTGAAACATCTCTAAGTACTATGTGAAGTATGGATTTCTACAAAAAAAACTAAAAAAATTCAGAAATATAAAATTTTGTAAACATTATTTTCTGAAGATCCTTGTAATTTACAAAACTAATGTAATGGAAATGTAATAAGTATGCCTCCTATCTCTAGAATTTCCACCTTTTGGAAAAGAACAAAAAACAATACATAAATGAAAAATACAAAAAATGAAAAAGATATATCCCATTTAACTTTTAAAAAATATAACGATATAATTGATAAATCTCCTTTAGTTTATAACTCTTGTATGATATTATATAAGGTATTACTACATATCTCCATTACTATAGTATACCCCCTTTTAAGAAAATGAAATTCCATTCATAACATATTATTAATTTCTAGAAGACCCCCTTAATCGAATCTTCTTATAATTTAACTCACAAATTTTTTATGAAATGTTTATCCCCATTAATGTTTTTAAAAAATAATAAAAAAGTAACTATAGGATCAGAAAATGTTAAACGAGTAATAATAATGAAACAGTTTCTTATGAACTAAACAATTGTCCAGTGAATAATTGAATGAACATACATCCAAATTTATTTATAAAATACTCAACTGAAATGTACTTTTAGTATATGAGAATCACATTTATCAAGCATTCAAATTAGTTAATAAATTCATTGGTATTTACAAAATAAAATATTTATCATTTATTCAACAATTTATTTACAATGATCATCATATTTTTAATATATTCACATTATTTATCAAGCTTCACAATTTTTTATTCCATTACTCCATGCTTCGTGACTTCATTCATTGTTATTTTAATTTCATGAAAAATATATTTTTTTCTATTTACTAATATGGATCAATTCATATTCATATGTTCTAAGCCTACTATTCTCTAACTATATATAATGAATATTTTATTTTAGTACAATCACATCATCAGTGTGATCATCAGCTATGTCTCTAAACTCATTCATGTAATTCACTCAATCTGATATATCATTTGATAACACTTTAAAATAATCTTCCATTACAAATAAATATTTTTTACATTGAGAATTTTATAAAAATGAAACATAATGACACTATCCACTTAATTTTAACAGTTTACAATATGATAACGTGATAGTTTCAAAGTCTGATACTTTTCTTCTAATATTTTTGGATCTGCCTCAACCCTAATAACTTATTCAGTGAAAAGATTCAATGAATATTACTTCTCAATGATTATAGACTGAATTATATTAAATATTACAAAATGTTTTGAAAAAATATTTAATAGCATCGTTTAACCCGCATAATCATTATAATATCAAATCAATACAATTTTTTGAATTAGTTTCCTCTAATTTAGATGACCCTAATGATATTTTGGGGGTTTATATATTGATGATTTTATAGTAGGTTCCAATATTTCATCATCCTTATCCTTTATTTTTTTGATAAAGTCTTATAATTTGAAACTACTACAACACATACATTCATATTTGGATAATGGTTTACTGAAACATTTATCTATGACTGCTGATCGTATTCTTCTTTCTTTGGGGATGATTTTTCTTATTTCTATGTGGATGGAAATTCTTTTTCATCTTGTGGTGGTTTTATTGATATCCTTATAAGTCATTTGTCAAATCATACTTTAAATGTGAGGATTATTATAAAGAAGAAAATATCAATGATTTTTTTCCTTTTTTGGTTATCATACATTGTTTCTTCATCATCATCTTATTCATACTCTTCACCATATTTTTTCTATGTGCCTTTTCTTCTTATTATTTTTCCAATATTACTATTGTTCATATTATTATTAATAAATTTAAACATCATATCTTTCTAATTTCCATATTGATTAGTAAAATCCCATTCTTGTATTTTTCGAGACATAATAATTTTCTTTCTCATAATAATTTTGAACATATTTTGGAAACAATTCATTATGAATTTCATTCTCTTTTCCCTTATCCATTACTAAACAACAAAAAGATGCAATATTTGAATTTTTATCAAAAGAAAAGTATACATAAGGTATTATTTGATATATATGATATAATTCATAGATTATGTTTTTTATTCCTTATCAACATCCTATAATAAAAATTCACTTGTTCTTTATTATTATAATCTATTATTTTGTTTATTTATTTTCTCAACCTATTTTAGCTAATTTTATGTTGAGATTCTCAAGAAAATTTTCTCAGCTAGATCATTTCCAAACATTAGATCCTCTGGTTTCATTTTCAACTTATGATTTATGTGTTTTTTTTAAGACATAGACTAACTTTTTGTTTTCAATATTTTTTCCTTATCTAGAAGGGGTGATTTCTATTTTTTATTATTATTTAAAATTGCCAAATTATTTGATGGTTGCTGATGCGACACACATAGATATACCATTTCATAAATATTATCTTACATAGTATCATAGAAAATATTCATCGTTTAAGGAGTATCTTCATAAATAAAATAAATATTTTCATCCATCCGGTTTATTTGGTTTTCAAGATTGACAAGTTTCAAACCCATAATAAGTGACTAGTTTTGGAAATATAGAAACATAATGATAAATTAATTTATAGGAACATTATACATCAATTCTACTATAATGAAAAAAACATATCCATCTCAATTTTCTTCATGTTAACCAATTAATCCAATACAAAAATTTGATACTTTAAGAGTTTCCTTATCACCCTTCATGTATATTAATCACATCTTCATCCACAATTATAAAACCATAGTATTATGGGATAAATTATGAACCATTCTAAAAATCTTATAACATGGGAATAAAAATGATTCTGTATTAGTCTTCTCAAAAGATCATAATTTGTATAATAATTTCTGTGAATATAGATAATGGTATCCTTCCAATTGAATATGTACTAAATCTTAAAATATTTTGAATGAAATATCATATCTCTTCTCATACATAGTGAAATTAACTAGTTCCTTATCATCTTCTTTAAAAACATATAATATGAAAAAAAACCGTATGAAAATAATAAGGTACTACAAATCAAACTATTTTCACGGTTTCTCGACACATACATTTTCAAAAAAATTTAACGAAATAATAATTTTGAGAACCAAATCACATTTCTTTAAAAATTATTCTCTAAACATTTTGATTTTTTAAAACATGCATATTTTCAGAATCCTCCTTAGTCCTCATCTTAATGAGACTTGATATGTAGGTCGTTTAAACCCCAAAACTATTAAACTGATGATATTGAGAAGTGATAGGAGTCTATAACGAACAATATGAGAATCATATAGGACCATCAGGTTACCTATGTTTATATAGGCACTTTGTGGTGATGGTTCATATTCCAAAATCATTAATAAATTGATATCAAACCATTAACTAATTTCCTGAAATTTATTTAATCTAAGGTAGATTTAAATTATTATTTGATCTCTAAAAGTTGTAAAAAAAAATTGATCAAAACAAATTAAATTCCAAAAATAAAATTATTTAGTTTGAAAATATAATAATGATTTCAGACATAAAGTATAACCATTCATAAAAATGTATCAACTAAAGGATAAGTGAAAAACCCCAATGAAGGGTACCATTCCAATTGGAATGTTTTTTCAGTGTGAGTAACCTATTCATCCTAGTTTATTATTAAAAATAAACTATTATATATTTATCAAAAATATTACTATAGTTTTATTATAAAAATATTTTTGATATTTTTATTAAAATATTGTCCTAAAGGTCAGTAAAAAATTTTGAGTTTAAATTTTTTAGTTTAGATATTATTTATATAGGAAATAAATTTTCTATAAAATAATTATAAAATATTATTCTTGATAGTTTTATAAAAATTTTTGAGTCCAATGTTTTAATATTATATGACTATTAAAATTTATTAAATGTCTATAGGCCCCAAAACGTTAGTATGAAAACTAAACAATTTGGAAAACATTGATTTTCGAGAAAACAAATGTTTTTAGAAAACAAAAAATATTTGTAATACCCCTATGATGATGTGTATATTAATGTAATAATATTTGTAAAGATAATTATATATGCATAATCACCTGATATTAATCATTCTTATGTTTTTTAATGTTTTTTAATCTAGAAAAAATATACGGTTTTGTAAAAAAAATATGTATGGTGTCCTTTAATTCCAATTAATTGAATAATGATACCTCATTTGATTTTGTGATACTAAATATAGGGATGGTTAATCTATATTTTATTAGTATGTGAGTGAATGGATGGGTTTATACTTAAGGAAATGTAACTTTTGTTGTAACACAATATTATGGTTTTTCTAAAAATCATGGTATAGTCTGTCAGTGTGTGTTTCGTCTAAAAAACATGAACAAAACAACATAAAGATTCATTATATTAAGCATTAACAGTGTAAGGTTATACTAAGTGTTGTTTCATACATTAAAAACAATCCAAATATTCTCTTATGAAATGAAATGTTCAGCATGTCCTTTTTTATCCATTCTACAACCTCTAAATTCATCATCTGAATAAAGTTTACTTGAAAATAATTTCCAGAGGAATAGAATAAATATTTATATATATTTCCTTTAAGGTAACCAAAACATTCATTAACATCCTTATGATGTGATTATTTTTGAATTAATTTATACCTGGTAGATAAAAATATAGAAAAAATTAAATCTATGAGACTATATGTTATATATATATATTCTAATAATACCTCTAAATTTTTTAGATTTAATAGTTTCCCTGCTTCATCAAGATCTAAATTATTTGAGATTCTGATAGTTGTACAATACTTTTAATGTTTTCATAATCTAATTTTTTATTAATATTTTTTATATAAATATATTCAGATATAAACATTACTTTTTTTAGTTTAAAATACTTTAATCTATGTTAACTCATCTATTATACTCATTTCAAACACAAGCTTTATAAAACCCACAAATTTATCCATCAAATATTCTTTAGTTTAAACTAATATAATTTCATCAATATATATTATTTTAATTGATTTTTTTTATTAATGTATATTTTAAAAATAGTTGGACCAGCATCTCCCTTACAAAATTTGTTTTGTAACAAAAATCCGGGTTACCAATCATACCAATAACTATGGGCTTTTTTAATGTATATAATTTTCTGTGGTACATTTATAAAAATGTAATAAATGTTTTTTATTTTCAACATCAGTTGTTTTTTAATTATGAACATCCTCCTAAACATATCTATTATGTAAATCACACTTCATATCCATTTAAAATCGTTTAAAATTTATGAATTTTTCAAAGGCTAAAAGTAAGAAATTTCTTCAACTATTGATACTTGAACATAGGAATCTTCCTAGTCTATTCCTTCTTGATAGTTATAACACATAGAAACACGAATAGAATTATATATAAATATTATTCCATTTTTTCATACTTACTCAGGAAAACCTATTTTAATTTTATTATAAATGATTTTGTAGGTCATTCAAATATTTTTTAGACATTTCGTCTTTAAGAAAATTGAGATTATCTTTCAGGGATTTTATATAATATTCATCAACTAAATCCTCATCCTAATTCATTAGTTAATGATAAGATAAATAATGATATATATTGAATTTCATTTTCCAATGAACATCTATCCCATATTGGTTTATCTACGTCACAATTGATATTATTGCTCAGATGATTATTATGAAACTACTTAGAAATTAGGTTTCAAAAACAATCTTCAAAAAAAGGTTGAAAATAATCCTAAGGAATATATTTACAAATATATTATTTAGTTATTTCCTTAAGAGAAGAACATTATACTATATTTCAGAAACCCATTATTGAAATAACAGTGAAGGATGTAATTAGGGTTGTTTGAAAATAAAGTGATTCATTTGAAAAATGGTAGATGTTGTGTTTCCTCAACAATACTCGAATATTTATTAAATAATATATAAGCTTAAATAGTAGTGTAAAAACATAAAAGTATTCATTCATCATCTTTTGGATAAAATTTATATAAGTTATATTTGGTACTCAAGATGAATATATTACATCAAAATACGTTGAAATAAAAAACTTTTTGTTTTGTTAATGTCCACCACTCATAATGAGTTTGATTAATTAAAGGTCTAAGTTTAAATTTATTTTTAGTATAACAATATGTACTAACTTATTGAGCTCAAAAATGTTTAGAAATTGAGTACTCACCAAACCCTGTTCAGCTAGTATCCTAAATAACTCTATTTCATCATTTAACTGCATCAATTTTCTATGGATTCTTAGGTGCTAAAATGTTATGTAAAATACCTCTATTATTAAAAAAATTTAAAAATTAAAATTTATATGTCCTCCACTAAGATCACTAAGAATCATTACCAAGGTGGGGGTTTTCCCATATGTAACTATAGATAAAAATGTTTTAAACTAAAAAATTGCTTCTAATTTCATTGTAAGAAAATTTACCCATGTGCATATAGTGTTATAACCAACTAAAACATATACATTTTATTTTACACAAATAAATCTAGTTTCAATCCGACCAAATAATTTCATATGCACTAAATGTGTTAGGTCCATAAGGCTAGATACCATAAGAGGGGGGTGAATTAGTGTATGATAGATTTAAATGACTGCCCCTTTTTATCTTGTTTTGTTGTAAGAAAAAACTCTCTTCTCTCTCCTTCCTAATAGAGAGTATGAAAAAACATAAAAGTATGTCCAGGACACAATAATTTTTATGTGGTTCACCCACACTGGGCTACATAAAAGGATAATACACCGACAGTAAGCCAATGTACCAATTCCACTATAAGAACACTGCTATTTACAAGTTTGAAGCGGACTCACTGTCCCTATAGGTGTTAAGCCACTCACGATTTGAGAACTCACTGCTCCTTCAACTGAAGTGAGCTCACTGCTTCTTCAGAAGATCCACTCATAGTTTATAGACATGTAGGTCTCTTCATTTTCATGAATACTTGTATCATAAACTATTGATAGATTCTCTTTTAAAATTCATCTTTCAACCAATGATGAATACTACTTTACCACTAAACACTGGGAATAAACCTTTGGAATTACCTTCACAAAGAAGCCTACTTCGCGAGGCTCCCAATTTCACAAAGCTAAAAAACAATACTTCGTGAAGCTCCTTCCCTTTTCACAAAGCACTATCATGAAGCACTATCACGAAGCACGCTCGTGAAGCTCAATCTTTCGAAATGCATAGGCTGTCATGAAGCTCAAGTCGTCAAGGAGAGACTTCCCTAGAGAAGCTCAATTAGACAACATGAAGCTCACAACTTTTGTGGAGCTAGATTAGCCACCGTGAAGCTCTTCCATCGTGAAACACACTGCCATCACGAACCACCTTCACGATCTGAGAGAAAAAAAATATCTCTGATAACTCTATACTTATTCCGAGATGGATGAGGTCTATTTATAGGAAATTTCACCGACCCTCAAACATTCTATGAGAAGTCAATGCCACGTATTCTAAAATTACTAAGATCTATTGTAACAGCCCAAGATTTTATAAAAAAAATATTCTTTTTAATTTTATTAATGTCTTGTGTTGTACGCTACACCAAAAGGAGCTTGCACAACACACATCCTTGACTTGACTTGCATTACACGCAATCGCGACCTTCCTCGATAGCGTGTGTAGTACGCAATACCGAGTTTCACTAAACAACGATATGCTATAAAAATATTATTAAAACTAGCCGTTATGAATAGTAATAACCACTTTTTGAAATCCAGTAAATCTTATTTTTTCAAAATGAACTTTATTTTTGGATTCGGAGTATCGAATTTAGCCTAAGGTGAAATTTTGGTACTTTTCGGATAACTTTCATATTCTGATGAATAGTGAAAATTACTAAATTATAATTAAAAACAACTTTTTTAATCGAAATAATTAATAGTGATAAATCATTAATTTGAGTGGTTTTAAAGTATATTTAGAATATATTTTTACAATTTAATACAATGTTGGTCATTGGATGTAGTTTCACATTTAAACTAGACATAAACAAGTGTCAATCTTTTGATAGATATTGTTTCTTAAAAACACGCTATTTGTTTTAACAGCGGGATTTAATTATAAAATTAATTGATGCAACTTTTATGTTATGAATTTGGTAAAATAGACTTCATTTTTGAATTCGGAATATGAAATATAGCTTGGGATGAAATTTTGGCATTGTTCTGAAAAACATCAATTTTTGATGAATAGTGAAACTACTAAGTGGTAGGTTAAAAACTGAATTTTGCATAAAACTTAATTTTACCGCTTCTGTGAATGGAATTTCGAAAATCCGAGAGACACGGTTAATATCAAGGACTAAAATGTGGTTCAATGAGATGAAAATAATTTTTTGGTGAATAGTAACTTTTTACTTTTTTTACCACGGTTAATAGTAAATAAGGTAACTAATGGTAAATATGATATTAATATTACCCTAACACATGTCCTAATTCTATTGGACAAGTTTAATTCGACCAAAAACAAACTTAGGAATAAAATATGACCATTTAGGCCCACTTGGATTAGATTAGGACATTTATTATTAATTTATTTAAAGAAGGGTTAAAATAGTTAAAATCAAAGTTTAATAAGTAAATCATTTTTAATATGGGGTTATACATAAGCTAAATTCGACTATAAATATTAATTAGAATGCTAAAAAGATTTCCTACATGATGGTATTTTATTTGTAATTTTTAGACATCAAATAATATAATTTATTTATGACACAAAAATGATGCAGTAATTATCTTATTAATGAAATATTGACATAATTGATAATATAAATACCAAAATAAATGTAATTTAAGACTTTTTATGAATTCCACTAATTTTCTAGGTTACTATGATATATTAGTGTGGATTTAATCGACTTGGTTCGAACATATAATTCTGTTATGACTTTCACAAAAATCATATATCAAAAAGTGTCAAAATTGACACAAAATAGTTTTTAAATCAAATATTATATTATTAATTGTTATTTTATTCCTAAAAATCTAAGGTTCGGACAAATGACTTAGATAAGGATATATGTATTAATAATATACAATTTGGGGTTCGTTTGGCATGTTATAGTAAGTTTATTAACCATATAGTGAAAGAAAACAAAAAGACACGGTAAAAGTTAAATTATTTAACTTAGAGTTAAATCTAATTGATAAGGTTAAAATAATACCCTAAACTTGTCTAAATCCTATTGGTTGATAGGAATTCGACCCATCCCCACCTTATCTTCGAAATAAGACCCTTTGGAACCATTATAAACCGATTTTGACTTTAATATAAAATAATATTTTGAGATATTCCTAAGGTGCCCCTCTCCTCCCCTATAAAAGGACACCTCCTCCCCCTCCTCCTCACACCAATTTGAGCACTCAAGCTCGGCCAAACCCTGCCAATTTATCCTCTCCACTTCCCTAGCAACATCCTAGAGGTTCTGTTCTTCCTCAAAGACCAATTTTAGTGCCCTAAGAGGAGGTCTCAAAGAGGCACTTCAAAGAAGAGGAGGTTCGGACACTTACAAAGCAAGTCGGACCTAAGGTAAGGGAAATATCACAATCTCATTTTTATCCGAGATTGTTTATTCGTAAGTATTTACTGGGGTGTATTTTATCATCCACATCCATGTTCCCTAAATATGTAATATTATTTCAATCCACCTACAATTGTTTAAATCCAATTTTACTCTTCTATGAGTTTTTAGTAAAGGATATGAAAGGAATCTTTTTTTCGTTTTTCGTACGAGGTACTTTTTGACTTTTCCGACAAAAGTACGAAGAATGTTTTTTTTAAATTATACGGCACGAACGGATTTATACTGTTTTATAAAGCCTTATTTTCATGAAGCTTCCTCTAAAAGATTTCATGACTATTTTCAATAAAATCTCTTTCTTTTAAAATTGCATGATGTTTTGTGAAAAGAAATTGATTTTGAAGAAGAAAGGATATTTTCCTCAAGAATTCAATTCAAGTGTTTTATCAAAATTATTTTCCATATAAGATAATAAATGGTTCTGTTTCTATCCATATTTTTACATAGATTTGACTATGTTGTGATGAAATTATGTTTATGAATTCCTTTATCTTATATGAATGGTTTTATGATGTCATGTTGTTTAAGAATCCCATTTTTATTACATGGGTTATGCAATGATGTATGATTTATGATTTTGTGGCACACATAAGAAAGGATTCATTAAGAGATGGGTGGGACCTATATCTCCCTCCAATGCATTGGGTAAAGATTTCATATCTCATGAGATAGACATGGCTGGAATGGTAGGTTATACCGGTTCAGTGAAACAGGACTGAAACGAGGATTACTCGATTCAGAAAGGGACTTTGTCCACTAAGATAGTCTTGGAAATGATTCTCTATGATTATGTGTGTATGCCACAATGAGTAATGTTTTATGTAAGGGTTTCATTTTCACTACTATGATTTATCCCATGTTATGAAATTATGCTCTCTTTTGCAGGTTAAGATTTCCAAAAATGTTATGTTCTTATGAAAATTATGTGATAGATATTTCTTTTGTTTACCCTTACTGAGCATTTGAGCTCACCCTTTTATGTTTTTTTTCCCCAGGATATAAAGAAAGGTTTTAGGTAAAAAAAGGAAGATCTTTGTGGGAGATTTTGAAGATCTTTCACCAGGATTAGAAGATTACGTTCCGAGTTTCCAAAGACACTAAACTATTACGATCCTTGTGTGTATATTTTTGTTATGTATTAAGTATTCTGCAAAAGTAATGTAATGTCCATGTACGTTAGGCTTCGGGTCTCTACAGTTGGTATCAGAGGAAAGGTTTAGTCAACCTTTGGAAACTAGGATGCGAAAACGTTAGTGAGATCCCTAGAGATATTTCTAAGGTATGTCTAGGGATGTCCCTAGGGATAAGTATACGTATAGGTTATAGTAATAGAATTACGCTAACGATCATAGAATTAAACCTAAGATGTTGGATATTGAAGGTACTCCCCCTTTATTATGTTGTTTTCCCTAGCATGATTTTTGCCTCTCACACTATTCTTTTTGGGTTTTAGACGATGGCTGGAACCCGAAGGAACCGTGTTGATCAATGCAATGGACAATGCAATGATTGCCCTCCTGAACAAACAAATGTTATGGGAGATGGAGTGAAAAATCTTATTGCTATACTTACACAAGCTATGAATCATTCTGGACTTCCAAATGAGCAGAGAAGGGAACAATATTCTATTGAGTCCTTCATGAGGCAACGTCCACCTTCTTTCAGTGGGTCTTCTGATCCACTTGTGGCTGAACAATGGATCAGTACTACTGAAAAGATATTTCCAGTTCTTCAATGTTCTGAACATGATAAAGTCATCTTAGCAGTATATCGTTTGGAAGGTGAAGCTGATCAATGGTGGAATATTATCAAGAATACGAGGCCAAGAGATGAAATTGAGTCCATGGAATGGGACGAGTTCAAGAACTTGTTTTTCAGTAAGTACTTCCCTCGTATTCTTCGAACAAAGATGGAGAAAGAATTTCTTGAACTGATGCAAAGGGACGATGAATCTGTTGGTACCTATGAAGCAAATTTTACAAGACTTTCAAGGTATGCTTCTGGAATTATCATCCAACCTGAAAGTAAAGTTGATCGATTTTTCTGTGGCTTAAAACCAAGTCTTCGAAGGGCATTAGCTATAAGAGACTTCAGTAGCTATGAAGAAATTGTGCGTTGTGATATCAAGGTAGAAATGGAAGTTGGTGTTACATATCCATCTCATGGTTTTGACAAGAAACGAAAGATGGAGTTCAAGGAGAAATCTCAGAATAATGGTGAAAAGAAGATGAATGTTTCCTTATGCACAAAGTGTGGAAAGAAGCATGGTGGAGATTTTCTAAAAGGGACTAGAAAATGTTTTAAGTGTGGAAAAGAAGGTCATCGAGCAGCTGAGTGTCGAAGTAATGGAAAAAGGGTTTCTAATGATGTGAATAAAGCAAAAACTGCAGAGAACGCACCGCCAACACTTCAATGCTTCAAGTGCAAGGAAATGGGGCATTATGCTAATAATTTCCCTAATCCAAGGGTTAGTGATGATCAACATGAGCAACCACTGAAGGCAAAGGACAAAGGGAAATCACATGCGATCACTATTGGCAATGTTGAATATGACAACGATGTGGTGGAATGATTAAGTGTTTATGTAATGGGATTCCAAAATAATGTTGTATCATTGAGTATTGCAATATTTATTGATGTGGTATTCAAAGTGATTGAGATATTTTTTGGAAATAAGATGATATGCGCATAATGAAGACGAGAAAATGAAATGTTTAATAGTATTCATGAGCTCATGATTGATATAAGGACTAAGTGATATCATGGTTTGAGTATATAGAATTTTGAGGATTTTGGTATGTGGAATGTGTTAACTTTTAACTGCACTCATGTTTTCACTAAGGTATTCAAGAGAATACACGATTAAGGACTTTGAATGTTTGGAATGTGACCAACAAGACATATCTTATGATATGTGGGGATCAACGACAGTATTAAATCTCTGGTAATCGTTGTCACTATATTATGAGAGTGGACTGCAGTATTATAAGCCTAAAGATTAGACTGGATTATGTTGGACATAAGTTAGTATTTTTTAAGGATAGAAGATTTTCGATATTATTGATGGGATGTTATAGTAACATAGTTTTAGAAAAAGGGACAACCTGCAGGACGGGCGACAGCCCATCGCTTCGGACAAGGCTGTAGGAATCGAACCCACAACCAAAGTGCGACTGGCCTTTATCGCCTACCACTGGCCTACAAGAAGTCCCTGTTTAGTAGAAACTAGTTTTATTATATTAAGCAGTATGATATATGAAGTATAAGTCCATTTTAGGAACCATATATGATTAATCTCACTATAGAATGACTTATGTATATTTAATAACTTTTGCTAACCTTTTGTTTGAGACAGATGGAATGAACAGTCATTCTATCACATGATCTGCTAACACTTCACAAATAACAAATTCAACTTCATTTATTTAAGAGATGAAGTAGAAATTGTTCAAGGCACGAACAAAAGTGAGATTGTACCAAAATAAAGTAAGTATTTATTCTAAGCAAATTTTCAACTTTAGGGAAATGATCTTGAAAACCAAAAATGTTGTCCTAGTGATCTTATACCTGATGAATTAGATGGTACCTTAGATCGTCACAAATTTATGGATTTGTGATTACTGGATTTTCCATAGCCATGTTCTCTACCACTCTCCATCAGAACATGATGGTTAGATTTCTCTTCCATATCCATATTTTCACCTATGTGGAAACCCAGTGATTAGTTTATTTGGTTAATCGTTACATTTCATACTTTAGTTTTTAAAGCCAAGTTTCGGTATTCCCTTTTACGATGTGGGTTTCTATTAAAGAAACTTTTAAATAGTAAACCATTTATAACCCCAACGAATTTCGAGGGCGAAATTCATTTTAAGGGGGGTAGAATGTAACAGCCCAAGATTTTATTAAAAAAAATATTCTTTTTAATTTTATTAATGTCTTGTGTTGTACGATACACCAAAAGGAGCTTGCACAACACACATCTTTGACTTGACTTGCATTACACGCAATCACGACCTTCCTCGATAGCGTGTGTAGTACGCAATACCGAGTTTCACTAAACAACGATATGCTATAAAAATATTATTAAAACTAGCCGTTATGAATAGTAATAACCACTTTTTGAAATCCAGTAAATCTTATTTTTTCAAAATGAACTTTATTTTTGGATTCGGAGTATCGAATTTAGCCTAAGGTGAAATTTTGGTACTTTTCGGATAACTTTCATATTCTGATGAATAGTGAAAATTACTAAATTATAATTAAAAACAACTTTTTTAATTGAAATAATTAATAGTGATAAATCATTAATTTGAGTGGTTTTAAAGTATATTTAGAATATATTTTTACAATTTAATACAATGTTGGTCATTGGATGTAGTTTCACATTTAAACTAGACATAAACAAGTGTCAATCTTTTGATAGATATTGTTTCTTAAAAACACGCTATTTGTTTTAACAGCGGGATTTAATTATAAAATTAATTAATGCAACTTTTATGTTATGAATTTGGTAAAATAGACTTCATTTTTGAATTCGGAATATGAAATATAGCTTGGGATGAAATTTTGGCATTGTTCTGAAAAACATCAATTTTTGATGAATAGTGAAACTACTAAGTGGTAGGTTAAAAACTGAATTTTGCATAAAACTTAATTTTACCGCTTCTGTGAATGGAATTTCGAAAATCCGAGAGACACGGTTAATATAAAGGACTAAAATGTGGTTCAATGAGATGAAAATAATTTTTTGGTGAATAGTAACTTTTTACTTTTTTTACCACGGTTAATAGTAAATAAGGAAACTAAGGGTAAATATGATATTAATATTACCCTAACACATGTCTTAATTCTATTGGAAAAGTGTAATTCGACCAAAAACAAACTTAGGAATAAAATATGACCATTTAGGCCCACTTGGATTAGATTAGGACATTTATTATTAATTTATTTAAAGAAGGGTTAAAATAGTTAAAATCAAAGTTTAATAAGTAAATCATTTTTAATATGGGGTTATACATAAGATAAATTCGACTATAAATATTCATTAGAAAGCTAAAAAGATTTACTACATGATGGTATTTTATTTGTAATTTTTAGACATCAGATAATATAATTTATTTATGACACAAAAATGATGCAGTAATTATCTTATTAATGAAATATTGACATAATTGATAATATAAATACCAAAATAAATGTAATTTAAGACTTTTTATGAATTCCACTAATTTTCTAGGTTACTATGATATATTAGTGTGGATTTAATCGACTTGGTTCGAACATATAATTCTGTTATGACTTTCACAAAAATCATATATCAAAAAGTGTCAAAATTGACACAAAATAGTTTTTTAATCAAATATTATATTATTAATTGTTATTTTATTCCTAAAAATCTAAGGTTCGGCCAAATGACTTAGATAAGGATATATGTATTAATAATATACAATTTGGGGTTCGTTTGGCATGTTATAGTAAGTTTATTAACCATATAGTGAAAGAAAACAAAAAGACACGGTAAAAGTTAAATTATTTAACTTAGAGTTAAATCTAATTGATAAGGTTAAAATAATACCCTAAACTTGTCTAAATCCTATTGGTTGATAGGAATTCGACCCATCCCCACCTTATCTTCGAAATAAGACCCTTTGGGACCATTATAAACCGATTTTGACTTTAATATAAAATAATATTTTGAGATATTCCTAAGGTGCCCCTCTCCTCCCCTATAAAAGGACACCTCCTCCCCCTCCTCCTCACACCAATTTGAGCACTCAAGCTCGGCCAAACCCTGCCAATTTATCCTCTCCACTTCCCTAGCAACATCCTAGAGGTTCTGTTCTTCCTCAAAGACCAATTTTAGTGCCCTAAGAGGAGGTCTCAAAGAGGCACTTCAAAGAAGAGGAGGTTCGGACACTTACAAAGCAAGTCGGACCTAAGGTAAGGGAAATATCACAATATCATTTTTATCCGAGATTGTTTATTCTTAAGTATTTACTGGGGTGTATTTTATCATCCACATCCATGTTCCCTAAATATGTAATATTATTTCAATCCACCTACAATTGTTTAAATCCAATTTTACCCTTCTATGAGTTTTTAGTAAAGGATATGAAAGGAATCTTTTTTTCGTTTTTCGTACGAGGTACTTTTTGACTTTTCCGACAAAAGTACGAAGAATGTTTTTTTTAACTTATACGGCACGAACGGATTTATACTGTTTTATAAAGCCTTATTTTCATGAAGCTTCCTCTAAAAGATTTCATGACTATTTTCAATAAAATCTCTTTCTTTTAAAATTGCATGATGTTTTGTGAAAAGAAATTGATTTTGAAGAAGAAAGGATATTTTCCTCAAGAATTCAATTCAAGTGTTTTATCAAAATTATTTTCCATATAAGATAATAAAGGGTTCTGTTTCTATCCATATTTTTACATTGATTTGACTATATTGTGATGAAATTATGTTTATGAATTCCTTTATCTTATATGAATGGTTTTATGATGTCATGTTGTTTAAGAATCCCATTTTTATTACATGGGTTATGCAATGATGTATGATTTATGATTTTGTGGCACACATAATAAAGGATTCATTAAGAGATGGGTGGGACCTATATCTCCCTCCAATGCATTGGGTAAAGATTTCATATCTCATGAGATAGACATGGCTGGAATGGTAGGTTATACCGGTTCAGTGAAACAGGACTGAAACGAGGATTACTCGATTCAGAAAGGGACTTTGTCCACTAAGATAGTCTTGGCAATGAGTCTTGACTAACAAGAAATGATTCTCTATGATTATGTGTGTATGCCACAATGAGTAATGTTTTAAGTAAGGGTTTCATTTTCACTACTATGATTTATCCCATGTTATGAAATTATGCTCTCTTTTGCAGGTTAAGATTTCCAAAAATGTTATGTTCTTATGAAAATTATGTGATTGAAATTTCTTTTGTTTACCCTTACTGAGCATTTGAGCTCACCCTTTTATGTTTTTTTTCCCCAGGATATAAAGAAAGGTTTTAGGTAAAAAAAAAGGAAGATCTTTGTGGGAGATTTTGAAGATCATTCACCAGGATTAGAAGATTACGTTCCGAGTTTCCAAAGACACTAAACTATTACGATCCTTGTGTGTATTTTTTTGTTATGTATTAAGTATTCCGCAAAAGTAATGTAATGTCCATGTACGTTAGGCTTCGGGTCTCTACATCTATTGTTCCCGTATATATTCTCTCAAAATCACGAAGCACCACAGAAATTTTCTAATCTCGGAGCACTTTGTAATCACATAGAATCCTGTCAATTCATTTTCACCTTCGCCATGAAGCTCCCTTGAAAATACCATCACCACCATGATGTTCTTCAAAATATTCCATTCGTGAATCTCATCATAATCGTGAATCATCACCATCAGCATTTTTCTGGTCTTCGCGAAATCTAATCCATGAAGCCTATCTTCATGAAAATCATACCTTTTCCATATTAAAAATTTTTCTTCATGGAAATACTATTGTTTTGATTCTCACCAAACTCGAAATTTTGGACCAAAAAAATTTGGAAAACACTGGAAAATAGCACCACCTTGTATTTGTTCTTTTATAACGCCTCAAGATCATCCAATCCTTTGTCAGGGTTCTTTGTCAACATGAATTGTAAAAAAAATCTATGGAACTCCACAATTCACCCTGGAAACTTTCTTTGTCAAAAAACACAATCAAACCCCAAAATGATGAAATGTTTCCTCGAGGGATTTTTTCCCAAAAATCTCCCCCTTTGGTTTTGTTGGAAAATCTTTTCAGAATGATTTTTTTCACTTTGATACCTCTCTAAAGCTCCTTCCATCATCAACAAACATTCCCCTCTTGTGAGTTAGATAGCAACCATATATTCCCTCTACATATACTCTAAGACCCAATGAAAAATGCTCATCATGAGAAACAAGGGTAAATGAAGGGATCATCAATGAATCACTTCATTTCTGCCACTAACTGTTGACACCCAACTAATACCAACTTCCAAACTGATCCCAATTGTTGATACCAAACTGATACCAATTGGTGAAAGATGGAAACCTATTCACACCTTTCCAACATCACTTTTATTCTTTAATCGTGATCCTCATATGTCGTGATATCTATTCTATTATCGATGACTTCTAGAATTTTCATATTTTATACTCTCTACCTATCTCATTGCTCTCCCCCTATCTCGCTACTCCACCTATCAACTTCTCCCCATGTCTTTTAAAAAGACATTTTCTCCCTTTATTATCCATAGTTTCTCCTCCGTGAGGAGTCACTATTTCTCCCCCTTTTTCAACGAACCAAAAGGTTACCCCTTTGCGGACTGCAACATTGGAAAGAACACATATTAGCGCATTAGATAAAAACTCACAATACCTTGGGGAGAGGGGGTGTTGCACAACCACACTCGTTCTGGTGTGGTGATTCAACTAAACTCCCAGAGCCATTCAATACCTTTCGAACTCTTCCTTGGGTAAGGACTTAGTCAGAATGTCTACAACCAGTTGTTTTGTAGGTACATACCCCAACTTCACAATTCCTTGCTCAACCTTATCCATGATAAAATGATACTTTATCTCAATATGTGTTTTCCTTGAGTGATGGATGAGATTTTTGCTTAGATTTATAGCACTTGAGTTATTGTACTGGAATTCGACCAGAGACATAGCTTTACAGCCCATATCATCAATCTATTGTTTTATCAACAATAAATGTGTGAATGCTTGAGTGGCGACAATATAGTCAGATTATGCAGTGCTCAATGAAATGAAATCTTACTTCTTGATTATCCATGAAAAACACAAGCCACCAAGATAGAATGCACCTAATGATGTTGATTTCCTATCATCTGCTGAACCAGCCCAATCTGCATCTGTATATCCCAATAACTCTGATTGAGATTTATCAATTTATATCAAGATGAAATCCACTATACCCTGATATACCAATGAATTATTTTCACTTCATGCTTATGGAATCCATTGGTATTACTCTGCTATCTCACTACTTTTCATGTGTAAAAAACAATTTCGGGCCTTGTCACAGTTATGTACAACATACTTCCAATGATTTTCTTGTACTCTATGATATTAACTACCTTTCCATCCTCATCATTGGACAGTTTCATCCAAGTAGCAACCAGAGTTTTCATCTCCTTGTAATTTTCCATTTCAAATATTATCAAAACCTGCTTAGAATATTTGGATTGAAAAATGAATGTTTCATTTCTTCCCTTTGTCAACTATTGAACAAGGAAAAATGTTAGCTCTCCGATCATTCACATTTTGAACTCACTTTTCATGAATTCGGAAAACTATCTACACTGAGCTTCATCTGATCCGCCAAATATTCTGATGATGACATAAACCAATCCCAT
The DNA here is from genome assembly GCA_963277665.1 of Viscum album. Classification (NCBI taxonomy): domain Eukaryota; kingdom Viridiplantae; phylum Streptophyta; class Magnoliopsida; order Santalales; family Viscaceae; genus Viscum; species Viscum album. The sequence goes on from OY728163.1 coordinate 1,722,952,509, forward strand.
CATCCTTTGATTACTACAATTGTGGAAATAGATATTTTAATCATCTCCCCCATATTGGAAACCATGATTTATCAAGTACTGATAAAGCCTCAAGTACCATGCTCTTGGGGATTTTTTCATCACATATAATTTCTTTTTTAGTATGAAAACCTTGTTCTCATCCTCATGAATGAGAAACACATCTGGCTGCTCAATATAAATCTATTCCTCTAGAAAATCATTCAAAAATGCAGATTTTATGTCCATCTAGAAAACATTGAACATCCATTGCACTATAATGGCAAGAAATAACTTCATTGTCTCTAGTCTCTGATCGCGTGAAAATTTTACATCCACATATATTCCCTCTATCTGGGAGTATCTTTTGCACACAAATCATTCTTTGCTCTGAATCGATGTGCCATCTTCATTCATCTTGCTGTGATAGACCCATTTAGTCCCGATAACATTCTTATCTTATGGCCTCGAAATAATCTCCCATGTCTGATTTTTATCAATTTGATCAAGCTCTTAATTAATTTCCTGAATCCAATTTTCATCTTTAGGTGCATCACTGAAGCACTTCGGCTCACTCTGAGATAGGAAAAATGTCTACTATAGTGATTTCATTTCCTAGTCTGAATTAGAGCTGACTAATCATCAATGATATTCTTCCTGTCAATTTTAGCTCGACTCCTTGGCTTTTGTACAGATACATACTTGACTTACTCATGTTCATTATCAGTATCTTCTTCTAAATAAACATCTTCCACTTTAGCTCCCCCTATTTTTCTTTCCTCCACATCACTTTCATCTGGAAATTTTTCACTACACTGTTGAATAATCTCCTCATTCTCCACTATAGTGACATAATTGTTCTCATCAACTTTTCCCAAACTTTTTTTAAAACATTTGTGTGCTTTGATTTTTCATGAGTAGACTATGAGTATCCCCCCGTCTCCTCATGACTGAAATTTCGTATGTTTTTCCTAGTTGAGGATAAATAACTTGCTTCCAAATATTGGAAAGTATTTTAGTGTTGGATTCATTCCATACCACATCTCGTACGAAGTATTTCCTTCCTTCAGACACAATAGAGCCCTGTTAGAAATATAGACCAATATCAAAAATATATCCGTCCAAAATTTATCTAGTAGATATTTTTCAATGAGCACCATTCTGGCCATGTTTTTGATTATCCGATTTCACCATTCAACCACCACATTCTATTGGGGAGTTCTTACGGAGTAAACTTGATGCCTTGTCCCATGTTTCTCGATATAGCCTTCTACTTGACAGTTTGTGAATTCTGTACTATTGTCAGTACGAAACCTCAAAATTCATTGTCCAAGCATCCTTTCACACTCCCTCTAGTACTTTTTTAAGCAGATGAAAAAAATCTGAATTATGGGTACTAACAAATACCCATGTCATTCAGCTATAGTCATCAATTAAAATAACATAACACATTTTTTCGTCAATTTCTCTTGGTGTGATAGAACCAAAAAAATCAGCATGCACCAATTTAAGCACTCTTGTTGACTTCTTTTCCTTTTCATTATACGTCTTTCTGTTGAGATTCCCTTGTTGGTGTGCATCAAATGTGTGAGTACTATCACATGATAGATTAGAGAGGTCTCTGGTTGCATTAAACTTTTCCAGATTTTACCGGGATGGTTGGTGTAGGTGACCATGTCATTTATTCCACAACTTGTTTTCTTCCTCTATGGACAGAAAGTACATATCTTCTTCTCCTCTTACCAGGTAGAGATTTCACTTTGTCCTTTGTCCTTGTAGACCCACAGCCTCGTCTCTTCCTTGGAAAATACGCTCCTTCTTAGTAAACCTCATATAATGTCCTGAGTCACATAGTTGACTGACACTGAGAAAATTGTGATAGAGGCCTTCTACTTCTAGGACTTTAGCACATCTCATCTCATTACCCCCAAACTTTTCCTTTCATGAGACAATTATATTTTGGACTTCATCGCTTCCAAAAATGAAAACTTTTTCTCTGTCATATTTTACGCCTGTAACACCATCCTTATTACCTTTCAAGTGAGATTTTCAACCGCTGTAAAGGATCCACACACCAGAGCGATATGATGCTTTAAGCGAAATTTCTACTACCACTACCTTCTCATCAATTTTCTTTATGGTCCGTATTTTTTTGATCATATTTGACATGGATTGAGACTTCTGATCTTTCTCAGAGTATGATGGTCTAGCTTCATCTTGCAAAGCTATAAATATATTTTTCATTTTCAACTCACCTGTTGGTTTATTGATCTTCTACTTGTGAACATTTTGATTCTCCTTTGGCACATTCCACAGTATGACCGAAGTACAATACCTAGAAATGTGCCCAAATCCTACGCTCCAAAAATAGTGTCCTTCGAAATATGTTTTGGAGAACCATTCTCTATTTGGATGCCACCTATGTTCTTGTACCCTTCTATATCTCTTGGCCATGGAACACACATTCTGTGATTGTCCCATCATTCCACAACAATAACACCTGATATGAAGTGCATTAATTTTTGTGACTTTTGCACTACGAGTTTTCCCTTGGGATATCTGAATATTATAATTCATCCTTGTTCCAAAATCAACCTTCAGTCTCAGAGTGGGTGCTTACGGTCTGACCTCAATTTTCACAGCTTTTTGTTTTCGGTCAAGTCCCCCATCAGTATTAGCATATGAAAATATTTGATTCTTCATTTCTACTGAACCACTATTCTCCAATTTCAGCTTCACGGTTTTCAGAGTGATATGTTTTCCTAATGACGCAACATGATCCCAGATTTTTTCTTGATCTTTATCCTTTTCCCGCAAACCAAAAACTTCTCCTTCATGTTCTTCTATAAGCTGCATTTGATCCTTTCTTGTGTTATTCAAGCTATCTATCTCCCTTTTCTATTCTTAAATATTTATTTTATACTCAAAAACTAATTTTGAGTCCTCTGGTGTTGATGACTTGAGTTTCTCAATTTCATCCATCAACCCAGACATCCCTTCTTCCTGTTGGTGCATATGGAGTTTAGTGTCACGAACAACTTTATTGGATTTATTTTTTGGCTCTCCAAACATCTATATCATAAAGAGTATACTCTAACTCATATTTCATATCAAATATTCCCTCAACTTCTTCTAGTTCTTCATCAGCTTCTGTTTCATTCTTGTTATGATAACTACCAAAAACATCGACCATAACATTTTATCCACAATCGTTGCAGTTCTCTATCTCTTCATCCCCCTCAACATCATACTCGTCTGAACTATCATATTATTTTGATAGAAAGTTATTCTTCTTAAAAAATTCTCTTGAACTGGTTGTTTCCTTTCCCATAGGCTGGAGACTTCTACTTGGGAATTTTGATTTCATCAACATCATCATCCTATTGTATCTTTTTGGGGCTCCATGCTGGAAGATGTCCAACCTATCCACATCAAAAAGAAGAAAGTGGAAGCTTCCCTTTAAACATTCCTTTTCCTATTTGATGGTTTGAGGAGAGGAATGACATCACCTCATTTGTCTTTTCTTCTTCCTGACAGTCTTCAATGGTTAGCTTCTTTATGGCCTTGATTTCCACCTCTTTTGATTTTCCCTTTTCAACAGCATAGTTATCATCATTTCTCATTTAATAGGAAACAAGGGTGTGGTGTAGGTTATCCAATGTCAACTCTTTTGGGTCTTTATCTTCCAAAACTGAAATTTTCGCATTGAACCACAGTGGATGTATCCTCAAGATGCGCTTCACAATCGTTATGTCTTCAATAAATTCTCCAAGATATTACATGTCTTCCACTACGACATTTACCATGTCAGAGAACGTATCAACAGACTCATTCGGGTTCATTCTTAGATCTTCATATTTGTTCCACAACACTTTTAGCTTTGCTTCTCTGACCATTGTATCTCTTTCATATATATTTAACATCTTTTCCTACATAGTATCTGATTTTTTTCTTGACATCACCTTTGTATAGATAGGATTTAATAAGGCTCCTCATAAAGCATTGATTCCCTTGGCATCAGCATCCAATTATATTCGCTCAGCTTCTGATAATGAACCACTTTTAATATCTGCTGTTATACCATGCATTGATGATGTGAACAAATCCATTCCGAATGATCAAAAGTACTGTTGCATCTGATTCTTCTATAGATGAAAATTGTTCCTGTTGAAGAACGGGATTACTTTAGGATTGGTAACCTCCATTTTAGAGAGAATTACATATATTAAACGTTTTCTCTTATACCAATTATTAGGATTGCAAGGCTAAATACCCTGAGAGGGGGGTGAATCAGGGTATGATAGATTAAAATGACTGCCTCTTTTAATCTTGTTCTGTTGTTAGAAAAAACTCTATTCTCTCGCCTTCCTGATGCAGAGTATGAACTAACATTAAAGTATGCATATGACACATCAATTTTTACTTGGTTCCCCTTCACTGGGCTACTTCCAAAGAGCATACACTGGTAGTGATCCGATGTACCAATTCCATTATAAGCGCACTGCTACATACATGTTCAAAGCAGAGTCATTGTCCTACCAGGTTTACAACAACTCACAATTTGAGAAGTCACTGCTCTCTCAAATAAAGTGAGCTCACTACTTCTTCAGAAGATCCACTCACATTTTATAGACCTATATGTCTCTTCTTTAGCATGAATACATGCACTCTCAACTATTGATAGATTATTTGTTAATGTTCAACTTTCATCCACTAATTAATAATCCTTTTCCCTTGAACATTGGGAAACTACCTTTGGAATTAACTTCGCAAAGCACCCAACTTCGCGAGGCTCTCAATTTAACAAAGCTCAAACAAGCCTTAATGAAGCTCCAACCCTTTTCGCAAAGCACTATCACGAATCACTATCGCAAAGCACTCTCGCGAAGCTCAAGCCTTCACAATGATTAGGATTCCGTGAAGCTCATGTTGTCGTAGAGAGACTTCCCTCGGAATGCTCATTGTGCCAACGCAGAGCTCACAACATTCGCGGAGCTAGATTTGCTACCACGATGAACTTCTTTCGCGAAGCACACTGCTTCCATGAACCACCTTCAGGAACCGAGAGAAAAAAAATTTCTCTGAAAACTCTCTACTTCTCCCGAGGGGGCCGAGGTCTACTTATAGGTGATTCCACTAACCCTCGAACCTTCCACACGAAGTCAACGCCACGTTATCTCAAATTGAGATGCTCCAAATTTCCCACTTAAATTAGCTCAAAATCATGAAGCACCCAAGAAATTGTTTGATCGTGGAGCTCATCGTAATCGTAGATAATCCAGTCAATTCCATTGTTCCTTCACCGCGAATCTCCCTTACAATTTCTGTCACCGCCGTGATACGCCTCAACCTCTTCTATTTTTGAAGGTCATCGTAATCGCGAAGCATCAATGTCAACATTTGTTTGGTATTTGTGAAATCTAATCCGTGAATCCAATCTTTTTGAAACTCATGCCTTTTCCATATTAAAAATTAGATCATCAAAGAAATCCTATTTTCGCGATGCTCACCGAACTCCCAATTTTGGACCCCAAAAATTTGACAAAAACTGGAAAACGGCTCCACCTTGTATCTATTTTTTATATCACCTCCAGATCATCCATTCCTTTTCAAGGTTCCTGGTCAACATGGATAGTCAACAACATCTATGGAACTTGGAAATTCACCTTGGAAACCTGCTTCGTCAACAAACATAGTCAAACCCAAAAATGATGCAATGTTACCTTGAGGGATTTTTTTTCCAACAAAATGTAAATCATCAAAAGATGAGATATCAAAAATATAATAAATTCTTGACTTATATTGATATCAAAATTTAATGATTCACAATGTTTTGATGAATCACCTCAAATTAATGACAGATCTTTAACAAGTCATTTCTTAGTCAACATATCTATGTTTCTAGGGCTATAATTCAATAATTTATATTATATAACCCATAGTGATCTTCCATTTCCCTAAAAAATTGTAATTATTAGATCATATGGTCATCTATGTTTATAGTCTATACATTATCATGCTAATTTTATGAAAGAATAAAATCATATTTTGAACTATGTGAAATACATATATATTTATTATAGTTCACTAGATAAAAATACTTACATAATAGATTTATTCTTATAAAAACTGTCTTAATTAATAATATCAAATATTAAATTTGAAATTAAAATTTTACAAAAATTAACAATGTTTCCTATAATAGTGGTTCCTCATTGAAAATTATCTATGAATGTTACTTTTCCACCTTTCCTATTGAAAATAATTTTAATGAAATATTTTTTTCTTGTCATAAGATTGAATAAACCAATATCCATGTACCATTGTTTGGTTGTGGTTACTTTATAAATTTATAGGAAAACAACGAAATTAGATTTTTGGAAAAAAACTATCTTTGGTCTCGTTTCATATGAAAATAAAATATTAGTATCCTCATTTGTAAAAATTATATTTTATTGAACAAATTACATAGACTTCGAATATTAGTATTTATGATGTACTAAATATTTATGTATATTTAATGAAAAACATTCTTCCAATGTACACAAGTTTGACACTTATTGTAAAATGGACCACTTTTTATGAACAACATAGTTTTTACGAAAACGTGTTTTTTAATTTTTATATCCAATTATAGAAATATTAGTCCATTGTTTAATTTATTTTTACATAAAACTAATGATTTATTTTATGGATTTGTAAATTGATAAATGTTTTTAAAAATAGATATTTTAGACTTTAGTTTCACAATATTGTTTTTATCCTCATTAAAAATAGTATTAGAACCATCTCCTACTATTTGTTTTGGAAAATAGTTTTCAAAAAAAGAATTTCTCAAGATATTTTGAAGTAATATCCTTTATATTATTATAATTTTCATGATCTTTATAAATATATGAAATTTAATTTTCCAGCATTGTGATTCCTGAATCATAGTTAAGATATTCTATTTTATAATTTTTTTTCATTTTTTAAAATTTTACAATTTTAATTTTCAATTTGTTTTTCAAACAACTATTAAACAACATAATTAGGTAATGTATTATCCTCATAATCATTGGAATATTCTTCACCTCATGAATCATAATTGTAATTTTCATTAATATCAGGATAATTTTATTTTAATGACATTTTTCCAATGGATTCAATAGTGTGTACCTTTGATAGGATAAATTTACTTGCCAAACCTAGTTCATAATATCATCCAATGTTTTTATGCTAGAATATTCATTATCTGAAGAATTTTATGTTGAGATATCTCTACTAATAGAACTAAAAGTTTCAAATGATTTAATAATTTTCATACTCATAGTCATAAATACATCATGGTATTTCTATCTAAATTTCATTCCTTATAATTTTTCTTTTTCATCTCAAGAAAATATGTTCTACTGTATCCTTCGTTATTACATTCATATAAAATAACTTCAAAATCATTCTTTTCATTCTTTTCAATATGACTTTTTTTTGAATCCATAATGAAGATATTTCTCACCCACTATCTTATGATCTATTTGATTATTTTCTAATTACTTTCCAATCATTTTTTGATGAAATAGAATCTGAAAAAATATTTAATTTCATTTTTTTGGAAAACATTACAACATTATATATTGAATCATCATTGGTAGAAATGTTAGATTTTTTTAAAAAATATACATTATCATTCTATATTTTTATCTTTTTATCATATCTCTTATCTCTGCCTTCATATTTCATGATAGTTACAATAATATCTTAAAGTGGTGGATTTGTAATCTCTTTTATATCATCCAAAAAATTCTTTGGATTACCAATGATTTAGAATGATCTATGTTATCAATATGACCAAGATACTATCTGTAATATCCCTTTCTCTAATATAATGTCTACTATTGAAAATATTCAGAAATCATTAATGCATTTTTAAACTGATTCCGAAGGTACAAAATGAAGGATTGATATTTTTCTCACTTCATATCTCTTCTAATCTCCACAAATTTAGAGGATCCAATGTGATTAACTTATAAAATTTTCTGTATGATATTAATGGATTCACGTGATGATATTTGAATATATATATTTCCTTTAATGAAACAAAATAGAGTATTGTTTACACAATAGTTTAGTTGAAAATCTTTTTTCTCGTGATGATTTAATGTAGAAACATATTTTTAGGGTATACTATAATATATAGTAATAATTAAAAAAATATTAACTCAAGTATTGATAAAAAATTCTTCCATCTTATTTCTTGAGTACTCATAATCATTACTATAAAATATCAGGGGTCAAATATAATTTATATTCTCAAGGGTTAAAAGATATAACACTAACACCTTAAGAATAATATAAACTATTTATACAAATATGATAGTATATAAAAATTATAAAAAATGAATTTTATTGTAAAACATAAAAACATGATGTTAAAAGAGGAAGTAAAAAAACATAATGAATAAGAAGTAGAGCATGATCTGATACCAAATTTTAGATCAAATGTGTTTTCAATTTCATACAATATTAGGGTTAAATTGTAGTTTAATAAACTCACCTCAATACAATCCACAATTCCTATATTAGATATTAGTTTTGACACGTAGGCGAAGTGATGATCAGACTGCAAGAACTGAAATCACAGATTATACAATTATATATATTATGATTTATCAGTATGAAAGACACACCATTAAAAAGGATCATTGTAAATATGAGTATAATACTACACTTTCTGAAACAATACAATGAAAAATACTAATCATTTAAAAAATGTAAAATTTTATGTTATAGAAGTATGTAATACTTAAAATCTACATTAAAATATTTCACTCTATACCTTTAAGAGTTAATGTAGTTAGAAACACTAACTAAAAGAATCAACAATTTTATACCTAATATAGTGCATTTTTTTATTTACTAAGAAATCCCTCAATATGATGATCATAATGGCTCTGTCTTCCTATCTTCATAAGTCCTCGATATGATGATCAATGTCTCTCTCTATTGCTTTAGGAGTCCTCAAACTGATTTGTCGGATTCACATCTATATTCAAAAACCTATAATCCCTCGATTAGTACAATAATTAGTTTCAATGATTATGAAAGGAAATTTTTATAGTGGAAATAAAATCGACATAGGGATTCCTTGGTACCTCAACCATGGAATGAATTATAATGGCTCAGAATGGGACGTTCACACAAAGAAGACATTCGAAAAAATTGAGCTGTTAAGTAAACCAGCTCATAAATCTTTCAATAACTATATTATTATAAATGATCTACCAATGGTCATATTTTTTATTTAGTTACAATAGACTAAAAAATATTCAATTGTTAGACTAAAAATAATTTAACTTAAATCATTTATTTTTCTAGAACATTTATAATTCTTATTTTGTTATTTCTTATGACATAAAAAAATCCAAATATTTTGATTATAATCTATTATATAGTTTGACAGACTTTTTTATAAAATTTGGATCTAAAAAAATAAATATCATTATTTAGATGTCGTGGTATCATGGTTATTCAGATGGTCATGACATTTTTTGGTTTGATAGAAAAGACATATGTCTAACCAATGATCAGACTGTAGGTCTCTCTGATTTATTGGGATCACATTCAATCTAATGGACCAGATTGACTAATGAATGTTTTTTTTGGATAATATATGATATTTCTTTAAATGTATGGTATGCTTTTTAAAAAACATGTTAAAACACTTTTTCAACATAAATGTTTATAAACATTGCTTTTAAGAAGGTTTTTGTGATTTCCAAATCTAATGGAATGGAAAAGTATGAAGTATGGATTTTAACTGAACTTTGAACCCATGTATTTTGCAAGGAAAAAGGCTCCAAAATGTTTCATTCAAGATCCTTATAATTTATAAGGATGATATATGGCCAACCATTGTGATGGGACGTTATTTATGAAATTTTAACCCATTTCGGGGTAGATTAAGCATAGGTAAACCACTTTTCAGTATGAACATTGTAAAATATATTTAATATTTTTATTATTAAATATTGAAAAAAATAAATACGACCATATAAGATAGTGTAAATTATTATTATTAAAAATAGGTAATCCATTCTCTAATGTTCATGTCATATGACAAGATCAATTCAGTTGAAAATTACATCCAGACACGTCGAAAAAACAGATGTTCCAAATAAAAATGTTAAAAAATAACCAATGTTTTAATATAAAAATTAATTCTAATGAACTGAATTAGTAACATTTTAATATAAATGAACTAAATTTACATTAGAAAAATATTTAAATTTTAATATAATTGAAATGAAAAGTTTGTTTTCAGAAAAAATCAATACTTTTCACAATTCATTAAAATAATAACTTTCCATGAGATTATACGAAATTCACTCAATGATAATTTTACCCAATTGAAGTATGATTTTTTTAATTATTCAGAAAAAATTTATAAAACTGTTAAAAACTAATTTTAATATATATTTATAGAGTATGATAAAACAGTGTTTTTGATAAATAATTTTTTTTCCAAAATCAGAACATTAAATTTTTATTGATTTTTTTTCATTTATAATAATATAATAACCATTGTTATAATTTTATATATAATTAAACTATAATGGTTTAATAATTTATTCAATATTATTTATATTCACCAATTTAATTACTATATTATAATGTTACCGTATATTACGTTTTATCTTGATTTGTGGTTTCTTGTTCTACAAGATATCAAAGAGATTGAATTTATTTAAAATTAAATATATATTAAATTATAAGTTTGTTACAGTCTCATATAATATTGGTGTTGTGTGTTATAAAATACTTCCAAAAATGGTGTTCCTCTTATAAAATATTGGTATTTTACATTCTACCACCCATAAATTAATTGTGTCCTAACAATTTAATATTGACCTCAACAATTAAGGGTTTGACATTTGAAAATATCATTCATAAAATAAAAAATTGTATAAATTATTAGTAAAAAACCTATTTATATGTGAGAGATATATTTATGAAGGACATTTATAATAAAACATTATTGGGATTCCATGTATGAAAAATTTGGTTAGATGTGAATATGTGGAGGAAGAAAAAATTTAAAATAATTATTGAAAGTGATAGGGATCATCGATACCAAGAATGTAATTGATTAATATAATGTTATGGGGATAAAAATGGAAACATTTTGAAGAGTTTTAATTCCATTTGATTAATAAAAAATTATGTTTTTAGAATAAATTCTTTTTATGATCATTTTTTATAGTTTTGGAATTCAGTTACTATCATGACAAAGGGCACAAGAAAATAAACTTACATAATTTCATTTAATGGATAATTTCATACATACATATTTCTTCAATGTAATTATCACATCATTTAAAACAGAAATAGATTAATATATAATATGAATTTAATAATACCTAAAGGAACATAATTAACTTCTGACGAAACCTAAGATCCATGAAATAGCTATAAGCTATTCCTCGTACAATTACTAAAACCTCTTTTTTGTTAGAAAACGTATTGAAAATAATAAATATTATTTAAATTTACTAATAGTAACTATAAAAATCAAACATAATAAATTTCATAAATGTTTAACCATAATACTCATGAATAATATGTCCTTCCAAAAGAAATGAAATAAAAAATTAGATGGAAGGTCACTTAATAATCATTTTATTCCCTAGACAATATAAAGTTTCTATTAATGTCACATTCAAAATATATGAATACTTTTATCAAAAAAAAAACATACAATGAAAACAAGTATAATTCCAAAAATACAAATATTAGATTGTTGATTATATTCCATAAATAAGAACATACAAACCACCCTCAAATAAAACAAAAACCATCATATCAGTAACCATTTTCACGGTCACTAACACTTCCCCATAAACATAACCTTATCAATATAATGTCAATACTTAGATAATATAAGGGGTTATATTACCTCATCCTTGTGTTTTAAAAAAATATAAACTTCTAATGAATAACTTTTCTTGGAACCATTCTACAAATTATTTCAAACATTTATGAAAAGAATAATACATAATAATACTTATATGTTTTAGGATGATTATAATAAAAATAGAATTATAAATGTTAAATCTAGAACATAATTATTTAATAAATTTACAAAAAACATTAATAATTTCACATAAGATGAATTCATACAATTTAATTGAACCTATTCCATTAGTTTTGTCTAAACTACATTCCCTTGAAGATGGAGACCACTATTTTCATAATGACCAATCTTTTTTTGAATATTTAAAAAATATTAAAGATACTATTATCCTATAAATCTGGATATTATGGCCTTTCTTACCAAACATGTTGCAGAATCTCATTCCATTCAATCCATTTTTGTGTTGTTCTATTCCTCGGTTATTACATGGGAAAATCATTCATTCCCTTGGCCCCTTTAGTTATTTTTTGATCCACCATACACATATTCTCATGATTCTATTAGATTCCATATCACAATGATAATTCTTTCTCTGTCTTAATAAATAATGATATTATTTCCATGTATAATGAGAATTTTCTGGAGACTATTTCTCTTAAATTAATCTGCTAAAGGACATAAAATGAATGATCAAAATATCTCATTGTATTTCATATGTATTTAGAATAATTCATTTTTAACTTTTTTAAAGTTGTATTCAAACATAAAAATGTTTTCATCATAATTAATTTTATAATTAGGAATTTTTTGTCAATGTCTGGTAGTTTCTCACAAGGGAAATAATTTTCCATGAATATTACCTTAAAATCACTCTATTGTATGTTTGGTATTTCTAAATAATCCTTGTTATTTTTAGAATAAATGACCTCCATTTATCAGTATCTCTTGAGATATGATAAAATTCCAAGAACATTTTATGTATTTCACTTAATTAAAAAACATGAAATAACATCTCTATGGAAGTTATCCATTACATAGAAAAAATTGATTTGTGGACCCCTTAACTGATGGAGGTTTCTAACACATGTAGTTGTCTATAATTGTTACACCACATGGTGGTTCAGAAAGGTACTCCATTTGGGAATTTTTATTATTCATGACCTTGGTAAACATCCCCAATGTGGTAATAATGCAATCTGTTGATGAAATAGCTCCAAAAATAACTTTATTATCTTTCCTAGATGGGGAATAATAATATAGTGTACCAGAAATGATATTTTTCCATTTCATTCCATAAGGTACCATTTCTAAAAAAGAGTATACAGTATCATAGATCATACCATTATGTAACATAATTTATAATCCCAAAAATATTAAAGCACTTAAAATAAATTGAATATAGTATATATAGCTAATCAGGGAATAAGAAACATATTATCATTAAATAAAATTTAATTGAGATAAATATTTTCGAATACTTCATATTGGTTTGTAATGAAATTTTAAATTAATCATATAATATCTCATGGGAGTCTTAATGAAGGAGTGTTGTAAGGCCCATTTTAATGTATATGTAATGTTATAGCCTAATCTAGAACATCATTTTCAGAGTTATTTCACCTATGTACATACCTTCCAAAACAATTTCCTATTTTTTAACCAGAATTTTATAATTATAGGAAAAAATATAATTTAGTTTTCATAAATAAATTGTTATTTTATTCAATAATAATTCTCAATGTATGTAATATTTTCATGTTCCAAAACATCTATTTTTTAAAATAGATCAACCATGGTTCATACTAATCATTCAGAAATAACAATGGAAAATACCCTCACTCTAGTAGCCTATATTTATTGGTTACTATTTTATAATAGTATAAGATATAAATAATGACATCCCAGTGGACTTAATAATTTACATCATGGTAAACTATAAATATACATAAATTTAACCAAAAATTGAAATCCTAAAATATAAATAATTATTTTATTTGATATCATCTTTATTCTATCTAGACTGTCCCTTCAAATCAGTATTAAAACATTTCTAGTCATCCAATGGAATCAAAACATAAGAAATGGGTGATCTCTAATGCTCAATATAATTATATGTATAGTGAAAAGTATTATGGATAAATTATACATAATAAATATTGAAAGAAAAATAAATGAAACACCTTCCTTTTAAATAATAACATGGACAAAAATAATAAAATGTATGGAAGAAATATTGATAATATAATTTCATATAATTAATATAATTGGATTGAAACATAACCACGTATATTTTATCTAATCCAACAATCACATGGAGCATGAAAAAATAATATCACAAAGAAATAATGTATAATAAAATATATCATAACCATATAATCAAGGCCTTGTTCCCAGAAATCTAATATATAAGGGTAATAAATCATCCAAAAACCCAATAAAATTGGACTCATGGGACATAATAATGCTTCTAGGGTGAATATAAGTCCATACCGATAATATTACATTCCTAATGCACAAATCATATTTAATGGATAAAAAAAAATCAATAGAAACATTCATATTTAAAGAAATGGCATACAGAATGTTAATTATCTCCCTCAGAAAAAAGTAGAATAATAAAAAACCTAGAGTAATATGGAAAATGATATCATAATTGTACATCCCATTAAACTGATAATAATATATCAAGAAAAATAATAATGATGGTATCATTATAATATATTACCAAAGTTGTATATTGTAATATGATAGTTGTTTACATTGATAACATAAAATAAAATAAAAATTCTACTAAAAATATTCTTGGGGAAAATATCCTTTTCATTTGGAAAATCACATATTGAAAATAAAGGATAAATAATAAAATTTAAATTACATTTAATTAAATATAACAATGTTAAATTTAAAAAAAACTATAAACAATTAATATTTTGTTAAGGTATGATACCTCATTTATATTTTTTAAATGTTAAAAAATGATTCCTTTCAAATTTTTGGTAACATCTAAATGAGCCTTGTTTGGAAAATGATATGAAAATTCCATTTAACAAAACAAAAAAAATATAAATCATGTCTTAAAAATTATTTAAAATATAATTTATTTAATAATAAATACATAGTTTAAACAATTTTTAGAAAACATTAAATTTGATAGAAAACATTTCAAACCAAATGGAGAAATAAAATTGAAATTTCCTAAAAAAATTCAATCACATTAATTTCCAAAGAGAAGTAAATGAAACTATTTTATGAAATTAAAATGAATATCCAGTGTTGATAATATTTTTGTTTTAAGATATGAATATCCATTAATTCCCCCAAGGGATACTTAAACATAAAAATCTTTAATTTTATTGATATTGTGAAATACACCCTTACCACTTGGGTAACGTTTATATCATAAGTCACATTAAACAAATAACACGAAATGATCCATTAAATAACATTATGATTATTAAATTAATGATATAATATTTCAAAATGGGAATTATATTCATCAAAAAAGTGATCTATGTGGTGAATATGACATGCATCTCACAGAAGTAAAATTGAGATGTGAATCCCATAACATAGTTTGGATTTATTTTGTATGTTTTAAAAAAACCTATAATAAAATATAGGCTTATTATAAAGATATTATAGATCCTTATTCATATATATAATACCATATTTGATTTACTTATAGTTTATTATCAAACATTCATTAACAATTCCTTGTTATATTATCTTTTTTGGGTGATAATGGATTCATCTTTTATCATTTGGAAAAATAGTTTTAGTCACTTTAACTTTGATCATGATTCCAAGATAATTAGAATATAATAAATTAAATAAATACTGAATATATTGATTTAATATGTATTTATCGTAATCTATAAAATATCGATATTGTAAATTGATTTCATTTTTTATGGAGATGCTAGTTATTACTTACACAAGAATGCTATTTCCATTTTTTTATTTATGGATGGAATGAAAAAAATAAATATTAATTAAATAATATTAATCATTATTATTTAATATATATATTTGTAGATATATTTTATATTAATAAAATACATCATTATAACCATCTATTTAAAAAAATAAATGAAAAACATTTCACGTCATTGTGTGGTGATTGTAGTCCACACATAAGAATGAATGAAAATATTATCTTTGAAAAAATTGGAAATAAAATAGTTAGATGACATATTATATTTCCTATATCATGGATTAGTGAATAAAATCCAATATATTCATTTAGTTTTACTACACTACCTTCAATTTAAATCATATGAGAAAATTGAATCACATCGTTGTGTAAGGTGGTTGACTGACATAAAGACAAAAGAAGTTATTTTATCCCTCAATGGAATATAATATTAGAATGTATATGTGATATTATAAATAAATAAGTTAAATAACATCATACATATCATATGAATATGTTACATTCATCATTTTATCTACTAGTGATAAGTGGTGATGCGACACAAACTACCTCGGTTTGGGAGGTTGTAGTCCACCGTACACAAATGTGAATGATTAATTTTAAATTTCATAGTAGAGGAGGTGGATGTGGGTAATTATATTATGAAAATGACATCTAAATATATGGGATTAATTTTTTTTATATTATCATGAATGAATAATATTTTAATGTGGTGGAATATGAAAAAAACAAATGTTCATAAATTAAAATTACCTATTCATCTTCTTTCCTCTTGGATTACATCATAATACTTCCTTCGTTATATTTATAATCAAAACATGAAAAATATGATTTTGGGAGTTTATAATTTAATGGATTTAGTCAGGTATTTTCTAAAACAAATAACATTTTTTGTGTGAATAGGGGATGAAAGGTGTGGAATTTTTATATTATGGAGAGGAACCTATTGAATGTTTTGAAGGAATAAATATGAAATACATTATTCAAATTCCAAACGAAAAAATAATCATCAAATCATGAACCTAAGAGGTTATAACATCGATTTATGTTCATTAAATAGATGACAGAAAGGGTTATGATTTTTTTAACATTTATCATTATTGATTAACCCATGATAATCCCATTTTCACCTTAACCACTGTAATTAATTTTTTCTTCTTTCACTATTCATTATGTTAAAAATTACTTTTAACTTATTATATAATATATATTATTATTATTTATAATATGAAACATATTTATCAATATTTAATTTAAATAACAAGATGAATTCAATTTTAATATAAACTCAAATATGCGTGAAAACAAAAATGCATTCAAAGGAATTCTTTCAAAATATTCAATAAAATTTATATTAAAATTAATTATAGTGACCTGAATTAGTTAAATTGGAATATATTTTAACTAATTTTCCATTAATAAAAAAATTAAAATTAAAATTTTATTTTATGATAACATATTTGTAAATATAATTTTCGATAAATATTATTATTTTTTACAATTTATCAAAAAAGGTATCTTTTCAGAATATTATCCTCAATTCCCCCCATGATAAATTTTTCATTTGCAATTATAAAATTATATTATTTCATTATGTTCAAAAC
The DNA here is from genome assembly GCA_963277665.1 of Viscum album. Classification (NCBI taxonomy): domain Eukaryota; kingdom Viridiplantae; phylum Streptophyta; class Magnoliopsida; order Santalales; family Viscaceae; genus Viscum; species Viscum album. The sequence continues at coordinate 1,722,969,934 of OY728163.1, forward strand.
TCAATATGGTGAAGTAATTTATACCCATTAATTTTTAAATAAATTCACTCATGAAAATATTAATTAGGAAAAAAAATTCATATTATATTTTTAGACACATATACAGAAGATAAACTAAATAACATAAATATATATGAATCATAAAATTAAATTATTATTTCATTTTTTATTTATATTATGGTCATACCATCAATTTCATCAAACTAGGAAACGCTTTACATTAAATATTATCCCCCACAAAAAAGAAATTAATGATGAAGTAAAAATATAATATTTTAATGTTCCCCACATAAAACAATATTTTATATTTATGGTATATGTAAGATTATGTATTATTCTATAACACATATATATTCAAATTATATACATATAATAGCCATCAAACAAACCACTATAATATAAGACTCTCATATGTTTCATGTCTCCCTCTTCAAGGATAAATTTCTCTTATGTATATGACCCATGATATTATTTATATTAGTGATGAGATATATATGATGGATAATTTTATGTGTAAATATCTTATTCATTTCTCATTTTTTAGTCATATCTTTATCATACATTGTAAAACAACATTGAACTAAAATCCAAATATTATTGAGTATGAAAATATCCCACTATAGAACCTTCATGATTATTCTTATTTTAGATATAAAACCTCATTATGCACATTTATATTTTATTAGGATACATCATTGAAAAATAATTGAGTTCCAAATTTTTTATTATAGCTGTAATTTGAACTATTAGATGTAGCATGCATGTGCAAAATTATAGATGAAAAATGTTCCCTATCTCCAAAAAATTAATGGTTCATAATCATACATATCAATCAATAATGACATCGTTAACCATTAAGAAAAAACGGAATTTAACGAAATGATAAATTAGAATAACCTTTACCATAAAATTTTTAATAGTGAATGGTGGGTTTCTATTTGAATCAAATAAGGAAGAAGGACATGATGATCGTGAGTTCGTATGAATTTTAATTTTAACTCTTTTCTATTGTCTAATTTATATATATTTCATTAATATTTTAATGAAATTTTTTCTTTAATACATATAAAAATTTATATTTCTCTAAATTTTACATAAATAAATAATCATGGTATATTTTCATTTATTTTTATTGATGTTCATTGGATGTAGTTATGTATGTTTCATCACATCATTATTGGATGTTATATTTTTCATCCCCCATGATATTTTGAAAAATTAAAAGTAATTGTTGAATTTTATTTCCAATTTTCATTATGTTTAAATAATTATGTAATTAATTGGTTAACAAATATTTCAACTCAAAGATTATTATTTCATTATTTCAATTTTATGCGCATTAAGTGCCAACATTCATCAATTTTTTATAAATCATTGATTATGTTTTAAGAAAAAATGTATATACTTAAATTCATTATATAGACCAATTCCAAAAGCATTATGTGGTTTAATTTTAGTGTGGACTATATTATCAGTCCTTTAATGAATCTTCCCATATAGATGATCCATTAGAAAAAATTCTCTTTTCTCATTAAACTAAAACAATAATGACACGCTTGTTTTATTAATTGAGTAATACTAATACAAATAATAAAATATATGTTTTTCTTTCATGATACAACTATACATCATTATATAATAATGAAAATAATTTATATTCCACCTTAGATCAACATGCATCTAAAATATAGTTTTCATAGAAGTACCAAATTGACTCACATACACATACCAAAACTACAAAAAAACTCTTTTATTGATTTTTGAAATAAATAGAAAATATATTTGATAGGATTTGAAGGATCAGATATTAGTATACTCAATAAAGTTAATTGTTTTTCATAAAAACCCTTGGTGGAATCCTATAAGTGTGAAAAAATTCCATGTTTTATGAGAAGTACGAATATAACAAAAAATATTAAATTCTTCATAGGAAATACCCAAGATAATTATATGCACCTCAAAAACAAAATAATGATTCAATGCATCAAATGTTCCCCATGTTAATCCATCTATATGATGAACCAACTCATATTTTTATTTAATATTCTTATCTTTATAAAAATTATTACTTTTTTTGATTTCAGAATACATGATTATATATTTATATCTATTAATAAATTGATACAAAAACCTGATGTTTCATGGTACATGAGATGGATTTCCATATATGTTTGGAATATATTTAGATATTATGAAATCTTTACATTAATTTAGTAATCCTTTATCCTCTATGAATAAGCTAAAATCTATCAGTAAAACAAGATTTATGTTACAAACAAATCGACAGAGTTTCATTAATATCTATTAAATATAATTATTTGTGTGAATATATATATTATTAGTAACTATGTGCTTTATAAAAATAAGAATATAATAGATTTAATTTTTAGGGATTTAATAAAATGTATTTCATTGAAATGGCCATAGGAAAAATACCATTTTTCTCATTTTTGTACATTCATGATATATAGGAGTCCTAGCACCATCATTTAAATTTTCAATTGTCTCAATATTTTCATTTTCATTATTTTCATAATGTGTATTGATATCATTGTATTCCTTTATTTTCTATATATATTTATGAAAATGAAGATCATATGGAAACCTATCCAATATCATTTTACCCATACCACTCTATTCATTTGGTAAGTGAAAAATAGAATAATGTATCATCTCTACATTATGATACCAAAATTAATTTCTTTTCGAAATCCACCTATTGTTATACAACAAATAAATACTCTTAAAAATACTTGGTATATTTAAATTATTATAACATGACCAATGTATAATTCCTCTATATAAATAAACTTTAAATGTAAGATCTAAAAATATATAAATTCATTAGAAACACTACTGAGATTTAATTATTATAATACATTAAGATTCTATCCATTGTTTCACATGAAAAAACTAATTGTATATTCAGATAAATATAAAAAAAATCAAAATTCATTTGAATCAATATTCTATTTAACAATAGAAAAATATCTAGTATATACTATTTTCCAAGGTATATGTGGAGACTTATTGTTTAACGAACATATCTTTATCATAATAAAGAATATTTAATAATTAATTACCAAAATGAATTGAAATAATATATATATTCTTCATTTTAATATTAAAATATAAAGGGAAATTAATAATTAAAATACCCCTTTATATGTTCACAAAAAATAAAATTTAGCAAAATTATTTATTAAAGCATTACCAAAAACACATTACACAAGAAATAGAATTATAGAAAATATAAAGGTGATTAATCCCCAAAACAATTCTCCTCACATGACATATGAAGAGATTTTATTCACAATTTTTCAATCGCATTAAAACTCCCCACCAAAAATAAATACTATTATCATTAATTCATATGTTTTTATAATGAAAGAACTCCTCTTACCATTAGGACCAAACTTACTATCATAGTTTTGTAAAAATATTCCAATAATATAATCCAAATTCAAATTTTACTATGAATTTCATCAAATTAAATTATTAGCTATCCAAAAAATTAATGATATAAATAATATACACTATATTTAATGAATAGAAGTAAATAAAAAGACAATTTATAAGAGTTGAGATTCTTGAAAACTATTACATAATCCTATTAAAATAAAAATATCATTAGGAAGTATTTTTTAAAAATAATTTCTTTGTATTGAATATTAAACAAATGTTATAAAAGATATATTTCATTATCAAGGATATAATTTAGTAAATAACAACAAAGATATATAAAATAGTAGCAAAACTATAGTCCTTCATATATATGTATTTATCATGGAAATATTTATAACAACATTACTAAATGAATTAGTATCACTATATTATAGATCATTTCCAATAATATAATCAAATTAATATTTTAATATTAATGTCATCAAACCATACTATTATTCAACCAAAAAATGAATAAGTAATGGAATATTATAAAATCTATGAAAACTAGTAATGACCAAAAAAATATTACATATGATATAGAAAAAACTAATATACAATATTAGATTGAAATTAATTTTTTAAAATGTTTGATAATTCAATCATAAAAATATTATAATTATGGGAATAATTTCATAAACCCTATTACATTAAAAAAAATTACTACAATAATTAATTACAAAGGTAGTTGATATACATTACACCAAAAAATTAAACTGGATTTTTGTTATTATAATGAATAAATTAGTTAACAAAACATATATATCTATTACAATAAAATTAATTATGCAATATCATAACCACAATAATAGAAAATAATCTTTTCTCAATGAATGATGAATACTCGTGACCTAAAATTATTTTAATTATGTTTTTATATTTAGAAAAAAATTAAATTCATGCACGACAAAGGAGATGCTAATTTTGGAATTGACCATTTTGTTGTTGAAGAAAAATGTAGTCAAAAAATATATGGGTTAGGGGATATATTTTGGGGTGATGTGATGGGAGGCCACTATATGGGGTTGGGCTGATTTGAGATCATGGGTAGGGAGGTGAGGTGGTGAGTCCTTTCCTTTTATATCTCATCCATATACTGAGGGGTTTTTTGGAAACAATTGGTATATTTTACTCTTTACAATTTGTATTTACAAACTGTTGGAAGTTAATAGTGGAAATTAATATGTAGTAATGGTTATAGAAAAACATTATTATAGATTCATGGGTATATCTCAATGGTCTAGTTGTGATCCCACCATGAAACATGTGAGGAGACCCTAGTTATCGGCACAATTCACATCAATAGCCACAAAAAATTTACAATGGCCATCACCCAGCTGGTGACATTTGGTTTGGAATAAATAATAAGGAGGTTTCAAAAAATTTAATACAATAAATTTTTTAATTACCTCTTAAATAATATTATACAACCTAATTAGACTACTACACCAAGAGAGTATTTCACATGAAATTTAATGCTACGTGGATGTACTATACTTATTGTTTGGATTCTGTTTAGATCAGTTGTCGATTATTTTTGTTAGACTGATTATTTTTCATATCATTCATCCATTATTCATGATATTGGTAGCAATTTTACATTGTTTTTGTTTTTACTATTCATGATTTGATTGTTCATTCTTTATGACTTATTGATATGTTTTTTTCCATGAGTCCATAATTCATGTTTTTTTATGCAGAACATGTTAACCTCAGGGGGTCTTTTTATTTAGATTTTCCATTGAACATTTTTTAATGAAGAATAAATTATTGTTGTTAGAATCATTTTTATGTTATCTCGTTGAATTATAAATAATTCATGTTCCTTCTACATTGAGGATCATGTTATGGATAGTTTGAAATACATGTATGAGTTAGGTGGTTTTAACATTATCATATGTTTGATGAACAATGAATGATATTATTTTCATAAATGGTTTTATAATTAATGGTTTGTATGATCCATTAATTTTTCGTTATTCGTATGCATATTATTGTAGGATAAAAGATGGGTTTCGTTACGTCCTGGTTCTGGAAGCCACCCACAGGAACCTCATACCCGGTTGGTCACATGGCCTCATGCGCATTTCCCTGAATGTCAGAGGCATCCGACTAGCAGTGAGGGCCTTGGGTGTGATAGTGGGGAAACTATTCCCTCATTGGTAGAGTATACAACAGAAGTAACAATACATACAACAGGGGAAGCTGTAAATATCCAACAAAAATAAACAGAAGAAGACTAAACAGTAAACAACCGGAGCACCTACATATATTTAAATGAAATGATGCATGATACATATAGGTAAAGGAAATCATCCAAACAAGTCATAATGCTGATTAAATTACTAAACCAAGGTACAAAAGAAAAATAGATGAGTCACTCCTCAGCATCGCAAGCCTCGGCTTGGTCCCATGCTCCCCAGCTCTAGGGAAATCAAGAACCTGAAGTAGAAGGGCTCTTAACCTTGTCTATACCTACAACAATATAATATGTTTGGGCCCAAAAACATGACCCAAACAGGGTGTGAGACAAATTCCTAGTAGGAAACCACCTGATGATTTGTGCCTAACAGTCAGTGAGTATATGGTAGGTGATGTATAGTAAGTAGTAAATAGAAAAATACACTGTAGTAAACTATCCACAGTTTCTTGAATTTAATTATAAACAAGTAAGCAGACACTCAATAAAAAATAACAAACATGTATCTTCTGGGTAGTTCTCATAGCCTAACACTTATGGTTTATCCTATAAGTACTAGAAACCCTCTAGGAGGCACACACAGTCTCACCCCTCTGGTTCAGCTAGGAATGAATAGACTCTCTAGGGAAACACCCACCGTAAATTCCCCCTATAGTCTTGTATCGTACTAATGGTTCCCTATGGAAGAACTCAAAGTAAATTACCCTTGTGGCCCACGTAGATGAACTATATACACTCGAGGGAAGCACTCAACGTCAATTCCCCCTGTGCTCTCACATCATATACTTATAAAGACACTCTGGAGAAGACCTCAAAGTCAATTCTCTATATGATCTATACAATAGGTTCTCACGGACTTGTGTATGTCAAGAAAGTGTAGTTGAGTGTAACTGCCAAGTTAAACCTTATGAACTACTTGTCTAGAATTCTAAAGCACAACAACATAACAAAACATTAGTCAGACCATCCTATAATACTAGTCATGGAACTGCATGTAGACTAACAGGAAAAACTAGACCAAATGGTCATAAAAAAGCAAAACATGCATTGGAAAAACAACAAAAGCATAGAAATTTAACCCTAATCACATACAAATATCCTCTACTCAAGTATACAGGAAATGTAGGCAAGAAATAGGGGATAAAATGATAAAATTCCTCAATACCCCATTCAAGTGTATTGGGTACAGTTTCACATAAAATTCAAGGCTTTCTATAGAATGGAACAAACCACCTACCTTTAGGGTTCCGGAAAAAATGATCCAAAATCTATTTCTTCTCCTCAAAACTGGAGAACGCACAACCAGAAACGGTCAAACATTCCTTCCATAACATCCAAAAGACTTGAAATCAACACCTGAGGAAACCACAACCCAATAGCTACACACAATTGGTGTAGATCAAGAAAACCGGGGGATAATGAGATGTACATCTAGTGGGAAACTCAAAGGAACCAAGAGGGGAGACTTACCTGAGAAGAACCATCTGTGATCTGCCATGAAACCCCTACGATTTTCCTAAAAAAACAAGTGGGGGGACCTTCATACTATGAGAACCTAATAAACAGAGTGAGGATCAAGTGGGAGAGAGTTTGGAGAAGAAATTAGGAACCCTGAGCATCCCAAGGCTTTATACCCTAATTTTATGTGGCCACACAGTTTCCCTGCACATATTGGAAAACTATGCGCCAACCGTGCAGTTTCCACTGTCTCTCCCAGGGACTTTACACGACCTGCCTGCACAGTTTGAAAAACCGTGCATCACCCGTGTGGGGCCCACTGTCTCCTCCAAGAACGTCTCACAATTTTACCGCACGGTTTGACAAACCGTGCGCCTCCCGTGAGGAGCCCAAATTCTAGGGTGTGCGGTTTCCTTGGCTGGCCGCACGGTTTGAACAAACCATGTTCCAACCGTGCGCCCCCGCACAACCTTTACAACATTAATAGTTTTCTTCCCAAAATTCATCTTTTTCTCAACAATGATCAGAAAAGAGAAACATACCTGAAAAGAAGGTCCGGGTTCTTACAAACATCCCCACATAAAAAATTAGTCCCTGAAATTCCCTAGCGCGACACAGAAGAAGAAACTGTGAATAGACCCTGCCACTGAGCATGTACATTGGCCTCCCTCTCCCAAGTCTCATCTTGTACTCACCTGTACTGTCATATCACTCGTAACATAGGAACAGACTGGCCACAGAGAACCTTTGTACTTTGATTGAAAATCCAGATATGATTCTTCTTGAACAAAACATCCACTTTGAGCTCAACCTACTCAGGTTGAAGGACATGAGATGGGTCTGAAAAGTAACTCTGAAGCTGAGAGACGTGGAAGATGTCATGCCAATACTGGTACCTCTAAGGTAACTGCAACAGATAGGCAACCGGCCCAACTCTCTCCAACACCTCGAATGGCCCAATATTCCTTGGCGAAAGCTTACCCTGTATCCTAATCCTCCTTTGTCCCAACCTCAGTGTGACATGCAAGAAAACCTGATCCCTAACCTCGAATTACAAATTTCATCTCTACTGATCAACATAAGACTTTTGACGAGACTGCAAAGTAGCTATCCTCTTCTGAATCAACTCAATCTACTCCATGGTCTCCTAGAAAAGACTAGGTCCCATCATAGCTGCATCTCCGACATCCAGCCAACACAGAGGTGATTGGCATGACCTACCATACAAGGACTCATAAGGTTCCATCTGTTTAGTTTCATGAAAACTATTGTTGTAGGAAAAATCCACTTGAGGTATATGTTTCTCCAAATAACCTCCAAAATCCAGGTTTCATTCTTGGAGAATGTCCTCAAGTACCTGGATCGTACTCTCTGACTGGTCATCTGTCAGGGGATGGTATGATGTACCCAAAAGTACCTAATCACCCAAATCCTTCTTAATACCCTTCCAGTCCCAAGAATTAAAACTTGCCTCACATTATGAAACAGTGGAGTGTGGAACTCTATGTAGTCGTATAATCTCTCGGACATACAACTGTCCCATCTTGTCAACACAAAAGGTCTCCTTGATCAAAAAAGTGAGAAAACTTCATAAGCCTGTCGATGAGAACCCAAACAGCATCATTACCTTGGGGAGACCTCGGTAACCCTGTCACGAAATCCATCGCGACGTTGTTCCACATCTACTCGGGAATGGTTAACTACTGTAAAAGACCTGCTAGTCACTGATGTTCCACTTTCACCTATTGACAAGTGGAAAACCTCATGAAGAAACCAGCAACATCCCTCTTCACACCTGGCCAACAATACTGACTGTGTAGATCACGATACATCTTGGTCACACTAGGATGAACTGCCAAAAAAGACATATGAATGTCCCACATCATCTCCCCATGTATGTCTGTTGAAACCAATACGCGTCCCTAGAAATGAAAGATCAAATCCTCGTATACTATCCATCAAGGGATAGAGTCCTCTCCTGAAAAACATTCCCGTATGACTAGGACTTCAGATCTGATAGCTGCCTCATTCGTACCCAATCAATAATTGTAGAGGTAACAGCTAAAAAAGATAGGAATGTTTTCCCTTGTCTATTGTGAAACTCCAAATGTATCTCAGAGAACTGATCCATAAGAAGCCAGTCACTACTTGCCTCTTTAACTACCTATACCTGAGTTCTCCTGCTCAATGCGTCAGCCACAACGTTTCCTTTCCCATGTGTATAGGAAAGACCAAAGTCAAATGTCTGAAGATACTCAACCCACCTACACTGTCTTAGATTCAGATCACACGGAGTGAATATTTACTTGAGACTCTTTTGGTCGGTAAACACCACAATGTTCTCTCCCAGAAGATAATGTCTCCAACATCATAAGGCATGAACAACTGCCACCATCTCAAGATTGTGTGTCGGGGAATTCCTCTCATGTGGCCTCAACTACCGAGACCCATACGCAACGACTCCATCTCCCTACATAAGCATAGCTCCCAGCCCAATACTTTAGCCATCATAGTAGATAGTGTAGCTCTTTCCCAGCTCTGGAAAGACTAGAATCGGTGCTGAATTCATCCTCCCGTTTAGCTCCTAAAAAGCTGACTCACAAGATCTAACCATAAGAACATTTCCCCTTTCATGGTCAGACCTATCAGGGGTGCTTCTAGGCATGAAAAGTTCTGTATGAAACGTCTGTAGTATGCATCCAGCCCTAGTAATATCCGTACCTCAAATACGTTCTTTGGATTCTCCCAGGAAACTACAGCTCTCACCATCTCTGGGTCTACTGATACTCCTATCTCTAAGAAAACATGATCAAAGAACTGAATCAGGTTCATCCAATAGTGGTATTTCGAGAGCTTAGTATATAACTCTTTCTCTTTTAGTGTACTCAAAACGATCTCAAGATGGGTAGCATGGTCGTGTCGAGTGTGAAAGTACACCAATATATCATCCAAAAAAACCACCATGAAGGAATCCAAGTATGGTTGGAACACTCGGTTCATCAGTGCCATGAAAACTACAGGCGCGTTTATGGGACCCAATGGCATAACTATATACTTGTATAGACCATACCTACTCCTAAAAGTTGTGAGAGGTATATTAGAAGATCTAACACACAACTGATGGTAACCAGACCCCAATTTGATCTCCTAGAACACCAGAGCTCCACGAATATGATCAAAGAGGTCATCTATCCTAGGCAAAGGATATCGGTTCTTGGTCGTCAACTGGTTCAGCTTTTGATAATCCACAAAAATCCTAAGGGTGTTGTCTATCTTCTTCTCAAATAGTATAGGAAAATCCCAAGGAGAAGTACTAGGTCAGATGAAAACCTTTTCATGCAACTCCTCCAACAGTTTCTTGTGATCGGGAAACTTAGGTAAATCCATCCTATAAGGAGGAATAGACACCGGTGCCGCTCCTGGAATAAGCTCAATCGAGAAGTCTACCTCACACCCTTGAGAAAAACCTGAAAATTAATCAGGAATGATATTTCTGAAATGATCCACCACTAGAGGAAATCTTAACTGTGAAGTCCCCTGGTCATCCTGTTAAAGACTTGAAACTCGGGCTGTAACTGCTTCAAACCCATGATGCTCTTGACCCACTCAGCGTGCCCAGACATCCCCATAATTTATGCATGAACCTTATAAAACTCTCTCGGAACTGTTCATCAACACATGTGTCCAAAATGATGACTAATTCCACGAATGGAACCATAGGAGGACGTCTCAGTAACATAACTCTACAAGGTCAAAATCACACCTTATATCACATTATATGGTACTAAAAACTAGGAGCGTATGAAGGGAACATGGGAAAGAAATCATTCAAAATTTTCAAAACATGACTAAAAGATATGTATAAAGTCTACATGGCGTGTTCCCTTAAGTCATTTACATGGACATGTAATTTTTCAGAAAACTAGTCGTGTAACACCCCAATCACACAACATGTTATCCGAACACATGACATGTACCTGAATTCTCTTCCCCTACCCGAGTCCTTATACATGGTTAAGCCACACATCTCTCCTAATAAAAAACTACATGGTGTGTTCATGGTAGATATGATGTGTACCCAACAAGCTTCACCTGGCCCGTGTTGTTAGCGACATGGCCTAACACATGGCTGACAATACACGGAGTATTCCAGATGGACATGGTATGTACAAGAAAGGGTATCACTGACCTGAGTTTTTTGTGACACGACTGTGTACCTAGATCAGACTACACAACATGTAAGATTCAGACACGGCGTGTATGTGAATAGATAACACGACCCGTGTTGTTCATGACACGATCGGTGTACCTGTATCATACTAAATGGAGTGAAAAAATTGTACATAGAGTGTTCCTAAATGATTTTTTCACAACCCCATGTTTCTGGCCACACAGTCAGTGACACAGTTAGAAAATTACATATTTTGTATGAATAAAGTACACACTATGTATTTTGGATTTTTTCCAAGATATAGCCTCAAAAACTGCTCTGGAGGCTAGAAAACATAGAAAAATAGAGTTAAGGTGCATAATTCTGATCCGTGAGGGCCCATACTCCCCAAAAATCAATGTTTGGTGTCTTATACAAGTTATAACGAGGAAAAAGAAATGATCCTCCAAATTCCGATTCATGAGTGTCCATAACACCACATGAATCAAAATTTGGCGTTCATTCCAGTAAATCTCTACAAAAAAATTCTCTATCAAACAAAGAGTATTTCTATCAAGGCAACTATAACAACAGCACGACTGATTTACACATCATCTATCCCAAAAACATCAAATCATTAATTCTTCCTAGATGGGATGGAGAAAATGCCTACCATGTTATTCTAGAAAGTTCCAATATGATGCATGAGATGGAACACCATCAACATATCAGGTTGCGATAGAAATAGAACCATAATATCAACAAAGGTAACAACACAAAGCATGTGAATCACCTAACAATGAAATCAAATCAACTGTAAAATTTGAAAATCAGAAAAATTACAAAAAACGAGGTAGTATTGATTTTCCCTGTACACGGGTTAGATAATCCTGAGCACAGATTATAACCAAGTACCTATTCCATCTTATACCAGTCTATAGGATTGAAATATTATGTCAAGAGAAAAGAATTCCTATTACACCACTTTGTAACATCCCGGTTCCGGAATCCACCCAGAGGAGCCCCATACCCGGTTGGTCACATGGCCTCAAGCACATTTCCACGAATGCCAGAGGCTACCGACTAGTAGCGAGAGCCTTGTGTGTGATAGTGGGGAAAATATTCCCTCATTGGAAGAGTACACAGCGGAAGTAAAAACACATTCAACAACGGAAGAAGTAAATATCCAATAATAATAAACAGTAGAAGACTCAATAGTAAACAATTGGAGCACCCATATATATTTAAATGAAATTATACATGATAAATATAGGTCTAGGAAAGTAGAAAAACAAGTCACAATGTTAAATACAGTACTAAAAAAAATTTCAAATGAAAAATAGATGAGAAACTCCTCAGCATCGCAAGTCTCACCTTGGTCCCATGCTCCCTAGCTCAAGTGCAATCAAGAACCTAAAGTAGAAGGGAGCTTCCCTTATCTATACCTGAAACAATATAATCTGTTTGGGAAAAAAAGCATGACCCAAACAGGGTGTGAGAAAAAGTCTCAGTAGGCAACCACCCAAATATCTGTAACTAATAGTTAGTGAGTATATGGCAGGTAATGTATAGTAAGCAGTAAACAGGATAATACACAGTAGTAAACTATCTATAGTTTCTATCATTTATTTTACAAACAAGTAAGAAGCCACTCAAGCAAGATGAAAAAATAGGTAACCTTTGGGTAGTTCTCACAGCCTAACCCTTTTTGTTCAACCTACAAGTACAAGCAACCCTCTGGGAGGCACACACGGTCTCAGCCCTCTGGTTCAGCTAAGAATGAATAGACTCTCTGGGGAAGCACCCACCGTAAATTCCCCCTATAGTCTCTTATCATACTAAAGGTGATCTGGGGAAGCACTCAATGTCAATACCTATGTGGCCCTCATTGAGGAACTAAAAACATTCTTTGGAAGCACTCAACATCAATTATGTAACACCCCAATATTTCATAGTGTGTTATTTCTTCAAAATAATTCAATAACTCACACTACACGCAACACCGAGTTCAAGCACACCGTGACATACCAAACAAGCCGTTCAAAAGAGGTTATGAATAGTATTAACTAAAATATTAACTTTATATAATCCTTATAATTTTAGAATAAATATTATGAGTTTTATATACATAATGTAAGAACAAATTCATCTTCAGTATTGCACTTTTACCAACATTTAATAGAGAACCCTTTTTAAATACAATATTTTAAACTTTTATATATTCAATTTGACTAAATAAACTTATTTTTTAGAATGTGGACGTAAAAAATTTACAATGAAACACCCCAAGATTCCACCGTACGCTTCTCCTTGAATAAAATAGTAGCGTGTGTTGTACGCAACTTCGAGTTCTAACACACTACAACCAATCAAAATAGTCGTTATGAATATTAATACATAATTTTTGAAATTTTATAAATTTTATCTCTAAATATGGACTTCATTTTTGGATTCAAAATATCAAATTTAGCCTAGGATGAAATTTTGGAACTTTTCGGATAACATTTACATTTTGATGAATAGTGAAAATTACTAAATTTCAATTGAAAAACTTTTTTAATCGAAATAATTTATATTGATAAATTATGATTTTGTGTGTTTTTAAAGTATATTTAGAATATATTTTTACCATTTAATACAATGTTGGTCATTGCACAAAATTTTACAATTAAACCGGACATAAACAAATGTCAATCTTTTGATAGTTATTATCTCTTAAAAACACGCTTTTTGTTTTAACAACGGGAATTAATATTAAATTAATTTCTGCCACTTCTGTGTTTTGAATTTGGAAAAATGGATTCCATATTTGGAATCAGGATGTTCAAATTGTGTAAATGGGTAACTTTTATTTTTAGACATTTTGAATAATTATTTCGGTAAATATTTTATTTACCATGGTTAAGGGTAAATCGGGTAAATAAGGGTTAAAAAATATTATAATAATAACAAATTACCTTAAAACGTGTCCTAACCTTATTGGATGATAAATGTCCGACCATCTCCATCTTTGGGTCGATTTTTGAACCTCATGGAGCAACTTGTAAGTTATAATGACACTTTATATTAATTAAGTTAAAATAAATACAAAAATGACATAAGCATATATCTTTTAGCAAAAAAAATTTAAATAGGGTTATTTATCTTTTATTTTCAAATATAAATATTAATTAGAATGATAAAAATATTTCCTACATAATGATATTTTATTTATAATTTTTAGACATTAAATAATTTAATTTATTTATGACACAATAATGATGCATTAATTACCATAATAGTAAAAAATTAAAATAATTGATAGTATAAATACCCAACTAAATATAATTTGATACTTTTGATGAATTACACTAATTTTATAGGATAATATGAAATTTTAGTATTGATTTAATTAACTTTTTTTTGAAGTAATCATTCTGTAATGATTTTTATAAAAATCAATTATTGAATAGTGTCAAAATTGACATAAAATAGTTTTTAAAAAATATATTATATTATTAATTGATATTAAATTCCTAAAAGTATATGGTTCGTCCAAAAGACTTATATCATGATATATGTATCATTAATCGACCACATGGGGGTCTCTTGGATGTATATGGTAAGTTTATTAACAATATAATATAAAAATACAAAGAGACATTGTAAAAGTGAAACTAATTAACTAAGAGTTAATACTTAATGATAATGTTAATATATTAACTCAAACATGTCTAAATTCTATTTTTTGGGTGGTTTTCGACCCATACCCACCATAACCTTTAAATAATCCACTTTGGAGCCATTATAAACTGAATATGAATTTATTATAAAATAATATTTCTAGCTTTTCCAAAGGTTCCCCTCACCCCTCTTATAAAAGCGCACTCCCCCTTCTCATTAACTCACACCATCAAAGCCTTTTGGATCAGAAAAACTCTACCCAAATACTCTCTAAACTTACTTCAATTAATCCTAGAGGCCTTCCCTTGGTCATAAATTCATCTTAAGAGCCCTTTTGATCAAATCAAAATGAAGAACCCGAATAAGAGCTAATGATTTCACATCCCTTTTCCAAGTTCCTTTCTTCTTCCACTTATTATTTCTTTGTTATTACCATTATAAAATAACAAATCCTGTATATTATATATAATTTAATGTTCTTATAAACATTTTACAACCATATTTTAGTATTTTATCCATCCTTTAAATAACATGTCACCATACGTGCATACGTACGACTTACCGTCTCCACGTCGTGGTGTAATTGTTATTCAATAAATTATTATTTCGATGAGTATAATAATGATGTGTAATTCATGTAAATAATAAATATAACATGATAATGATTATGTATATATGATATAACATCCAATTATATATTATTTTTATATAAAAAGAATGATATTGTCGCTCGTGCGTACGTATGGACTACCGTCTCCAAAAACGTGATGAGATTTATTCTCCATCGTATCTATTCAAGTATAATTCGCATTTGATGATTAATAATAGTATCTAAGGACTGTATATCATTCTATATATGATTAAGATACATTCTATCCATGACAAACATTATTTACGTAACAAAACATATAAAAGAAAATGAGTAAGTTAAAACCCGAAACAACGATAATACTATGATATTATTAACAAATCATTGTTAAAAGATCATATATGATATCATATTAATGTATATGATTCTTTTATAATTTAATAACAATTATTTCACCATTATAAAAGTGGATAACCTACCCCAACCAAGGAAAAGTACAAGGTAACAGTTATTTCACAATCTCTTCATTATCCGAGATTGTTTATACGTAATAATCTACTGGGATCTCTTTATCATCCACATCCATGTTTCTTAAAAACGTATTTCAAAACATTTTTACTATTTACAAGAATATGGGTTAAAGTCATTTATACCATTTTTGGAATTTTTATAAGAGGTTTATAAAGGAATCTTTCCCTCGTTTTCCAAACAAGGTGCTTTTAACCTTTTCGACAGAATTAAGGTAAGAATGTTTTTTTAACTTATACGGTAGGTGTGGATATTTTCCACCGTTATAAAATCATCGAAGCTTCCCTTAAACGCTTATAAGGATATTTTCAAAATAAAGGTTTTCTTTTATAATTATGTGATTTTTAAATGATTTCAAAAAAGAGATATTTCTCTCAAATATATGAAAATCCAGTGCAAATGTATACATATTTAACGCAAGCATAAAATGTTTTCAGAAAACCCGACTCTCGAGTGTGGTAGACAAGAAAAGATTGGGCGTGGACCCATCATGGCCTGTAATTAGTCGAGCAGTCTCAGAATTAGTTATTTGTTTTCATAATCTTGCATAATGTTTTCTGAAAAATACTGGAGTATATTTTATCAATTTTAAATGTAAGTATCTTCTAAAACAATTTCATCGGTAGGTCTCATGATACAAACTAGTGTTTTGGCACAAGTCCTTGAAAAAATATTATTTGTAGTTTTGGCACGAGGCCTTGGCTATGTGGTTATGCTAGTCTGGAATTATGCATTCCATCATTATGAGAGTGGTTATTGATATTACATGTGATTATTCGATTAGTAGAATATCCATGTGAATAAGTAAATGGAATTATTTCATTTTATTTTTTCCATACTATGTTGAAGTTCATGTTTAAAAGGATTTCGTTTTAGTTATACATTACCCTAAATATTTATTATTATTTATGAATGTTTCCACTATATTTTTATCCTTACTGGGCATTTGAGCTCACCCCTTTCAATGTTTTATTTTTCCCAGGATGTGAAGAAGTAATTTATGAATGACCTGCCGGGATAGTATGCGGGGATATGAGTGTGGACTATGAGGAAGATATGTTGTTGTAGTTTTCATTTTTATGATGTATTGTAAGACTTATGAATATAACTTGTGTTTCCAAGGCTACTAAACTAATCGGTCTTTCAAGATTTTATCTTTCTTGTGATCATTCCAATGTTATGTAATATTGCACCGACTCCAGGTAACTGAGTTCGGGGCGTTACAGTTGGTATCATATGAAGTTTAGTACAAACCTTGAAAGCTAGATTTAGATAAAACATGAATTGAGAACAGAGATCTAATATGGACTTTGAGGATTAGTATAGAAGAACTTCCTAGAATTTTGGTATTGTACAAATTTTGTGAGTTTTGCGAGCAATACATCCCTGTCTGGATACGAGCAGGTAGAGGCGGATCTGGCACAGATGTACCTAGGGGTAAAACACGAAAACACCGCTTTGAGCTAGACTCAAATGGGAACTGGTGCATGACAACGGGCCTTGCTGCCCTCTTGGTTACAACACTCCCGGGGGATTTGCTTAGGATAATTCTCATTTTCTATACAAACCATTATGAAGGGTTTATAAGTATATACTTACTCAAAGTAGACATTTTTATGATTATGTATTATATCCATAAACTATTTAATTTATGTGTTTTACAATATTGGGATTAGGTATTGTTATTCATAAAATAATCTATAGTATGTCATTGTGTCAAAATGGCTCTCAGTAGAAGGAATGAGAATTCCAGCAATGTACATGATCCAAAGAGAAAGAAGGATCATGTATTTCATAGACTTAAGCCATAATTTATAAGAGAAATAATATCCCATGTATTATCATCATATGAAGAAATAATATCATGTGATGATAAGATAAGTAAATAGTTTACTAAGTCTAATCTCTTTGAAGGGATGCAATAGTAGAAAAGGATGGAAGACAGAAAGATGGATAAAGGGAAGAGGGAAAAGAAGAATTTTCCCATATGTGATAACTGTGGGAAGAAACACCCTGGAACTTTCCTGAAAGGAATGGGAGTTTGTTATAATTGTGGAGGAAAAGGGCACAAACTATGTGACTGGAAGGGTAAGAAAATGGTTTCAAATGTACAATGCTTCATTTGCAAGGAGTTTGGACAATATGTGAACCTATGTCCCAGTCATCAGACTATGCCACAAATGATTCTATTGGATAATAATCAAGTTATGATACTACCACTGATGAAGAGGAATTATTAGAGTTACTATGTTTATTATGTCATTTGAGTGTTGTATCAACAATTCACATGTTATAATAATTATCGAGTATATAAGGATTGTACTGCAGTACTATTTCATTAAGGACTTTAGATTTGTGGAACAAAGAAAAGTGACTCAATAGCTGGTTAAATTTTTGGAAAATATATGGTTGAGAGAAAGATATACCATAATATTGTTCTGATATTGAGGTAGTGATTTTAGAATAATACATGAGTGATTTGGATAAATTATATTGGATATTTTTGACTACCTTGAAACTGATTAATGATTTGTATATCCCATTATTGTTGGGGTTTACGACATTGTTTGATTGAAGGAGTATATCCATTATTCTTTAAGGAATAAGGGATCAAGAATGTAATCAATAATGTTTTATGGTAATTCAGGATGTTGTATTATTTTAAAAGAATACATGATGAAGGTTTTCACATGTTATTACATGGAAAAAAGATCTACATTTTTTTACCTTATAAATTTTGGACTAAAGTATTTTGGATAGTTCTAGTTTCGATTATTTGTGGATTTCAATAAAAGGACAACTCGGAGGTCAGGCGGCAAACCGTCGCGTCCAGCAAGGCCGTGAGACATGAACCCACAACCGAAGGGCGACAAGGGTGAATCACCTACCACTGGCCCACGAGATGTCCTGGATTAAAGAATGTAGTTTTTTTAAAAGATCTGATAGATGAATTGTAAATTCATTTTTTGGAACCATATATGAATAGGATAAATAGAATAATTTTTTTTAAGTTCTATTATATTTTAGAGTGAAAGATGAATTTGTGGTAGAAATTTTTTAAAGGATGGAACTCTACTTGTCAAGAATATATTTTTCTACTTCTCTTATTATATGAAGAAATTAATTCATATACTTTATTTAAGGAAACCTAAAACCAAAAATGTTTTATCCTAATACCCAATGTTTTGGTGAACGGATTGTATTTCAAATCATCATAGATTGATGAATTTAAGGAACTCAATATTACACATGTTTGTGATTGATGAACTCAATCACCACCTATAAATATTTACGTTTTTCCTCCTATTATATGTCTCTAATTTCCCCCAATGTTCTCTGAATAGATATCACAATTTGGTGGTGACCCTTTCATTTCTCTTTTCCTCTTATTAAGACTAAATTTTATTAACCCAATTTCCGATGTGGGTTTTCCCACAAAGATATTTTCTATATTAAACCTTTTATTTTTGAAGAACAATTTCAAATTGTGAGGATGCAATTTATTGATGGATGGGAGGATGTAACACCCTACGATTTCATAGAGTGTTATTTCTTCAAAATAATTCAATAACTCACACTACACGCAACACCGAGTT
This sequence comes from Viscum album, assembly GCA_963277665.1. Taxonomy (NCBI): domain Eukaryota; kingdom Viridiplantae; phylum Streptophyta; class Magnoliopsida; order Santalales; family Viscaceae; genus Viscum; species Viscum album. The sequence continues at coordinate 1,722,989,562 of OY728163.1, forward strand.
CAAGCACACCGTGACATACCAAACAAGCCTTTCAAAAGAGTTTATGAATATTATTAACTAAATTTTCAAATTTATATTATCCTTATAATTTTAGAATCCATATTATGAGTTTTTTAGACATAATGTAAGAACAAATTCATTTTCAGTATTGCACTTTTACAAACTTTTAATAGTGAACCCTTTTTAAATCCAATATTTTAAAATTTTATATATTAAATTTGAATAAATAAATTTACTTTTTAGAATGGGGACATCAAAAATTTACTATGAAACACCCCAAGCTTCCACGATACGCTTCTCCTTGCATAAAATAGTAGCGTGTGTTGTACGCAACTTCGAGTTCTAACACACCACAACCAATCAAACTAGCCGTTATGAATAATAATACCAATTTTTTGAAATATTATAAATTTTATATCTCAAAATGGACTTCATTTTTGGATTCATAATATCGAATTTATCCTAGGGTGGAATTTTGGAACTTTTCGGATAACATTTATATTTTGATGAATAGTGAAAATTACTAAATTTTAATTAAAAACAACTTTTTTAATAAAAATAATTTATACTTATAAATTATGAATTTGAGTAGTTTTTAAGTATATTTAGAATATATTTTTACCATTTAATAAAATGTTGGTCATTGTACATAATTTTACAATTAAACCGGAGATAAACAAGTGTCAATCTTTTGATATTTATTATCTCTTAAAAACACGCTTTTTGTTTTAACAACGGGAATTAATTTTAAATTAATTTCTGACACTTCTATGTTTTGAATTTGAAAAAATGGATTCCATATTTGGAATCAGGATTTTAAAATTGTGTAAATAGTAAACTTTTATTTTTAATCATTTTGAATAATTACTTCGGTAAATATTTTATTTACCATGGTTAAAGGTAAATCGGGTAAATAAGGGTTAAAAAATATTATAATAATACCAAATTAACCTAAAACATGTCCTAACCTAATTGGTTGATACATTTCCGACAATGGGCATATTTGGGTCAATTTTGGACCCCATGGAGCCACTTTTAAGTGATAATGACAATTTATATTAATTAAGTTAAAATAAATACAAAAATGACATAAGCATATATCTTTTAGCAATAAAAATTTTAAATATGGTCATATTTGTTGTATTTTCGACAATAAATATTCATTAGAAATATAAATCGATTTACTACATAATTATATTTTATTTATAATTTTTAGACATTATATAATTTAATTTATTTCTGACACAATAATGATGCATTAATTACCATAATAGTGAAAGATTAAAATAATTGATATTATAAATACCCAAATAAATATAATTTGAGCCTTTTTATGAATTAATCTAATTTTATAAGATTATATGACATGTTAGGATTGATTTAATTAACTTTTTTCTAAGTAATAATTCTGTTATTAGTTTTATAAAAATCAATTATTGAATATTGTCAAAATTGACAAAAAGAGTTTTTAAAACAAATATTATATTATTAATTGATATTAAATTCATAAAAATCTATGGTTCATCCAAGAGACTTATATCATGATAGGTGTATAATTAATGGACCACTTGGGGGGTCTCTTGGATGTATATAGTATGTTTATTAACCATATAATATAATGATACAAAGAAATATTGTAAAAGTGAAACTAATTAACTAAGAGTTAATACTTAATGATAAGGATAATATAGTAACCCAAACCTGTCTAAATTCTATTGGTTGAGTGGTTTTCGACCCATATCCACCTTAACCTTTAAATAATCTACTTTGGAGCCATTAGAAACCGAATATGAATTTATTATAAAATAATATTTCTAGCTTTTCCAAATGTTCCCCTCACCCTCTTATAAAAGGGCACTGCACCTTCTCATTGACTCACACCTTAAAAGCCTATTGGTTTGGCCAAAATCTTCCCAAATACTCTCTAAACTTACCTAACTTCATCCTAGAGGCATTCCTTTAGTCTTAAAGCCAACCTATGTGCCCTTTTGATCAAATCAAAAGGAAGAACCCGAAGAAGAGGTAATGATTTCACCACCCTTTTCCAAGTTCCTTTCTTCTTACACTTATTCTTTCTTTGTTATTACCATTATAAAATAATAACTCCATTATATTATATAAACTTTAATGTTATTATAAACATTTTACAACCATATATCAGTATTCTATCCATCCTTTTAATAACATGTCATCATACGTGCGTACGTACGGCTTACCGTCTCCGCGTCGTGGTGTAATTGTTATTCAATAAATTATTATTTCGATGGGTATAATAATGATGTGTAATTCATGTAAATAATAAATATAACATGATAATGATTCTATATATATGATATACTATCCAATTATATATTATATTAATATCAAAAGAATGATATTGTCGCTCGTGCGTACGTACTGACTACCGTCTCCATGAACGCGATGAGATTCATTCTCCATCATATTCATTCAAGTATAATTATAATTTGATGATTAATAATAGCATCTAAGGGCTTGATATAATTCTATATATGATTACGATACAACCTATCCATGACAAACACGAATTATGTAACAAAACAAATAAAAGAAAATGAGTAAGTTAACACCCGAAACAACGATAATACTATGATATTATTAATAAATCAATGTTAAAATATCATATATGATATCATATTAATGTATATGATTATTGTATAATTTAATAAAAATTATTTCACCATTATATAGGAGGTTAACCTACCCCAACCAAGGAAAAGTACAAGGTAAGAGTTATTTCACAATCTCTTCATTATCCGAGGTTGTTTATACGTAATAATCAACTGGGATCTCTTTAACATCCACATCCATGTTTCATAAAAATGTATTTCAAAACATTTTTAATATTTACAAGAATATGGGTTAAATTCATTTATACCCTTTTTTGACTTTTTATAAGAGGTTTATAAAGGAATCATTCCATCGTTTTCCAAACAAGGTGCTTCTTAACCTTTTCGACAGAATTAAGGTAAGAATGTTTTTTTAACTTATACAGCGGGTGCAGATATTTTCCACTGTTATAAAATCGTCGAAGCTTCCCTTACACGCTTATAAGGATGTTTTCAAAATAATGGTTTTCTTTTATAATTATGTGATTTTTAAATGATTTCAAAAAAACAGATATTTCTCTCAAATATATTAAAATCTTGTGCAAATGTATACGTATTTAACGCAAGCTTAAAATGTTTTCAGAAAACCTGACTCTTGAGTGGGGTAGACATGAAGGGATTGGGAGTGGACCCAACATGGACTGCAATTAGTCGAGCAGTCTCAGAATTATTTATTTTGTTTTTATAATCTTGCATAATGTTTTCAAAAAAACACTGGAGTATATTTTACCAATTTTAAATGTAAGTATCTTCGATAAAAATTGCATCGGTTGGTATCATGAGACAAACTAGTGTCTTGGTATAAGGCCTTGCCAAAATAATATTTGTAGTATTGGAATGAGGCCTTGGATATGTGGTTGTGATAGTCTAGCATTATGCATTCCATCATTATCAAAGTCGATATTGATATTGCATGTGATTATTCGATTAGTAGAATATCCATGTGAATAAGTAAATGGAATTATTTCATTTTATTTTTTCCATACTATGTTGAAGTTCATGTTTAAAAGGCTTTTTCTTTAGTTATACATTGCCATAAATGGTTATTCTTATTTATGAATGTTTTCACTATATTGTTATCCTTACTGGGAATTTGAGATCACCCCTTTCAAAGTTTTAATTTTCCCAGGATGTGATGACGTAATTTATGAAGGACCTGCAGGGATAGTATATAGGGATATGAGTGTAGACTATGAAGAAAATATGTTGTTATAGTTTTCATTTTTATGATGTAATGTAAGACTTATGAATATATGTAGTGTTTACAAGGCTGATAAACTAATCGTTCTTTCGAGATATTATCTTTATTGTGATCATGAAAATGTTATTTAATAATGCAATGACTCTGGGTAACTGGGGTCGGGGCGTTACAAATTACCCCTATGGTCTCACATCGTATAATAATAAAGACACTCTGGAGAAGCCATCAACGTCAATTATCCCTATGGTCAATACAGTAGGTTCTCATGGTCATGTGTTTGTCAAGAAAGTGTAGAAGCACGTAACGTCCAAGGAAAAACTTATGAACTACTTGGATAGAATTCTACAGCACAACAACATTCCGAAACAATAGTCACACCATCCTACAATACTCGGCATGGAACTGGTAGTAGCCTAACAGGAAAAACTAGACCAAGCGGTTATAAATAGGAAAAACATGCATGGGAAAAACATCTAAAGCATATCAATTTAACCCTAATCACATATAAATATCCTTCACACAAGAATACAAGAAAAGTAGGAAAGAAATAAGGGGTAAAATGGTAATAGTTCACAATACCCCATTTAAGGTTATTGGGTACAATTGCACATAATATTCAAGACATTCTATAGAAAGGGACAAACCACCTCCCTTTAGGGTTCTAGAGAAAATGATCCAAAAGCTATTCCACCTCCTCAAAACTAGCGAACACACCACCCGAAACGGTCTAAACTTCCTCCGCTAACATCTATATGTCTTGAAATCAACACCCGTGGCAACCACAACCCTATATCTACACTCATCGGGTTTATATCTATAAAACTGGGGTATATCAAGATGCAGATCAAGAGGGAAACTCAAAGAAACCATGAGGTGAGACTTACCCGAGAATAACCAGCTTCGATCCGCCAAGAATCCCCATTGATTTGCTTCCAAAACGCTTGGGGGAGCACCTTCAACCTATGAGAACCCAAAATCCAGAGTGAGGCTCGAGTGGGAGAGAGTTTTGGGAAGAAATGAGGAATCTTGAGCGACCTGGGGCTTTAAACCCTAATTAAATTTGTCCGCACAGTTTCCCCGCACTGTTTGGAAAACCATGTGCCAACTATGTGGTTTCCATTGTCTCTCCCAGAGACTTTACACGGACTGCCTGCATGGTTTGAAAAACAGTGTGCAGCTCGTGTAAATCCCACTATCTCCTCCAGGAACTTCAAATGGTTTTCCCGCATGGTTTGAAAAACCGTGCACCTCCCATGAAGAGCCCACTATTAAGGGTGCACAGTTTCCTTGGATGACCGCACGGCTTGAACAAACCATGCACCAACCGTGCACCCCTACACAACCTCGGCAACATTAAAAGTTTTCTTCCCATAAAGCCACTTTTTCTAAAAAATGAACAGAATAGAGAAACATACCTGAAAAGAAGGTTCGTGTTCTTCTAGGTTTTCCCATTGTTTTGGTAGAATATATTTTTTTCATTTCTTTATGCAACAAGTAGTGATTTTTTATAAAGAATATTTTGATGAAAGGGGTTTTTAAATTTTTTTTGTAATGTGATAAACCATTATATATTGATTTCTCATATGCAGCAATTGGGATCCATGCGTAGCTTGGAGGGGAATTAGTATTGGTCTTTTTCATTATTCTCAATGTGAGATCACACATGAGGTAATCCTATATTACATAGGCTATGAGTATAAGGAATATGGTTATTTGAGATTATAGGGGGTTCTCTCATTGGGTGATCCTAAATTCCCCATTCCATATTGTTCTAGGTAGCATTAATATTCTTAATGATTCTTAATTTATTACTGTAGTATGACTATCCTAGATAGAATGGAACTATTTTATCCCAGGGAGGATCTCAATCATGCTTAGATTTGTGTATTTCTTTCTTTAATATGATATACGATGTGTGAGTTTCTAAATGTAATTTCTTTTTGAAATATACTTTATATCATTATTATCTGGCATGTAGAAATGTTTAAAATAAGAAATTATTATTATAATATAATGATTAAAATGTTGAAACTATTTATTAGGTAATGTTTTTTCATAAATTAAAAATATTTTTAAAATTTACTAGATAATTGTTATGGAACACCTGAGTGGGAGTCTATTGATAATGTTTAGTACACAACATTCCCAAAATAATGGTGGTTTTTGGACTATATTTTCTTCTTTGAAGGATTGTGTAATTATTCACACTATGGTAGTGGGGTTTATGTTAGATAGTTATGGGTAACTAATGGTGAGGCAGTGGGACACCTCCCATGATTCCCATGGCGTATCTATTGGAATTTTGGGTTTTCATTTCTTTTAGTTTTTTATGGGAAGGTAATTTTTGTTATTTTATTCCTAAAATTATTTCTCTCTTTTGTTATTAAATATTTATTTCAAGTTATGTTTCCCTTTTTCATTAAATGGTTCTTGATTTGGGTTGTTAATGTAATTCCCTTTACTCATTATTCACTTATTAAGTTATTTTATCTAGCACATGGAAGTCAATAATTTCGTTTTCGTAATATCATGGTCTGGTTTAGATCCTATACGGATTAGCATACACATATTGGTTATGATATTAACCAATAAAAATCATCAAAATTTACAAAAAAATACATCGTAAGATACGCTTTTAGAATCATCATATGTGTTGTTCTTCTTTATATCCTTGGGGATGAAAATATATGAAATTTTTTAGATCAGGTTCATTGAAAGGATAATCATAAGTGATAACCAGAAAGGATCACAAATGATAATAATATTTTCACATGGGAATAATCAGGATTAGTAGGAAATGTATACCTTATAAAGATCTTATTATAAAATATGATCCATGGAATATGACACAACATAACATTAGAAATGAATCATAGAGTGTGGAAAATGAGTAAATAAAATCCCACGTGGGAATAACAAAGTCATAAGATGAAGATTATGATTTTTTCATTAACATAATCATAATTTATCATCATATATTGAGTTTTTCCAAGATTTATCATCCTTAAATTACCAATCATATCCATGAGGGCCCACCCTTTACATTTTGAGAATATCCAGAATTTCATACCCTTTTTTTTGTGAGCGTATCCAATAAGGCTCACCCATTAATTTGTGAGCATGTAAAAGAAGTCTCAACATGCATTATCTCATGATATATAATAAATTACCCAATTCATTAGTGGGTGATATTGGATCCCAGCTGTCATAATAAATATTTATGATTTATTAATTAAATAATTTGACTTATAAAAACATAATCAGTCCATAGAAAAAAATAGGTTTCTATAATCCCAAAATAGGGAACCCATAGAAATGAAATTTTGTTCATATAAATTTCAAATAGATTAAAATAATGAAATCATTTATAAATCCTTCAATAATCATAAATTTATAAACCCAAGTACAATAAATGGGGAACCAATGATATTAATTTATAATATATATAAATACCTTACAATCAAGATAATATGGAATATTTTATTTCAATTGTATAATTGAAATGTATAATGATATTTTAATAATATCACTAATCAGTTAATATAGGGATGATATGTGGACACCCTTCAATAAATGGAATAAAAATAGCTTATTAATTGTGGAATGGTATTGGAAAAAATCTTATGGTTACACATGAAATATAAGTAGAAAAGAAAATGCATATGAAGGATCATTTCTCTTATATAAATTTAATATTTTCCATTTATGAGAAATGTGTTAAAAAAAATAGTAGATAGAGAATAATTTTTGCTTAATGGTTTAATTTTACATTTCAAATCATGTTAAAAATTACCCTTTTTAATGAAAAAATATTTTAGGTTGATGTTTTAAAAAAAATTGAAAAATAAATTACTTTTGAAAACAATGAACCATGTTATAGAAAATTCAAAATTATAGTCAATATATTCTAGGGAATTTTTTTAATAATTTGTGACTTCTAGTAATTTTATAAATAAAGTGTTTGAGACAATGTCGCCAATTACAGATAAAAATACATATTAAAAAATGATAAAAGGAGGGATTCTAATATAAAATATATCTAACATTTTTATGAATTCTCTAAAAATGGAGTCTTGAATATAAGTAACTATTTTATAGAGAAATAATATTGTGGTAGATAAGATATATATTCATGATGGATAATAATGTTTTAATTTTATGAAACTCTATTATTGACTACATTTCTCATAAACAAGGAAATGAAGATTTGATTACCAGAGTATTGATCTAGAATAAAAGGATCATATGATTTTATCAATAGTTGAGTTCCTAAAAATAGAGGAAAACATTTTAGGTATGGAACATAAGAACATGGAATAAAATATTCATTAGTAATAAAGGGGGTTATATTTACCAATGTTATAAAATTATTCTGGAAAACATCATGTCAAATAAGTGAATATTAATTATGAGAAGTAATTACACAAAAGAAAAATATGAAATTAAATATAGAAAATGGGAATGTTTTGATAATGAAATGATATTATGGGATAATATAGTATAAAATAAAATAATATAATGTATCAGAATTTGTATCTATGAAATATAATTTATATTAATAGTAATCAATTAAAATTAATTATAATAGAAATGATTAATGTTGAAGCATTAAGTACAATGAATAATGAAAGAACCATTATATATACTACTTATAGAGATATAGGTTCACCATTCAACAAAAAACAGTTTTTATTAAAAAATATATCTTAAGGGTTTAAATATTTTTAATAAGAATCCCATACAACCATGGTATATTTTAAAAAATATTTGATATAATGATAGAATATAATATGGGTATTTATACCAAAAAAAACTAATGCATATTGTTATATACAATCATTAGGGTTTAATCAAAAAATATAATTGAAATTATTGGACACAATTTCATACATGTGTCATGAATTTGAAAATTAGAGTAAGAAACATTAACAAATATTGTCTTTTACTCAAACACACCCTAAAAACATTTATAATAAAATCACATTATCATCTCCAATTTAATAATATTATCCATATGTATAAAATCCTAAACACAACATTTATAATTATAATCCAAATATTTATTATGAGGTTATTAAGTAGTTATTATTCTTAATCATATTTTATAAAGGTATAATTTAAGCTTATGATAGATTTTGTTTTAGATATTTTAAAAGAAATGGGTAAAAATGAAATTTTGGAGATTTTTGAAAAACTAACATTGGCATCATAATTAATGATTGAAATAATAAAGAGACCATTATAGAATAAATTAAATATTTATATATTTATTTATATCATTTATACAAAATAATAAATTTCACATAGTAATCAATGATATTATTTTATAGTATTTTTCATCTAGCTGTTTAGAGAGACCCAAGAAAGAACACACATTAATTAATATATGGTTATGATTATGAATGTGGTTATGTTTTGTAATAATAAAATCATTACAGAATCATAATGATTTTATTCAGAAAGCAATACAGTCTTTAATAATAATTTATAAGGAATAAATAAATAATAATGAGAATAGATAACTAAAAGTTATAATTTACACTATAGAGGTGGTGGTCCGGACAATGAATAGATAATGTTTTCATTTCCTGAAGAATGGGAGGTAATGAATTATTATTATGATAATAATACAATAAATATTATATTTTTATTCAATTTAACCACTACAATAATATACAGGAGGTGGTGGTGAAAATCAGAAGTCATTCAATGGTGGAGGCCATAGTCCTAACAACAACAAAATAATGTATTGTTTTTAATAATTGAATTGTGGAAAGATAGTTAATAATTATTCTCTTAGTGTATTAACCTAGGTATTCGAACAAGGTATAAATAATTTTTTATTAAATTTAAAGGCTTAATTGTGGAATAATATTAATTCTCATTGAGGAAATGGGTTTATTAAGGTTTCTTGAGGCTTATTCGATGCTTAGAACAGATCTTTTTTGGAAAAATGTTTTTGTCAGCTAGTTTGTAGAAAATATGTGGGATATGTGACACAATTTCTTCTAATTATGTATCGATGAATAATGGGGTGCTACCATTCAAATATTTTGGGGAACCATACAAATAGAGGTACACACCCATGAAATAACTCCATATATTTGGTATGTGATATTTGGAATTGTTTCCACATGGTTGGTTAAACTATTCATAGTTATTGTTTATGAATCTCCTAATTACATCAGTAGTTATATGAAAAACACATGGGATAGAAAACAATGTCTACAAACCATGCAACCCAGTAATTTTGGTGAAAATAAAAAATAAAAAATAATTAATCTTATAACAAAAACTATGTTTCTCTTCTCTCTCAAGTTGTATGATGTTGGGATTTGGAGAGATATTTGATTCATTAACTAGGATTTGGTATACCAACACCATCAGATCTCAAAATCAAGAATTATCAGGATATATGTATCTATTCTGTTTAGTACTCAATTCAATTTGTTTAGTTTATCCTTTCATTTGGTATCAACAGAGTTATTTTGGTGGAATATAATTTTTCTTATTTTCATAGTTCTCACACATTCAGTGTTTTCCCCTAGATCTGAGTAGAATCTGATGTTGATACCGGACACAAAATTTAGTAAATACCTAGAGTAAATTGTCTATACTTTCCCCGAATGGTTTTGTGGTTTATTAAGCATATTTTCATTGATACATACACCAAATATTATATTGAGGACCTAAAAATGAATTTATTAATTAAATTAAATGTAATTAAACCTATTTGGTATTCCCTTTATTTAAATTGAGGCAAGTTGGAGGTTGTTTCACATGGAAAATAATCCCATGGGATATTCACATTTCCATTTGAAAATTTTTAACCACTAAATGGGGGTTTTTTATGCTTTCAAATTTAGAAGATACATGTTAACAATGTATTGAAATGTTTTGATTTGTTAGTAGAAGTATTTCCCACTTTTTCTAGTGCTAAGTTATTATTTCATTCATTATTATAATAAATGTATTATATTGAAGTTTTATATTATTGGGTAATGTCATTGAATGAAATTTATTTTTAATATTTATATCAGTGGGTATACACATGAAACTTGAATTTGAATTTTTGTGTTGAAAATTGGTTATTGAACTGATTTATGGATGTTTTTAATGGTTGGTATTGGTGTACTACTACAGGGTTTAGGATATCGTTAGATAATTCTGCGAACTATGTTTCTCCATGAATACTTATTTTTTGGGAATTCTTTTTTCTTCCCACCGCTTGTATCCAATTTGTCTTGGGATCATAATTTATATGGTAGGTAGACATACTCCTTGGGCCCCAACCCAAGCCTAACCATGTTTCCTCAAGACACACATAGGAATCAATTGAGGATACCTTGGTTTTATACACCATAGATCCAGCCCTTAATTGTCAGACACACATGATATATGGATACAATTTGGTAAATGTTACATGGTTTATTATATGAATTTATCATGGTAGTTCTGAGAATTCGGGTTATATAGAGTTGTCATTGTTGGTCGATATACAGATTGAATGGAATATCCCTGGTTGACATGATATTTATATATTTATAGTGAGGTTATTCTATTTATTTCATTATTGTTTATAGAAACAATAATATTGGATATTGACACACATTATTAGGGATCCATGTATGGATACTCAGTATCTCATGTTTTGTAGAATACAATCTATGGGTACTTTCCTTTTTCTTATTTTTTCACCTATGATATATTCTACAAATATCAAAGCATTTACTGAACAAAAATAATTTTTATAGACCATTGGGTAGTTATCCAATGGTATTGTATCTCACACCCTTTTTAGGCTAGTAATGGGTACCCATAAAACCAATATGGATATAGGTAGGGTCTATGAAAATTTATTGTAGTTTGATGATTTTATTTTTTCCATGATTAGAAGACAAAGCTACGAATCTTAATTATTTAAGAGGATTATTTTTTTTGTATTCTTCCATATTGACACATATATTTTATTGTACTATTGTATAACTGTTATTTATATTTTTTTGAAAGATGAAATGAAACATATTGTTTTGTGTGTGAGTTTCCATTATCATTATTATCTATTCGAGCTATTATTCTATCATTTGACGTTATAAGATTTCACTTAATTGAAGAGTATGTTTGATATTGGATTGTTACTATTTGGAATGATGATATAGTCTCGCAAATGATACACCCTATGAAATTGATACTAGTCACAAACCACATTCATTTGGGGAGATAAACTTGAGGTCATGTAATCATCCAATATTGGGGAATTATTCCGTGGCATAGTAGTCTAGGACATTACAAAGTGGTGTTAGATAATTTCTTTTTTTTATTAATTGGTGACAATAGACTATGATTGGAAGGAATAATAATATGGTAATAAGCTATTTATGTGAATAAGTAACCCACATACATTAAAAATCTATATTTCTTGAAATATAAATTGTTGTTTTTTTGATTTTGGAAATAATAGATTATTTGAGTCTATAGTTGGGTGATATACATTAAATGGGGTGTTATTATTTATATTATTATTGGCTATATTTTATTTAATCCCAATTATTTGACAATATTCAATCTAATACATCATTTTAGGAACTTTACTATAGTCAAGTTTCATACATTATTCCAATAAATATTGGATGTATTGCAAGTTTCAGGGATGTTGTGATAGGTTTCGTGATATATACACTAGATATTGTGATTGAAGTTTTTGTTGTAGATTAAAAAACATGGTTGTTAAAAAGAGTTCCAACCCTAACATGAGAAATTTTTTATAATACGTCTATATCAGTCACCGAAATCAAGAAATTGTGGCATGTTAAGTCATTTATCATGAGGCTCATGTGGAAGAACATGTTATAGTGAGTATTATGTGGATTCCATTTTTCAAGTTCATATGGAGTATGGTTCCTTATCGATCAGAATTTGGTGAACCATTCAGTTCAATTATTTAAAATTAATGTGAAATAAATATGAAAATCAATGGAAATTAGAATCAATGAAACAGAGTATTGAACTAGACCCAAATTTTTACTAGACAAGAGGTAGTGTCACTAGTGTCTATTGTGACTATTGAATTTTCTACAGTCCAAAATTTAAGAGTGGATAATGTGGTAAGAACTATTTATAGTATGGTTTTGTCCTGTCATAAACTTATGCTCTTTGAACATTTATATCATTCTTTTAGGAGGTGTTTGTTTTGAATTGTATAGGAATTCTACCATAAAAACCTTTAATTATATTCTAGGAGGGAGGAAATGACCATTCATTAGAGGTAGTGGGACATAGGACACCTATAGAACAGTTGATAGTTCCAACCACATAACCTAATGTTTTACCGGTCACAGGGGATGATGCAATGTTCTGTGAGGTTTTTTTCCGCTTCATATAGATATTTTAGGGAGCACAGAACCATTCCTCATAAATGGATGAGCTGACATGTGTTCCAATAGTAGCATCCTCCCACATTATTTGGGGATGGTGTCTGCAGGTTGTAGAGATGTGGCTTCAGACATCACTATTATTACTCAAGAATCTAGTTACACCTCTTGAGAAGAGAGTAAATCTCCAAACATGTATGATTTTTGGAGTGGGAAAGCACTGGTTGGATGTACTAAAATATCATGATAGGGTGAGAAATATTGACTGGGTTGATTTCCAAACCAGGTTCTACGACTAATTATATGACGATAACCTGAGGGTGGAGCTAGCTAGTGAGTTCATCTGTTTAGGGTAGAGTGCTATTATGGTTATAGAGTACTCAACAAAATTCACAGATATTTTAATTTTTTAACTAATGTTCCTTGATGATGAGTTGTCTAGGGTGAGATGAATTGAGGAAGGTCTCCAACATTCTATTTTATCATAGGTTAATGTTTTTAGATTGACCTCTATTACTAAAATTGGAAATCCATCACTAATTCTATCGCAGATTAGGAGGGATGTTGGGGGGAATATAGTAGAGAATAATGACCTATAAATCGATTAACTCAGTATCATTGTAGATGAAGAATTGTTATTGGGCTTCTAATGTGATAAGTACCAGCAAGGCTGAAAGTGCTCACAGTGTAGTGTTCTTCCATTAGTGTGGTTGATGAGGCCACATGAGGAATCAATTGGATCATAACCTAGTTGATTATTGTTCTTGTTGTAGGATGGGAAAAATGTCTGTTTTTTCTAATTGATCTTATATCCATAGCGAGTGGAAGGGGTTTAGCTCTAACACTAATTTTGGAAGTAGGTTTACATGCTTTGCATCAGGCAGGGCTGTATATAAGTATTGTTTAATCTGTTAGAGGTGGTGGTTGTCATGGGCTGCCATGCACCAGTAGTAATGATATAGTAGAGAATCGATACCATGTGTAGTGTGGTTTTTCCACATGACCATAGTATAGGTGTGATATATTCAGTACAACTGTCCCCCATGGAGTTGGGAACCACACCTTCAACAATCCAATGTACAATAATTGTAACCTCAAATATTGTATCTTCTTTTCTGACACATGTGAGTTACATTGTTTCATATTCATATAGGTTGGGGAATTCCTTGGCCTCATTATATAGCTTTATAAGGGAATAAAGATTCTAGACATTCCATTGTGGATTAGAATAGATGTTGTACATTAGTATAGGGAGTTCCCCCTTGCGTTTGTTGGGTGTCAATTTATGTAGAATTATTTTTTAGTGGAGATGCCAGTGTTTTATGTCACACACATGATGGAATGGGTAGTGTATAATCATGAATTCATAAATTTATATTCCTAGAGGGTAAATTTCACATCATTATAGGGAGAAGTTTATTGTCTCAAGTGTTTCTGGGATGTATATATGAGCTGAAATGAACCAGACCATCAGGAGCTAGGTTTGATAATATCCCAGATTTCTTGACTATATATCGATGATCAAAGTGCATGACCTGGGAACTTTCCTATTGCAGTTGATGGATTCATGAATTTTTTTTCTAATGAAATTTATATTTTACCTATTGAGAGAAATGTTATTTTCTCCATCGATCAAGTGCAAGGAGTTTCACTACTATCAATTTCTATTTTTTGGATGTCTACGATGAACTTGTATGAGATAAAGATGTATCTAGAGGGTCTTTACGAAAATGGGTTTATTCAACCTGATACGTCTCTATGTTGTTCACTAATACAATTTGTGGAAAATGAATATGATACTCTTAGTCTATGTTTGGATTAATAAAAATTGGCATAGGTGATGGTTTAGAACCCACATCACATGTCACAGATAGATGACCATTTTTATCAGCATCAAGGAGACAAGGTGTTCTGAATGATTGATTTGAGATCTTGATATCACAAGTTTTGTGTTTTACTTTTATACGTACGCCATACAACTTTTATCTAGCAGGTATAGTATATATGAGTATATGGTATTGTATTTTATTCAAATAAAATGCCAATGGTATTCATGGTACTGATGAACTGAGTTTTCCTTCCAAATATGGGTTTGTTTTTTGTGTTTTTCATGTATAATATCATAGTTAATTCTAAAAATCGACAACCATCAAAAACAAAATGAGATAATTTTAGATACATTGAGAGAGAGATAGTTATATTCTAAGATCACAAATTCCTAATTATGGATGAATTATATTCACTTCTTGGGTAATTTTATATTATATATGATAGTATCTATTGAACCATGGAAAGTGATATATATAGTTTCCCTGAGAGGGGGAGAAGATGATATTGACATACAAATTTTCCTAGGGATGGATGGATATTACAAGTAATTGAAAAATTACTTCTCACAACACAAAATACCTCTTACAGGCTTGATTAAGAAGGTTGTGATGTTTTTATGGATAAATACCTACAGTGAATCCTTTTAGGTGCTGAATGGGATATTGAATTTATCACAGGTCATGATTCTAGAAGTGTAGTGTAGAATATACACTATTTAATATGAATCATCATGTATCATGCTTGGATATGTTCAGATATATAGGGATAGAGTCATGGTGTCTGGGTCTTAGTAGTTGAGGCCACATGAGACAAACAATTAAACATATAATCTCATGCTAGATATAGTTGTTCATGTTTTGTTCTGTTTGAGTCAATATTTACTGGGAGAGTATTTTGTAGTGTACATGGTCCATGAAATCTTGAATTAAATATTTACTCAGTGTAATTTGAATCCATGGATGAAATGGTTGGTTGAGTACCTATATACCTTCAACTTCGATATTTAATATAAATCTACTAAGGGAAATTATGTGAATGAAAAATTGACTAGGATGACTCAGATATAGGTATATCAAGAGGCAAATATCGAGTAGAAGATTATGGATTTATTATTTGAGATTCACTTGGTAGTTCATGATAGTTAGCGGGTTAATTTTCCTTCATCCTTAGTTGGGATATCAACCTTACTGGATGTAGTGAGGATTAGGAAGATATCAGATTATGGCGGCTGATTATTATGGGAGTGTCTGGCGGGTGAGGACCCCCAGTCCGTATTGGAACATATCCAAGGATGAGGATTTATGAGTCTATGACTGCGTATGGGTTCCAGTGGACTTACGTGAGGAGGTTATATGGGAGATTTATTACACAGTTTGTATACTGCATGCCATTATTACCCAAAATAATCATTAAATACTCTATGAGTACTAGTGTTAGGGAATGATGTGAGATGTATATGGTTTTTCTATGAGGTCTTACACTTGTCATTGGGTGAAGGAGGAATATGAGTGACCTTCCAAACATTTACATTACTTTCTTATTCACGAGTGGAAACAAGATAGTGTTATTATGTAATTAATGAGAGGTCTACCAATTCCACGAAGATATAGTGGTGTTTTGTGTGTTTATTTATACATACTCATAAGGTTTTTCATTTCCTCATTGTTTAGGAAACATTCAGTTTATATGAGTTTTTGAGTTTGTATGTCTTTGAAAAAGTATGTAATCATGGGGTCCCTAGCATTTTCATTTTAGATTGTGATTCCCAGTTACATCTCATTTTTTGGATGATTCTATAGAGGGCACTGGATATGTATGTTATTATGAGAACAAAAAACAACCCTCAGACTAATTTCCAGTCAAAGTGTAAAATATAGGTTCTTTAGGACATGCTGCCAGCATGTGTACTATATTTTCGTGGATCATAGTTTATGTATATTCCTGTTGATTAATGTTTCTAAAGTATATTTTTTCATGTCACTACATAGATGGAACCTGATGAGGCTTTTTATATTAGGATATGATGATTTCCCTTGTGCTAGATAGAGGAAGGTGAGTCATCTTTACTATGACCACATCTCATAAAGGAATCTTCTTGATTAGGTCTAGTTGATCAAATATTTGGTAGATACAACAAAATATTAATAGAAAACAAATTTTGATCACCTAAGAAAACATCTAGAGTTCATGGATATGGTATATTAAATTATCTTTCACATATAGGACAAGACACATATGAATCAGGAGACATGGTATGCCTTAATCACAATATGTCTGGTCATTTGAGACTGTGGAGAGAGTCAGGGTAGAAGAATATCAGTTGCAGTTACCACATAGATACAAGTACATGCAAAACATCATCCACATATCTCAGCTTCACCATTATCATTCAGAGGAATCACATGTCATAGATCCTGAGGAGGGGGAGTTATATGTTAATGTATCCTTATAGGATCATTCCATTCATATTATTGACATGATAATGAAGGTTCTATGAGGTTGTTTAGTTCCTCTAGTATGAGTGTTTTGGCAGCACAACCATTTACTGGATGTGAACATGGAGTGAGAGGCAGACATGCATTCTCAATGGCCCCAATTGTTCAATAAAGAATATTGACCACCCATGAGAGGGAAATTTTGTGATGAATCTCTATATGGGCAATGATTGTAAAAACATTGGTTTTCATAAGTGGTTCAAATTATCTTGTTTACGGTTTAAATACATTATTATTGATTAATGTGAATAAAACATGAGTTCAAAATTGTATCACTGTTAATCAAGGATTTTTCAGAACTCATAATGAATATTTTTATGAAAAACTAGAAATCAAATGGTTTTATAAAATCCTTGTGTGAGTGGTCAAATGGTTACTAATAACTATGAAAGGATAGATATTGGGTTGCTAAAATTAACATGTTTTCAGAATACCATGATAATGGAAGTGAAGACCCATGAAAAATAATAAAATATTTTTATATAGACTACATTCAAGGTTTTCACACATATATTTAAAATATTCTCAATTATCACGAATGGTTCCCCTTCTAACAGTAGTGGTCACATAGTTGGTGCACGATTTGACCAACCATGCGGGAAAAACATGTGTCACATAATTAGGTTAAAAAAAATTTCACTTAATTATTCTTATTAATGATTTATTTTTTTCTCTTGTCTCACCCATTGGAAAACTATGAAATTTCATGATCTTTGGGGATGCCTAAAATAGAAAATGGGATATCTTATCCATCTGGTCTTATGATCAAGTCTTGATAGTCTCACTTGATCCATGTTGGTGACTACTAAATTACTTATTTTAAATTACTAATTCTTCATTATATGGATAATGTTATTCAAGATCAATATAATTTTTCCAATTTTCATTGTTTACATCTGTTCATCATTTTTATACTAATATAATCCAATCAGATGCCGATACTAGATGGAAACTCTACTAAGAACATAGTGTAAGTGTTATATACCCTTTATGAATGATATGGTTATTTATTTAGATTGTTTCATTTAATCATCCCTCCATAATTTATATCGCGACCTCAGAAATGAATTTAATAATTGAATTTAATTAAATATAACATGTTAGGGATTCCCATTAGTTCTCTTGAGAATAATTGGAGGTTGGTTCCCTAACAATTCCACCAATGGGTTTTTCTATTTTCATTTTTCATTTCATATCAAATAATTTTATCTGTTTATTCCTTCTTATTTAGAATAGTCTAGTCAATAAATGAGTTTAACGATTTTGACTAATTAGGAGAAGTATTATCTTTTTACCTTTTTTACATGTTATTCTAGGCATGAATTGATTAAATGGATTATAAGAAAATGTTATATGAATGGGGGAACCCATTGAATTTAATTTAATATGAATTTTTATATGAGTGCGTATTCTCATTAGACTTGAATGTGTATTTTTGAATTGATCAATTATAACACAACTGATTGGTTAATGTTTTTAAAGGATGCCATGGGTGTGCTACACCATGGGTAATGTTTGCAATATATAATTTCTTAGACCTTTATTCTCCTTGGAATATGGATCTTTGGGAAGCCTTGGGCCATGCAACCCATTGTATTTGGTTTTTCTTGGGCTCATAATGGACATGTTTTGTAGACATGCCCCTTGGAACCTAATCAAAGCCTAATCGAGTCTCCATCGAGATGATCCTATTAATCAACGAGTATGTATTCGTCTTCGACATCATTGACCTAGCCATTAATGGACTAACAATTCCAATATACATCATAGCCAAGGTAAGTGTGACATGATTGGTTATATGGTCAAACTTTAGATTTTATAAAACACCAGGTAATACATCATGTCCATAGTTGTTTAATATATAGATTATAATGAAAAACCATGGTTGACATGATATATATGGTTTCAAAGTGTGGTCTTGTTATTTTATTTTGTAATGTTTTAATATTTCTTTTTATAGGTTCTTGACCTGAATTTTACATGGAAATTTGAATGGTTATTAAATATCATATATTTTTTAGTATACATTCAATGTGTACATTCCATTTTATATCATATTACATGTGATATATTCTGCAAACTACTTAGTTTCTATTGCATTGATTTGAATTTTTAAGGATCTTTGGGCGGTTAAGTAATGGGATTGTTACCCATAGCTTGTTCAAGTCATCAATGGGTACCTAGAAACTCTATATGGATGAATATAGGGACTGGGGAAAGCACACATAGTTTTAGGATTGTGTTTTTTCCATTATTAAGAGAATCGTTACCAAGGGGCCGAGCCGAGGCTCATGGTGCTATATGAAGATAGTTCTTTTTGATCATTTTGGTATATTGATACATGTATTGTATTATGATGATGTATATCTATTTTGGATCATTTTTAAAAACATGACATGCATATTCAAATTTTATTTATGAGCTACGATCGAAATTGTTGTCCATTTCAACTATTATTCTATGGCATTCCTATTATACAACTTTTACTATTTGAACTGTATGTTTACAACTGGAATGTAATAATTCATTAAGAGATAATTGTATACCCACATACACACTATAGGCCCTCTATGCTATTAGAAAATCTCTAAAATTTGTGGATATGTGCATGAGTCCATCTAGCCAACCGGACTCAGGGCACTATTGAGTGGAATCCATCTTTAGGGTGTTACACATAGAAACAAATATTCATAAAAAATTATAACTTTTTATTTCAAATAAAAATATATATTTAGGAATTTATATAAAAAAATAAAATAAATACTGGAAAAATTTACTCAGTTTTAGAAATCATGCATTCCAATTGAATACTTCTTCAAAATGGATGTTTTAAGAAAACATATTTTTAAACAATTATCTTGTAGAAGGATGAGAGTCATAAATGATTGTGAATGAAAATATTATTAGGTGAAAATATTCCTATATTTTCATTAAAGGGGTGGTTAGAGGACCCTTTTATAATTTGTGAGAATGGAAATTATTTTAAATTTTAAAATTATTATAAATGGAGAACATGTTTTGAATGTCACGTGGCTTAAAAAATTTACAATTATAAAATAGTGGATAAAATAAGACTTCAATATCATAAAAAGTAAATTAGAAACAAAGTTTGGATATTTTTAAATACCATTACAAATTTATTTGTTACTCTTACAATTTTAGATCTTATCAAGGTAACTAGTTTATAAAAATTTCTTTAATAATTATTTCCATAAAAAATTTCCATATTACATAATATAGATAGGCTAATTCTAAATATTAAATAAATACTGTATGATAAAAATTTTATTTGTAAGTGAAATATGTTTTAAAATTTCTTCATAAAATACATAATACATGTTCTTAGTGATAGTGTATTTTTATGCTTAAAATGTATTCATATGGTAAAATTATCCATGTTATTTTTTATCATTATATAAATTTGCTTAAATCAAAAAATAAAAAATATATATGTATTTGAAATTATTCCCAAACTATGGTTTCCCAAACATTATAAACAAAAATATTAAACCATTTTTGAAAAATATTAAATAAATATTATTATAATTCATTCCCCAAAACTATAACTATATATTGACTTTTATGACTATATACATAATAATATTATATTTTTAATATTATTAATCCGATCAGTAACATTTTTTACCATATTTACAACATCGTAGAAATGTATTAGTGAAAACAATACCCCATAAACATGGGAAAGGAATCGTAAGGAATGATGAGCTGTAATTATTAGTAAGGATAATCATTGTATATATCAACAAATAATATTGCATAATAATATCATCCTCATAAGGGTATTAG
The DNA here is from genome assembly GCA_963277665.1 of Viscum album. Lineage (NCBI taxonomy): Eukaryota > Viridiplantae > Streptophyta > Magnoliopsida > Santalales > Viscaceae > Viscum > Viscum album. Next base: position 1,723,010,893 of record OY728163.1, read on the forward strand.
AACATGATATAGTAATATTAAATTCATAACCATGAATTTGGTTCTCATAAACATGATATAAGTATCTATATTATCATAAGACAAGAATCATACAATAATCAAAGATAATGAGCCATGAAGTCATACATAAGAATTAGAACATTTCATAGTGTTTAGAATATATTGTGGAATAATCATAATAATTGAAATCTTATGTCAAGGCTACCCACTATGAAATTATGTAAACCATTATCTAGGGATAAACACACATGTACTATCTATGAGCTTGGGAAAACCACAAATGAAACCTATTTTGGGTAAAAGAAAACGTGGTTATACCTTATTTCAATAATTTGGTAGCCTAGAATGAACCCCTTTCTCTAAAAAACATTAACTATTATCAAATTCATTAGAAGGAAATTACACACCCACCCATCACATAATCTATCCATATAAATTCCTCAACATCATGAAAGTATATATTATTTCATCACAACCTAAATCGTTAAATAGAAAAAGGGTTACATCGATACCAAATATCTTTTATCACAAACCATCAAAATAATGAATATAGATTGCATCACTATATATTATATCTTTTGAATAAAATTTAAAATCAAAGGAAATTTATATAGATTGAAATACATTTAAAATATTACAGAATATATTTAGAGGAAAATAAAATTTTCATTATGAAACAACTTATTTAAAAAAATCCAATATATTAAGAGAATTTTTTTTAAACAACCATGGAAATTTAAAATTAATGTTTCAAATAAAATACTTTTTATGATAGTGGGAAATGATGTTAATTTCTATTATGTTAAGGAAATAATTATATTAATGATTATGAAAAAAAGTACCTTATTTTGAAAACAACAAGTGTATTATAGTAAACTTTTTTTATAAAATATAAAACTTGAATAAAAATGATTTTATATAATTCATTGAATATTTTAAAATCTTTCCTCGATGAATTTTAAGAAATATTTTGAAATTAAAGTGAATGTTTTGAAACAAAGGGATAAATAAAGTTGATATTACTTAAATATATTATTTCAATACATTCAGTAATCATAGATATAAAAATGAATTAAAAACGTGAAATAAATAAACTATAAGAGAATTAAATAATAATTTTTTTGATCATAGATGATATAATAAAATCTATGACTAATTTAAGCCTAAAATAGTGGTAAAAATATAAATTGTAACATAACACCTTTATGTCAGGTCTAGAATTCTTCATATGAAATTTTAACCACTATTATAACAACATTTTATATATAATACTAATATAATAGAAAAATATTCATTTATATAATAACATAAATGGTTTACTTAAATAATCTTATCAGTCATTCATTAATAATCATTCATTATCGTATTCATTTCATGTGTCAACTGGTTTATTTGTCGTATATGTTTTGGTTATGTACTTATGGTCCTTACACTTTGAATTGTGTTGCATCAAATAAGAAATTTTTACAGTGATATAAATATCATATAATGTAATTATATAGATTTTTATATGAAGTTATTTCATTTTTTATAAAATTAATAATTCTATCATTTTGTGGATATGGTGATCTATACATTCAATGATATGATGTTTCCACATTTCAGTGGTTAAAATGAAAAAAGTAAATAAAAATTCATCTTTATAGAAAAAAATACATCATAACTTTATATATATCTATTATATACATCATTATAATAATTAAATGTGAGGTAAAATAAAAAATGAATAATATTTCTACATGGAGGTGGTGGTCTACACATATGCATGAGTGATATGTTCATGTTTTATTTGAAAGAACGGTTGTGGGAAATATATTCCCCATAATCATAATAAATTATAAATATATTGATGATACTAGATTAAAAAGTTTTTTAGTATATGATATATTTTGGGGAATTGTTAGAATAAATAATCTTTGAAAAAGTAATGTAAGAATATTACCTCTTATTTAAGTGACCTCATTGGGATTACACATTATGAATTATTATGATCATGTAAATGAAAGTGAAAAAGGTCTGGGATGATTTTATATAATCTAGGATGGTATTAGGATAAGTATTTTTTTGGTTGAAGGATCACAATTTGATATTAAGGTAATAGAGGAGGTTATGTTCTATAATGGAGGGAAATGACACACAATGATTAATTAAATTATTTAAATATTATATATGTTATAATAATTCAAAGTTCCACCAAGGGGATCCAAATTGGAATCTAAGATGTGATAAGGTCAAAATAAACTGATAATACTATATTTATCATTTTTGAAGCAGTATGATGTTGTATCTCATTGTTAATATACATTAATCATATTTTAGAAATAACTGTGAAACCCTTTGTTTTTTAAAATGAATACAAGATTATAACTACAAAAATTTAATAGGAATTCTATAATAAAATTTTGAAACTATGAATCCAAATTTATAATTCTTCTTTTTTGTCTAATTTCTTATTAATGGTATAAATAACATATAGCCTAATAATGAAGAATTTTGGGAAAATGATTTTTTGGAAAATAAATGATTTATGTTTAAACGAGTTTAGATTTAAGTTATGTATAAATATTTTTTAAAAATAAATATTTGTTATTTAATAAAAAAATGAATCTTTTTATAATTTTATATTGGATAAAAAATGAATTTAACAATTCAACTATATCTTTAAATGAATGTTTCAAAAAATATATTTTAATATGAATAAAATATAACCTGTTTTCACAAAAAATCATGATTGGGTTACCAAATTGAAGGTGATGTTTTAAAACCAAACTATAATTTATAAATATATATTTTTTCAATTATTAGGTTTTAAAAGTTATAATTTCCTACATAAAAAATAATAATTTCATAAAATGTATTTTTGAAAAATCGTTATTTTTTAATTTTCACTCAAAAATTCAATATTTTTAGAATATTCACAAAAAAGGTCTTAATTATATAATAATAATATGGTTTTAATAATTATTCTTATCATATAAAATTATATTTATGAAACTGGAAAAAAAGGAATTATAATATTCACACAGTCAATTTAATAAAAGCATTCTAAAGAATATAAAATATATTTATTCTCATTCATATACAAATAACCATAATTAAAAGAATATTTATCATATTTGTTTGAATATATTATGTAAAAAAATTAAATAACAAAATATTTCAATAACTATTAATTTAGTTAATTAATATAATGAAACATTAAATGCATAAAAACCGTTCTCTGGAAAAACCACTCTTGTTACATTTAATTTTTTTTTTATTTTCTAAAAAATTAATAACCAATAAATTGAAATTATACTTTTTTTTAAAAATAATAATTTTTTTTTCTAATTTATACCCACCAATCCCATGACATTGAAGATAATCATCTTATTAAATAAAAATAATAATAGTTTACTAATATCTCACTATTTGTTTATGCCCGGTGTTATGTGTAAATAAAGATGTCAAAAAAATAAATTCAGATTAATAATAATATATCACAAAATATCTGGTAGTTACAATATAACCCCTTATAATTAATTTTACCCCTGAATTTATTTCTCTTTAATGAAAACAAATTATGAAACTTCTACCTCATCACACCATCAGGTTAACTTATAGATTCCAAAATTATTGACTCCCTGAAGAGATTTTACCAGGTTAGTAGTATTGTTCTATAAAAAATTGCATATAAATTCCATGATTTCTACATGTTCTTTTTCATGATAAATGTTACTCTATGTTGGTGTTATATCTAAGATCATTACATTTAAAGGATCAACTATATACATATTTATGATATATACATGGATAATATTTTTAATACGAGAGAGATTCAAAGGAAGCATTGAGTAATAAGAAACTATCCCAATATGATCATGTATATTGAAGTGGTTGTAAAATATTTGGATTATCATCCTAGAAACAATAAATTATTTTATGATATATTTCTCATAAAAAAATTATTTTTTTGATTGCATGCATTATACGTGAGACAATGTTTGAACGAACTATGATATAATATAAAAATAACAATGGTAAATGTGATAGTAATTACAAGAAACTTATTTTTCTTATGTTAATTTAACTAAATAAATCTTGATAATGTATTTTTACATAGTAATAAAATTAATTAATTCATTTCAAATTAAAATAAATTCATTTGGTGGTAATAATTAATGTTTTCTAATAAATTATTTTTATATGCATAATGAGTATTTTTTCTGATAAATTATATTAGTCTCTATTGATGAATTATTTTAATGAAAAATTTAGATAATAAATTGAATTATATATTGTTATATTATTCTAATAGTTATTATATTGAACAAAATCAATTTAAGCTCTATTTTATCATTAAAAATGAATTTTTAAGGAAAGGATTTTTCTTTCAATTTTCAAAATTATTATTAATTAATATATCCTTGATCTATAAAAGAATTATTATTAATTTTATTAATTTATTTGAATCATAATAATTAATATAATTAAATAATTTAAACTTAAAATTTTCCTTCATGAATTTTAAATAGAATAATTTTTTTTAACATAGTTAAGGTTCTAATGGGAATAACATGGGTTAACCTAAGTAATTTGTTTTAAAAAACAAAAAAAAAGATTTAATTTGTTTATATGTTGGTATTTATATCTTACAATTAATATATTACTATATTTTCATTTTTCCGCATTTTATTAGTAATACAATATAATATTTTAATCCTATTACAAAAAAAATGTTTTTCATCCCCTTATATAACAATAGAATACCCTCTCTCCTCTTTTTCTTAAAAAATGAGTCTTATTAATAATAAAATACTTAATTTAATCCATTGTAAAAATACCGAAAAATTTCCTTGAGGTTCTATTTGATTATAATATTATCTCTTCACAGCTTAAGGTGTAATCCAAATGAGTTTTCTCAATGAAGTGGTATAACACATAAACTAGTACCATAAATATTATTTATTCATTTACCTCCAATAAATAAATGATTTTATTATAGAATAATTATTTTATTATATTTAATATATATAATTTTTTATGATTATGTATTAATTATTTTCCACCACATTCTGTCAAATGATAAAAGAAGATATGAATCATTTGTATAGGTAGACTACCCCCTTCATGTGGCAGTGTAAACCATTTTCCACCACCATGGTTTATGGTTGTTTATTTGGATATATATAGTATTTATATATAATATTTTTGATATTATTATACTTCTATAATTATAATATATTTCCTAGATTCATTCCCTTATAACCCTTGGAAAATGATAACGTTGCTCAAGTATACGTGGGGAATAATCCATCATGAATTAAAGAATTTTTATTTTCATTTCCAATGTACATGGATTAAAATATGGATATAATTAATTAATATATATTATTTAAATTTTTCTAAAAAATTATTTTTGAATGGTGAATTGTAATTTAACTTTTTTTTGGTCGGATACATCATACAGTTAAAACATTACCCATTTCTATGTACGAACTACCATTCCCAAGAGGTAATATAAGTCATATTCATCACATATTTATTGTGAATGGTTATAAAAGTGTGTATAGTGAGTATATATAAAATTACTAGCATAATGAATATTCTATAGAATAAAAAAAAAATGAAAATGGCTAATGTATCATAACCATCACAGAAAACCATGCCTAAGAAACTGAGCAGTTTTTACCTGGATGTCCATTTCATAGAAAAATTATTAATAAATGGATATTTGGTAGTTATGATGGAATATAAATATTATTTCATATATTAATTTAGATAGTAATTTAATTACAACAAATCAATAATTATTATTTAGGTGGTTTGAATGTGTAAGAAGTAATGCATTTCTAGTGTTAATGGGTTTATATTACTATCAAATTCATGTTAAGGATATTCTATGAGAAATTTCTTTTGTAGTAAATAATGTTGATTTTATCCTATAATACATATATATGTTATTATTATATTCTAATTTAAGATAATTTTAATTATTTTTAATACTTTCCCCTCATATGTAAATAATCGAGAAGTTTTTTAATGATAAGTCTACCCAATTTTTACTTTGGAAAATGAACTATAACCGTCTGGTCCATTGTCATGAAAATAACATTATAAAAGTTCACTATTATACATGAAATACATTTAGATGTACATTTTTACTACATTTGACTTTATTTTATAATTTTTATAAATTAATCATTATAATTTTTTATTGAGCAACGTATTTTTTTACATTTACAAAATTGAGAAATGAATGATTCCTTTAATGTATTCAATATGAATAGATTTTACAACCATCATGATTATTATTTTTTAATAATATTTTATTATATGTTTACTTTGGTATATTCAAAAAAAATTATTCAATCAATATTTTGTTAATATTTAAGTTTATATTTTTTCAAAATGAATGGAATTTTTCAATTTTATTCAAAGTAATAAATTAATGATATTTTAAATGTGTATTTTATTTATGTGAAAATCATTTTAATATTGATATTTTTTCTTGGGATATTAAATAAATTTTCTATAAACATTTATTATACGGATTTCTTATGATGATAATTAATTAAAATGATCCAATATAACTATTTTCATTCCAATAGTCAATTATGTTATGATGTAACCATTATGAAACCCTTCTTAATCCCAGAGTTATGCTATGATAAAATGAAGAAACATTTATGAAAACATTTCCTTTCAACATGTTAATTTTTGATGCTATGAACAATTATATATTATTTTTTTGAAAAAAATATTTATGAATTTTATTATGAGATATGTTGTCCATGTAATATATATCCCTCCAATAATTGGGTATTGATAGAAATATCATGAGAACGGTTAGACTCATAGGGGTGTAAACTAAGATCACTAAGTGATTAATTTCACTATAAAATTATTTAAAGTGATTCTTCACTAAATAAATTATGGAATAAGTAGTGAACTTAATCAAATATGATATTATTGTCAGTGATCCTTGAGTAAAGAAATTATTTAATATAAATATGTTCTACAAGAAACTTTTGTATTACTCTTATCATATTATCTCATGGATAATTATTGAATATTTATGTTTAAAAAATGTTTGAAATATGCATTTTAATATGAAAAAACCCTTAATTCATTATTTATGATTAAGTATCATTAACATACTAGGTTTTATTATTGGAATATAGTATCATGTTCTTATTATAGTATGATTATATTATTCACACTTATGATCATCAATTATTATATCTTATAATTTTTCTTACTAAGAATCTAATATCACTATTTCTAATGTTTTCATCCTATAGGTTATGAAGATATGTTATATGTAGTTTATTTCAAAAAAATTTACTTTATAACACCCTAATATTTTATGAGGTATTGTTTTTCAAATAGATTTTATTTTTCCAAAAGCTTTCATTACACTTAACACCAAATATTAATGAATCAAAATATAATAATATTATTATTTAGTAATTATGATTATAAAATAAATTAAAAATTGAGTGGTATAAAAATTAATAACATCATTATAAAATGTAATTATACTTTTTTTTTATTAATGTTATATATTTTTAAAATTTTCTAAATGTTTTTGTTTTTTCCTTTTATGCGTCAATTTTTTTTCTAAATTACTTTTTTTATTGTTATTTGTGAATACAAAATAAAATAAATTTTGAACACATTTAGGAAATTAAATTTTAAACTTTAAAATTATTGAAAAAATATGATGAAATTAACTTATAATGAATTTTTGAGAGTTTTAAAAAAAGATGAATTTTTCAACGATTATTGAAAATGACTGCTTTCTACATAAAATTTACTTTCTATTAATGAAATTATAATGATAAACCAGTATTTACAATTATTTATAATTTAACGTTGTACAAATATATTATTATTAATCAAATATAGTTTATTTTATTCATATTCAAGTTTAATTTTGATATTATAACGTTTTCCACTTATGAAATCCTTTTCCGTGGAAAACCCATATTTTGTTGATTTTAGGGGATTAATTTCAACGAAAATTCATTCAATTATATCAATTAGATTAGGAATAAAGGATAAAATATTTTTATTGATCATAATTACTATTTTATAATAAGGGGAACATAATTTATGATAAAAAATAACAATAAAAAACAAAAAATTAAATACCTTAGTTAATGTTAAATCGGGTTTACACGAAGTTATACTAAAAATATAAGTTCTAAAATGACCTAAGAACATGTAAAAATCCTATTTTTTAGCAATATATACACCATATAAAATATAATTTTAGATAAGTATCCATTATGGATCCTCGTATCTAGTGTAAAATAGAAGTTTAATGTTTTTTCATTGATTACATGTGTTTCATCTCCGCCACATACAAAGAGGTTCCCTTACCATACATCTTAAAATATAAAAATCACAATGGTTTAGCCACAACCATCCAAAATAAATTCCTAAAATCCATAAAAATAACTATTAAAACGTTTTTAATTAGTAATATCTACTTATAATGGGTTTTATTGATTCCTTAAGAGGTTTTCTAAAAAAGTGTTATTGTTATTTACCTAGTGTTTTTATTTGTTTGTCCACCTCCTTCAAATAATATTCTACAATGATAATATAATACCATAATTACGTTCCATGTAATTATATGATATGATTTTTATTTCATATACTATATCATTTTCCTCTACTATCAAATGGTAATATAAACCATCAATTATGTTTACGCCAGACTATTTCCTTGTGAACCAACAAAATACATTTTACATCACCCCCTCTCTAGGATAGATATAATGATAAATGAAGCAAATATATATTATATTTAATCCATAATTATAATTTTTAAATATATTAATTCACCAATATTCTAACACCCCAATCTATTTGAAAATGATAATGTCGCTAATTTGTACGTGTGGACTATCACCTCCGTGTAGTGAAAAGTTATGTTGTTTGTTTTTTGTTGATATTGATAATGAAAAGGAAATTTCTATTGAATAAATATGATATATATTATATAAAAATTATTCTATAAATGTGAATTAATATATACCTTTATTTCATTCAATTAGTCCAAAGAATTGAAATAGAATTGATATTTATGCATGACCTAACATCTCCATAATCGATGTGACTCATTTTATATACCTAACATTATTATGTTACACTAAATACATATTTTAAAAAAACATATTTTTTATATGTAATTTGTATCATTCAATATATAATGGAATCATGATCAATGTAAATAGACCGATCATACGAATCAAAAACATACATGAAAAAGGAACCAAATAATACCTAAAATGTGATTCTCTATCAAGGAATTTCTTAACATAAAAGTAATAAAATGTTACAAATAATTCATATATTTTATGATATAAATTATAAATATTTTATAATATATTTACAATAAACTAATTTTTATTATATTTATGGATTGTCTGTGAATGAATAATGTTGATACTTGAGGTAAGGGATCTCTATTCTCACATTTATTTTTTGGAGCCTTAAGCCTAATTAAAAACTATTTTTGGTGTGTGAGATATATATAATTAGTTATTTACATGATATATCATGAATATATTTCTTATTATGTCATTTCTTATTTCGTTTTATTATATTCTTTAATGGATCTTTAGACACATATTTTTCAAAAGTTGAATGATATTTTTCATCGTACTTTCCTTTTCTTGGGACATAAGACAAATTCACCAAATTTTTCTTATATGTGGTTTGTATAATATATAAGAAATAATTTTATTATTATTCTTAATAAAATTTTGTGTTATTTATATATAACTGTGGTTCTTTATTTTATTTAGACTACAATTCAAACATTACCAAAATTTTGAAGATATTGTGTTTCAATATCATGGTTTATCTGAATTACTTATGATTTGTATTTTATGGTGAAATCATATGATTTGACTTTAATGAAACAACATAAATATTATTATCCTACATTTATTTCGAGAATATATGTTTTATTCCTTTTATTTTCTTCTATATATGGGTTAATGATACTGATAAGATATCTATATGAAAAATATTTATTATTATTTTGTTCAGTTACTTTTTTTTAATTCCATGTCCATAGTTTCAAAAAATGTTTTATTTTTTTTATTATCAAAAAATAAATTATTGTGGTCATTATAATAATTTTTTATATTGAAAAAAAATAATTAATTTAATATTATTTTCATTTTATTGAAAATGATTTTTTGAAAATTTATCGAGAATGTGATAGGAAATTTTTTTCATAACATATATAACGCAGAACAAATTTCCCACCATCATGAACCCTAAATGAAATATAGATACCCTTACATGTTTTAATGGTTCTATTAAAAGAATATTTATTTTTAATTTATATGCAATTTTTATAATTTAATGATTTTATATTGAAGTGGAATTGACATTCCAGTCAAGAATGTTTTAGTGATATTTTTTTGGAGGTTCTCTTCATTAAGGATCAATACCACTATGTTTTATTTAGTTTTAATATGTATATAATCCAATAGTACCATCCATTTTCTTTCTATTGATATTTTATACTTATGATGAAAATATTTTTGTGAAACCATTTTATTAGTACGAGTCATTCAAAGATTAAATGTTTATGAAACATTTTTCTATTGAATGTGTTATTCTATGATGAAATAATTTTATAAACAATTCCCTTTTCCTGGGATATGATATGGGTAATGGTTAATCTTTTTTTCACAACATTATATTAATTACATTATGTGATAGGTGGTACCTATATCTCCATTAATTCATCTGTGTAGAGATAAATTTTTATTAGCTCATACGGTATACATGGGGTTATAATATTCACAAAAAAATGTATAAAAGGGTTTATCCAAAGATAAATTATAGAACACAAGATGCTATCCCAACCCCTGAAGAAGGTATAGGGGGCTTTCCCATACTCAATATAGAAACATTGGGGGTTATCCATATTATAATATGTTATTAATTTTTGTGGGAATAATTTGTATATGATTTTCAATGCTTATGTACATTCCAAAAAAATATATATTATTCCACTATTATACTATCAAAGATTATGTTCAATGAACCCTATATGATTTGTATTTTATGAAATATGATGATTTATTTCCTGAATAATGTTAATGATATAAGGACTCAACAATAAACAATATATAATCCGGAGATTCAATTAAAGAAGTCATTCTCAAACATTTTATGATATTACCATTTTTAGAGTTTTAGAATATTAGGTTATAATTCATAAAAAACAAAAAAAGATTATATAATGGGGAAAATTATAAATAATATCCATTTTAACATTATATGAATCATTTAAAATAATGCATTATTTAATATAATTAAAAATCATGAAGATATTAAACATGGCAGCTTCATTTACCTCACCCTTCCTAAAATGAAATTATTTTTTTGAACATTATATGAGTTTAAAAATCTCAGTAAGGGCCATACAAGGAAATATTGAATTTTTTCCATTTATACTTATAATAAATTTTCATTTTAAGGATAATAGTTTTGCTCAAATAAAATATTTATTTACTTATTAAACCTAATTTCCTCTAAAAAATTACCATTAAACAATTCATAAGGAATCAGTTAATAAAAATTATACCCATAAACGATTATTTAAAATCATTATAAACTCATGAAATAATTTTTAGAATTTTATACATTTCATCCTCAAATTTATATAATATATGTTCCCTTGAAAAAAAAGTCAATAACAAGAATTTTTAAAACGTGAAATTTATGTAAAAACAAAGAAAATATAAATAAATAATAATGTTAACTTGGTGAATCATTTTTATCAAAAATAATTATTTATTAACCCTTACATATACACATGAAAAAATCCCCGTGGTTATACATCAAATAATCTTCATCATGATATTTTGAGTAACAATCAAAATTGTATTTGGAATAATTAATATGTTAAACTTCCAACATAATGGTATCCAATGAATTGGAGGGCTATAAATGGACCCATAATACAATGCTTTTAAGTTAAACCACCTGTTATCATAAAAAATGGTCATGAACAATAACATAATCATAAATCATGTTTAATTTTCTCATAATAACATTCTTTGAGGAAACTAACATATTAATAATGAAAACTAGACACATAAATATGATTAAATCTCTTTAAAAATAATCATGTAATATACTCAAATATTCTTCAATTCAAATTTTAGTCCTTACAACAAGACAAGTGTTTCATGTCTTATATGTTTGAGTAATATTCCTTCATTATTTTTTTTAAATTCACAAATTACGTCATTTGAAAAAAAAATTGATTCAATTCAAACATTTTTTGTAAAAAGTGGATAACGAAGGATTATCTCACTAGAGGAGAGAAGAATCCACCATTATTATATCGTGATAATTCTAGAGAAAATTCCAAATAAATCATCTTCTTGGATGATGGAACCCATGTTGATGTGGTAGAGAACAAGGATCTATTTTATTTTGGTTTCCCACAAAATATATTTTAACATCTTAAAGATGAATTAGAAATAAGGGACAAGAGTTCAGATTTCACTCAGTGTGTCCCAACATATAATGGAGACTTGATTAGGTATGTGATTATTTGGATGGTGATTACATCAGCTGGATGGATTCGCTAATGACTTTTGGGTTTTAGTCAGCTATGTCATTGGTGTGAAATCGACTCGATGTAGGTGAAAAGAAAATGTGGTTTATGACTATAGCATAGAGAGAAAACAATGGTATATTAAAATCATTTTGATTATATTGGAGTAGGATAGAATAAAGACACTTTATTTGGGTGTCATATAAAAATGGTGGTGGCCCCAACCATTTGCTAGAATGATGATCATTCATTGGCTGGTGAGGAATGGTGTGCTCCAATGACTTGGTTTTGGGATCACGGTGGAGGTGAAGAATAATATATAATGGTATGACTAGCATGGGATTCATACTAATGGAATAACTGAATTTAGAGAAATACTAATTTTGAATATTTTACCCTAATTATGGTTGGAAGCTAGTTGATGGGTGGCTAGAAATATCGACGGATTCTGTTGTTCCTGATGATGGAGATTTCCTCAAGATGATTACTTTAAACTTGGGTGGGATGAACTCTACCAGAGAGACAACCTTGTGTAGAGGCATGACATTGAGAGAAAAAAATTTCATTTTGAAGCTGTTAGAATATTATGGGAAAGACCACTGGTTGAGCCCAAGGGTCGAGGAATTGTCTTCTGCCCCTTTGAGATTTATTTATAAATCATTTTTAGTAGTTTTTGGGTGTTGATTTGTTTTATATTTGTCATATAATTCTCGCATGGTGATGGGAATGATTATTTGGGATGACCTATAGTGGTATGATACACTGATGATGGCAATTATCATAGGTACCATGAGTTGTTTATGGTATGAGACACCAACAATGATAATCTTCTAATGATGACGTGATTGCAAAAAATGATTTGGTGATAAACATCATGGATGAACTCAATAGCATGAGATATGATGATATTGGGAACAAAAACATCAATGTATTTAGAGACTCAATGTCCAATATGATGACCTCATGTAGAGTTTTGTTGATGAGCCTCATCGATATAGTTGAGTGTGTGAGACATTCAGGGTTGATAGTCTTCAGTCAGATCACAGACGCTTTAAAAAATGCTAGTGTTTATGGGTCTTTGGTATATCTGATGCATGTCTTTGTACATTCTAAATTTTTCTAGGGACACTATATTTTTTGGGTGGTGATTTCACCACATCTATGTATTTGTGGTAAATTATGTTTCACATACTTTTTCTTTGTTGTAATTAAATTTTAATTAATAAATATTTACGATCGGGAACGCTTGGTACATAAAAAATCCTTGTTATTTTGAAAATCTAAAAAAATTAGTGGAAATGAATTTAAAAAATCATACAATAATGGCAAAAAAATTCATGAAATCATTTTTAAAATATATATATAATAAATAAATAGTTCTATGGGAAATTATTAAAAATTATTTTTTTATGAAAGTCCATCACATCGAGTCTAATACGTCACTATGTTTTATTTCATCCAGAATAATATAAATTATGACACATATCTGCATTATTTATAATATTTTAAAAACTTATTATTTATTTTTGAATACTTATTACCACCTTATATGAGATTACATAATTATTGATGTTCATGTCAGTTGTTTTGATGATATTTTGTACATAAGTCCAAAATTCCCATTGTTGGTAGACTATGGTCAAAGAGGTCATTATTACATAATATACATAATAATATTCAATACATAAGTATAATTTGTATACATAAACTATACATTTAAATCCATCCATTATATATTGTTTTGAAAAATTATCTATGTTACAATCATAGTGACAATATGTCGTATGTACACATGAGTAACATTTCTATTACTCTATGATCATTTTGAATGGAAGATAAATATAATTTTATATGTTAATAATTATAATAATGTCATATATATCATATTATTTCGTTAAATATATTTATATATATAATCATTGTGATGTTGTGATGAAAAAAGAGTCACATCACTAAATTGAGGTGGTAGTCCACACAGACACACAATCTTTATCATTATCAAGTGCATGGATAGTAAGAAAAAAATTATATATTATCATTTAAAAATGAAAATTATGTCATTAATATCATATCTAAAATTTAATTCGACCATTACATTCAGTCATGAGAGACATCGATGGTCAATAAATTACATCGATTTACAATGTGGTAGTCAACTGTATACATGAACCATTAATTAAATTCCCATTTGATAGAAGATGGGATTGATATATGTATTGAAACTAAAATATTAACATATAATTAAATAAATCATATTGGATTTCTTTATTTTTCATAGTTGAATAAGGTTTTAGGGATTTGGAAGATGAAACAAAACTAAAACTCACTGAAAAAAACAAAATTGTTTCATTGGAAAACATCATTTCCATAACACAATATGAATGATTATATGGGAATTATTCCAATACAATTACCACTAAAATGTGCTTAGGGATTCTAAGAATTTTTTTGTAGTAATTTACCAAACTAATTGGGTTTTTAATTTTGGATTATTGAGAGGAAGTGGGTTTCTTTTACAATAGAGTGGAGGGACACTCTTAGAATTCCGCAAAATATTATATTATAATAATACTATTCAAGAAACAAATTCATTAAAATAGCATATAAACTCATAAATAATGAAAATTTAAACCATTTCATATCTATGTTTTTTATTTTTTAATACTTTAATGATTTTTAAATAATTTAATAAAATATTATTTTCATTTAGTATGATTATTGAAAATTTTTATACTTTTTGTTACTTTGACTATAAAATCATCAAGAATTCAAGTATTATTCAAAAAATGTATTTTATTATATACTATACATGGCATTCAAATATATATAATTCATCAATCATATTAAATAACTAAAATTATATTTTTTTATTATTTTAAATTAAATTAATTTTAATTTTTTTCATTAAATAAATAATTACTCCATCAACGTTGTGCAATAATTTAAGTTAATTATTTATTCTTCCAAAATAATAAATAAATTACCATGAGAAATATATTTATTCTATTTTTAGGAAAACATAACTTCTTTATAACTCCATATTAAAAATATGACTTGTAATAAATACAAGAATGTGAGATGTTTGGCATTTCATAAAATAAAATGCAATAATGGTCATAATATAATCCTTGTGGCCCCCAAAGGACATAAATTGGACCTATGGATTACAATGGATCATAAATAACCAAAAAATAATACTTATCTATTTTTTGTGTAATTTAACATGACTAATGATTTTTTTCATTATATATGATTCCACATATACCCTTTACTGTTGTAAAAACACTACCATTCATACTATTAATATTTTCCAAAAATAATAAGGACGTATTTACTAAATTTGACCCACTTTTCCCAAAAATAAATTCTATTTTAAAAAAATAAATTCAAATAATTTTCATAATTTAATTTATAAATAAATAGTAAAAACTAAATGAAAACAATTTCTTTTTGAAAAATTCACTTGTAAAAATAAAATGGTATCATATGAAATTCATGAAAAAAATTGAGATTAATAAATAAATTATTTTAAAACAAAATAATATAATTAAAATTTATAACTAATCCAATGTATAATTATATTGTTAAAATATAAAAATTTAAAACACAGTTTTGAAAAAAAATAAATATTTTTCAATATTCCTTGAATAATATATATTTTTATTAAATAATAAAAATTTCACCATAGGATTATCTTGAACGGAATAATTTTATAATTAAATTAACTTTTAAATATATTTTATAAAAATTCTTCAATTTAATTATATTACCCACCCAAAAATATAATATATTTTTTTGATAAAAATATATTTGTTTTGAAGAATGAAATGACTTTTCTAAAAATTGAGTACTTAATTAAAAAATATTTAATCAATTAATTTTAAATGAATAAAAAATTAAATATTTTGATAAGTTGGTTAATAATATTAGATCATTCCAATTTAATAGCCTGGTTATAGTATTCATGTTTAAATAATAAAATTTCATGGTTCATTTTGGATAAATTTTTTTTATATTATATTTTATAAAACATAGTCTTTCCATCTAAAATAATGAGATGATATATTCTACCCCACACTCCATTAATAAATTTCATTCTCATAATTTTATATTTTTGTAGGAAACAATAATTCTACTATTCAAAATAGAATTGTTGAAATCTCACGTCATAAACAGGCATAATTCAAATTCTACTTGAAATGAGATAAAAAGAAAGCATAATGTTCTTCTAGAATAACACATAACTATATTTGAAAATATTTTAACATTTTTTGGAAGTTTAAACAATTGTATGGAAGATAAAATAAACACCCATGGTTAGATTGAGATATATAGAGAACACGGTCATGATAAAGTTAGGTATTTCATAATAATAAATTTATGATCGGATAAAATTATATTTATTTCATGGAAATAAAAGTAAAAAATTAATGTTTTTGTTAGAAATTAATTTTTGTAGAGTTATGGAATTTCTTAATATTATAGTGTAATAAAATTAGTAAATAAACATACATGACAATAATAATTTCATTTATTATACAATTTCAACAACCAAATCATTTTTTCTCTAAAATATGACTATGACATTTCATGGAAGAAGCACAAGAATAAAATACTACTAAATAACGTAAAACTCAAAATAATAACACTACATTCCTCCTATAATTAGGAATTAATAAAAAAATTACGATAATATTATATAATTACCCAAAATGAGTAATCCTTCACACTAATTTTTTTTGATAATTATGAAAATTAAATATTAATACACGGAGTTCATCGAAAATCAATAAAAAAATTACTAACATTAAAGTTCATAAAATATGTTAAGGATATTTATTGATGTCCAAAAATCAGATCATTTTGATCCTATAGACTTCCATGAATATTTTAATATATATCCCCAATTAACACCAATGAAGCTAAAAGACTTATAATAAATTTGACAATACCCTAATCCGATAATGTCCATGACATTATAATTAATATCACAAATAATCTAAATCAATACATATCGAATATAGAGTAACATATGAGTCCAAAATAAAATTCATCCTTTAATCATTAATTTAAAAAAAAAATTACACCTCTATAAAATTATGTTAAAAAAATAACATTAATCTTATTTTGAAACAAAATTAACCGCTGAATCACTGAATCAGTTTCCAATACCATGGTCATATATATATGGTAAAACTATTTTCCCAACATCAAGTTTCTATTAATCCATATAATATTTTAACTAAAAATAAAATTTCATACTAACTACGAAATCATGTAGGCCATAGGTAGGTGATGATTCCTTATCTCACTTTAGTTGTGCATACAAGCACCGTGGCCTGCCCTGATGTAACGTGTTATTTCATGTCCTATGGGATGTATTTTTTTTAAAACATATTTATATAATATTTATAAAAATACATTAAATTGGAGAAAACTTCTCATATATAATATTCAATATTCCCAACATTAATAAATTTTTTTGACCTTAAAGTTATATTATACATTACATTTTAGATCCAAAATATGCATTAGCCTGTCATCATTATGAAATAAAAGATAATTTAATCCCAAGAGGTTATACATAACATTATAAATATTCCAAAAAAATGTAAAAGTATTATTCCTAAAATAACACATCAAATTTAAACTAAGGGATACATAAAAATTAACCACAAAACGTCTCCCAAAATGTCATTAATCACATTAAAATATCATAACTTAAATCATAAAAATGTTTTCTATGATATGTAATATATAATAAATCTCAAAATTATATATCAATTATGTTATCCAAAACTCATAATTTTAACTGATTCGGAAAAATAATAATCTAAAAAGTAATATAAACCATCCTCTAATACCAACTATAAGGACATGGTCCTGAACATTATGAAATATCAAGTTATATGTCAAGACATCATTGTATAACATTTGAATATATTTTAATGTTAATTCATTAATATAATTTGGTCATAAATCATGAATAGAAATATATATATTACAATGGGGATACATATATTCATTATTTATCTTCCCCACCATATATATATATATATATATATATTTTAAAATATGATTTCATTTCATGAAAAATAATGATGACATTAAACATTAAATCTTCATTTCCATTACTCATCCATAACTCTTGGAATAAAATTACAAAAATCTATATGAGGTAAAAATATTATTAAGATACATGAAAATAAATAAGGAACAGTTAGTCTTAGAATACTTCTAGAAATTTTCCTTTTTCACGATATACATTATGATCAAATTAAACATTATTTTCTCAAGAATCAACTTTTTTTGCAAAAATATTTCCATAAAATAGTTAATGATTAATATTATATGGAATATAAAACCCATAATGTTTTATTAAAAAACATATTAAAATCATAAATACATTTTCACAAAGCATTACTAGAATCACATAAAAAAGTAGGTATGCATTCCCTTGATTATAAAATCCATAATTTTCCCTGTGAAAACATGACTTTTCTAAAGACATACCAACAAAATACAACATATATGAAATAGAGAGAATACATTTTATCATATTTATTTATATAAAAACCATAATGGGTACGCATGAAATAACCCTCAGGGTTATACTTATAATAACAATGTCAATTATACTTGTAGTAGCCATTACAGTTACATTTGGAATTACCATCACATTCAACAACCACTATAAACATACATAATGAATTGGATGGAAATGACTGACACACCTAAACTTTTTTTATAATGAATCAAACAGTAACCATAAATAAAGACCATGAAACATAACAAAATCATAAAACATGAATAATGTTGTCATAAATATAGTAAATATGGAAAATAACTTATTTAAAATGAAAGATATGCACATAAAAAGGGGAAAATTATTATAAAATAACCATGTAATAATGTAATGGATATTTAAATGAAAATAAATTTCATTAAGGATGGAAAAACTACTCATTTTGTATAATCTTAAAAAATCCTTCTATATTTTTTTTGGAAAAGTCACGATGTACCACTATTAGAAAAAAAATAATACATTGAAACAATTTTTTTAAAAATTAAAACAAGGGTAAAATTGAAATTAAAAATCATAGAATAATAAAAAAACATTCATAATTTTTTATAAAATATTGATTTGGAAGAAAAAGGTATTTTAAAGGGAAAATTTGGAATATTATTATTAAAGGAAAGTCCCTAACATGATTCTAATAATTCAAATATTTTATTTATCCCGACAAAAAAAATTCTATTTCATACTTTATTAATAACCCTTTTTATTATATTTAAATTTTTATCACTTATTTATATTGATATAATACTAAATCAAATTTTTTCAGGTCAAATAATTTAAAAATATCAGGTACATTAGTCCAAAATGACTTTGGATAGGTGAATATGGTCAAAGAGTACATTATTAAATAATAAAAAAATATTCATAAAAAATTATCATTTTTATAAATCAATTATACTTTTAAATCCATCCGTTAAATATGTTTATGTAAAATTAACTACATTAGAAGCAGGGAGATTGTAGGTTGTACTTATGAATGAAAAACACTTCTATTTCCAATAATTATATTTTAATGAATAATATTATTATTTTATTTTTATATAATGATCATAATATCATATAAATATAATATTATTATATATCATGAATTTTATTTCTTGATGAAAAAAATATCACATCGCTTTGTGGAGGTGGTAGTCCACACCTACGCATGAATGTTCTATCATTTTTAGTTCATGGGAAATTATAAAAATAAATGATATATTATCTTTTCATGATGATAAATATTTCATGAATATAATATATAAATATTTAATCGATTATAATTACCAGCCTTTCGAGATAGTGATTGAAAATGAATTACATTGGTTTAGGATGCGGTAGTCTACTCTACACATGAATAGTGAATTATTTTCCAATTTCATTGATGTGGAGATAAAACTGGGTCACAAAAACAACATAAAAACAGATAATAATATCTTATATAATTTAATTCTTATTTTTATGGTTGAATATGTTATTAGGGGTGTGAAAGAAGAAATAAAACTAAAACATGTATTTAAAAAACTATACATTTTTTTGAAATACATATTTTTATTAACATATTATCACTAATAAGATTGGTATTATGCCTAAATCAAGACCTATATAATTAGTATAGAGTTTCTAGAATTGTATTTTAATATTTATTCGTTAAACCAAATAGGTTATAATGTATAGATTGTGGATAATAAGAGGGGGCCTTTTATATTAGAGGGTGGAGCACTCTTGTAATTCTACATAAGCTTAAAATATAATAATACTATTTCTGTGCCAATTTCAATCAAATGATATATAAATGAATATGTCATTTATATTTATATCAAATCATATCAAATTTTTAGTTACTTAATATTTTTATCGGTTTTAAATAATTTAATAAAATATTTATCCCATAAAATATCATTAATGTTAACTTTTATAATATTCATTACATTGTCATTGAAATCATCATGAAAACAATTAAAATATTAAATAGATATATTATTATATAATAAAAATTTATTTATTATCTAAATATTATTTATAACATCAAATATCTCTAATTATAATTATTTTAACAATTTTAATACCATATATATTGTTAATATCAGTAATTGAATAATTAATCCATAAGCACTATGCAAGAATTTCAGGTAAATAGTTATTTCCTAAAAATAGAAAATAAATTATCATGAAGAATATAATGATTTTATTTTTATTAATAATATGTATAGTTGAACATAACCTCTATGTAACACCGTCATAAAAATATAACACTACATAAAAAAAGCTGTGACATGTTTGCTTCTCATTATATTAAATACCATAAATGTCATAATGTAATATCATTTTTTCCAAAAGGTAATAAAATAAAACATTGGGGTTTTATAATAGATGAATTCTCATCTAATAAGATTTTGTTATGTGTTTTTTCATTAAAAAGATCTTATCATTTTATTTTAAGCCTATGATAAAGGATTTATTGGTTTTTTTGGAAAATAAAGAATACTATTGTTTCTATTCATATTGATAAAAATTAAATGATATATTTATTTATTAAATATACACAATAACTCAAAATGAGGAAAATATTTTAAAATTTTCAAAAAATATATGTAATATATTTTCATTTAACAGTAAATTAGAAATACACAATGAAAAATAGTTTTTTAGAAGAATACCCCTTTTAAATGTAAAATGTTATTATAATAAATTTAATTAAACAATAAATTTTTTAAATAATATTTGATTAATACTAAATTGAAAATAAATAATTGAATTTTATTACTAATCAATATAATAATTTTACCTAGAAAATTATTTGGAATAAAACAAAATATTAAATTTAAATTAGAATTTTCCACTATTACTTGAAAAATTAATATTTTTCTAAAATTATAAAAAAATTATACTAAATTATTTATGACATAATTAATTTAAAAATTAATTTTGTTCAATTAAATTAGCTATAATTTTCAGATTTTAATTATAATAATCACCGATAAAAAAATAAAACACATTTCTGAAGAAAACATATTTTTTAAAGAATAATACTACTTTGATAAATAAACTATTATTTTTAAAAAAAACTAATTAATTAAAACATTATAAATGAGTTGTTCCATTATATATTTTATAATTATATTAATAATACACATTCCCACCAATTTAATAGATATGTTATAATAGTAACATTTAAAAAATATTATTTCATTATTTATTTAAGCATAGTTATGTGCATCTTATATGCTGTTAAACATGGTATTTCCCTTAAATATATTTGGATGTTATAAATGATCTATGATATGTAGTTTAATTTTTCCAACTATTATTATCATGTTCTCATACCATTGTTTTATTTATTATGTAGATATCTCCCTTTCTTACACATATTACGCATTTGAGGTCACACATTCTTATGATTCCTTTCTCCATAAATATGAAAAATTGAATTATATATGATATGTCCAAGATGGATTCTAGTTATGATGGACATAGGTGGTGGTGATGTAGTTCAATTATGTACTAGTCTTTTACATGATAAGCAATCAAAAAAAACTTAGATAATAAGATTGTAGAATGGATAATTATTCCATGTAATGAATATTAATTTAATAATATTTGATATATATGTATAAAAATAATGGTTCAACACATTATATATGAGAATATTTTTTTGAGATATTGAACACCATTTATGAAATATTATGTTTATTAATCTAGTTTCTAATTCTTCTATACTATTATGGTTCTAGGATTTTTTTACAAGATGTATTGAATATCCATCTAAATGATGGATCATTTTAATATGAAATTTGATGTGAACATCAGTAGGTATCAAGGAATGATATATTTTATCATCGAATATTTTGATTCAAAAAATTTATTGAAAACCATAGATATGATATTGTGAATATAATTATATACTTTAACATTTCTATTATAGAAATTTTAAGGGTTTTCATAAAGTAGATCTCTGTATGGATACCAAAATGTGATTCTATTTTTGCACTGATGTAGCTGTAGGTAATATCTCTGAAAGAAAAAGATTCTATGTTTTTTAAATCATCAATGATGTATGATATATGGATCTAGTATTTCACACCCTTATAATCCCTTTTAGGAATATTCTGCGGTTAATTAAAAATTTCATGGTGAACTATGAATGATTTGAAAAGATGATTAAAATGACTGACCTATAATAAATTAATAATTTCATATATAGAGAAGACATTTTAATCATTTATACATCAAACAAAAAATTTTATTTCTAAAAAATTACTCATTATTTGTATATTTTATCACACTATGATTTGTTGTATTAATCAATGGCTGGTCTGAGGAGGAATCATGTCAACAGTCAATGTTATGGTATATGATACATATTTTATAAAGATATTCTAAATCAAATTGGATATGGGTTGAATATTTTTAGTTTTTTTACCCAACTCTCTCATGAAATGTGTGGTATAAGAAATAATATGACCCATTGAAATTTCAAAGGAACGAACAACTCACTAATGAGATATTCATGAAGTAATTCCCACAATCATTAAAATCTTCCTTCGATCCAATTAAATTTTAAAAATGGATCATTTCCATTAAAAATATATTATCTCTTATCAAGAACCTATAAAATTAAAAGTTCATACAGGTAGTATAATAATTGGAAGGCCATACAAGTCTATGATGGAATCACTCAATAAAAAAAATTAATTATATTAAAATTTATGTGAAGAAATGTGAAGAGATTAAGAAGGTATTTCTCAATATGTATTTTCACCTAACTCTTCAAACAAAAAATGGATGCTAATTTATAAATTTTAATTAGATGAATTGTGAATCAATTTTTAACTATGAGGAAAATTATTTGAACCATGTTGCAATGAATTTGTTTTTTTTGAAGCTGGAAGATTATTATGTTATGTATTGTTTTCAAATAAGATAAATAAGAAATTAAATCAACATTCATCTTATGATATGAAAATTTGAATGACCATTGTATTCAAATGCTTGGAATCACAATTATTAAGAAAGTCTAGTGGATTAAAATGTTTTTTATGGAACTAGAGGTCTATCAGAAACACTATGGGTCTAGAATGATATTTTGTTCATAATGAGAATTGAAATAGGATAATGTATTGATTTGATGAAAAAATGATGATGATTTTTTGATCATGTAGTTGTCATATATAATATATTATCTCAAAAAACATTTTATGCATTCCTTATAATGAAATGGGGAGGATATTTTAAAATTGTACTGAGTTCTGGTTGGAAGGAAAGATATTTTTGGATGAATTGGATGTTATAATACATTCCATTATATGTTAGAAGATTCTTTATCTGATATTAAACATATATAAAGCATGTAAAATTTATGTTTACAATATAAATATTGTAGAAAAATAATGTTCCGAAAAACAAAAAATTTTGGTCTTAGTTCATTAGATTGAGAACACTGGATGCAGATTTGTGTGAAGGATTTGATCTTTTTGTTCATAATTTTATGTTTTGAAGATGTATGTTTTCAGTGAAAATAATAATCCATGAGAAATGAATATTCATAGAATGAAGATGATTTGTATCGTAATCTAAAAAAGAATGATGTTGGTGAAGTAAAAGTTGCTGGAACTAGTCCATCAATCATGGTGTTCCATTGATCATAATAGTTATATTGATACTAATCATCAGATATTGTGATTTTTGAAAAAATAATTGGAGGTATAATTTTTATATATGGATATTTTTTGGGACTAATAAATAGAAATGAAATAAAAAAATTTAGGATTGATGAGAAGAAGAAAATAAAAGATCAATCAAGAATGTTGTAAACAATTTTTAGACTGATGATCTTCTATGTAATGATGTTCTGCATCTAATGATATTTATTGATGTATTCTTGTTCCTAAGGGATTGGTCTCAACATTACATTTATAATTGGTGTAAAATTCATTTTTACGACTATTGAAACAGTTGATACAAACTATTACAATTAGTTTTATTCTCTTCAACCAAATTAAAAAATTAATTGTGTTTTTATAACTATTAAAAACTAGTGGAGAGTAATGTAATGAAGTATCTCTTATTATTATTTATTTCCAAATGGTTTATGAAAATTATAGTGAACATATAGATCTGTCATAAGGAGAAAATTAGAATGGGAAATCATAATCATACTAAATAGTGTTAAGAAAGTCTAAAGTGAGATGAAGATTTTGTATTATTCCAGAAGATTCAAGGAAGACCATGATGGGGGTAGAAGAAATTATGAGGAAAATTATATATCCTAAATTGAATTAAAATTTATTTTTATTATTGTTTTTACCAATAATGTGTTTCATAATCCCTTGAAAACCATATAGAGGTCACCTATAAATATTTGATGTACATTGTACATTCATAACACAAATGTACTATTCTATAGATAAGGGGGAGTGTTGAAGAATTTTATACAGATGGATTTTTTGAATCATGAATTG
Source organism: Viscum album (assembly GCA_963277665.1). Lineage (NCBI taxonomy): Eukaryota > Viridiplantae > Streptophyta > Magnoliopsida > Santalales > Viscaceae > Viscum > Viscum album. Next base: position 1,723,036,499 of record OY728163.1, read on the forward strand.
ATAAAGAAATTTTTCAAATAGAATAATATTGGAGAATAGATAAGATCATAATAAGAGTTTCCATACCTAGGCTGTGTAATAAGAAAACAATTTAATAACTATGAACAAAGTAATATAGATTTGTTTCAGTGGTATATCCGAATATTTTTTTATCAGAATAATCATTTAGACTAGGTTGAAAAGACCAGTAAATCTGAGGGAGTATTATTATGAAACATAAGAATATTATTACCTACTACTGGGAAGATATGTGATAAATTATTTTGAAGATCATAATTTTGAATGTTAACAATGAAGAACCATTACATGTTTTATAAAAGTGTTTTATGAATGTTTCTTAACAAGTTAAAATATTATATTACATCATATTTTTTCACATTATGAACATTCACTTTTTTGGTGAACATCATGATACATGAGTGTAAGGGAATATCATACTCATTATATCCACACAAAATAATTCTTTTCTAGTGGATTGTGTTGTATTGGATTGTTTCCAAACCATACCAAGGGTATATATACTCTTTTTGAATAGGTAACCTTGTACATTATTATATTATTAAAGATATCATATTGATTTGTTTTCAAAAAAGGGATAACTCATTAACAGGAGGAGAAGGTTGTTTCTAAAATAACGAAAAAATAAATGAAAATGATATCAAAGATTCACCCCTCCCCCTCTTAGTGACACTTGATCCTTTTTGGGTAATTATATGTGGTATGAGAGCCCATATTCACTTCCATTACTCTTTTCTAGCGATTTTTATGAATAATTTTGATGAATAATTTTGATGAATATTTTGAGTTTTGTAAACATTATTGCAATTATGGTGTTTGATGTTTAGAACTATCCTTTCTAGAAGTATAGACAGTCTCATTATCTTATAACTCTTAGGTTTTTTGTTTTTGAAGATGTAATATAGAGATTTAATACTATGGATAAAAATGTTCATGTCACATCATCTGACCATATTAATCTTGATAATGATGGAATATCCATTAATTTCATACTCTCGTCACTTTCTAAAATTGTTTTTTTATGAGTAATAAGACCACCCACTACGAAAGGTATTTAGGATAAGCTGAGGAATATTTATAATAGAAATTAAAAAAAATATAAGGAAAGGATTCAAATATAGTGAGTCAATTATGATGATCTCAATGTGGGTGAATATTAAAATATTGCTTATTTCTTTACCATGGTGAATGATATTTTCTATACCATCAGATGTTCTGGTTACAAGATGCATTAATCATCCATTTTTGTGAAAATATTTTGAATACTTTATCGCAATTTTTATTCAAAACAATCTTCAACAAATGATATATATCAAGATTCATTATCTATCGATGATATTCATAGTTCTCTCATTACTAATTTAATGAGAAGGGATAAATCAATGTTGGGAAAAGAAAAACATGACCATCAAATTCCGTTCAAGTCATCCAAAAAAGAAATCCTTGGAATATTCTAGAAAAAGATGTATGTTCCTATCAAAAAAATGATGTGTGTAAAAATCTTTTAAAATTTGAATCCTTTTTACTAAAAATGTGAAAATATATATAGGTAAATATAAGGAAAAACATCCCTAGAATTTTTTTGAATGTGGGGTAATTCAATATTTGGCGGGTAATTATCCTCAACAAAATAAAGAATAGGATAGAAATGCATATGATAAAAGTCCATGATTTTTTTATGACGAAATATGATTATATAGAAAAATATTAATCCTATGGAAATGATAAAATATTTTTAAAATAAAATATTAGAAGTGTCTTATTAAAAGAAAATTAAGAATAAAAAAGTGGGGGTGAATCCAAAAGTTTTACTGATCATGTTGGATAAAATACTTTTATTACAATAGTGAAAATTAAGAGTTTAGAAGTATAAGTTATGAATAGAAATATACTCAATTAGATTTTCATCTTATTTAATAGTTGATATAATTTCTGATAAATATTATGAGGCATGAGAAAGAAATATGAATGTTAAATAATTAATGTTGTTAAATTTGTAGTCATAAATGTTTTCATAATGATAACATCAAGATGTTGTAGGAGATTGACTATTTGAAAAAATATCATGAGAGGGAAAAGAATCATAATGAATAGTTTTATATCATGATGAAATATATTGATGAATAATTTGAGCATGTCAAACAAAAACATTCTAAAGATGAATATTGGTTACAAGTTTCAAGAATAATATTTACAAAGATTGTGAAAGCAAAGAATTGATAAACCTAAGAAGGATCAACAAATTTTACCATCAAATGTTGAGAAGAATGTCAAAATTGTTTATGAAAAGATGAAATATCGGAAAGAAATGTATATGTAAAATATCAACAAATTCGGGAATTTAAAATTTCCCAAAATAAATATGAGTATAAAAATGAATAAAATTACTTATGGTTCTGATAATACTGAATAGAAAATAGTTCAGAAGAAGAAGTAGATTTTGTCTCACAAAAGAATTTTTGGTGGTTATGTTTTTTATGATATGAAATGTATGATGGTTGTAGAGAAACATGCTCACAAGTATGATATGTATGGAAGTTATAGTTACACATATTATTTCTATTATAACTATTAGTATTGTGGTGGATTTGGAAAAATATAATATATTCCATGTTTTTTTTAAAATATTATTTATACTCAATAATTTATTAGAGGATATTTATGAGGTGGAGTAAATCCCTACATATGAAGAATTTTGAGAAGGATGTTCATAAGATATTTGAAATGGTTTATGTAAAAACTAATAATTGGACCCCGCCCCTAGAAACTATTTATTCAAGGTCTTAATGACCAAGACAACATGAAAAATTATGTCATGTTGTTTTATTATAAATATTTTTGTTAATAGTTATCAGAAGCTACAAGCTATAAAATATTAATTTAAATAAAAACACTTATTTTTTGAAACCGTGCTCAATGAAAAAAATGAGAACAACCTTGGATCATATATAGTAGGTGTTTATTTCAAATAAAAGGAGTCATAAAATTTTTATTGAATGTGAAAGAATATAATGAAAGAATGATTACATTTGGAAATAAGGCTAAGTATTATTATAAAACTTATGAAAATTATTACCTACTACTGGGAAGGAAGGCGATGAATTGTTTTGAAGATCATAATTTTTAATGTTAACAATAAAGCATTGTAACATGGTTTATTAAAGAGTTTTATTACTGTTTCTTAACAAGTTACAAAAATTATATTACATCAAATTTCTTAACTTTTAGAACATATAATTTTTGTTGGACATCATTCTACATGAGTGTAAGAAAATATCATACTCATTATATCCACACAAAATCATTCTTCTCTTGTCGATTGTGTTTTATTAGATTGTTTCCAAAACATTCCAAGGACGTATAAACTCTTTTTGATTAGGTAAACTTGTAAATTATTATATTATTGTGGATATGATATTGTTTTTAATTTCAAAAAAAAGGGATAAATCATTAACAGGATGCGAATGATGTTTCAAAAATAAAGAAAAATAAAAGAAAATGATATCAAAGATTCACCCCTCCCCCTCTTAGTAATACTTTATCATGGTTAGATAATTATATGTGGTATGAGAGCCCATGTTCACTTCTATTACTAATTTTCGAAGTTTTTTTATGAATTATTTTGATAGATATTCTGAATTTTGTAAACATTAATGAAATTATGTTGTTTGATGTTTAAAACAATCCTTTCTAGATATATGGAATATTTCATTATATTATAACTCTTGGGTTTTATGTTGGTTAATATGTAATAGATGAATTTACTAATATTGATGAAAATGTTCATCTCACATATGCTGCCAATATGAATATTGATAATGATGAAATATCCATGAATTCATTACTCTCATCACTTTCTAAAAGTGAGTTTTATGAGTAAAAGGAATACCCACTACAAACGGTGTTTAATATAAGCAGAGGAATATTTATAATGGAAATTAAAAATAATACAAAGAACGGATTCAAATCTAGTGACTCAATTATGAAGATCTCAATATGGGTGAATATGAACATATTGCTGATTTCTTTAACTCTGTTAATGCTATTATCTACACCATCACATGTTTTGGTGACAAGACGCATTAATCTACCATTTTTGTGAAAATATTATGAATTATTTCTCAAAATTATGATTCAAAACAATCTTCAACGGATGAAATATATCATGATTCATAATCTAAGGATGATATTCATAGAACATACAATATTCTTAATGAATATGGATATTCCTCTAAAAAAAGTGGTGTGTAAAAATAATTTCAAATTATTATCCTTTATACTAAAAATGCGAAAATATTTTAATGTAAATATAAGATAAAACTTCTCTAGAATGTTTTTGAATGTGGGGTTATTTGACACATGGTGGGTTATTTTCCTCAATGAAAAAATTAATAGGATATCAATGAATATGGGAGAAGGCCAAGATTGTTTTTTGAAGAAATAGGATTATATGAAAAGATAATAATCCCATGGAAATGGTAAATTATTATTCAAATGAAATATTAAATGTATCTTATCAAAAGAAAATGAAGAAGAAGAAATTGAGGTCGAATCCGAAAAGTATACAGATCATGATGGAGAAAATACTTTTATTACGATAGGGGAAAATGAAGAATATAGATGTATAAGTATTGAATAAGAAGATAATCAATTAGAATATACTCTTATTTAATAGTTGAAAAAATATCTGAGAAATATTGGGAGAATGAAACAGAAAGATGAATGTTAAAAAATTAATGTTCTTAAATAAGAAGTCATAAATGTTTTCAAAATGGTAATGTCATGATGCTGTAAGAGATTGATGATTTAGAGAAATATCTTGCGAGAGAAAAGAATCATAATGAACATTTGGATAGCTTGATGAATGATATTGATGAATAATTTTAACATGTCAAACAAAAACATTATAAAGATGAAAATTGATTACATGTTTCAAGAATAATATTTATAATGATTGTGAATGCAATGGAATGGATAAACCTAATACGGATCAAAAAAATTTACCATAAAATGTTGAAAATAATGTCACAATTGTTTCTGAATAGAAGAAATACAGGAAATAAATGTATTTATACAATATCAACAATGTTAGAAATTTAGAATTTTCCAAAAATATATGTGTCTGAAAAATAATTCTATTACTTATGGTTCTAATAATACTGAATATAATGAAAATCAGAAGAAAAAGAAGATTCTGGTTGAGAAAAGAATTGTTGGTGGTCATCCTTATTATGATATGAATGATTATATGGTTTCAGAGAAAAAAGCTCACGATTATGATATGTATAGAAGTTATAGAGAAAAATATTATTTTTATTATAACTAATAGTATTGTGGTATATTTGGAAACATGGAATATATGTCATGTTTTTGTTAAAAATATTATTTATACTCAATAATTTATAGAAGGAAATGTATGAGGGGGAGTTCATCCCCTCATATGATGAATTTGGATAATGATATTCAGATGAAATATGAGAAGGTTCTTGCGAAAATTGATAATAGGATCCCACCCATAGAAACTATTTATTCAAGGTTTGAATGACCTAGACAACATGAAATCTGATGTCTTGTTTTTTATTAGAAAAAAATGTTTGTTAACAATTATTAGAAGCTATAATCTAAGAAATGTTAATAGAAATAAAAAAAAAGTTTTTTTTAACTGCTCTCAATGAAAAAAAATGTGAACAACCTTGGCTCTTGGATAGTGGGTGCTTATTTCAAATGAAAGGAGACATAAAATTTATGTTGAATGTGAAATAAATTAATAAAAGTATGATTACATTTGGAAATGATGAATCACCCAGATGTATTGGTGTTTGATTATACATCATTGGTGAAGAAAAGATAAAATAGATGAAAGGTATGAGTTTTTATGAGATTAGACAAAACATATTAAGTGCTTCACAACTTTTTGATGAAGGTTTTATGTAGTTTTCCAAAATTATGGGATTCTTATGAAAATAAATGAGGTAGGAACGATAGTTACTAGATTCTAATTCACAAAAAGATACTTTATCCATATTAGAGATACTAAAAAATATATACTTAACAATGGATTAAGAAAATAACTGTAGAATAAAAGTATACGTAACATGTTTCAATGGAACATGAAAAAGTAATCAAAATGAGGCAGTGTTCATAGAATTCATGATATGTTGAAAATAAGGACCCATTGTTATATGATTGGATGGATGGAAATGATAACAATATTAGTGCATTAGAAAGTTAATTTTGGTTCTAATCCTACCTTTTAACTTATTCATTACAATATCTATAGGAAAATGAGAAAAAAATCATATAGATATCTACTTTATTACATTCATGGATAAGTTTTCTTTCATAATTATTTTTATGTATAAGAAACATAAGTCAGATTCTTTGAAAATGCATAAATGTTTCAATAGGAATGCTAAGAAGGAATAAAACTATTTAGTTAAGATGTTTATGAAATATAATGGTGGTGAATAAAAAATTAATAATTTTAATCTTATCTTGAGATGCAAGGAATTATGCATGAGTTTATTACACCATACATTCTTAAAAATATGGTCCTATTGAAAGGAATAATATATCTATTCTTGTAATGAAAAGAACTGTGCTACTCAAACATGGTCTATATCATTAAATTTAGACTCAATCCACAAGTGAAACAATTTATATTCATAATAATTTTTCTACATTCCATGGATAGATATGACTCCTTATTAAATGTTTTATGAATAAATTGTAATTCAAAAACAGAAAAATATTTTTTGGATTCCATTCAGCATGAAGAAAAATTGATGGAACCTTTTAATGTTTGAGTAGAGAGGTGAAGATGGAATTCTTCTTGAATCTTCTTACTAAGGAAGTGGATATAGATGATTCAACAATGAAACAAGAATATTTTTTGATTCTATTGATGTGAATGTTATTTAAAAAGTAGAATAGAATGTTAAACATACTCACAAAGATATTGAATAAAAACACACTGAAAAAATGTTTGTTAATAGTTATAATAAGGATACTAGTAATGTTAATACTACTAATGAATAATAATAATAATCATATATTTATATTAAGGGGTAATAATCTTAAAAACCTCATACCTAGTTATAGAAGCAAGAGGAATCATAAAAAAATATTGGTTATCAACATGAAAAGGTTAAAACAAGAAGAACATAAAAATTTATTACACATAATTCCATGTATTCAGAATTTGATGTTAAATATGTGAATGATAATTTATAGGATCTGGAATAGATTAAAGCTGTAAATGAAGATTTGTATCCAAAATAAAAGTGTGATTATAGGGAATTCATATAGAAACCATATTACATTTTTTTAATGGTAAAATTTTTGTAATCTAGAACATGCGGAACGATGAAAGTGAATTGTTCAAAAACAAAGTAATAGTAGATTTAAAAGAATACTCAAAATTAAATGTAAATGGCCTTGATGAGACTATTAATCCATTGGAAAGGTTAAAAAATATCATTATTTTTGTTTTAATTTCTACACAAGGATGTTATAATGTTTTTCAGATGGATGTAAAATCAGGGTTTTTTTAATGGTGAACATGAAGATAAATTTTTTATTGAACTAACATGTGGTGTTGTGGGAAAAAATAAAGTCTACATGTGTATGTTAAAAAAAGCCTTTTATGGGATAAAACAAGCACCAATGACATGGTATTTTGAACAAGATCCCGGGATGGGGAATAATAGTTTTAAGAAATAATTAGTTGATAATAATATGTATATAATATAAATTTGGGTGTTTTATTTCAACATAATTTCTTTTGTTGATTCCATTATTTATTTATTGGATTGATAAAATATTTTTTGAAATATGTTTTCATGAAATGAATTTTTTTTGATATTTCCATGATGGATGAAATGAAATATATTCATGGAATACATATATCATAAAATAAGAAGCACATATTTCATTCTTATGAAATTTTTTATAAATAACATCGTAATAAATTTTCCACCAAAAATAAAAAACTAGTTTCCATATCAATTTCAGTGGTAACCATGTTGAGAAAATATGGTGTTGACAAGGAGGTTGATTCTAATGAATTCTGGAAGTGGAATAGAATTTTTAATGTTTTACTGTATAAATACCAATTTTTTTTGTTATTTTACTTTATGTGCAAGATTTTAGAGTTATCCAAAGAATAAAAAAAATTTAGATGGGAAACTAATTGTAATATATATTAAAGGAACATAAGATTTATGAATTATTTTTGATATCTTATAATGTGGTGACTTGATTTGTATTCATATACTAGTTGGGAAGGAATTTTTTTTAATAATATCAACATATGGTGCTGTATTCATTTTGGGTAATATTTATGTGAGTTTTAATACAATGAAACATAATTTAGTAAATCTATTCTTGGATGAAGATGAGTATGATGCTACCACTCAAGCCGTAACCAAACATATGTGGATGAAGAATATATTAGAATATTTACATGATGATGTGATTATTCCCTTGATATTGGTTTCTAATAATCTATGTTTAGTCAAGAATACAAGAAACCCTACAATATTCTCATTCTAAACATGTTGAAGTAAAATATCATTTCATCAATAAGAATGTGTATAATAATGAATTTAATACAGATTATTTTCCTACATCACATGAAGTTACTGTCATTTTAAAATTATGTTTACCGAAGTAATATTTTAAAAAACTAAGTTTCAAAATGTTTTTTCATTTTCCTTATAATCATTATTAAGTTATGTGTTTCATTCCCCTATTATATCATTTATTTGATTGGGTTTTCAAAGGGGGTAATTTTTTCCATAAATCTATCCATTAATATTAGAAAATCCTTTTATGTAACCTTGTAGATAAGAGTAGATGTGGGTAAGCATTTATTTCAACATTTAAATGTGAGAAATATTCTATTTTTGGTATTGTTTTAGGAAACATGTTTTATGGGGGAAAGTTGAATAATTGAAAAGTTATGTGAAGTGAAGTTTAAGTTGTTTCACAAGTCAGAACATTTGAACTACATGGCTTTGCTGTCAGTAATTTCCATTTACTATAATGAGATATCTCACACTGACTATGATTTTTTGATAAATAATACATATAATGAGGTTATAATGATTTAGTGATTTTTGAACAGTGGATAAGAAAATTAAAAGGGGATATTGTTCAGACCAAGTTGGAAAGAGGTTGTTTTGTAAATATAGAATATATTTATGTTGAAATCAAATGTAAACGATGATAAAGATTAAATAAAATAAATTCTCACTATAAAATATGAAAATCACACATACTATCATATTCAGATGACCAGACACAAAATTCTTATGAAATTTCATTAAGTTGGAATGATATTTTTGGAAGGAATGGTCCCTCTAACTCACATTATGTATGGAATGATGTTTAGATCATAAAGAAAATGAGAACCAGATTCGGCATGGATCCAACAAATAACTGATGAGGATTTTTTGATCATGAATTCCTCATAAATTATATGTTAACCAGAAAATGTGTGTTGGAATCCTTATGAAGGAAAGGAAAATAAGTGATACCATTCATATTGTGGTTTGGTTAGAAAGATTATGTTTTATGGAGAAATTTCTAGATATAATACTTTTTATTATAATTCAGATGATGTTGATGAAAATCATAAATTTATTCAATGACATGAGGATGTCATGATTTAAAGTTAATATTTTAGGAAATATATTTTCCATGTAGAAAGAACATTCCATTCTCATAATATTAATGTAGTATCACTATATGGTGAGTTTTATGATTTCCATGATGTTTTCTTTATAACATGACACTTTAAAGATACCAGTTTTCAGTCAAACCCATAGGACATTATGAATAAATAAATGGATTAATCTATTTATGTGTATCACAATCTAAAACGGAAAAAACATATAGAATTTGATGTAGCTGGATTCAGTACATTGGACGTGGTGTTGCACCGATTATCAAAGAGACATTTATATAGATCATCCAATGGTGTAATGAATAAAAAATATTCAGAGGTATAATTTCTATTATTGGGTAATTGTTGGGACACATAAAAAGAAAATATTTAATTTTTTTAAGATCGATGTGAAAAATAAAACCATAGATCAATAAAAAATAAAGACAATGATTTTCATAACTAAGATCACATGGTCATTGATGTTATGTGTATAAAACAATTTGTCATTGTTTTCCCATGGCTGATGGATCTCTCTGACCTTCAGTCTGATAATTAGTATCAATGATAATTTGATGGCTCTTGACCCTCATTATATAAAAACTTATGATTAGTTCTTTTCAAATTACCCAAATTGAATGCATATCAAAGTTATTTTTGTTATTACAGTTGGTGTAGAGTAATGTAATAATGTATACAGAGTTCACATTTATTTGAAAATTGGATACAAAATATGAGGGACCATATGACTAGATTGTAATGAAGAAATTGTAAATTAAAATTAGAATCATAATGATGAACAATAAGTATTTTTTATGATAGATGATGTTGTGAGAAGAATTGAGAATTTTGAAGAATGACTGAGAAGAGTGGATAAGAAATGAAGAAGACAAATTTCTATCTAAAATTTTAAAAAAAATTAAGGATTTAGAAACTTTTTTGAGTGGGAATGTTTTTTAAAATCCATTCCAAACCATAGTTGGATCTCTTATAAATTGCGGAAGAACAGTGTACATTCATAGCATGGATGTAGTGTTCAATAGACAAGGAGGAACACTATAAAATTTTAGAGCAGAGTCGTAAGATTGTTCCTTCCTAATGAAGTTTGTTAAAAAAGAGATGACATGTGAAGAGAGATTAACTCAATTAGTGTTTCTAAACTCATATCAATTAATCATAAAATGATTTCTGTACTAAGAATTAAGCGATTCCAATGTGTTTTTATAGTATTATAGTAGAGTATAATTATCTAATTAACAAATAAAACTGGGAATATCGAATATGATTGTCTATCATAGTATTATTTTGAATTATATAATGTTTCTTACAAACTTCTGGGTATAAAATTGAATAATTTTATTGAAGATAAATTTTTTTAATGTTTAAAAGGAATCACTATTACATGTTTTATAGCATGTAGTGAATGAGTTCTTTACTTTTTAAACAAATTACCTCATATCATTATGTTCTACTTAAAGAAGATTAACTATTGTGTTAAACACATATGAACATGAGTGTAAGGGTGTATCTTACTCATTATATCCATACATAAATAATTTTTTATAGAGTTGTGTGGTATTAGATTTTTCACTAATAATATGATGAACGTTTTTTCTCTTATTGTGTAGTGAAGCATGTAAATTAGTGTTTTCTAATGGATGTGTGATTGTTTTGATTTCAATGAAAGTGATAACTCTTTAATAAGAGTGAAACAATGTTTCAAATATATGTTAACTAAAATTAAAAAGATATCATAGATTCACACCATCCCCCTCTATGTGATACTTGATCCCTGTTGAGAAATTACAAAATGTTATCTAGAAATTTAATGAATTTGTATGTTTTTATCATAATTTCTGAACGAAAAGTTTAATGATTATTTTCATCCATAAAAATATATATTTAAATCCTTTCATATATGATTTCATTATAGGTTTGATGAAATTTTATGATTTAATCTCAATATAAAATTAGGAATTAGAGACTCTCAAGGTTATCATTGTTTTTTGAAACCAGAAGGGGATGATTGAATTTTAGGTAAATTGAAATAATAAAATTTTTTGAAAAATGCTGATTAATGTTCCATTTTGTGAGACATTTGTATGTAGTTATGGATGAAATTTTGGTTTTGGGTAACATAATTGTTTTAATTATAAAAACATAAATATATTAATATATATTATCAATGTTATATAAAGAGTCTTTTCAATGAAATAAATGATAAATAACCCATAATAAATTTTATTCCAACTCTCCAAATCTATAATTTCATGGAAAATGGAAATTATTCTAATATTTTCATAAATATAAGGGTTAATTATGTAAATACGCATTAATAACCTTTTAATCCTAAATGTAAAGATAATTCGAATGTGATCCAAACTACTGATGTGGGTTATAAAAATGATGTGGGAAAAGTCCACCATAACATAAAATATAGAATTGGAATGTATTATTTCAATATATATCTAACCAAAAATTTATAAATAAATTTTTTTCTATTGATATTATTTCACCACCTAAATTTCTTTGTGTTGTGTTATATGTAAATAATATTACTGGTACAGTGATTGAATCTCACATTCATAGTTAATCTCTAAAATATCTTTTTGGGAATGTGATTATTAAAAGTCTTGAGATTCCCCCTCTAGTTTAATAGGTGTGTTTTTTTGTACGTATTTACTCTCTCTATATAAATATCCCATTACAATTGGTGAGTAGAGAAAGATATGATTGATATTCCATATTATCCTATTATTTACATTTAGTGGTAGGAATAATATTAACAACCAATAGTAGTTAATTCTATTGTATTGGAATTGTTATCAATTAATGATTTATAATAATATCAAATTATGAGGAAGAAACTCAACAATGAATATATTTCTATAGTATGTGATTATGAATATATATTTCATAAATTTATTCATAGTCTTACCCTATAACATGGAGTCAATTTTTTCAATCAAACTCTTACCTGGTGCCACACCAATTTCAAAACAGTGCATATAACGGTCCAAATAGAGTTAATTGAATTAATGAAGAACAATCGTGAGAATATTGTTATAGTATTCGTATATACTGACCCAATCCTTATACACTTTATATTACATGAATTTTTAACATTAACATCAAATAATTACAACCAAATTATGGGGAGGCATAATGTATTTTGATGAAAATGTTCATAATAAATCAATGTGGGGATAAAATAAAAAATTATTTTTTATTTCCCTAATAAGAATATATATCATTTTAGTCTCCTAAATGAGCATGGACTAACCTAGAGAATAAAGGTACATAATGGGTGAGTTAAAAACTCGTGTAGTAGAATAATAATGAAATGGAAACATGTTTTTTGAGTCAATAGTATATCATGATATCATAAATGAGAAGCCTCAAGAAAAATTACATAGAATAATAACATAATTAAAATGATATCATAAGAAAATTGTAAAATATAGAAGCATAAAACATGAAATAAAAATAGTTCATGATTGACTACTAAGACAAAACAATTATGGATAATGTACCTTAATGGATTGTGTTCAATCCAAAATCTGATACATGATGTCTCAAGGGGAAAAAATATTACCCAATTCATTAGAGGGAAATATTATTCTCATCCCCCTATCAAAATAATATCATGTACATGAATATGTGATCAACATATAGAAACCAATAATTAGAAATAAACATAATAACTACACATGGAAAGTAATCGGTTTAACAATAATCTCTCATATAAAAATCAATGGTTTTTTCTTAATGAATTAATTTGGGAGTGGAATATAAAAATTTAGTTCAATGTCAAGATAATCTAGAATAATAATGGTATTAATACTTCATATATGTATATACTTAATTCAAAATATATCCATAACATCATTTGTTTTTGTTTATGATAAAAATATATTTAAAGAAATACATGGAATAACTTGTGAGAAAAATGTACAATTTTCAATTTGAAATAACTTCACCAAAATAGAAATATTTTAAATGAATTATAGATTTGTTTTAATTAAAATTAGTTATGAAATGTTATAAAGGATGATTTAAATATTCTAGTGTAAATGAAGGTAGATAATTATGTACATGCAATATAAGTTCAAAGGGATTTTCATATTATAGTGTTTAAGAAAGGTTAAAAGGTTCATCATTCCGAAAATAAAAATTTTATTCATTTAATTTTTTTTTATAAATTCCAACATGTGTTAATGCAAGTTGAAAAATATTTTGGTGTTTGTAAAAAATTATTCATGGAATTATATTTTCAATACATGGAATTGGATGAAAATGTATTTTTTACTAAAGAGAGAAATAAAGTAATATGTTCTAAAAAAATATTTCTATATTATTTTAATTAAAAATGATTAGAAATTATAACTATTATATGAAAATAGCATGAATAATATAATTATAATATTATAAAATAGTTTTATTATAAAATAAATTAATAATTTCTTATAATGGAAATTCATGCATAAACAATCCTAATTAAAAAGACATTAAAAGTTGAACCCCTACCACTTTGGTGACTTTTGAATCATAACTCCCATTAATGAATTATATTAATTATATATTAATATATCAATAATTATGAAGGAGTAATTATATAATATTTAAATAGGAATTATATATACCATATATAAGAAAATATGTTGGAAAAAGAACAAGTTTCTCACCTCGATTACAGACATTACCATGTATGAATTTTTTCTACAATATAATAAAAATATATAAGTTATTTTGTATTATGAAAATTTATAAGTTTCATACTATATAATTTTACCATTTAAATAAAAAAAAATAAATATTTAATTACATATTCAATTATGTCTATGATATGTGTTTTGAGGACAATTCAGTTTAAAATTATCAAATAAAATATTTGTACTGATCATGGTCAAATAGATTTCTGTTAAATAATCACCAAAATAATAATAATGGAATAATTATTATTTTTTAACACTAATTTTTGTATTAAATAGAAATTTGAAAAATTTGGTTATTAAAATTTAACTGTATTACATTCATTGAGATGGTTGGTCATTTATTCGCATGAGTAACATATCCATTTTTCCATGATCACGATCGAAAGAATTGAAGGGTTAAACTGTCATTAAATAATGAAAGGTAAATAATTAATAAAATATTATTTATTTAAATAGATATATATATACATACCATCCATGTGATACTGTAAAAAGATACGAAACACATCATATTATGAGGTTCTAGTCTTCCATACACACAAATGATGTTACATTTTTAAAAGGATTATAAGTTAAGAAGGTATAAGATATATTAATATGAAAAAAATATTAATATTTCTTTAATTTCATATATTTATATTAAATAAATCATCACAAACAACTGAAAGAGGAAATGAGGAAAATTAATTACATTTGTTTGTTTGGGAGTAGTCCAACAAACATATTCATGATGGTTTTGATTGTTTTTTAATGAAAAAAATATGGATTAATATGATACCATTAAAATAATAAATTCTCATTATATATTTTATAGTGTTTTAATTTTATATTAATTATTATAAAATAATTTAATGGCTGAATGGAGAAGTAAAAAAACAAGGCCCTTGATGAATGATGGTGAGGATTTCACATTTGTTCCCTCTAAGATGCGACCACATAAGGATTATTATAGCCTTCCTAGGAACGTGTCTATGTGATCATCTTCAAAGATGCACATGAAGATGAAATCAAACATTTTTAATCAGAATATATATCAATCTGAGTGGGAGCCTACCATAGAATCTGATTATAGAATTGATATGTCATATTATGATATATAAACCTGTCTTAGGTGGATGAGGACATTTGTTTGTTTGATCCCATCTAACTCTTATCTGTACATTTTTATTTCTTCCTAATAAATGGTCAAATGCATTGCCTTTGACTAGTCATTCTTGGTATAATCAAAATAATAGAATAATTTGATAAAAATTTAATGTCATAAAATGATTTGAAAATTAGTTTTTCAAGAGATTCATTTTTCCAAAAATAAATGATGTTATATTAACTAGTCGATAAGAAATAATAATAATTATAATTTATTTTAATATTTATTAATATATAATACATAAATCTATAATATTCAACTCCACAAAAGGTATTATTTTAATAAATTAAAATTGGGGAACATTATGCATATTAAAATAGTTTTTAAATAGAAATGTTATTTTAAAAATAAAAATAAACATATACAGAAATAAAATATAATTCTTATTTTAATTATATCAATTTAATTTTATATAACTAAATAATTCTTATGTAACTTGTAAAATAAAAAATAAAAAATAAATATCAGGGATGATTTTTTTATTTCTATAGCAATAAAATTAACATTAACAAATCAAAAGATACATTAAATTGTAACAAGTTATTCCTTCATTAATTATTGAAACCCAGAAGGTGAAAAGAAATTAATATAATACAAAAAATAAATATGAATACATTTATATCCAAAATTTAACAATAAAACCAAAATGTTTCACATAGATCAATCCTTAAATATATTCCACATTATCCAAGAAACCCTCTACATGATGGATGATTTTTATATCATTTTTTTCTAACCCCCTTCAACATATATCTCTATAAACATTATAGATTTGATCCTAAATAAACCATTAAT
The DNA here is from genome assembly GCA_963277665.1 of Viscum album. Classification (NCBI taxonomy): domain Eukaryota; kingdom Viridiplantae; phylum Streptophyta; class Magnoliopsida; order Santalales; family Viscaceae; genus Viscum; species Viscum album. The sequence continues at coordinate 1,723,052,841 of OY728163.1, forward strand.
TTAAACCTACTGATTATATTAATCATACCCTACGAACATTTCCAAAAATAACATGAATCACCTCAAAAGAAAGAAATTCTAAAAGATTTAATCCACTAATATGATTCAAAAAATAATCATAATATTAATCATTAATATAGAATAATTAAAAACAATTTCATGTAAAAATTACATCATGTAGTAATGTGGTAGGAATTTCCCACATTACTTCCCTTCAGTTGTGGGTTGCAACGCACAACCTTTAAATATATTATTTTATTATCACCTGACATTTAGGATGTGAATTTTATAAAACTATATTAATATATTTTCTATTACATTACCAATAATATGATTAGTATAATATAAATAATATTTAACATCATATATTTTTTCAACCAGTAAAATTTATTTAATTATTTCTTTCTGATAAAGTAAAAAAATTATTATTGACTATAAATATATATTAATCAAGAACATATCAAATGTTATACCTTCCTAAATAATGTCCTTTTTTTATGAAGTATTACCTTACTATTAAATCAAATTTCTATGCAATTTTTTACATTCAACATATCCATGAAAATTATTAAGGAAAAACTATTGTAGCGTAATATGTAGACATTTTGAGATTCTTTTTACAATAATTCCATTGAAAAAATACTTCAAAAAGATGATTCTATTGTTCCAACACCTAAACAATTCAATAATTTCTCATCAATGATAGATACAACACAGTACCTTAGGTATTATTACTTGGATTATCGAATTGACACATATAATGACTAAGTCAATAATAAATTTTGATATTGAACTATTTGTGGTCCCTTAGGATGAACATTATTTCCTTTAATCTATTTAATAGGACACCAAATTTTTCTTCGATAATTAGATACTTTATAGAAACTTTTAAAAATATTAATGATATTTAATTATTTATAAGGTATTTTCCATGACGCCTCATCCAAATATTTAGAAATTTAAGAAATTGAATGGTATTTCATTTATTATCTTAAAAACATGGACATACATGATATGCCAACATTCTCTTTATTATGTGTTTGTAAATTAAAAAATAATAATTTTTTCAATCATAAGTAAAGAGAGTTGACACGGAATGATAACAATTTTTTAACACCCATTCTAATTAGTTTAGGAATATATTTAAAGAAATTTTTACATTTACCATATCTTTGGGTTTTTTCATGATGGAACCTATTTCGTAGAATTAATAATAAATAATAATGTGTTAACAAGAATATGATAAGAAAAATAAAACTAGAAATAATAACATATAAATGATATGTATATCCCATCTTATGAGTCTATGTGTTACAATCACGGTTTTCCATGGTAATGATTCCATCAACAGATTTAAACCTAAGAAATCTTTTAAATCCTTATTTATAGTTACTAATGAGTTTGGTGCATCTATAATGAATATTCATTGGGAGTGTCAAACCATGTGTGTGATGAGGATTGTTTTCACGAACTATGTGATGGTAGATTATTATTCAATTCACCCTTTTGTGGACAATACTCATATCAAATACTGTTTAAGATCCACATCCAACTTTATTATCCATATAGGGAAATATTTTCATAGAACCCACCCACTATACTTCTACATAATTCAAGGGTATTTTTATATACTTTGTTATATCCTTATACTTCCCCATAGACACATCTGTAGGGTTCCAACTAATATTTTTCTTCCCAGTTTCCATAAGATAACAAAAATATGTCTCTGATACCAATTATATTAAACCAAGAATTTTACTAATATTATTACACAATTTTTTTTCATAATCTTATTTTAATTACAGTGTATATAATATGAGTCCTTTTGAATTTTTGGAATTTTTTTTATAATAAATCGATGTGTGGATAAAATAAAACCTCATTATTTTAATCTCTACAAGATCTTAATTCATTTTGAGAACCTAAAACTACATGTTATAAATTAGGGAATACATTGTGAAAATTGATGAGCTAGAATTAATTATAATGGAAAAAAATGTTTAGAAAACTAAACATGTCATCCAAAGGGATAAGATGATATTATTAAAGAGATGGATCATAAGTAATCCACGAAGAGAAAAATAAAACTAACATGGTATCATAATATCATGGTAACATTGGAAATGTGATAAGAACATCATATTGGAATTAAACATAATTAAAGGATAACCATTGAGATTACATCACAAAGTGGAAATTATTCCATAATGGATTTATTTCACCCATTAATCCCAAACATGATATTTCATGAGATTGAAAACATTACCCAAAAATTAATACTGATAATAACTCTCGGGACACCAATCAATATCCAATTATTCTGATGATTATTTTTCATACATAATGAAATAAATCATAAGTAATAAATATATGAATTATCTATGGAAATAAATGGGTGGGGAAATCCTTCCTCATATCATAATCAATGAAAATTTAATGATGAAGGAATTTTAGTGATGAACCCAAGGCATGTATTCTTCTATAAAAATAAGATAAAATAATATTTTTATATAGGTGAGGGACATATATACAAAAATTTATATTTAATACATAACAACAATGTTTTAATTTTTTTTTTTATTAATTTACATGATTAAAGGGAATACATATAGAGACAAAAACATTATTTTCTTTTTTAAATCACTTTTATAAAGTGTAATTTTTTTAAATACTATATAAATCATTTTCATTAGTTAAAACATAATAAAAATATAATGTATTTATAAATGATATAACTAGTCACGATGGAGGTTAATACCTTATATGCGGAGTAATGTAAAGGAATCATTCCATTTACATTGTTGCAAAAAGTTCAAAAAGATCCTCTTTGGGTAAAAAAATGAGAAGACACCATTAAGAAACATCAAAAACTAATATCTTGGGTAAAATTATCATTAATATATATTTTGATAACTGTTTAAAAATATTAATGAATATTTTTTATAGAACACATGAATATGGAAGCAAAATTATTTTCAACAAAAGGGAAAAATGAAGAAAGTTTTTTTTCAAAACATTCTCTACCTAATTTTATTAAACAAAAAGAAAGAAAATGTTACCATTATATTAAAATTTCATGAATAAATATAATAGAGGAGAATAAAATTATTTTATTATAAGACTATAATATCATTTTATAGAATGGAAATTAAATCATATGTAATCTTGATTAAAATGATATTGAAAAATAAACTGATACCACTTTGATAAAATTTGAATCATAACTCCTATGAATGAAGTAAATGAATTTTCACATAATTGAATACTAGTTTTGAAGGATGTAATTTATAATATATAAATCATAATTAAATACAAAATTTGAAATCAAATTGTGTGCACCAAAGGACATGTGTCTCTATGAAGGAATATTTGATATGAAACCCTAACCTCTAGTCATAATCTATTCATGTATTTCTTTTATCATATTTATAATAAAAAAATAAAGAGATTATTTTCATAATAACTTTTTATATTTATAATCACTTATAAATAAACAATATACAACATTTATATTAATGATATATTTAATCACGTATTCAGTTACATACAAAGTGGTTATTTTGGGGATGGTCGGTTAATAATTTATAAACGACATCATTTTTTAAACCATGATAAAAGGAATAAATATTTAATAGTATCCATAAAATTAATTAAAAATTAATTAACTTTTTTAAATAAAATATACATTTAAAAATAACCATGAAATATGGAAATGAAAAATGAAATTTTTTTCAATCATGAGGACAGTGTTCCATAAAACACATGAATAATTCATCCAATTTTCTAGGATTAGGACTGAAATATGATATGTGATATGTAATCTTTATAAAATGAATACAATATAATAAATATATTATTAAATCTTTTAATACAAGTATATTTACATTCTTTTGGAGGTGAGTAAAACATAAAAGAATCACACTACATTGTGACGTGGTAGTCCTCCAAAAACTAAACAATATTACCACATTTCAATTGATTGTATGATATGAAGGTATATGATATATTAATTTTTCAAATTTTTTAATATTTTAGGGATAAAAATTATAAATATTAAATCAATCATCAATAATTTTCATGAACGTATTTCATGGAAAAAAAATTACATCAGTTCGTAAGGCAGTAGTCCACCATAGACGCACAAGATTACTTCACTCCCAATTTTATGGAAGTGGATATGAATGCATATTATTTAATAAAAAATTAATATATCATTATATAAGAGTTTATATTCTTATTTTAGTATAAATTTTATGATATATGTTATTGTGAAATAAGAATATCTAATATAATAGAAGCTCATTGAAGATGATAACATAAACATAGATGAACCACAAATGGATAACATATTATTGACCATGGGGATGGTCTTCATGGAGCACTATATGATCAATAATTTATCTAAGTATATTGTAGGGAGATGTTTTTAGGGATTGGTTGATCAAAATTTTATGAGAGGTGTAAATAAGAGAGGAGAAGAGGATACCTTCTATAAATTAGGAGGAGTGGTATTTTAAAAAATATCCAAGAAAATTAAATACTGGGAAGTCATAAAGATTCTGTTTTACTAAAAAATTATTAATAATGGATATTAGTGGTGTTATTGTGAATCCACGCATTAAAAATTAAAAAATGACCTTATTTTAAATGTTATTTCTATTACTTATATTTCTATTAGTATTCATTTATTTCAAATTTTCAGCATGATGATAAAGATCCTTCTTTTTCATACATTTCTATTACATTATTTTAAAGATAAGAAACATAAAATAATCAAAAATGTGTCTAAAATGGTTTATTTTCATGAAAAAAATAGGACCTTACATAATGTTTACAGTATAAACATTTATATAGTTCCTTCATCTTGTGCATCTTTTTATCCCTTGAATTATCATTAGTATAAGAAGTAACTTGAGGATATACATAAACAACGGATGTGTTCAAAGCATAGAAAAAGGATATAGAATAAACTAAAACAATATAACATGGTGTAAGAATAATCATTATATTCATATCATATTCACATGTTCATAATCACATGAGGAAGCATTAATAGATGACTTGAAATGTGGAAATGCATTAAAATGAAACATCATGTCTTATTGGTCTACTACTACACATAAATTTGAAAAATGATAGAATTATGTTCACTCATATATCAATATAACTCATGAGATTAATCTTCTTACACAGTTCATCAAGGCTCTATATAATTCTGGGTTCACTCATCACATCATAACATATACTGTGCACTATATAATTCTGGGAAAACTCATCACATCAAAACATTGTCATTACCACGCTTTCCACATAGATTATAACTCAAAATTGGACATAAGTAACCCATGTAAATGAATGGGTTAAATATCATAAATCATAAATTTATTAAAATTTTGATCCCAAGTTAAAGAGGTATTAACATGAATTATGTAAGAATAAACAGTCTAAAGTGAAGAAGAAACAATATTAAGAAGTAAATGGATTGGTTTTTGGAAGATGATTTATTTTTGAAACATCATGTTTGTTAATAAAATTAATAATAAAGCAAGTATATTACCAAAAGGTATAATAATAATGAATAAATTATTTTTATGGAATAACCATAATGAAAATGAAGAGAAAGAGGGACAACCTGAAGAAATAAAAATGTGTTTGAGAATTCCCCTCTTCTTGTGTCTGAACTCATTAATTACATTAATGTCTCATATATTATCATCATATTCATTAATAAACACTTATATAAACCATTATACATGGAATTTATTCATAATGGTTTTATTAAGTTCTTTTATGGTCCATTGGATGAGGTATAGTGTTTAAATTCATTTTTTCGAGAGTGTTCTATTTCTTAGTTTTCATGAACGGTTCCCTTGTACAAATGAATGGATGTTCAGGTATAATATGAATAATCATACATAATTGATATTAAAATATATTAATGATATTATATGATTTTAAATTATCTTTTAATTAATAAGGTTATATACTATGAGGATGAATCTAGTTAAAATTTAATAATGATCGTTAAAGGTTAATTTGGGAGGTTTTTAGATCATAATGAACTTGTTTTGTTTTTTCATTTTGTAATATGTATAAATGTTGTTTCCAGAATATAAAAGGGGTTAAAACAAACATATTAAAATATTTTTTCAAACATTAATTTTTTTTTGACATTCTAGATGACAATAAAGGAAAATGGAGTTTCATCTTCCACGATGATTATAAATAAACACAGCATTGCCGTCAAATTCATTTTTATAAGAAAAAATATATATGGAGGATTATAATTAATAATATTCCATAAACATGAAATAATTCTAGTATATTAATCATACTATAGTTATCACACCGTAAGAATAAGATAAGTAGATGATAAGATAAGAAATAAATAAATTTTGAATGGTATATGAACGAAAAGAGAGAGGGAAATTTCCTCTTGAATTCTCCCCTTCATATGAACTTCAAGGAATCTAGGATTGGTTTTTGGATGAGGCTAAGATATCCTAGATTTTTGAGAAGGGATAAGGAAGATTTTTTTTATAGAATGTGTATAAGTATTGATTCTTAAGTTGAATGAGGAAATGAGGATAAGAGAGGTGTTATTTATAGTAGAGGGGAGGGGTGTTATCTCAATATTTAAATAATTAGATTATTAATTTCCCACAAGAAAATCAATAGTGACGATTTTTTTCACTAAATATATTAATTATTGAATTATAGTTCTATTAAATGGGAAATTACATCATACATGGCTCAATTATGAGGTAGAAATCCAATTATTTAACATATTTCATAAATTTTCAAATTTGACTAGTCACCAAAAAAAAATGTATTTCCAAAAATCCAAAAAATTCAACATAAATTTTTCGTTATGTGTATAATTCAAAAATAAACTCCATTTTATGAATATAATTTTCTAAATATGTGTAAATTATAATTTTATTAAATTCATTATCTTTTGTAAAAATATAAAATTTTAAATTAAAACTTCTTTTCTATCATTTATAAAAATTAATTAATGTCTCCTAAAATTATTAGATAATATTAAGACATAAAAATTCTTTTTTGTGAATTAAATTTTTGAAAATAAATTTTATTTTGAAATAATAAATTATTCAATAAAAACTCTTGACATAAAAAAATACCAACACTATAGAGAAATTATAACATATTGTCACATATACGATGGATAAATATTATTTAAACAACCATGGGTAACGTTCCTGTTCAAATTGACTATTTACTATTCATAAGGGTAATAATACAATTCATAAGGTTAAGATTACTATTATTAAAGTTATTTTACTATTTCTAAAAAGTTATGATTTTTCCCAACAAACTCCAAACATCTTACTGATCACAACCATGTATGTCAGTTTATCAAAATTCAAATCCCAGAAGTAGAGAAATTATATTTAATTGATAGGATATAGAGGTTACATAGTATTTAGTTATAAATATAATCTTTATCTGGCATTGCATTTCTTAATGTGCGTTTATGTGATTATTCTATATGATATTACTATAATAGAGTAGAAATTGCATGGATAAAAGTTTGGGAAATTAAATTATACCCCCCATTTGATATTTCATACTTGATGTTTTGTTTTATATAAAAAGGTGAGGGTAATTCCCCTTCATCACATCCTCTAATTCCCATGTTAATACTTAATACATATGGTTTCTCTAGAACACTATGACATGGTGGGTTGTCTTGTTGTGTAAAACCTTATCTCTTTGATCAAAAATATTTGTTGGCTACTCATTATATAAGAGATCATCTTCTAGCTATTCCACCCATATGTTTAGATCATGTGAGAGATATGGAATGTACTTCCATAAGAGCGATACGTAGAACACATCATGATAATGAGCCATATTTGGTGAAATTTCAAGCTTTTAGGCCATGAGTCCTACGAGGTCAAGGATATATAATGGGCCAATTTACATTTGGCTTTTCTTCCCTTACCTTTCAATCCGCATGAATCACTTCCACAGTTATATTCGAAACAAAAAATTTATCTTCAATGTTGAACTCCAAGTACCTTCGACTCCTATCATTATTGTTCCTTTTCTAACTCAAAGTATATTTGATATGTTTTTTGATGGATTGAACATTCATGATCATCTCTTGTACTAGATCAGATCCATGTCGATTTCCTTTTCTATATTCATCCCAATAGGTTGGAGTTTTAAATCACTTTCCATACATAGCTTCATATTGAGCCATCTGAATACTCGAGTAGAAGCTATTGATGTATGAGAACTCAAACAACATGAGATGTTGATACCATCAACCTTTAAATTTTAATGATCATGATATTAAAATATATTTGTGAATAGAAATAGTCCTTTCAGATTGGCAATTAGTTTGGTGGTAATAGTTCATCCTAAAATTCAATTTTGTAATCAATGCATTTTGAATAATCCACCAAAACTATGATATATATATTTGGGATATTTATTATTGAAAATATATAGTAGAACCCCATAAAATCTAAAAACATCCTTCACTTATGTCAATTCATGTTATTCAGGTGATAGCTTTTCCTAAATAGTGATAAAGTGGGTAATCATATTGAGTCAGTCCACAACAAACAATATTGCATAATTTCCTTTGGTTTTCTTTGTGAGACCTCTGATAAGGTCCCTATAAATATTCTACCATTTCAACATGATTATAGTAAATGGTTACATCATCCATTTGGACTTATTTCACCTTGATTTAGCTTGCTAATATATCAAGAACATTGAGATATACTCAACAATCTTCTTCTTCATGCTATCCCACTTGAAGTGTTCTAGATGATCACAGTAAATCTAGATGCAAACAGGACGGATAGTGAAAGTATATTTATCTGTATTATAAAATAGATACTTCATTATCCAAAGTGTTGGAGGATCCCAATGCTATGTTCCAAACAAATTCACACCATCATCATGAATATGGAAATCTTGCAGCTTCCTTTCCATTACTATATTTACCTTCTTTTTAAATATTGAATCATCCATTTGTGCCTTCTTAATAATGTCTTGTAATGATGGTTGGGAAGCCATTTGGTAATGTTTGTGTTGATTCCACACAGTTCTGATTTCCAAGTCCATCATTTTTATATCCATGAAGATCGGGTCTTTCACAATCCAAAACCTAGATAGTGTATTAGGTTCTTTTCTACTAAGAGCATCAAATACCTTATTCACCTTTCTAGAATGATAATGATTAGAGAAATCATTGTCGTTGATTATATATTACCATATCCTTATATTCTTGTTGATCTCATTTTGTGTTAATATATTCTTGATTCTCTTGTGATCTGTATATATGTCACACTTCTCACCAAAGATCTAGTTTCGCTAGATTTTCAAGAAAAAATAATAGCTACTAGCTCCAGATCATGCATCAGGTAGTTCTCCTCTGGGATCTTAAACATCCATGAGGCGCAAGCTATCACATTTTCGTATTTCATTTGTACAAAAACTCATACATTTTTAAAGCATAAATATATATTAGAAAACAATCTACACATTTTAGTAATGTGAGTACAGGTGTAGTGATCAACCTTCTATTTAGCTCACTAAAACATTCCTCACATTATTCCATCTATATATACTTTACCCATATCCTTGTTATTTCAGTTAATGGAATTTAAGATCGTGAGAATTTTCTTTCAAAATATAGATAGTACCCATGTAATACAAGATAATTAATTATTTCTATGATATTAGAGGGTCCGAGCCATTCCTCAATTATGTAGTTTTTAAGGCTCCAACAAAATTCTCTCACATGTGTTCCCATTTCCTAATAACATGACTTTATTCACCTAAAAGTAAAAATTTCTGAACATGGAAAATAAGTTTTCATTTCTCAAAGTCACCAACTCAAGCCTTGGGTGTTCTTTATGTTACTCTCTGCTCTTGCAGTAAATGAGAATTTCATCAATAAACACTACAAAAAAATTTAAATTAATTTTTGAAGTACCAATTAATAAAAACCATGATGATAGAAGGGGAATTATTATATATAAAGGGCATCACTAGAAACTCATAGTTCCTATACCATGTACATAATGTATTCTTATTAATATCTATCTTCTTCATCATTATATGATGTTATCCAGAACAAAGTTCCGCCTTGGAGAAGTACTAAGCACCTCGTAGCTGTTCTAAGTATTCATAAATCATTTACAGGGGATACATGTTATTTATGATGATCATGTGGAGTTCTTGATAATCTATACACAACCACATTGATCCATCCAAATTTTCCACAAAGAGAACCAGTGCAGCCCATGGTATTGCACTAGGGTGAATGTACCCTTTTTTCAAATGATCTGTAATATTCTTCTTTAACACCACTAGTTTGATAAGAGCTATCCTATTGGGAGACTTTCAGAAAGTAGTATATCTCTTTATGTTTTCCATTGAGAACTATACCTCATGATCCCAGGGATGTCTAGGTAACTCCTTATGAAATACATCACTATATTCCCTCATGATGGGAATTTCCACTGGGTTTAAACTTTCATTTGACTCAACCATATGAGAGAGATATGCATCATCACATTGAACCAACACCCATACCATTGATGTATTTTTTTATAGAAGATTAATGATATTAAATGAATTAATAGAGCATAATGGGATGATTTAGAGTATAAAAAAGATATTTCGTTTCACAGAAAGTTTATATGCGCTCTATATAAAGTGATCTTATCAATCACTTATATAACATTAAAATTCCACTATGGAAAGTTTCATGAGATTATCTTCAAGAATCTTCCCACATATTCCCACATGAGAAGGTTCTTACACCTGGGTTGTAATTATTACACTACTTTTTGTATTTATAGATGTATTTACTTCAAGGTTTGGTTTTTTTAATTCTATATTTCTTGAAATCATTGATGATATAATGGAATGTATAAAACCATAATAAAAAATTAATTTTTACATTATTGATTGAATAGGATTTGTAACATGAATGACACCAATTTATTTATCCACATCAAAAGTAGTGGTGGAAGAAGCCTTCCATTATTCCTTTGGCTTTGGTGGATGCTGACATAGATTACCTGTGAGGACTCTAGGTTTAGTGAACATGCATGCATAGTCCCTTTTACCCTGATAGTTATAAAATTGGACAACGGAAGGTTCTCTCCATTACTCCCCCACATTCTCGTTCCTTCTCAGGTCTTTTTGAAAATCATGAATATGGTGGAATTCTCTCCCAACCATGAAGAATTTCCCAATACCAAGAAGAAGTTCAAATGATTCTTCATCCCTCATTTTTGACTTTTGGGTGGTTGAGTTTTCTTTCATCCATTCTCATTAGATCCTCGAACATGAATCTATATCTTTTTTTCATATAACTCTATCTGTGAGACCGTTACCCACACTCCATATCCACTTTGAGTGAACAATGAACTACTTATTCATAACTACCAATGTTTCAAATTTCATGTTCCGTTAAATGGTGGGGTTTTAATACACTAATGAATCTATCGATTTTTATAACATTGTTGATAAAAAATCCAGATATAATCCTTGAATGCCTTGTGATAATCACTTCCGTAGTTGTGATAGATTAACTTTGATTTTTAATTAGATCTATAAAATCTATCTCCATCTTCATATGAATTTTTTTTTGTGATATACTTGTTATGAAGCATTATCATAATGTCCTCCCACTCAATCTCTTCAATTTCAACTGTCGGTTTGGTGTTATTAATCTAATTCCACCATTGGTCATCATCTCTATCGAGATGATCAATAGCCAAAGTCACCATCTCTATTTGAAAATTGTGATGAATATAGATAATATTATCCATTAAATTGACCCACTATTTTGAAACAATTGGATTGGAATATCAACTAAATGTTTGTGGTTGTTGCCACATAAAAAACTCGACAGCCAGTTTCTCCCTCTTTGTTGAAGGAGGACATTCGACATTATTAAGGTAATTATACATATCTTGAGAAAATTTGGTAACAATCATCATGATGTTTTGAACTCCACCACCCAAATCATTTGAGATGCTTTCTGAGCAATCATTTCATTGTTCCTCACATGGGTTGCTGGCCTGGTTTCTCCTATTTTACACAATTAGCTATAGAAAAGTTTAGAATAAAACATTAGTTAATTTGTCATTAATAAGTAATTTATTACATTTTTAAATTAACAATAAAATATATCTTATGGTATTGCTATTTTTAATAATGGTTTTAGTGTGGTTATATATACCTAGACCTATACTCGGGGTTTTTTTACTAAGGTTCTCTAATCCTAATTCCCAAATTAACTAAACAGTGCCTTTAATACCAAATTTTCAAAACATGAATTTTTATACATTAATGTTACATCACATTAAAGATAAAAAACATAAAATAATTACAAAAAATGATCCAAAGGTTTTGTGTTTTGATTAAAAAATGACAATACATATATTTTTTTTGATAAACATTTATTTAATTTAGTCTTCTCTAGCTACTTATTGGACGTTGAATTTTCATTATTACAAGTAGTCACCTAAAAATATACATCAAAAAATGTTGACAAAAAATCCCAGTAAGAGGATAGATAATAAAATTAAATAATATAAAATCGTTTGAAATTAATAATTATCATCAAAACATAGGCATTGGTTCATAAACATTAGAGGAAGCATTAAGAGAAGACTTTAAATGTGGAAATTCATAAAAATGAAACATAATATCTTAGTATTAAACTATAACATATAGTATTGAACACAAATCTAGAATAAGTTTCACACATATATCACTTTAACTCAAGATATTCATCGCATTAACCAATATATTTGAGCGCTATATAATTCTGGGTAAACCTGTCACATCATAAAAATTTCATAATCATGCTTTCCACATAGAATATATGCCAATCATGGAGATAAATAACCCACGGAAAGGAATTGGAACATCTCATAAAGAATTAATTCAAAAACATTGGGTTCCAAAATTAAATAGGTAATAACATACCTGATTTAAGAATCAATAATCCTAGGTGAAGAAGAAATAATCGTGAGAAGTAAAAGATGTTCTTTTTGAAAGAAGGGTAATTTTTAAAAAAATTCATTTTTGTAAAAAACACAATTATAAAATATGTATATCCAATGAAATTCAAGATAATGATGAAGAAATTATTTTTGGGGAATAACCATTCTGTTAATGGAATGAATGCGGAAAAAAACTGAATAATGAAAGTTTTGTTCATGAATTCCCCTAACCTTCTATCTGAATTATTTCTTAACGTTAATGTGTTATATAATCACATTAGATTAATTAATAAAAAAAATATATAACCTTTTATACATTTAACATATTCATTATGATTTTTATGTTATTTAATGGGACTTTGGATGAGTAAGAGTTTTTTTATTCAATGTTCAGGAGGGTTCTTTTTTTAGTTTTCATGAACAGATCACTTGCACATATGAATGGAAGTTCATGTAGAATAATGGTAATAATATAGAAATTATAATAGATGATATTAATTATATTCCATGAGTATTAAGGATCTTATAATTAATTTGGTTATATATAATTTGGATGAAACATTTAATAAAATTTAATTCTAATTGTCATATGTTAATTTGGGCGGTTTTTTGATCACAATAAACAAGATTTTTATATCATTCAGTATTATGGACAATTTTTTTCCCCAAAACATAAAAGAGTATACAACATAAAAATTAAAAAAAATTTAAACGATTTATTGGTTTTAATGATATATTGGAATGCATTGTTGAAAAATTGTAAGTTCATTTCTCACGATGTAGGTAAATTAACACATCATGTATGGAAAGTACAATTAAATAAGAAAAGAGAGAGTGAGAAATAATTGTAGTGAATAATCATACATTAACATGATATAATACTATTATATCAATCATACATGATTTATCAGAACATTTGGATAATATATGGTGAGGATATAAAAAAATAAATGAAATTTGAATTGAATTTGAATGAAAAGAGAGTGTGAAATTTCCACTTAAATTATCCACTTTAGATCCTGCTCAAGGCACCTATGATTAGTCTTTAAATGAGACAAAGAGAACCTTGATGTGGGGGAGAGGATATGGAAGTGGTTTGGGAATAATTTGGAAATGTCTTGAGGTTTGAGAGGAGTGAGTAAATGAGGTTGTGAGGGGTGGTATTTATCATTGAGGGGATGAGTGTTTTCATAATATTTAATTCATTAGTTAACTAATTTCCCTTAAGGAAATAAAATATTGATGATTCTTAATAATAAATATAGTTATTAGTGCATTTTTGTTCGAACCCAATTCCATTTACATAATCCATGACTCAATCATTATGAAGAAAATAATTTTTAGCATATTTCCTAAATTATCAGATTTTAGTATTTTCAAAATATTAATGTATTTTAGAAAAATGCCAAAAATTAACCCTAATTTTTTTTAACACGTATATTTATTAAATTAACTGAATTTATGAATAAAAATTTCTAAATAAGAGAAAGTTAATTTTTAATTAGAGTCATAACTTACTTGAATAAAAAAATGTAAAAGTAAAACTACTCTTTGAATGATTTGAAAAATTAATTATGGTCTAATTAAATTATCACATATTCATAAGACATAAAAATTATTGTTTATGATTACATATGATGAAAATAAATGTCATTTTTAATTATTAAATTAATCATTAAACATTATTGATTTACAACTATACCAACACAATAATATAATTATATCATTTGGTAACTTATAGTACTGGTAATTTTTATTTATACCATCATTGGTAAAGTTAATATTAACTTAACCAATTTACTTTTAATAATGTTTAGATTAAAATTCATAAGGTATAAATTACTATGCATAATATTATTTTACTATTAACTGAAAAATTATGTTTTTTCTATTGGACTCCAAACATCTTACAGATCCCAACTATTTATGTCATATTTTTGAAATTCATTTCACAGAAGTGGAAGAATTTTTTTTAATGGCTAGGATATAATGGTCTTGTAATAATTAGTTGTTCGTTAAATCATGATCTGAAATTATGTTTCATAATGATATTTTGTGTGGGTATACTATATGATATTACTATTGAAAGGGATAAATTTCAATGATACAATCTTGGGACATTACAATAATAAGAATTTATTTACTATTATTAGAATTATTTATAGAAAAAAATCGATTTGAACATATACCCTAATATTAATTATTGAGATTAGAAATATGAAGCCCATTCTGTTAAATCTAAATAACCTTAGGTGTAGGATTATATTTTATTTATTTCATTAATCTATGTCGAGAATGGTTATTCAAGAAATGCATTTTTGAATCATTAATTATTGTAAATTGACCCTATGAAGAACAATAATAATTTTATTAACTATAATTAATATTTATAGTTGTATAATATATAAATTAGACATAAGTAATTCCAGAATAGGTATAATTTTAATTAATTAAAATGGATAAATATTATGTAGTTTTAGACTATATTAAGAAAATACATTTTTTTCATATAAATAATCCTATACTAAATACAGTATGAAGATAATTGAAATTGTATTTATTAAATTATATATATGTAATGGATAATTATTTTATTTTCCATTTAAATTAATATGATAATGAAACTTTCCAATAGTGTAATTTATTAAATTAAATGTTAATTTACAAAATGATACTGTTCTTTATTCAAAATAAACTATTATTTTCTAAATATAGAAAAAATAATCACAATTTAATATGAATATGATGAATTTAAAACTGTTGTCAATTATATTAGATGAAAATTTTAATATATCCAAAAATCTATATTCTCACAGAAATAAATAATTTTTTTCAAATAAATGTCTTTATTAACAAATTTGTTTCTAATTGCTACACAAATATTAATAAATTTATATTTATTATAAACATTATATCAATTTCATAATGATTTAATACAATTCATACCCATCAATTTAATGACTTGGTCATAATAATCATTATTAAATAAAAATAGTTTAATAATATTCTGTCACGTTTTTTTAATCTCATTGTTACATGATTTTTAGTATATAAAACATATTTTTCATTTAGAACCTGTAGTTGTTACATCATATTACCAATTTCATAACCATAGGGAGAACATTATATTTTTACTGTTTATAAATATTGTTCTATATATATTTTCAATGATTAACATAAACCTAAAAAGATCTCTACTAAGAAAACATATCATATACACTGTATTAATGATTTTATTGATAAAATTCATATAGCTCAATAGATTTCTAAAATTGATATTAAATACTGATATCATTAATTAAGGATAAATAAGGAAGATATCTCTAACATATCCTTCTGTTTGCGGTATGGTCATTATGAGTCTATAGTCAAGTCATTTGGACATACCAATGTCCTCACAAACATTCTGTGTGAAATGAATAATGTCCTTAGCGATTGACTTAATCAATTATTGGTGGTCCTTATGGATGTTATAATTATATATTCAATGTGTAAATAAAATAAATAAGATTATTTTTTAATTTTGTTTATGTTCATGAGGACATAGACATGGTATGAAAATCTTACCATGTATGATGTTTTACAGTAGAAAATTATATTCTTTAGATAGATAATATAATGTGAGGGTTTATTGGTGGATCCATCAAAAGGGTATGGTATTGAGGAATAACCCAGACCCACTACATTATCTGAGATCCATAGTTTCCATGTGGTGTCAATATACAAAAAAATATGTTTGTGGATTATAACATAATTGTCTATTTCAATTTACATATTGACTTTGAAAGGATGAATGTTTCTTTCGGTAGATGAATGTGTGGAAATTTTATATGTGTTCAGTGGATGGTTGGTCAGTGAACCTGTACTTATAGTTCAACAGTGTAGGGACGAGTTAGTTATATTTAGCGATGAAAAAATTAATCATCTAGGATTATCCTTATAAATAATGATATATTGATATATTATCCTTAACAAAAAAAAATTCATAAAAAAATACCTAAATCGTGATTTGGAGTTAGGAGATTTAGTTTTTTCAATGAAAATATAGTGTCATTCTCATTATGGTGAAAAATGTGATATATATAATGATCATAAATCCAGGAAGTAAATATTCATTAATAAATAGTTGAATATGACATAATGGAGAAGTTTGGAGTTGAATAAGTATTATGATGAATCAAATAACTATTAACCTTGGATGGAGAACAAGGATGTTGATGTTCTATGTAGGAAGGACCGTGATAATTTATGCATGATGTAGATAGAATGAGATTCCATATTTATAGATTTATTAATGATATATTGGAACATCGGGAGGAAATATAATAGTTGATATACTTCATAGAAAAATGTTCAACAATCTATCCATGTAAGGATTGAAGAGGTATAGAATGAGTATGTGGGATTGAAGAAGAAAGAGAGAAACATTCCAATGTTAAATGATTATTTTGATAGAATTATAATCCTTGAGAAGCATGTTTATGTTCCTTTACTAGAAAACATGAAGAAGTGGCTGTTAAGGTATTGTCATGTTCTATTATTCACTATTTGTCCTAGAAATATGAATATTTAAAGAGATATTAAAGTTTCATTCTTATCTGATAACCTAAAAATGATTATAACGATGTGTATTTCTTAATAAATTGTGCATTAGAATGTTATTATGGAGAGACTAATTGCTTAGTGTATGACACAAAAATGAATATTATATAATATAAATTCAATAAAATGCCATGGATTTCATTTTCAGACTACATGAATCATCAAAATGGAATAACTATTTTTGGGTTTTAATAGATAAAATTACAAAGTCATAATATTACATTTACATAAGAGAATATTTTTTCTTCATCAAAATGTGAGGATATATATTATAGAATTAATGATAGTGTATGATGTACCATTATCAATTGTATCTTATTTGGATATGAGGTTTAAAATGATGTTCTGGAGAAGAGTTCTGATGGATGTGGGTGTAATATCTGGGTTTAGTATAGCATATAGTTTTTAGATAGATGATTAGTCTATGAGGAATATTCAATCCCTGGAATATATTTTGAGTGAAGGTTCTATAAATTTTAAATGTTGTTTTCACTAAGAACATTCCATTATGAAATTCCCCTATAATGATAAATTTCACCCCATAATTATGATGTGTTCCTATGAATCACTATATATAATAATGTGCTCAACACTAATTTTCTTGTATAATATTAGAGAATGAATTTTATTGGGACCTGAGAAAGCTGAGAAATGGCAAATAAGATATAATCTTCTATTCATAACATTACTGATGCAAAAAGTGGACTGAAATTATGTGTTAATAATTATTAGACTGATGTAGAGTTCAATTTTTTTGAAACTTTTTCTCTTGAACATATCTATTAATGAAGGTTATGGGATTTTGATATAGTTTAAATTGATCCCTATATCAATTATCCCCTTAAATATCCTTTATCATATATAGAAATTTTGTTATCTCTTGGAACATTAGATGAATATATATCATGTTCGCAATGGGTCCCATGTGTATCTATTTAAAAAACACACAGATGATCATTCAAATAAATGAAATATTTTTTATTCCACTAAATAATGTTCTCCCTTATGTAAAACAACCTATGGAAATCCAAAATCAAATTGAGAAAGTGATAATACCAAATACTGTAGAACTGGTCATCATTTTATAAGGAAACCATAAATTTTAGAAAAGAATATGGGAACATAAAAATACGATGAGGAATAACTATCATTAGTTTGTTTTATTAGAGTGATATAATTTTGTAGTAGATAATATTATAATGTGGTACATTTTAACACCACATTATTCTATAATATAATTCTCTTTAATAAATTTGGTATCTTTGATTGATTTTAATACATTCAACACTATGTAAAATAATGTATGATAATATAACAAAATATAATTATTTTAACATGACAGTAATTTCAATTCCATTAGGATAGAGGGTATCAATAAAAAATATTAGGTTTTTTTTTTAAATTTTTAAAAAATGTATTCATTGGTCAAAAATTAAAATAAAATCATTTTATGGTAAAAAAGAGATGTTTTCATACAAAAAACATCAGGAAAATAATATGTCATTATATTAATAATTTAAATTATTATATATTTATGATTTATATTAATTAAATATTTATATTTTAAATTCAATATAATTTTTTAAATTTCATCTCAATTTTATATTTGGAATACAATTAAAGAAAACGTTGTTTTATGCTTCAATTTCATTTTCACTATAAAATCAATGTCTTTAGTGCAGTTATTTAAAAATAATTTATTATAATTATAGAAAATTAAAATTATAAAAGTAATTAAATATTTTTAATCTTAATAAATAGTTTATTTTTTAATTTCCAACTTCATTTTGGGTATAAATGTATTTTAAAAAATATTAAAAATTTGTTACCATGGTTACGGTTTAAAAGGGTCAAATAGGGGATCAAACTAAGAAATACAGAATAAAATATCATAATAAAACTGATTATTTATTATTTATAATTAAACATATAACTTATACATGATATAAAATAATTTTTGGAATTTTGGAGAAATAATAATTGAGTACGACATTGTTACATTTAAAACTATTGAAAGATTCCATGTGTTTATATACCCTACCTTATAAAAGAATACCACCTATCCACTATTAATCAAACTTCATCATCCATATATTCAATCCAAAACCTACAGTAATACATTAAAACAAACCTAACCATGTCTATGATGTTATGGGATTGTCACAATATAGTCAATTTAAGGTTACACTTTAAGCCATTGGAGGATTCTTATTGAATACGTATAACTCGTAATCGATTAATTTCAATTTTATTTCTTATTTTACCTCCAAAAAATCCATGCAGTCTAGTGAAAAAAATAATTTTTTATCTTAATTATATTTATTTTTTAATATTATGTTTTTAACTATATTCAAATTTCTACTCCATTAAATGGAAAATAAATTTATGCCTCTTAAGTATGTGTGTACCCCTGGATCCACATAGTGATATGATAAATTTTCCATATCCATAATTCGTGATTTTTTATTATTGTAGATTTAATCCTAATATTTTATATTTATGAGAAAATATTTATATGTAATTATAAGATATTATACACCGTATTCAAATTCTATCTTTTGGAAGATTATAATGTCACTCATGCATATATGTGGACTACCACCTCCATGAAGCAATATGAATCATTTTTCATTTTTGTTTTTTATTTCTGGCTATAATAATTTATTAATTGATTAAATATGATCTTAATTATGTAATAATGATTCTGGAAATGATAATTATATTTTACATTTATTTTTTCTATGCATCAAAACCTAAATACACTACCAATGTATACGTACAGACTTAAATCTCTATGATGTTATGCAATTAATTTTTCACCACAATTTATTGTTACTTGTTATAAATGGTTATATTATGATATGGTATGAAAATTATATAGTTATTAATATTATGTTGATGGAAAAACTAGGAAAAAGTGGAATTTATTAGAAATATCAAACTGAAATAGTCATGTAAAACAGATAAGTGGTCATTTAAAAGTCTATTTTAAGGATGAATTTATTCTATATGTAAAATTAGATAAAATTTGGGTTCATATAATTATATTTTATAGGAATATGTTTTAGGTAGATTTATTTTTGTGGAAACAACAGTTATTTATTGGGATTTAGTTTGATGTAATGTTATATTTTTTTCTATGGAGAGTGTTTGAAATGGATATTGCAGTTCATATAATCAAGGAGTGAATAATTGGATATATTATTTGATAATTATATTTTATTATTGAATAAACATCTAGGGAAAAATAATGTAAGGAAAATTTTCGATCAAAATTTATCAAATGAATAATTATAGTGGGAAATATGATATTTATTGTATTGTATTATTTTGAAATTACTACACATCATCATTTAGTGAAAATTGAAACAAGGATAGGAAGAAAAATGATAAATAAAAATAAGGAGAAAATTTTGAAATTATTTCTTCTAGTATATTACATTTATGATTTTATTAAATTCATTTTCAATGATATATAATAAAAACAAACATTTTCATTGGATAAATAACCTTTGATTATAATTTTTTCAGTTCGAAACTATATACTGTTATCTATATTTATGATTTGATATAATTATGTTTTTTTTTGGTAGTGAACACATATTATAATTGTTTTCGGATTATTTCTTTGTAATATCCTTGGAGAGATTTTAGCTGTAAAATCCTTAAGTGGGAAATCATAGTAAAAACTCTTCGACCTTGTGGTAAGGGTCTGCAACTTGAACCCAATTATGAGATGTTTTGGACAACAATAATAAAAAAACGACCTCATATGGGTTGGAGGTGGAGTGAACTAACTGATGTACTTTATATCCAACTTCCATTATAATGAAAAAGTTTTTCCTATAATGGAGTTTGTTTTAATTTCAGGTGCTAATATAAAAAATTGTAATATTTAATTAAACCACTAAATGAAAGAGTTTTATTTTTTATTGAAATATGTTTAACGAATAAATTCACCTCCACCCCACATAATTGAATAATTATCTCATTCAAAACTATGAAAATATATTAGATCTACTATGAAGTTATTGTTCGAAGAAAAAACCCAATACCTATAATGGTTTAACTGAATAGAGGGTGGGATTTCATGACAGAATATGGAAACCAGGATTTTTAGAAATAAAATTTTTACAATAATTGAATATTTTTCTCTTGTAATAAGTTTAGCATGATTCGATGTAGTATAATAATCAATAAAAAATTAATTTTCAAGGAAATTATTCAAAAATACTGGGTTTAGAAGTAAATAATATTTAGGTATTAGAGTAAAGATAATATTTTTTTCAAAATTAAATATTTCATACTTATAGATATTTGAGTACCTAAAAGTCACAATTCATTATGAACTATGTGTGACTCATTGTATTCATCATTAATAGTAAAGGTGGTGTTATATTCCATAATAATTTAATATAAATAAGACATAAAAAATTTACGAATATGAAAGGGGGAACAGATAAAAAAAATTATTTCCTAAAGGAGAAAAAAGATGCCTAGATTTTGTGAAGGGTGTAACATATTGTGAATGGAATTAAATAATTATAAGGAGTGTACATTTGTGTTATTATCTATCATGTTTTAATGAAAAAGAAATTTTTTATGGTGCTAAACCTAGATTCAATGGAGATTATATTTATAATAAAATGGGATATCAAGACTACACTCAATTATTTCGATTTCAAGGAAAATAAATACATAGTGAAACTAGAATTATTTATACCAAAAAATGGATGATCTATTTTACAATATCAAATAGTGTTTGTATGTACACAAACTTTCACCACGATAGTGGAATCAAAAATTTATTCCTTTATTGCATATTTGTAGTTTATATTGCTTGATGAAAATAATTTCTTTTATTTGATAATGCATTCTAATAGGAGATATTTTAATATACCGCTCTATGAGGATGATATTTAATTCATTAGATAGGTGATAAAATTTATTGAAGAGATATAGTTTGATTTTTATAGATGTTTCAATATGAACAATGTTTCTTCTATAAATAATATTGTTGTGAAGAGGATTACAAATAGCATAAAGTCATTAATTGTCTTCTTAATAGAGTCTATGCATATCTAGTAACTGTTTATTCATTGATAATGAGAAATTGAAATCCTTCCAGAGCCATATCTTCTTCAAATTTAACACATTCATTTTATAAGGAACCTAAAATGGAAAAAGTGCATAGTTATATGGTGAAATTTTTTATTGGTTGTGGGATGAAAAATGCACCCCATAGTTGGTACATGCCTTAAAACACAAATATAGTTAATGTAGTTTTGATATTCATGGTAGAACTAGGAATGAAGATTTGTGTGGTTATTAATTGTATTTTTATATATTTTAAATGTAACACACTGATATTTTAGAAGAAATGAGTTTTTTTATATCAGAAATGACACAAAACCAAGAGCATAGATGAAAATATAACATCCCAAGACATTGCAATATATTTCTTTAATCTCTTAAATATATTTTGGTACACTCGACCCCTAGTCGAAGTAAACAATTATCTAGTATATCATTTTATCCTTACCATTAAATTGTATGGTATGAATATTAATAATAAAACTTTTATATTTATTTTTTATATTTATTAGAAATAAAATTAATATAATATAAAAGAAAAATAAAGTTTTTTGAAAACGTTATTCTTTCAAAAGGATGGGTTAGTCTTATTTTGCGCATAAAATTTACAATTCTTTTCAATTATTAAAGACATTATCTTTTAAAAATATATGTATTATTGATATATTCATATTAAATTTATATTAGGGTTATATTTTTCAATTTTCTAGAAATTTATAGTTTTTCAATAAATAGTTAAAATTCTTAATTTTAATTGAAAATTTCCATTTCATTACGATTATTCATAATTTTAAATAATATATTGAATTGATTATAAAGTAAAATGAGTTCAATTATATATATAATAACCCAATTTTTATCATTAGGATCCTTTTTCAACTTTAATTTTGTTCTAATAACTTCGTATAATTTTGATCAATTTCTAGTTAAACCCCAATTTCTCATTGTGTCTATGAGATTAATATAAAATAAATATTTTTACATTTGAGAATTTAATTTGGAAAATTGGATTACATATTTAGATTCAGAATAATTTATATTCTCGGATATTTTTAAATTATTTTTTTACCAAAATTTATATTGAAATTAATAAAAATTAATTTATGCAGTTAAGGTTTAAAGCGTTGTTTTTGAACATTTCGAGTGTTCTTGTTAAAATTAATTTTCATAGCAGACTAATTATTTATTTACTAAATAAGGTTAAAAATTTATGACAAATTGGTAAAAATTATTTAGTATGACTCATTTTATAATTGAATAAAATATTTAACTATGTTGTTAAAAATTAATTATCATGGTGGAAACTAATGTTTTATGAAGGGAGTAAACTTATAGTCTAATGTATGAAATGTTTTAAATGTATTTTTTATATGTTATGGATGTTTTTATACACCATATATTTACTAAAATATATTATTTATCAATATTGGTGCCACATTATTTGAAGATGACCTCACATTATTGAATACATTTTTCTGTATTTAAGAAAATTCTACTCCTCCTCAATTATAAAAGGGCACTCTCTCCCATCAATTCGTCATACATATAAAGGATTTTTTATCCACCAGTAACATTCAAAATAACATTAAAACGTCATTACTCTAATACAATAATCATTATATTGGGAATAAATTAATCCGAAGAAGTATTTTAGTGAAAATCATTGGATGTTTCCCGAAGAAGACATATCATTCTTCAATGAGTATTTTCATTTTATTTATTTCACATCACCCTTAAATTTTTATAATATAATTTTGATATAGTCTCATAATTATCATAAATATATTGAGATATTTATATTTTCTGTTATTTATTTACATCAATGTTCATTTTTTCTAATGGGTTACAAAAAACATCATTCATGTCTATAAAGAACTACTGACTCACGAATCGATGTCATTCCTTTTTTACGTTACCACCTCACACATAAGAGTATGATTATGGATATAAAGAACTTATTTGATATATATATATAATATTATCATACATAAAGAGTAATCATATAATATATATACCTATTTATATCCCAGTTCATATGGGATATGATAATGTTGCTCGTGTGTATGACAAACTACAAGTTTATGATGCGATGTCATTCATTATGACTAATGATTTAAATGGAAAATAATCAGAATAAGGGGAACATATATATATTATAAATATGAATTTTATTAATTTTGAGAGAAATGTTTCATTCCTGGATAATGATATATCATTTTCTCTTTTACACTGAAAAATGATAATGTCGTTCGTCTATGTGTGGACTACCACATTTAGGAAGTGAAGTGACACTTTCTTTATCACCAAACCACATGGATGACATATATAATTATATTTATGGAATAAAATTTATTTTTGATAATATTATTATTATTTATTGATCAAATATTACTTACATCCTTTCTATAATGATATTTGAAAAGATTATATGTTACCCACGTGTATGAATGGTCTATCATTACCATGATCTTAATGTATATCATTTTGTTAAAATATTTCATTATGTGTTTTAAAATTATAATTTTCGTATATTTTTTATACTTATTTCATGATTATTATTATTATTTAGGTGGTGAAACTATATAATATGTACATGAATGGGAACATTCATAACAAAGAATTAATGATGAAATAATCCAATTAAAACTGAAAAATGAATATAAAGAAATGTTATTAAATAATAAGTAATAATCTATTATAAATTTACATATAATATATCATAAATTTAAATATTTTTCTTTAAAAGGTTAATAAATTTTTCACAACAATTATATAGAATGTAAAATCATGTTGAAAAAATGGAACCAAGAGGTAATGGATTTTTTTTCAATTTTATTTCACTAAGGAATATTGTAACGTTATGCACCTAATTTATTTTACATAGGGTATATAACACCCCTTATAATTTAAATAAATGAATTATTAATAAATCATTATATTTTATTTTTCATTTTTAATTATTTTATCTAAAGGGATTTAAGTAAATTTTTACCCCTTGTTAATTAATTTTATAGCTTTATTTCATCTCATTTGGTTATATTACTTCTTTCCAATAATGGATATTATTACATTATATTTTAAATGACATTATATTTTCTTAGTTTTTATTTAAAATTGTTTTATATTTATTTATATATCATACACATAATCAATTTTAGATTAATCCCCACGCCAATATTTTGATCACTTAAATGGTTTATTTTAAAATATCATTCTAATGAATGTTGTTTATTCGTGAATTTAAATTGAAGGAAATTTGTTGAATATTTCCCCATAAAAATATTTCATTTTCTAATAATATATTAAGAAATGTTTTTTAATTTAATATTATCAATTTCCCACTTCATGGTTCTTAATATAAATGAGAATTGTTTTAGTATAATCTTAATTCATTTCACTGTTATGTGGTGAATTATATTCCATCCAAAACAAGAATTTCAAAGAAAAATGATTTTCATTATTTCCAAAAGATTTATTGATTAAATTATTTTTCTAATTTTTTCATTGTGTTTAAAATCAAATGTAAAAATTGTTTCATTTTAAAAATAGTTCCAATTTGGATTTTACAGAAAAAGAGGGAGGAATTATAGTTTTAATGGGTATAACATGGATATTATATTGTAAAATCATGATTACTCAAATAGATTAAATCGTTTGTATATGTTTTAATGGTTATTTTTAAATGTATTTATTATCATTTTTTGGTTGTAAAATTATGTTTCAAAAAGTTTTTTTCAAAATTAAATTGTATTTTTTAATGGTTTTTTAAAGATCATTTTAATGTATTTCTATTTATCAACGAAAAAACCTTTTTTGTTACTGTAATATGTATATATCATATTGAGTCTGTCCTCATTAATTTTATTGATGGATTAAAATTTTATAAAAGAGATTGATATAGAACGAAATTCTTTTCCATAGGTTAATCATTTTTAATGATATTTTTGTTGAACTGGTTTTTTTTTCATTGGTTCTTCTTGTATCAAATTGATTTTTATGGAACCTATTTCTTTTTTATAGGATAATAATGTTTCAATTATATTTTTATGGTACCTATTTATCTAACATAGGTCAATCATTTTTCATAGAAAATCTAAGGAACCAATTTCTTTTCCACTGGATAATATATTTTCAAAATAAATCATAGAACCCATTTATTTTCCATGGATCTATCATTTTTTAAATATATTTTCAAGGATCCTGTTTCTTTCCAAGGATTGAAGAATCTTTCAATGTGATTTTCATGGAACCTGTTTCTTTTTAGTGGGTTAATAATGTTACAAGGTTACTTTCATGGAACACATTTCTATTGCACATGTTAAATAAATTATGAAAACAATAATGATTGTTTTCTTTGAGTTTTATAATTTAATTCAAGAACATTGTTAATAATTCATGTTGTGGTTCTTGGATATTATAAAAAAATGGGTTCACCCAAACAAAACTGGTTGAACCCATTATAGATTCTACATTGATATCACCTTAATAGGGCCAAGTGATCCTATTATATCTTATACTATAGGTGTGTCAAGATAGCACACCAAGGTATTATCTTATGATTAGGTTCTCCAAAAAACTATATTATAATTAGAAAATATAGGGATTAATTTTTAGGGGTTATAAAAGTGTTTAGTAGAGATGATGTTCCATGATACTGGCACATTTTATATATTCTTACCTTTGGTTAATAATGCTTCATTTTATCATGATTAATATAACATGACTGATAAATATTGATTCTTTTTAATATATAATTTGTCAAATAATTTTTTCTTTTTCCATGAATTTTGATTTTGGTATTGATTGGAAATAGTTATATTATGATTCTCTCTAGAAATATGTTTATGTCTTTATATGCTTACACACTTCTTAAGCTTACTAATAAAATTCAATTTTTAATGATTATGCTTACCATTACTTATAATTTGAGATCCCCCTTCTTATGATTCATTTTCTCTTGTTTTTCTATAAATTATGTTAAATTTATTATTTATATTGGGGATTAATATTGATTATGATGGAGACTAATTGGGAAATATGGAAATCCATGATTAGTGGATGAAATTCTCATTTAAAAAATGAGTATTTTTTATGAATGAGTTTTTACTAATTAAATGAAAATATAAACTTAAATTTCCCTAAGAATATAATTGATCTATTACTATCCCTTGATTTTTATTTTCATAGTGAGAGAATTTTTTCTCTTTCATCAATATTAATGATGGAAATGTAAATTTAATTATTTCATCTCTGAATCATCGAGCACGTTCTCTGGACTGATATATTCTGTATTTGTGGAAGGTTCATATAAAATTGAAGATTATATTGTCTTCATGTGAGTATATTATATGAGTTATAGATACCATTGTAGGACTATGTAATTGAATTTGATCAGAGGTTCAATTTGATAGATAACCCATTCAAGTTTTATGCAATGAGATCTTAAAGTGGTTAATGTCTTTTTTGGAGACGTTTTAGTGTGTAGAGTTATTTTTAAAGCATCAGTTTAATGTGAAGTACATCATTATATTTTTCAGATATAAATGCAATGGTATTGATATCCATTAAGATTATATGATCTTGGATATCGATGGTATTATGGGTAACAACATTCATTATATAGATAATTACTTCATTGAAAGTTATTTTGTGGCTATGTGAAAAGTGTTATATCAAAAAATGGATAACCAAGTTTACGTCTTGAAAGCTAAAAGGTAAAATATATCATTTGAGTATAAAACAATATTTAATGATGAATTTTTGTAATAATTAATTGGATTTAATATTATGTATTGTTATTGAATTTTTAGTTTAAAATAATATTTAATGATAATTTTTTTAATATTTAACTGGATTTAATGTTACGTATTATTATTAAATTTTGAAGATTTTTTTTTATAATATTGTTTACCCATTTTTATATCTATGTTACCATTTCTTACAAAAAATGGTTATTTTTCATGTTTAATGAAAGGTATAATAAATTTATATAAATTTAAGGATTATATAATTCTTTAAATTTCTATTTATAGTTATTATATAATGAATAAATCATCCAAAATACTCAACATTTAGAGAAAAATATGTGATTATGATGGCCATTGATTAAAGAATAAAATTCAGAATATCAAATATAGTTACATATCCACCTATAATTGTTGAAAAAAGTGTCCCAAAACACCTGTTTAATGGTTTATGAATCAAACTTTTTTCCTATTTTCTTCATCTATTATTTTATTAATTAACTCTTTCACAATATTTTGTTTTCAATTTTTTGGTTTTTTATCTTTCTCTTGATAAATCAACTTCTTGTGATCAATGATCTTTTTCCATAACTATCATTATTTAGAAAAAATGAATTTATTCCCTGTATAAATCATCACTTACCACCTATTTTCTTCTATTTATTAACATAATATGTATTATTATACATTACATTTTTACATCTCTTTAACATTAATCAAGAGGATGTTTTGTTAATCCTTTTTACTCAATAATATTAAAAAAAAGGTATATTCATTTTTCATGCTACTGATTACCGAGATAATGTTTAAATTGTGATGTTTAAAATTATTAATGTAGGGGAAGATGTAACACCACATTATTTTAATTGATAAAAACTATATTTTATACGATAAACTACATGAAAAAATGATGTTTGAAGAGAATGTAACACCCTAATATTTTATGATATTTTTATTTAATATATTCTGTAAATTACGGTACAACCAACAATGTGTAAAAATAAACCATAATATTTTTTATTTTTAGAAGAAATATAATATATTAGTGGGTCTAAAGAGTAATTACTAAATTTTTAAATTAATGGATTTCTATAAATAAGAAATAAAATAAGAATAATTTAATAAAATAGAAATATTAGTTAAAAACTGTATTAATTCTAATGGGTAGTTAGTTATCTCATTGCATGCATAAATTAAAATTAATATTTACTATATTTATAAATTCTAAATCATGAGAATAAATTAAATATTCAAACCATCATATCAAAATTATTATAGAGTTAATTTTTTCTTAAATTTTTCATTTTTCAATGAATATAGAAAAGTTCTGAATTTTAATTGAAATTTTCATCTACATTTTAATTATTTAGAATAATAATTTAAAATTATAATTTGATTAATAGTAAAAAATTTTAAATAATAAATATATTTATTCAATTGGTTTCATTGGAATCATTTTATCATCAAAATTTGATATATACATTATAATATTTTAAATATTTTCTCATTAAAACCCCATATTATTATCATATATAAGGGATTGATTTTAAATTAAAATTTTACACTTATAATAATGGAATATAATAATAAAATTTACATATTTGGAATCATCATAATTTGAATTATCTAGTATGGTCAAATTAATTTTGTACCCTAATGAATAGTGGGAACAAATAATTTCTATAGTTATGGGTTGAGTGGTGTTTTTTTTCATGTTACATGCTCTTGTGTAATGAATAATTTTCAAAAAACATATGAATTTTATTTTTTAAAAATTTTGTTTAATATATATTGTATAAAGGTCCATATTATGTAATAATACTAATTTTATTTTAGTCTTAAGGATTTAACTACATATGTTGAAGAATGTAATTACAGTGGTGGAAATTAAAGTGGTCAAATAAGAGTAGACATAATGTCAAAGAAATGTCCTGTTTAAATCATTTATATTTAGATGTAGTGTAAATGTTTAAATATAATATCTTCTTTTTGATCGATTATTTATAATTTTTTGGAGAGATTTTGTGATAGTGACCTCTCATTATTGAGTACCTTTTGGTATTAAAAAAATGCAACTCCCAAAATATAAAACAGAAATAACTCCACTCACATTATCACACCTATAAAGAGGTTTTACTCTACTATAAACATAAAACGTCCCCTCAAAACATCCCTACTATCAAACAAGAATCGTCATATTTAGAAAAATATAACCACTAATGGGTTTTTGGGAAATCCTAAGGAGGTTATTTGAAGAAAATGTATCATTCTTCAGTGATCATTTTTATTCTATTTATTACACCACCTACAACAATTATTATTATTACATAATAAGATAATAACCACAATATCATAAATATACTGAGATATTTTTATGTTATGTTAACTACCAAAATCCATCTCTTCTTTAATTAAATTGGTTATGAAATCATCTTTCGTGTGTATAGAGGACTATATCCTTAAAAATCAATGTCCTTCGTTTTTCCCTTATCACCACTACAAGTTGTGCATGATGATATAAATAAAGTATATATATTATATTTATAATATTTTTATATCTATATTGTATTTATATCATATATACCTATTTACATTCTATTGTGATGGTGATATAATAACATTATTCGTGTGTGTGGAATACCCCCACCTTGTGAAATATTATGTTTTGTTTTCAATGAAATTAAAAATGAAAGATAATAATTATAATGATAAAGAATATGTGTGATATAAATAATATAATTAAGAAATTAATGGAATATTTCTTATTTTAATATTATAATATATGATTTTCTATTTTTATATTGAAAAATGAAAATATTTTTCATTTACGTGTAAACTACCTCGTTCCCAAAGAGATAAGACTCCTTTTTAATTGAAAATCCACTTCAAAGATTAATGTATGTATATTTAATGAAATTTTATTTTCTTTATATTAATATAATCATTATTTAAATGTAATATATAACATACATCTTTTCCATAATGGTATTTGAATAATGAAAATGTTATGCATGTGTAGGAATGGCTTACCATCTCCACTATCATAAAAACATTATTTTTCAGTTTTATATATCATGATTGTTTTTAAAAGTATAATTTATTTTTAATGAATATAAATATTTAATTATTACTATTCTGTATATGATTTTACTATCCAATATTCAAAAGAATAAAAACATTAATGGAAAGATAAAATGGGAAAGAACGAAAATTAACCCTCGAAACAGTAATGATAATGAATGATTATTAATGAATAAATGATAATATATAATAAAAATACAATATATGATATTAAAAATATTAAAAAAATAGTAAGTTAATAAAATGTTTAAAACTTATATAAAGGAGGTTAAATCGCATTCATCAAAGATGATGCACACGATAAGCTTTTTTCAAATCAATTTAAATTCATTGTGGTATACTGAAATTAAATACACACAATTTATTTGTTTTTTTGTGCATAGACAACCCCATTTTAATGTAATAGCATGAATAATCCAATTATCATGATATTTTTGGTTTCAATTTTTATTATTTTATCTAACATAGTTAGAATTAAATGTTTCTAAGTGGTAAAGAATTGCATTACAAATTTTCTTTTCATTGTGATATATTTCTTCTTCCTAATCATAGACATTGAATGATTATGTGTGAAATGAATGTTGATTATATTATGTTATATTTGTACTTTATTAATGAGTATTTATAGCTATCATGCAAAATTGATTCATTAATTAATACCCACATCGACACAACGATCATTGGAAGGGTTTATTTGAGTACCAAATTCGAATCAGGAATGTTTATTCTTTAACATCCTTTATATTAAATTATATGATAGTTTCCTAATAAAACCATTTAATTATATTTTCATTTGGTTGTCAGTTATATTTTCAAGTAATATTAATTTTTTTTACTCTTTGGAACTTAAACTAATTGGAATTGTTTTATGATAACCCGAATTCATTTCACACTTCGGTCAGAACTCTAATTCATTCTAAAACATGGTTTTCAATAATTTTCCAAAAAATGTTTCTAAACATGTTAAAAGGATTTACAAATGAAAATATCTAAAAAAAATTTCTTTTTAAAAAATATTTTCTTTTTTATGTCATTTAAAAAATGGTCAATTTCTTTTGCTAAAACATATATGAATATCTATTTTAACCTGAATGATATGAATGGATTTTTCATCCCACATGTGCACTATGTTTTTTAAAACCCATTATAATATTCAATGATTATTCTTGGAAAAAATTATTTTCAAATTTTTTTCTAATTTAAAAAAAAAGTATTTTTAAAATAAAATGGATAATTACCTTTAGAATGTTTATATAGAACTTTTTACAGTATTTATATTAATAAATTATAATGACCATTTATTATTTGTCCAATGGGTATATGTATTATTAATATGATCCTTATCATTTATAAGTATGGATTATAATTTTTTCTAAAAAATTGCAGTACAACCCATTTTTTCCCATAGATTATTCATGTTTCAAATATATTTTTATCAAACATTTTTTTTCCAGTGTATAATCACGTTTCATAAATATTTTTAAAGATACCATTTCATTTCCATAGATTAATAATTTTTCAATGTGATATTCATTGAATCCATTTCTTTTCTATGGTTTAATCATTTATCAAAGAGGTTTTCATTTTAACCATTTCAATTACAAGGGTTAATCATGTTTCAAAGACATTTTAAGGGAAACCAATCCTTTTCCGATGGTAAATAATCTCACCAAGAGATTGTTGTGGAACCCATTTCATTTTCATTGGTTAATCGTCTTCCAACGAAATTATCATAGAGTTGGTTGTAAATTCCATGGATTAAAACCGTTATTGAGGAATGATTATTATTATTATATATATTATGATGAAATGAAATATCTTTGTAATTTATTCTATTTTTTATTCCACGATCAATATCTATAAGATGGGAGTACCCAGATAGCACTAGGTGAGCCTTTTATATCTTATAGTATTTGTGAACCAAGATAACACATTTTAAGCTCGTTCATGTTTATATGATTGGTCTTCCCAGATAGTTCTCTAATACATTGGATAAAGAATATGTTCTATTAAGTATTATATTAAAATTAGACCATATAGTCATTCCATTTTTAAGGGTACATTAAGGGTTCTATAATGGTTTTATAAATATTTTGTTCAAAGAAACCATCAAATTTTACAAATGATTTCCCTGGACACCATTACCTAGGCAATGATGGCAGCCACTTTGGTCCCCCACCCAGTGGGGGGGAGGGACCTTATTCATCTTTGGGCTCCTTCATCCCCTTATTTAATCATGATTCACTAACTACTTTTCCTCAAATATTACATTTCCCTAATTTCCTAAATCTATTGGAAGCTTACCCATAGCTCTAGATTTTAACTTCTGAGCTCACCAATGGTTCATCCAATCTAAATTTGAACATTGGTGCTCGCATCAAGATTCTTCAACCTTCAGTTGACTTTTTTGATAGGTTTCTATTTGATGCTAGGGGTTTATCTGATCGAGATATAGTATAGATTCTCGACAATAGGCAAATAATGGTTCTATTTGTTTCGGAGCCAGATTTGATAAAAGCTTGGTCTAAAGCACCTCGAATATACAACAGGTCCCATTTCTATCTTTTTCGGTGGTCCTCTGATTTCTACATGAATCATTATTGTCCAAAAATAGAAATCTGGGTATGCTTTCTAGAGCTCCCTCTTCCATTCAGAACACCTCAATACTCTATATTTTAGGTTATTTGATTGTCCATTTTTATTAATAGTAGAACTAGTGAAATACGTCACCCTATTTCTACTGATATATGTGTTGAAATTTACATTTCACGAATTCTAGTTGACATTGTTTGGATTGATGTTGAAGAATAATTCTAGTATAAGTAAGCAGTTGTCTTTGAATATTGGGTTTATTTCTATTCGGTTTTAAGAAAATTGGTCATCGACTATCAATGTGTTCTCAGAATCATATGATCAGTCATAATAGGGATGTTGCAATTTAGGAGTCGAGTACTAGTGTGGTCAGGGATACTAATATGAAAGGGAAAGAACCTATTAGTCCATCCTTATAGGGATCTCCAAAGGTGATAGGCCATGGTGGATTAACAACTAAATATCCCTCAATGGTTAATGTTTTTCCATTAAATCTTGATACGAATCTTGTTGATATCATTGGAAGACTATAGTGTGACCTGAGTCATGAGGAGAAAGTTCTATATGAGGATAATATTCATGATGGGGTGGGAAATTTAGGAATGTTTGAGAATAATACCACTATTCCAAAGGTTGTGTCATATGTGGATGATGTGCGCACTAGGGGTGAGGGTTATCTAGAGAATGGAATGATTCCTTATGAAGCTATGAATGGTAAACAAACCTGGGTAAAAGGTAATGAAGTATATACTACAGGGGGTGGAGTGCATATCAATGTTGACAATATTATTCTAGTAGTAAATGTTGTTATTTCTCAAAACCGCATTTTAGTGCTAGGATTAGACGATGAACATATGTTCTAGGAAGGGAACGAGGTTGAGGGTGCCCTATATTTTGACTCGGACATGCCTGTTGGGTCCAAGGAATTAAACATTACGGAGGAATATATTAGATCCTCTTAAAATAATGGGAAAACACTTTAATCAATTCAGAAGGATTTATCCAGCACACTCAATGGACTCATAGGACAAATGATTAGACCTTTTTACCTCACCCTCTTATTATATAGTCCTCATGAAAATCCAAGATTGTTTTGAAGGATTCTATGATGGGAGAGGAAAACTCTACTAAGGATCTCGACTCGTCACCAGGGTATTCTTCTACCTTAGAACTAATGAATGAGGTTAAGGTGGCTGATCATTCTGATATCTAACCGTGTGGTAAGGAATTGTTGGAATGTTATGAGTGGGAAAATATATTAAATTGAAATTATGAGCTTTTTAAAAAGTAACATCAGGGCCTTAACAAAAAAGACAAATTTTACAGGCTGTGGGAAGGCATATTTAAGCATGTTACACCATGGAGTAAGGCGATTGGATCCAAAAAAATCTTGTTTACTAGAACATGGTTTCCACAAAAATAATTTTATTATGGAATTTCTCTTATAGACTTTGTAAATGATAGATTACTACATTTAGATCGTTCCCAATGACAATATAGATGAGTAGGCTCCATCATCGTAATGCAGACTACTCATATATAGTCACTTTAATAGGAATAAATTGTTGTTCAGTTATTAATCCATCACATAGAAGGTTGGGTGAATTGTTTAGTTAATATGGACTAGTTTCCCACTTTTCATTAAATTTTTTCTTAAAAATAAAAATATATCTTATAGAAATTACACTTTTCATTGTTAATTCATATTTCTATGATTAATGATTGATGTTTTAAGAATTAAATGGTCTTATTTATTTTCTGGTTTTCTCATTCTCTCTGATTATTTAATCATGCCATTATGAAATTTATATAATCATTGTTGACATAAAATTCTTAATTCTTAATTTTTCCCTTACCATGCATTGGATTTTAGGTATAATATGTTTCCATTTCCCCATGTTTTCTGGAGATTATTTTGATTCAGTTATGTATAGAAGGTTTCCATATGGTTTATGATGAAAAAATAATTTGAAACAACCAATGTTGGATAAAGTGATTCATGGGTATTATTTATGTATGTGTTTTCCAAATTATCTAAAACACTAAAACTATAAGGTCCTTTGAGAATGTAAGTGATCAAATATATCAAGATAATAATGTATTGTTTATATAGAGATAAATGATATACCTCTCGTACCCCTCGTGGTTTAATTTTCATGATAACAATCACTCTCTTTTTTATCTAATCTTGTTTTAAAGGTTTTTGGATGATAGGCATAATTTCAGGTTTCCAAGGTATTGGGCCAAGAAAGAAAGAAGGCAAAAGTGGACTGATTTTCAGTCCCCCGGCCAACCGGTGGATGACCACCGGCCAGCCGATGGAGTCTTGACAGAAGGCTTCCCTCTGTCCATACCACCGGCCAACCGGTGTCCCACCACCGGCCAGCCGGTGGAACCCAGACAAATAGTGTCAGCTACTGCCTCAGCACCGGCCAACCAGTGGCCTCCTCACCGGCCAGCCGGTGGTGCCTCAGCCCGATCCCTCTCCCTTTTTCAAAGCACCGGCCAACCGGTGTCCAAGCACCGGTCAGCCGGTGGAGCCAGTCAAACTAGCCGTTGGGCTTTGACCAGGCTTGTCCACTTGTCTCCCAACGGCTCCGAAGGCCTCTCCAACGGCTCCGAAGACCCCCAAAGGCCATATGAGGGTTCCCCCTCTATAAATAAAGGACTAGGAAGCCCCGGAAATATACAGAAGCCCACAGGAACATTTTTGATCATTTGGCGAACCTCCGGCGCATTCCTCCAAGGAACCCCCAATTGCTCCAACTCACTTCCACATCCAAGGAGCACCACCAAAGAAGCTTGGGAGCGCTCTTCATCAACTCCATCAATCCTTTTGCGCCCAAGGCTTCTCCCCATTACGGGTTTTCATTGTTTTATTATTTTGAGCTTCAATGTGGGTTTGTGCCTACAAACCCCTCATTTCTCTCATCCTCTCTTCTATGGTTTCTCGCACCACCTTCAAGGTGTGAAGAGGTTAGTCAAGCCTTCCCTTTAAAAGGCTTGAGTCATAGGTGAGCTAGCCTTAACCTGTAAGAAGGCTAGTGGGTTCTTGATCAACCATTGAAAGCAAGTGGGTTCTTGCATAACCATTAAAAGCAAGCTGTAATAGGTTCTAGACTATCCTTAAAGTCTAGTGGGTTTATTGCTAAAACCATTAAAAAGCATGCGGTAGTAAATCTCTAAACGGTTGAGTTGGGAGCGGAGACGTAGGCTTTGGTTTAAGCCGAACTCCGTTATCAATTTTGTGTCGTGCCTATTTTATTTCCGCTGCACTTTGATAATTGTTTTAAATTGTTAATTAATTTTTAAAAGGCAATTCACCCCCCTCTTGCTATCACTCTCCGCCCAAGAATTGGTATCAGAGGCAAAATTTGACTAATACCTTCACCGGTTTCAAATTCAAGATCCATTGTGATGGCTTCAACTTCTTTCGCCCCCGAAAGCTATTCTTTGGTTCGTGCTCCATTCTTAGATGGAACCGACTTTACTTATTGGAAAACCCGCATGACTACTTTTCTTAGAAGAATTGGTTATCCTATTTATAGAATTGTCATGCATGGTTATTCTCTTTCTTCTCCCGATGAATCCAAATGGACTCAAGCAGATATTAAAAATTTCGAGCTTGATGGCAAGGTCATGAACACTCTTCATTGCGGCCTTGATCGTAATGAATTCAATCGAGTTTCCACATGCACTTCATCTCATGAAATATGGAAACTATTGGAGGTTACCCATGAGGGGACCAACAAAGTTAAGGATACTCGATTGGATATGTATCGCCAAGATTTTGAAAGTTTTACCATGCATCCATCCGAATCTTTTTCTGAAATGTTTACACGTTTTACTGATGTTTGCAATGGGAGAAAGTCCCTTGGTGATGATGTGTCTGCAGAAACGATGGTCAAGAAGATCCTTTGGATCCTACCAAGCTCATGGGAACCGAAAGTCACGGCAATCCAAGAAGCAAAAGACATCAAGAACATGCTGGTCGAAGAGCTCATCGGATCCCTCATGACCTACGAGATCACCATGAGGAGGCAAGCTAAAAAGGAAGGCAAACCGATCAAAATTACAAAGAACATCGCCTTCAAAGTTCAACAAGAAGAAAGCTCCTCCT
Organism: Viscum album; assembly: GCA_963277665.1. Lineage (NCBI taxonomy): Eukaryota > Viridiplantae > Streptophyta > Magnoliopsida > Santalales > Viscaceae > Viscum > Viscum album. The sequence goes on from OY728163.1 coordinate 1,723,091,084, forward strand.
CCTCATCGTCTTCCTCTTCAAGCGGCGATTCAGAAATGGAGAATCTTTCCCGTAAGATGCACAAATTCATGAAGAATCACAAAAAGAAGAAATCCCGCAAGGCTCAACCCAACGAAAAATCTGAGCCCGAGGTAACATGTTACAGGTGTGGAAAGAAAGGCCATTACAAGCCCGATTGTCCACTCAACAAGAAATAGGCCAAGAAAAAGGAAAAGAAGAAGGCATTCAAGGCCACATGGAGTGATATCTCCACATCCTCCTCCTCCTCCTCCTCTAGCGACAACGGTAAAAAATGCCTAATGGCATTTCATGAGGTATCCTCTTCCGACTCCTCATCCTCTTTTTCTTCAAATTCTTTTAATCATTTATCTTATGAGGATCTCCAACATGCAAGAGATCAATTGGAAGAAGGTTTTCACGAACAATATTCCAAATTTGTTGATTTAAAAAAGAATTTCAAAAAACTCTCTTCCGAAAAAGAAACAACATCTCAAAGAAAAGGAGGAGTTGTCCCTCAAAATCCAAGATATTCCAAATGTTGATTCTTTGAATTCAACCATTAAAGATTTAAGGTAATCTCTTTCCAAGTTCACCCAAGGTGAACAAAATTTGACCAAATTACTTGGTTCCCAATGCATATCTAGAACCACCGAAGGGCATGGCTATTCCAAGAAAGCTTCCTCTTCCCATGCTCCAACTATTTTTGTAAGGGGGATCTCCCAATTTAAATTTTTCAACTATTGTAAAAAGCCCGGGCACTTAATTTATGAGTGCGGTTACAAAAATGCCTGGTATGGAAGGCCCAAAACCATTTCCTTTAACGATGAATTTTTTAGGAGAAGACCCGCCACTAGACGAGTTTGGATTGAAAAATCCTTTTAGCGAGTCTCACCGGACCAAAATTTGTCTCGGTTTCAAAAACCTCTCCCCGGTGATTTGTTGTTTTTATTTAGGGGGAGTTAGGATCGTTTAAGCCTTTTTGCATTATTTTCAAAACTTTCAATTAAAAATTTTAATAGAAAATTTTAATTCAAAACTTTCAATTCAAAACATTCAATTCAAAATTTTCATTCAAAACATTCAATTCAAATCTCAAAAATTTCAATTGGTTTAAAAAAACTCTCTCTTGTTTTTCAATTCCTTTCCCTCAATCAAGTTTTATGACCCGTGCTATTTTGATAATCACAAAGGGGGAGAAATTCTTGGTTGATTGGGGGAGAAATCTTTCTCTCATGCTTTTCTTTACTTTTCAATTTATCCTTTAAAGCATGCCTCTCATTTCAATCTTTTACATTGCTTGTTTTGGTGATTGTGATCATCAAAATAGGGGGAGATTGTTGTACCTCTCGTACCCCTCATGGTTTAATTTTCATGATCACAATCACTCTCTTTTTTATCTAATCTTGTTTTAAGTGTTTTTGGATGATATGCATAATTTCAGGTTTCCAAGGTATTGGGCCAAGAATAAAATAAGGCAAAAGTGGACTGATTTTCAGTCCACCGGCCAACAGGTGGATGACCACCGACCAGCCGATGGAGTCTTGACAGAAGGCTTCCCTCTGTCCAGACCACCGGCCAACTGGTGTCCCACCACCGGCCAGCCGGTGGAACCCAGAAAAATAGTGTCAGCTACTGCCTCAGCACCGGCCAACCGGTGGCCTCCTCACCGGCCAGCCGGTGGTGCCTGAGCCCGAGCCCTCTCCCTTTTTCAAAGCACCGGCCAACCGGTGGACAAGCACCGGTCAGCCGGTGGAGCCAGTCAAACTAGCCGTTGGGATTTGACAAGGCTTGTCCACTTGTCTCCCAACGGCTCCGAAGGCCTCTCCAACGGCTCCGAAGACCCCCAAGGGCCATATGAGGGTTCCCACTCTATAAATAAAGGACTAGGAAGCCCCGGAAATATACAGAAGCCCACAGGAACATTTTTGATCATTTGGCGAACCTCCGGCACATTCCTCCAAGGAACCCCCAATTGCTCCAACTCACTTCCACATCCAAGGAGCACCACCAAAGAAGCTTGGGAGCGCTCTTCATCAACTCCATCAATCCTTTGGCGCCCAAGGCTTCTCCCCATTACGGTTTTTCATTGTTTTATTATTTTGAGCTTCAATTTGGGTTTGTGCCTACAAACCCCTCATTTCTCTCATCCTCTCTTCTTTGGGTTTTCACACCACCTTCAAGGTGTGAAGAGGTTAGTCAAGCCTTCCCTTTAAAAGGCTTGAGTCATAGGTGAGTTAGCCTTCACCTGTAAGAAGGATAGTGGGTTCATGCTCAACCATTGAAAGCAAGTGGGTTCTTGCATAACCATTAAAAGCAAGCTGTAATAGGTTCTAGACTAACCTTAAAGTCTAGTGGGTTTCATGCTAAAACCATTAAAAAGAAAGCGGTAGTAAATCTCTCAACGGTTGAGTTGGGAGCGGAGACGTAGGCTTTGGTTTAAGCTGAACTCCGTAATCAATTTTGTGTCTTGCCTATTTTATTTTCGCTGCACTTTGATAATTGTTTTAAATTGTTAATTAATTTTTAAAAGGCAATTCACCCCCCTCTTGCCATCACTCTCCGCCCAACAATAAATGGGTTTCCACTATTAATAAAAAATACGCAAATATATGGTATATGATTTCAACAATGAGTCCTTAGATGTGGGTTTTAGGTTATTACATTAAAGTATTTATTAATTTCAAACTACACATAATAAATATTTATCCAATGCATGGGTTTTTAGATAGATAAATTAGAGTTAATTTGAAATAAAGCAATAGAATCACTGTATATGTGACTAATTTTATAATAACTATAGTGATATTAATTTTTGGACAATAACGTATGTTATAATTTCCAAGTAATTATGTTTTTTAGGTGTACTTGTAAAAGAAGGTAATTAATTATTCTGGTTGAAGACTCATAGGAAGGAATCCAAAACAATGTAAGAAATCGTCACACTCTTTTCTTGATGAAAAATAATTATTCCCAATGCATATAATATGGTTTCTCAATTGTGCAAAATATATATTTAGATAATGTGAAACATCATATATAATGTTTCTGATGAATTTATAATGGAATTGAAAAAGGATAATGGGATAAATTATCTAGAATTTCTAATTACAAAATTTATAGCCAATGAATGTTTTGTGTAGTTATTTAATTAAGAGGGTCCAATATTATATTCTAGGTAGGATATCATGGATCAAAATATATAATAAAATATTTGAATTGAAAAATATATGTTTTTGAACATGATGACGAGTTACCTATATGACATTGTGGTGAATACATGGAGAATTATTATAATGTAGGACATTTTTTGAAATTGTGTGAGAATTCCTTTTTGGGAAATTATTGTAACATTAGAGAATGAGAAACATTCATATATATGAATTGGAATAAAAATAACTGGAATATTGAAACTACTATCGAGAATAAATAGTAGCAATAACTTTTAAATTTGAAAAAACATATCATTAATTTGATTTTTGGGGTCACTTATATAAAATTTGGATGAAACATTGAATAATTAAATATTCTATCAACATATTATTTATAAATATATGTTCATTTTTTTCATTGTTGTAGTACACATATATCTAGGAAAATGTATCATAGATGAGTTATTGTATTTATATTGTTTGTATTAAACAAATGTTTATTTTTTTATTATTGAGTAATACATTTTCATGAAAATGATATTACCTATGTGAATTTATGAGGTAATAACTTCCCTTTTTTGTTCATTTTTCATTTTTCCAATGAATTATTATTGGATGCTGTGTAGGTATTGGGTTCCTAGGTTACATTGCATTTCATTTTTGAATCCAATAATTTTGACGAAATTGTAGATTTGTAAACTCTTGATGGTAATATTTGAAGGATATTTTTATTGACAATTATTGATAATAATAATTTTATTCTTTATTGATAACATGTATAATTCATGGTAACCACAAGTATTATATGATCATTAATTTGTTTAATAATTCTGTATTATCATATGGTTTTTGAAATTGTAATTTTTTCGATAATAAATTATATGAATCCTCATAAATACATAAAATAATGAAGATTAATTAATTGATTTGTGAGATAGAAGGTGAAATTATTGTAAAAATGGGATTGGATATGACTTTATATATAAATTTTTATGTTATTTTTCCATTAATTTATAAACATTATCCCCCATTAAACAAATATATTAGTCATGTGTTCTGGTAAATTAATGTTAGTTAAATCCATTATCAAATAATACATCTAAATCAAATAATAATGTATTACCTTGATAAATATATTTGTATCCCTCAATTAGGCCCATGAAATGCAATGATCCACTTTGTATTTTATTATATTTTTTATTTAATGCATGCAAGGAAAATTTGTATTTTGTATAATATATAGTGAAATAGGAAATGAAAATGATTGAATATAAAAATTAATATAGTGTTTGAAATAATTTTAGTTACCCTTTGTTAATCACCATTAATATTCCATTATAGTTTTTATAGTGACCCAATCCATTAAAAAAAGTATATCTCATATTACAAGAATGATGTTAATAACATAACATAACAATCCATGCCAGAATCTTATGGGTTTGGTATCATTGGAAACATGGACTTATAAAAAATAGGTTTCTATGTGAACTACATAATCCAACACTATGTTCTTAAAAACTAGATCACTTTTATGGTATATCATTCATAATTTTCATCATCATAAACAAGATAAAGGAAGTATAAAAAATGTTGAGATCTGATGCTCTATATGGGTAAGAGATGGTGATAATAACATAATGATTATCTTATTGGTATGATTACATGAGAATAACATTTTAAAAATATACCATGAACATCAAATATCATATACATGATTAATGAAATAAATCTTGTATGTTCATAAGAGATTATTCATAATGGAACGAAAAAAGTATATTAGAGAATAATATTGGTATAAGATATACATTTTTGTCGCACACAAAGGCACAGAAAACCGTATTGTAGGGCTTCCCACCAAAAAATTCAAAACATGTTAATTTTGGTCCGAAAACCATTGTACCTTCTATGGGATTGGGATAACCTCAAGTGTTCCATTTAATGGTCTTTGTATGACCACCTGTGTACACACTTTTTAAATGGGATAACCTTCCATGTACCCATGGAGCTCACAAAACATTAATCCTAAACTAATGAATTAGAATGGGATATAGTTCCCACCATTCAGATAATGAATTCAATAAAACATTTTAGAAATGATGATACATAATTCCTGATATCATAACCCATGAATCATAAATCAGTTTCGTAGTCATTTCCTTATATCATAACATGTAGAATAAAAACATCTATAATAAACATTTCATCAAATATATCCCATGTGAATGAAATGTGTTTCATACAAATATTTCTTCATAATAATAATGCATCCAAAAAATTAATATAATGGCACCATAGATCATATATCCAGTAAAACATGTGAAACACTAAATGATATTATTCTTGATGAATATATATTCCCAAAATATTATGTTGAAACTAAAAACAAAAAAATAACATTTTAATTTTGAAATAATTTCTATAAAATATAAAAATTTAAAATAAAATTAAAGAAATAATATTATTTGAAATAACATTGGATACAATTATGGGTTTTTTTATCACTCTGTGATAATGAGGCTATGGAATCATATTCTTGTTAGAAAGGTTAAAAAATTATTCCTTTCACATTTCTGGTAAAAAAGTATTAATTTTCGTTTTTAGAAATTTAAAATAATTTTACAATTAATATTTTTTTTAATTATTACGTGGAGAAATATCATAAATTAATATTTTTAAAATAAAATAAAAATTATTTAAACATATATAAGAAAAATGTACATGGATGAAAATGTATTGTTATCTAATAAATAAAATAAAATATATATTTTAGAAAAGAATCTTTTTTGTAAACATATTGATTATGAGAAGAAAAAGTATAGAAATCATGTATTATTGTGAAATTAGTATAGGATAAGAATATTCATGAATATTCATGAGAGGGTGACCATAATATTTCATTATCAGAAATATAATCATAATTAATCCTAATAGATAATGCAATTCAACAAAAAACCATTACCGTTGTGGTTACATTTGAATCGTAATCCCTATGAATGAATGAAAATATTATCTGTATGGATATAAAATAATTCACATGTGATTTATCATGAAATAAATTATTCGGTAATATGTACACCAAAATGAGAAACAATTTCTGAATAAGGCATGTGTCCCATGATTAAAAAAGTGAGAGGAAAATCCATTTCTGAAGGACCCCGTAACACCCTGAGAGTGGAGGGGCGAATCAGGGTGTCAACTTTTTCTTTTAATGTTTTGGATATTGTTTCCACATTAATAGTAACATGCTAAAACTTTCATCTAACTAAAAGAAACAAGATGGAAGTACACTTTTACTTGGTTCAGTACAAAGGGATACGTTAAAGGAGCATACTCCGAAAGTGTGTCAATTGTACCAAATTCTGTTATTCATCACAAGGTATGGATTACAAAGGTTTTGGAATAGTCACCTTGTCCCAGGATCACTACATTTAAAAATGTTTATGGATAGCTCACTGCATCCTTTGGGTCACTACCGTTGACCCCCATAGCTCATAGTAATTGGTGACATGCAAGTCAGTTTGTAGACGTGAAGGTCTCTTCAATAGATTCGCATTGAATTCTTTGCCTCTTCATAGCATGAGACTCTACATGCATCAACGTCAAAAAATAATGCACATGAACACACTGAACCACTGAACCAGGTAAACAGAACGTGAAAACAATTTTCACTAACAATTGCGTGCAACACCAAACCATTTCGTGTAAGACCATACTTTCTCGAGCAATATTTTTTTTCACGCCGAAAAATAATTCATGCAACAACACCCTTTTTCGTGCAACTAAATATTTTATGTGCCACTGCAATTTTTACGTGCCACATCACATTTTTCATGCAATATCAAATTTTACATGCAACCTGTTGTTTAATGTGAAACTTCTAATTTTTCATGCACCGTCATTTTTTTTAAGCTCATCATCGCATTTTTCGCACAACTCGACCATTTTCACGCAACTCGGAATTTTTTGTGCATCTGCCTTTACACGAATCAGCGCTCGAATCATATCTAAGTTATCAACCATATAGAATAAAGGGGGTCACCTTTTATTTATAGGCCTCTCATACCCCCACACACAAAACCCCCTATGGTGTGAAAAACCTCTAATTTGGCTCCTCATATTTCACGAAGGTACCGTTTTTCACGCACATCTCCATGTTTTTCGCACAACCCTTTCTTTTGCAAATTTTCAAAGCTCTGATTCTAAAACACCTCTTGCATGAAAAACGTCGCTCCATTATTTCACGCACCATGCTGTTTTTCACGCACCACATTACTTTTCATGCACAACACAAATATTTCGTGCATAATCCACCTTTTTTGCGCACCACTACCTCTATTCACGCACCTCCTTTTACCAACAACCCATGCCTTCATTTTTTGATTTTCAGGGAAAAAAATTTGGCAAACACTGGGAAACGGATCCAGCATCAATACTATAGTCTTCTTCAACTATATGATCACTTTACTAGGAATAATTCTGAACTATAAAAGAGGATTTACAAAAAACACAAACCATAGTGAAATTCTTTCATATAATGACCAAGTTTCTTACAATTACCACATTGACAAAACTTTAATCGTAATAACCTTTAAATAATAACATCAAATGAAAAATTAAATATCAATTAGATAATAGGATTCATTATATAACATATCTAATGGGTATTATATACCCTACAAAAAACTGGTGTTGGATTTGGCATACGTCTCCAGGAAATAAAGATGAGACTAGACATATAAAACCTCAGGTCTTGAATATATTCATTCATATTTGAACCTCATGTATGGATAATATAGGATTATTATAAATATAATTTATAAATTTAATCATACTTTTGATACTATATATGATTTAATTTCAAAAATTAGTCTCCCATTGGTAAACAATTCTCTTTTAAAAAATCACATATTAGATAAAAACATCAACATTATTCTTGTATGGTATGTTAGGTATTTTCAGTAATGTTAAATTTATCATGAATACAACATAAATAGATTATAAATAATGATATAAATATCACATATATATATATAGTCATTATATATGTATTTTTACAAATCAATTAATTTTTTATATAGGAAATGAATTACACCATTTACGGAGAGGGTAGGTCGTAAATACACATTAATACTATTTCCATTTTCTTATCAAATTGAATGAAATAAATTCGAATTATAATTAGAAATTATTGAGTTATATTAATATAAAATATATCATATATATTCATTTATTATAAACCTTCTACAACCGAGATAAAAAATGGAAAAAAAGTCATGTTGCATTGTGGATGCGGTAGTCCAAACATATATACATGTAATATCATACTTTTCCAAAAGATTTTAAGGTATTATGAAATATGATCATTTAAAATTCAAAAAGTATAACTATTTCAAACATTTAAAGAGTATTTGTTAGATCAGACATTATATCCACCCAAGAGAGGCCGTGATGGAATATTAATTACCTTGGTTCGAGAGGATATAGTCCACCATTAACACAATCGATGATTTAATTTACAATTTTTTAGATGTGAAGACAAATATAGGTTATTACATTAATATTTTAAGTTATATGTTTATATAATAATATGAATATATTATAATATCACAATTTTTGATGTTTTTAGGAAATATTGAGTTGAAATCAAAAAAATTATCATTAAAGAATGTTATTGCTTCATTGGAAAACAATCTTATTCCAGCACTAGAAATATCATTATGAAGGTTTCCTAATAAAAATATTACCTCTGATAAGTGGGAATTCATTTTAGAATGGTATTTGTTACGGTATTGACCAATCCAAAAGTTTATTTATTTGTGAACATAAGATGATAGGGGATTCCATTCTATAAGTGTGGGAGATGACACACTTCAAATGTTTGGAATGATAAAATTATACCATGTTTTAAAAATTATGGTGGAATTAAAATGGATCATTATCAAATATTAGATTATATATGGTCAAAATATGTAGATAAAATAGGTGTTATAATATACTTAGAAAATTCTGACTCTTATCATTTTAGATTAACCACTATTAATCATATTTTGACCTTAACCACACTAATTGATTTTCTTTAGTTTTACAATTTATTATGAAATAAAATTGATTTGAAACTATTTCACAATATTAACATTATAATTCATAATATTTAGCCCATTAAGACAATTTCAATTCATATAAGTGACAAAAATTAATTTAAAGTTGAAATTACAGACATAATAAAAATTCATTTTTTTTAATAAAGGGTTTTGAAAATTAAAAAAATATTTAAAATGATAATTAAACATCATATTGATTCCAATAATATAAATTGTATTGGTATTAATTTTATTTTAAAAAAATAAATTTAAACCATTTTAAAATAATATATTTTCTTTTAAATACATTAATCCAAATAAATGTTGTCAATAAAAAACTACATTTTTCAATATTCATTGAAAAATTAATCATGACCTAAAATTATAAAAATTACCCATTATGAATATTTTTAAATGTAAATTTTAAAAATTAGATATCTTTTTTTTTAAATAATATTTTGAAAAATAACTTTTAATATTTTTTTTACAAAAATCATTATAAATATTTTTGGAAAAAATATTTTTAAATAATATATGGACTTTAACAAAAACTTTATGCACTTTTTTTCAGTATTTTTTGTTTATATAAATCCATTGTAGTAAATTAATGTTGTGTGTTTATTCCTATTTTTACCACCAAATTTAGTTTATCGTTTATAACTAACATGATTTAATAATAATTTGAGTTGTATATTAAAGTTATTTAATAATATGTGTTGTGTGTAACTCACTATTAATGAAATTTATTATTCATGATTTTTTAATGTAATATATTGGTGTTATATTATTCCCCCCTTTAAAGAAACTCATCCATAATATTCTATCACTTTTATTAAAATAAATTATGCCTCTTCTAACTCATCACATCCTCAATTTCTCTTGTAGCCTCTGCAATGTTTTTGATTTTGCTAAAAAAAATTGACCACATCGGTGATCTTTTTCATAGAACTATCTAACTATTATCCAAAATATCCCATGGTTTTACCTAATAATAGTGATACTTATGCATTTTTATGACTTATGATTTTAGTACATGTGAATTGTTCCGTATGTATTTTCTTTGGAGTGATAAACTAAACACATTTGAACTTAAGATAGTATTATTGAAATCACCAAGATATAATATACCATCCCTATTAGATCAAGATTATTCAAAAGGAAAAAATATATAGGGATTAAAATTATATTATTCTCAAATCCTGTCAAATTATTATTGGAGTATGTTTATTGAAACAAAATCTCACCAATGTCATATTCAAGATCACTCTAATGAATATCTGCATAACATTACTGTCGAATTTGTGTGGTCCTAATTTTTTTCTGAATATATCAAAACATCTCTCCCATATCATAAGCAATCATAGGTCCCAATACAATTATTTACCAAACGTCACCCAATCATGATGGTGTTAAAAATTTATTTCCATGTATATGTTCATAAGGATCCATTTTAATAACGGAGTAACAACAATTTTGTATAAAAAATAAACTAGTTGATGGTTAGGATATAAACACCTTTTGAAATCCCTAAAACATGATATGAATACATCTTTTTGGGTCTGAATTGTTCTCTTAAAATGGACATCATTATAAGGATAATACATAACTATATAATTTTTTGTAGTGCCAGAATATCAGTTAACACTATGGAATATTCAATTGAATATTTTTATTATCTGATGCTATGTGGGATCAAGATTTTCGGGACTGTAAAGACTCATTGAAGATGAAATAAAAATATTATATTTATTATATTACACATGTGAAATTTATTCAAATAACTTTATAACTCAAAAATGGTATGTCTTATGAAAAAATTGATACCCTCATTAGGTAAAGAACATGGTTTTTACCTTTGGTGGGGTAAAACATTTGTATGCATAAGACGTTTGGATCACTCTCTCTTGATAATTTTTTTTTACTTTCAATTAATTTTTTATTCCATTTTTAAATAATAAATAATTAATAACTCTCAAATAGTACATTGTATGATAAATTTGTTACAACTGTTAGATCCAAAACATGGTTTTTACCCAATATAGGGTAAAACGTTTACACACAATGGGTGATTAGTTAGGTAGATATTTAAGATTAATATATTTAATATTTACATTAAATAGTGGATAATTACTTAATTAATTTAATTATGAAATATCACATCACTATTAATCATCCTCAAATCATTCGTGAAAGCGCCATCGATGACCACATGTTGAACTAAAAAGAATAAAATATGCCATTTTGGCTAGTATAAAATTTGAAATGCATTGATGGGATGATTTAAAACCATCCACTATAAATTTTTTTGTGAAACAAACAATTAAATTGGGTGTTTAAAATTTTGGTTATAATTCATGTCATTTTAGGGTTTATTAAATAAGCTAATCAATTCAAATTTATTGTTTGTCATCCCAATTGATTCTGTGGGACTTTGAATCTCATCTATATGTGAATCTCCTTTGTGTTAGGATATTCCACTCTAGTAAACTCACATAGTATGTGGTTTGTACTGTGTAGGGTGATATATGAGGCACAAGGTGACTTATATCTTATTCATTTTTTATTTTATTTTTAAATAATCTATAATATAACAATAATTCTATGATTATTGAAAAGATTTAAAATTTGAATAATTATAATTTAAATCCAAATTCTATAGGAATAATCCATAAGAAATTATGGAACAATTTTTTAAATGATTATTGAAGCAGAATTTATTCACAGAATGGAAGTATAGACAGTAAATATAAATAAATTGTAATTTCTATAATTTATCAAACATAAATTATTAAATGATTATTTCACAATTTTATCAACATATTGATTATGGGAATTCTATATGAAAAATTAATTGATTTATCAAATTATGTTTTATAAAATAATCAATGGATAATTTTGGAGTTTTTTTTCTAAATGGAAATTTCAAATATTATAATTGAATAATTTAATAAAAATAATTAAATGGATGGGACAGTGAATTATTTTGTTCAATATAAAAAAATTATCAAGTAGTAATTGTTTGGAAATTAAAAGCGTGAAATTGATCAAGGATAATTTCATACTCATTATTTATATTGAAAATATAATTTCTCATGATAATTTTAAAATTATCCATAAAGGATAAATTATCATTGAATGTTATTATTTGAAATGATAATTTTAACTTTATTTAGGAAGGATAATTATCATCACATGTGATAATAGAAATGAAAATTTAATAAATATTTATGAGAGAGAAAATATCATGGCATGTGATATTTTAATTAATAATTCATAAATTATCTATGAAAGATAGGGCATCATCACATATAATATTTTTATACTTTAGGAAATTAATGACATATCTTGGTTCTAGTAAACCCTTGGTATACCTTGATCATCAACCTCCCGAACACTCGAGACATTGAAGTGTCTCATGTGATGATAATGAAATTGAGAAAAGGTCTTCCCAAAATTTGAGGTATGATGTTACTTACCTTCTTGAGCACATTATTAAAATTTTTTCCTTGATAATTATGTTTTTTAAATTTTTTATTGACCAATATTTATTATGACCCCATGTGAGTGTGTGGGTCTTCCATTTTTTTGTGATTCCATGTCTGATATTGGTGTATTTTTAATGAATCTTTTATTATGATCAAATGTTTTTCTGTATGATATTATATACTCGTGTTGATATATTATGCCTACTTGTTTTTCCTCTATGTATGTGTATTACCATTCCTTGATTTGTTTTATTGGTATTTGGGATATGTGGACCACCATGAAATATTAATCCCCTATTGCGGGAGAATTCCTTATTTCTATTATAAAGATGAGGGGAAAGGGAATGGGATAATGATACAAGGTATCTATGAAGTAATGTTGAGGGTTCTATCATGTCATCATTGATCCCATGGGTCATTCCCCATGATATATCCTATTAAATGTGATTAAATGTCAATCTCATATAGAGTATTCTAGTGACATGGTCCTCTTGAGGGATAAAATATGATGGTGATCATCTCTACAACTACATGGGGATACAATATAGGGGATTTATTGTTTCTTCTAACTTATTTAGTTATACTCCAGTAGGGGGTCAAAGGTAGTATGGTCGTGGGTTGGGAAATCATTTTTAGAGCACTACCACTCATTTTTGGATTTTATTTATGAACATACTAGATGTATTATTATTATTATAGAATACAACTGTAATCATATTCACATCTGGTTTAGGAATAATTGATGGTTTCCTACTGAGTCATGTACTCACACCCAACTCGAACATTACAATTTATTTTATATATTTCCTGAGATTCCAGATGAAGTGAAAGGGTGATGTGGATAATGGATAAGAAGGTGGGTAATGTAGTTGGGGTGGACATGGAATGACACTGGAGGACCATTCGATTATTTTATTTTTAATCTGATTTAATCATTATGGACAGACATTCAATGTTAGGAGTAGAAATTATGTGAATGAAATGAATGGAATATACTATAGGCATAGTTACTCAGATTATTTATTATATTTTAATTCATTATTATTGATCAGAAAATCAGATACTAAGTGTATTGTATTCCGATTTATAGCCTTATACAATCACTTCCAGTCAAAATCCTCTTACGAACGAGGAGGTGGGCATGATGACATTTGACATTTCGTCTCAATCCCAGTGGTTTTGATTGGGATGTCACAAAATTTTATTATAGCAAGGGATTCACTAACTAGTTTCTTCTCTTTTCTTGGTCTATGATGGGGTGGACCAGAGTTAGGATGGTTGGGACTCAGGTATGGGACCAATGTAAGTGCCTAGCCAGCACTATATATTTGTCCTTTTAGTTTCCTTAATTTGGGAATCTTATATTTTCTTATTTTTGTTGATTAATACCACCATAGTTGATGAAATTGATGTTGATATGTGATTTATTATATTTTTTGAATGTTCGTGCTTCATGAATAATAATGTATGATCACGTTTCATATATATATATATATATATATTATTGTTCTAAATAGTACTTCATTAGTTAAATGTGTCAATTTGGGCTATCTGTTGGGTATAGTTTTTCGCGTGTGATTTATCTCTGTTTCCAAAATGTGTGAGACATATTTATTAAATTAATTTTATGAATATAATATTTATTTATTTTAGTATATATATAATGATTTTGAATGACCTGAAGGGTCATAAATTTTGTTACTAAATGGAGTGGTATAACATTAGAAAAGGGTAGACTCCTAGGAAAACCATGTTCGATTACATAGACTCGTTAAGAGAACCCTTGTGTGATCTTGTAAACTGATTAAGGATTATCATAATGAATTATATTTTTTCAAAATTTTATAATTCACATTATATAAGATGTCTCATTGATATAGTTTACGAAACTACTTAGGAAGGTGTCCGAAATGCTTCTGTAAAGGAAACTTTTTCCACATTACCACTGGACGTATAGTAGAACACAGTTGAGACTTCCACTGAACATTATCTATGGTATAGAAAGCAAGATCCATTTGATTGGAAGTCATTTACTTGGTGTATATCCAAGTCATATTATTTTAGAACTATGGTAAAATTGGACATGATTTTCACCTCCATTACTATTCATCCATCCAGAGCACTAGAGGTTCTCAATATGCTGTACAATGTGTTTTTATATTTTGGGGTATCGTCAAGCTAGTAGAAAAATTAAATGAAATAACATATTAATAGTTAATGGACTCATGTTGGGAGAAGAACCTTTTCATCACAATTATCATATAGTTCCGACCATTTTGGAGGAGGTTATGGTTTATATTGACAGGATGGGTTAATAGTGATGTCATTCGGGCTAAAACATCCAACAATTGTGTTCGTGGACCTCATGAATAAGACCTTTCATCCATATTTGGACTCTTACATTATGGTAATCATTGATGATATACTTTTCTAAATTCCAACAATATTGAAACTTGTGATTCAATTAGAGATAGTCATGAGTATACTTTGGGTGTACCTGACAAACACCAAATTGTCAATGTGTATATTCTAGATTCAAGAGGTAAAATATAAAGTAAATGTGGTGTCTGAGGCTGGTATATATTTAAAACATGAGATGTTTGAGGTAGTAAAGTCTTATAGACATATTTATAATGTGTTTAAGATTAAGATATTTCTGTTATTGGAGGTATTTTATGAGAGGTTTCTGACGGACTTCTCCCATCTATCTGCACCCCTGAATACACTAACAAATAATGGAGTAATGTTTTAGTGGATTTACTAGGGTGATGAATATTTTCATGATATAATGAAACTTTTGGACATAGATCATGTACTAACACTCCCCAAGACTAGGATTGGTTATCGTTTGTAATGTGATGAATCATCAATTAGTCTGGGAGGGGTAATTAAACAATTAATGAAGGTAGTTACTAATGGGTCTCATCAGCTATGAACCCATAGAAATAACTACCCTATACATGAATTAAATCTGGGAATTCCAGTTCATGCTCATATGTTTTTGAGAAACTATCAATTCTCTAAGATAATTATGGTTCACATGGACAAAAATATCCTTCTTTATATCTTCACATAGAGGGAACTGAATAAGAAGAAGAGGTGATTAGTTGAGCATCTGTACATGTTAATTTTTTTTAGATTTCATTAGTACTCTAAATCAATCGGTGCAAGGGGAAGAGTTGTGATAGGATGGGTGAACTTATAATAAGTACATGTGTTGTACTATGTCATAAATAATGCATGGGTGATGGTATTACTTGGATGGGTGACCACTGGAAAGGTACACATGTCAAACACTAGTGTGTGATCACTCAATAATTAATGCGTAAGATTTCTTTAGAACTATAATAGGATTGTCTCTTGATTCCTTACATATCATAGGGTGAAGGTTGAGCACCATATTCTAGGTGGGTTATTATAGCCACTCATGATACCTATGTTTATGTAAGAAAATTTCACATTGTAACTTTTGACAGGGTTACCTCAGACCCTAGGGAGTCAAGACATGGCTAGGTGATTTTTTATTGGCCAATGAAGTCTTCTCACTTATTACTAATCAGAAAGACTCACTCAATGGAGGTGATGAGATACCCTTTTTCGGAGATATTTTCACCATCATGGAATCTTTTTGTGAATTTATTCATAATGTGATGGACGTTTTATGTCACAATTATGATAGCCCATATAGAAATACCTAGGGAGTTAGCTGAAATTGAGCACAGTGTACCATCCTCAAATTAATGGATTTCTCGAGAAAACTATACATTTATTGGTGAATATTCATTGAGCTTATGTACTGGACCTTACTGGAGCATGGGATGAGAATTTATCCTTATTTGAGTTTCCATGAAATAAAAACATTCACACCTCTTCTCATATGTAATATTATGAGGCTCTTTGTGGGAGGTCATGTTCCTTTCTGATGAATTAGCATGAGGTGGGTCATGAAAGAATTGGTGGCCCTAATGTGGTTAGGAATAAATCAAGGAGATTTAAATTGTTATGGAAGTGGTAGATCATGGCTCAAGTCACACAAATATCACATACCAACTATTGGGAGAGACACTTAGAGTTATCTATGGGAGATCAGGTTTTCAAGAGAGATATTCCTATGATATGGAATGAAAGTCTGTAGAATCGGGGAATGTTAGCACTATGTGTTTTTGGACCCTTTGACATAATCATGTGTATACGGGAAAGGGTGTATCAACTACACATCCCGTCTAACTATCAAAATATTCACGAAGTGATTCATGTGTCAAAACTTTTTAGGTGCACACCCGATTATAATCATGTATTTAATTTTGAGGATGTTGAGATGGAGACATACACACCATATGAGGAGTGGTGATGAGGATCATAGATAGAAGTGAGAAGGTGTTTCAAGGAAATACGATACCACTATTCTATATTTATTTTAACAATTAATGGATCTTAGATGAAATGTGGGAGTGTGACTCTAATGTTCAAGAATAGTTCTTGAGTTGTTTGAGAAACACATCTAGAGATAAATATCAATAATGATATGTCAATAAAGGGGGAGTATTGTAATGTACTAAGTTTTAAAATTATAATAAAAACAATTTTGTTGAAAAGTTATAAATTTATTATGTTTTATTATGATTTATCGATGAAAAAACATAATATATCCTTTAAAGGAATCACCCAAGATAATTTGATCAGTAAAAAAATTAGAATATCAAATCCAATATTTTTAGAGCCTACATGGAGTTAGTGCATGTTTTTGAGGCCTGTACTGCATCAATTAAAGGGAAATAAAAAATTATATTTTTTATTTTACACAAATGTAATGTATATAAATAGTTTAATAAATCCAAAAATGTGTGTTGTATGAGAATTTTGGAATGACCGTTTGGTTTGGGAAGGGAGTTTACCCTTTCTGGTGTATAACATTTGTGTGAGTTGGATGTTTGAATTCATTTCTCATGATAAATTTATATTTATTAATTTCGATAGTATTTTTTAAAAAATAATTTAATAACCCCAAAAGATTAATAGTTTGAGAAATATGAGGGCATGGATGAGTCTGAGACACGTTGTTCACCCTAGATGGGGGAAAAATTGTATTTGTCATACATTAAGATGTCTCTCATGGAATAAAATTCATTTATTATTTTTAATTATTTAATTAGTCTATTTTTTAAATAAAAATATAATTAAAAACAATAAAATGGTTCAACATATGAGAAATATGAGACCACTATTAGGTCTAGAAAGATGGTTTTACCCAAGGTAGGGTATATCATTTATGCGCAATGGGTTATTGATTAAGTCTCTAGTAAATTTTAAGTTATTTAATACATATAATAAATAAAAAATAATTATTTAATTATTAACTAAATTATCATCGTTAATATTCATCATATGAAACTCAAGAACTCCATTGATTCAGGCTAGTTGATCTGGAATTAATGAAATATAAAATATTTAAAGGATTAAAATTCTAAATCAATTAATGGGATAATTTAAAGCCTTATATCATCAATTTCACCTGAAATAGAAAATTTAATCAGGTGATCAAAATTGGGTTTTTAAATCATGTGATTTTGGGGTGTTAAATGGATAAATCATTTCTCATTTCTAGTTTGATGAACCAATTGATACTAAGGTATCCCTAATCTCATCTACTGGTGAGCCTCATTTTTAGTGTAATCATCTTCACCAGTGAACTCACCTAATGCAAGATGTGCGGTGTGTTGGGTGATGTGTGAGGTACAAAGTGAGTTTTATATTCTTGTTTTATAATTTAATTTATCAAAATTATTTATATAATACTAATAATATAGAAAAAATTTCAAATTAAAGAAAAAAATATAAACATAAATCATATAGGAATAATCCACATGAAATTAGAAAATAATATTTAAAATGATTATTAAAGGATATTTTTTCATAATAATCAATGTATAATAAAAAAATAATAATTAAAAAATAATTGAGATAAATTTTCAACTAAATTTTTGTAAATTATGTAACATCATTTTATTGATTGATAGATTATATAATATTTGGATGATAACATCATTGATTTTTCAAATGTTTTTAACAACATTATTAAAGGAACATTTTGGAAAAAATACTTTAATGATAATTCCAAATTTTTTGATGAATATATTAACAAAACTTATAAAAGGGATAAAAAATTAAATTATCTGGGGAAATCTAAAAAACAATCAATCAATAATTTTTTTGAATATATAATATAGTAACTATTGATTGATAATTTCAAATGCATTCATTATTTTCAAATGGTAATCTAAAATGATAATTTTAATATTATCCATTAAAGATAAATTTTTTATCTCGTGTCATATTTTAATTAATAGTTCACAAATTATATTGGTTATAGAATGTTTCATCACATATAATATTTTATTTATTTTTTAAATTACATATATATTTTGGTTATAGGAAAACCTTGGTATCCCTTGATCATTGACGTACCAACAACTCAACAATTTTACATGTCAACTTTGATGATAATAAAATTGCAATGAGGACTTCCTAACATTTATGGTAGGATGTTCCTTACCTTTTTAGTATTATGTTTAATGTTATTTCCTTGAAAATTACATTTATTGTCTTTTTGATTGATTTTTTTAGATTATGACCACATGTGAGTATATTTTTAGCTTATAAAAATTATTTTCATTCCATGGGAGATATTATTGTCATTTTTATCCATGTTTGATTATGGTCACATGTTCTTGTGAAAGCTATTGTATAATCATGGTGATATAGTATTCTTAATTTTGTGTTCACATTGTATATGTATTACCATGACATGGTTGTTGTTAGTCATACATGGGACATGTGGATTGTCAAAACATATTTGGACCCTAGTGGTGGGGAAGGGTTGATTATAATGGAAGTAATGAGAGAATGTAGAACATTTTGTAGGTATGTGATACCAATGGAATTTTGTTGGGGTGTTCTTGAGGTGGCCTTGATTTAAAATTCCATTCACCATGAGATATCCTTGTGTGAGAAAGTACTTGTTATTCTCGTTTAGAGGATCTAGGTGACATGCCCTTCTTAATGGTTTGATGAAACTGAGTTTCACCTCCATGACATTTTGTGGATTCCATAGAGGGGCTTGTTTGTTTCATTCGACACATTCAGTTATCATCCATCATGGAGTCGATGCAGGTACGGAAAGGGATTGCCGCCTTTTTTATAATTCTACCACTCAGTTTTTGATTGTATGTTTATTAACTTCCTGTATTTTTTATAGTTATAGAATAATATTTTTTACTATAGAAAATCATGTTTATGACACTTTGGCGGTTTCCTACTGATTCCTGTCCTCAAACACTACTTGGTAATTTTGATACGCATTTATACATTATGAGAAAACTGTTATAGGAAAATGTCTATATGGAGGATGGTTGGGAAGTTGGAGCATGGAGCCGGTGTGGACCAAGGCAGACACTGGGGGACCTTGTATTTATTTTATTTATCGTATGTTATATTAATTTTGGATATGAATTAAAATTATGTAATAGATTTTATTTTCATGACATGTATTTCATTTATGTTCTTCATGTTTACTATAAATATTTATTATTCTAGCATTTTTAGTTATTGATCTCATAACATGATAATGAGGGTATAGTCTCCTAGTAAATTTCTTAAAACCACGCTTCTAGTTGGAAACCTATTTCATTTAGGGATGCATTTCTGAGGTCATGTCAAATTGCATCTTAGACCAATTGGATTGAATTGTGATGTTATAAATAGAATTAGATCCAAGTATTTACTATCCTTTTTCTTCTCATGTCCGATTTTGGACACAGTTATACCGAAGTTAGGATGGTTGGGACTGGAGAAGAGGAACATTGTTAGTGTTAGAACATCACAATATATTGGATTTATGAGTTAATTTTAAGTGGCGAACTTATGTTTTCTTGTTACTATTGATTAAACTCTCCTAGGGTGATTGAAATTATGTTGATATGTGATTTATGAGATTTAGTATTTTTTCATGCATTAGGAAATGGAAAATAGGATCACATGCCCAATATATTACTATTATTGTGATTCATATAATCCATTAATTAAATACATCGATTTGTAATATCAATTGGGGACAATTTCTCTTGTGATATTTATCTATGATTCCATATTTTGTGATATATATTTATATTCATATATTATTTAAATAGAGAATATCTTTTGTGCTAGTATATATATTATAACTTTGAATAACATACATATAAGGAAACTTAGGTTATTGTTATGAGGTGTATAACTTTGGTTAAGTGTAGTCTCCAAGGAAAACCATGTTTGATCACATATAGTGGTTATGGGAATCCTTGTGTCATCCAATATACTTCAGTGGTTTTATCATAATTACATTATTTCTTTATAAATTGTTTCATTCAAATTACATATGATTTCACCTAGTCAATGTTTATGGAACTACTATGGATGAAGGAAAAATACATCTTCAAATGAAGGGTTTTCATTGTTACCACTATACAGGTAGGAGAATATAGAAGAGCCTTCTATTGCATTTTATCGATTGTATAGGTTGAAAGGATGACTCAACTTTGATTTTTTTTCACATGGTTTCTATCTTAATAACAGTAGTTCATTACATTGGTCAAATATTCCATGATTTTAAACCCATGAATTCTTTACCCTTTTAGAGAATCAGAGTCTCTTGGGTTTCTAATGAATTGGTTGTGAAATTTTTGTGTATCATTAAACTTCTAGAGACTCTAAAGTACTAACATGTTAATCTTAGATTGAGCTCATGATTATAGAACATCCTTTTAAATACCCATATCATATAGTTCCAATGAAACTAAATTAGTTCATGGTTGGAATGAAATGAAATAATAATTAGTGATTTTATTCAGGGTTAGGAACACAATAGTTGGGTTTATAGACCTCATGAATAATAACATCCATAAATACATGGACTCATTTGTCATGGTATTGATTGATGATATCCATATCTACATTCCAACACAAGAGCAACATGTTAGGCACATGGAGATATTGATATGTAAGATTCAATCCCCCAATCCTTATGAAATACTATCAATGTGTGACTTAAAGAATAAAGATGTGATATTTTGTGGAAATTTGGTGTATGATAATGGTATATCAGTAATCCTATAGAATCTTGAGGTACTCATGTCATGGACTTATCACAAAAATGATTTTTAGATTAAATGATTTATTGGATTGGAATGATACAATCAGAGGTTTATCAAGGATGTCTCTGAAATATTATCACTCATGATAACATTAATGAATGGGGTAGTAATGTTCTAGAGGTCAGACCAGGGTGATGAAGCTTTCCTTTAGATAATGAAAATGTTGATGATAGCTATTTTTCTAGAAATCACTCATCCTGGGAATTGTTGTGTACTATATTTTGATTCATCAATCCTTGATCTAGAATTGGTTCTAGTGAATCAAAAGAAGGTAGTTTCCTAGCTGTGTGGTCATCTGTGACCCCGTGAGAAGAACTACTATACACAAGACTTAGAGACAATATAATTAGTTCATGTTTAGAATTGTTGCGGAAATTATCTACTCAGTTAGAGATTATTTGTTTACATAGACCATAAGGGTTGTTTCTATATCATCTAATATAGTCACATGATCACAAGATAGTGGGGTTGAGTTGAGAATATAAAGTTGTTTGATTGTGGAGATTTTATTCTTACACTACAGTAAAGCATGCTTGGGTGAGAGTGGTACTCAGATGGGTGACCTCTTAGGAAGTACTCACATTGCACAATGTAGTTTTCAATCCATGAGTGATATTTGTACATGGATGGGTGACCTCCAGTGATGTAATTGTGTTCAACCATATTGTGCGATCACACCAACATTAATTCAGTAGATTCCATTAAAACACTACTAGTTTTGTCTCCCAATGACTTACATGTATGAGGGTGAAGCAAAATCCCCATGTCTATGTGGGTTTTTACATCCACTCGGAATACATAAGTGAAAGTAGGTAGATGTCCTGATGGACTTTTATTATGGGGTTACCTAGGACCCCAATGATTCCTAAAATATTCTAGGCGATTGTCAATCATTAAATGAAATCTTCTCACTTTTTAATGATCATAGAGACACTCTCAATGGAGGAGCTAGGATTCTCATTCTCTAATAAATCAGGAAACTACATGGATTCCCCTTGATCTTCATTTTAGATAGAGAATCACATTTTACCTCATGATTATGGTAGGATGTCCATATATAACTAGGGAATTATGTGAGTTTGAGTATGGTGTACCATCCTCAAACCAATGGACAATCCAATAGGATTATACAAGTATTAGAGGATACAATTTCAGAATTTAGGATAGAACTTGGATGCACGTGGGATGATCTAATAACCTTGTTTTAGTTTTGATGTAATAAAAATTATTAGGCCTTGTTTTGGATTGAACTTTGTGAGGATCATTTTAGGGGGTCCTGTTACATACTGATGTGTTAGAGGGTGGTCGGTGAGATAGTATTTATTATCCACATAGTTGTTCAAAAGACCTCTAAGATATTTCAGTTGATATAGAAGAGGTTGATCAACACTCAGAGAAGAAAAAGTCCATATGATGATTGTAAGAGAAGATCCTTTTATTTTCTAGTGGTAGATATGGGTTTGTTGTGTGTTACTCCATAGTTAGGGAACATATGTATATTGAATTTGAGTAATTTATTTCCACATTTTATTAGAAATTTTGAGATAATCGAGTAGAAATTTTTAGAGGGTGTAAAAAATGCACCTCTCTTCTTGATATCAAAATATGCATGATGTGGTCTATGATTTACATATTTTCTGGTACAAACCTAATTAGGTTTATGAATTATGATTTTGAGGATGTTGATATGGAGACAAATTAATATTAGTAAGATCACATAGTGTAGACCGTTGATTGAAGTGATTAGGTGTTGCGAAAAAATATGGTACCGCAATTCTGGATTCATTGGGGCCATGGATGTATCTAGCAAGCGATTTGGGAGTTATACTCTAATATTTGACCTTAGTTCCCTGATTGGTTCAAGAATTAAGTCTAGAGATACTTCTCGAGAAATATATTTCAATAGATGGGGAGAACTATAATATCATTAATTTTAAATAGATAATGAAAATCTTATTGCTTATAAATAATAAGTACCTTATGTGAAAAAATTATTTTTCAATGAAAAAAACAAAAAAAAATTGTAATGTGTATAGAAAAAGGAAAATGCTCTATTAACACATAGGAATTCTCAACAAAATATTATTGGACCGAGATGCTATGTTATTGTGGATTTTTGAGGACCTAAAATCCTCAAAAAAGATGAAAAATGATAATTTTATTATATTACGTGTATGAAATTTATGATTAAAATTGAATGACTATAAAATGGGGTGTCACATGGGAATATGTTACAATCATTAGGTCTTGTGTGAAGTTTTTATGACTGGTGGGGAATCACATTTGTAATTGTTGAATATTTGAACACCTCCCTCGTGAAAATAAATTTTTTATAGTTTATTATATTTTTTTGAAAACAATTTAATTACTCTAAAACAGTGCATAATATGAAAAATCAAATAAAACAGTTAGGTTTGGGAAGTGTTGTTAACTCTAGGCAGGTAATATACTTGTAAGAATTGAAAATTTGGATATCTCAATCAGGATAAAACCCTTTTTTATTATTAATTAAATATTTATTCAATTTATTACATAATAAATAAATAATATCTCTCAAAAGTTGAATCGTATGAGAAATATGATACCACAATTAAGAGCAAAACATAGGGATCAACCTATGATGTGTATAAATTTTTTTAGGTGATCTTTCAGGTCACAGGATAATTGTATTGTATTAAATGTTTATTTTAATATTTTATTAATTATAAAATTTATTTAATTATTAATAATCACAACACTTTTCATCTTCCTCATATGATGCCCAAAAACTCCTACATGCACATGGGTTAATCTAGAAGGTGTGAAATAATCCATTTGTAATGGTATAAAATTGGAAATGAATTAATGAGATGACATAACCCCCCCCCCCCCCATCAATTTCATGTGAAACAAAAGATTAAATAAGGTTTTTAAAATTGGGGGGTTTAATTAGATTGAATTTGGTGTTTATTAAATAGTAGAATCATTTTATGTTTAATGTTGGTCAACTACATTGATTCTGAAGGATCCTGAATCTCATCTACCTGTGATCCTCCATGTCATTGATATCTTAATCTCTTGGGAACTAACCTAGTGTGTGGGGTGTTGCACAAGGCCCAAGCTGTGTTCTATCTTCTTAAATTTTTAAATTTTATTATTTTTTATCAACATTATTTCCTTATCTCTAAATTATTGTAAAAAAATAGAATTTAAATATAAATGACAAAAATCCAAATTCAATATGAATAATACATATGAACTTATGGTAAAATAATTTAAATGATTATCAAAGTATAATTTTTCAAAATAAACAACACATATAATGAAAACCCATTAAATGATAATTTTCACATTTTATCAAATAAAAATTATTAAGTGATAGTCACAAAATTTAATTGAAAAATAATTTATTTAATTTTTGGAAGATAATTTAATTGATTTATCAGATGAAATTTAACAAAATTATCAAAAAATATTTTTGAAAAATAATATTTAAATGATATTAGTAATATTAATTAATGCGTAATTCATCAAAAATATTTAAGTGATAAAACATTGATTAATTTGGGAAATCTAAATAAAATTATTAGTCGAATTTTTTTTAACCCAAAATAGTGCAATTATTGATGGATGATTTCAAACTAATGATTTTTTTTCAAATGATAATTTAAAATGATATTTTTAAACTCATTCATAAATTATAAATTATCATTTCATGTGATAATTTAATATGATAATTTTGTGATTATCCAAGGAGGATAATTATCATCAAATGTGATAATCTAAATGATAATTTATTATTAATTCAGGATAGAGATAATATCATCACGTGGGATATTTTAAATAATAATTCAAAATTTATATTGAATAGAGAAGGTATCATCGCATATAATATTTTATATATTTTTTCAAATAAAATAGATTTTTTTATTCTTGGAAACAGTTGATATAACTTGATCGTCGATGTACTGAGAATTCAAGACTTTGGCGTGTCACCTTTGACAAAAATAAAAAAGTGAAGATGTATTTCCAACATTTGAGGTAGGATGTTCTTTACCATTTTACGCTTCCATTAATATATGTTTCCTTTATAATTATATTTCTGGAATTTTTGATTGACCTTGATTGATTGTTTTCACATTTGAGTGTAGTGTATACCATAATCTTTTTTGTTATTATATTAGTGATATGTGTATTTGTTTATGCATGATTTATTATCATCAAATGTTTTTGTGTAGCTTCTATACACACATGTTGATATGTTGTGACTACATTTGTGTTCACCTTTTATTTTATTTTCAATTCCATGCTTTTTGATTGTGGTATTTTGTCTAGATGGACAGTCATGAAATAATAATCCCCTAATGGGAGACAACACATGATTGCAATAATAAAGATTTGAGACCTAAGCATATGATGGAGGTACGAGGTATCCTTGATTCTATGTCCCATTCAATATGATATATCCAAGTCAATGTGAGTACTAGTTATTTTAATCTAGATGATTTGGGTAACATGGTCCTCTTGATAGATAGATGACCCTTGGTATCAACTCCATGACACCATGAGGATGTTGTACAGGGGACGGTTTGTTTCTTCTATCTCATTGAATTATCCTTCAGCAGGGAGCAGAAGCAAGTAGTATTTTGGGTTGTGGAAGCTTGGTAAGTGTAGTACCATTAAGTTAATTATTGTATGTTTATAATCATTCAAAATTTATTATTATAATGGCATACAAATTTATAATTGTTAAACTTTGTTCAAAATTTTTTGGTCGTGTCCTACTAAGCCTTGTATTGTCACCCTACTTAGGAATGTCGATGCACTTGTAGATATCATGAGAGTCCCAGTAAAGGGAAAGGTCCTTATGTAGTATGGGTGAGTAAGTAGATCATGGAGCTAGGGAAGACTAGGAAAAGAAATAGAGGACCATGCAGTTCTTTAATGTTTTGACAATTTTTTTCATTTTGGATAGGATTTACATGATAGGAGTTGTTTTTATTTTCATGAAAAGTATGTAATTTAAATTCCACATGATTACTATTTTTATTTATTATGTTTTCATTATTTATTATTTATATTATAATGTAATATCGAGGGTATAATATCCCCATTGGCTTACATAGACCTTCGTTTCTAGTCAACACCTATTGCATATGGGGAGGCACACCTTAGGTCATGTGACATTCCAATTAAGACTTGGTGTTTCAGATCGAGATGATACATATACATTTTATTACGTCTACGATGACTAAATAATGATGAAGTTTGACAAAACTCTAATAGCCTATTCTTAAAAAAAGGTATGAATGAAATACATACAAGGTTCCTAAAAGATATCATTACATCGTAACCATGTTAAAACTTAGGAAAGGATTTCACCTTCTTCTACAGCTCTACCTATTCCATATGTTCCTATTTTATGTTCAATTTGTTTGATGGTTGAACACTCAATTGAGAAAATTAACCATTATACACTTAATGATTTCATGTTCGATCAATAGAAAAACCATAAATATTTGATCGATTTTGATCCCAAAGAAATGATTATATGACATGATTATTTTTACATAGACCATCATAAATCGTGTTCGATTTCCCATAGTATTAATGATTTAATCAGTAATAATATTAAATCTTTTCGAACCATTTTCTCTTGTATATATTCAACAATTTTTTTTGTGAATATATATGAATAAATATTTGGGTTAATAGATCTACCTCAATATTTTCTA
Organism: Viscum album; assembly: GCA_963277665.1. Lineage (NCBI taxonomy): Eukaryota > Viridiplantae > Streptophyta > Magnoliopsida > Santalales > Viscaceae > Viscum > Viscum album. The sequence continues at coordinate 1,723,118,700 of OY728163.1, forward strand.
TTAAGATAATTCCACTATATAATTAATCTAAAAATTTATATATATAATACCAATTAATGAGTTGTGTATATTTTTTATGAACCATATATTATCATGATAGATTTTCTATAAACATGTCATTCTGTATGAGAAAACATTCCAATCCCATATTTTATGAATCACTAATGATTACAAACTATTATCTACTATATAGTAATGTATGAATTAGGACACTTACTAACCTTCTCTTAAATTCCATGAAATTTTATTCAAATTCATTTGACTAAAGGATCTTGTATCCCTTCCTAGATAATTTGATGACTGGATTAGTAATCCATGATAACAATTCCAAGAAGAGTCTACAACATCCAGCCATACCAAGAAAACTATTTATCTCATTCATTATGATTGGTATGATCCAATGTTAAATATAATTTATATTTTATTGATCTACTAATATACCATCACATGAGATTATATGAAAATAAAATAAAACATGTTTCATCCAAAAATCACAATTGGTAGATTTTACATATATCTTTTCATTAGGGTCTTTAGTACAATCCTTATGTAATATATATTCATATATTTCATCATTTAAAATATAATAATATACCTATAAAGACTATTAAGAACTTATCTATGTAATCTATAAAGAAACTATTCCATAAAACCATGAAAATAGTATGGAAATACTAATACCATATATAATTACTATATATTATTCGTGTCCATACAATGTACATAGTATTTTCTTGGGTATATCATCGTAAATAACCCTTAATTTATGAACTCCCTAATGAAGTTCAATATTTTAAAATTATTTAGATATATTTAGTATTTAAAATATTCAACTATATGGTTTAAAGGATGCATATTATTTATTTTGAACATATTCATCTCCTGATATTCAATACAGAGATGCATCGATAACAATTTCAACATTCCAAAAAGAACATCATCACCCAATGGAGATATAATTGGGAAAAAGAATACCCTATCAATAATATTGTGGAATTTATTCACTAATTCTTCCAAATCAATTATGTTATTTGTTTGGGGGAATTTAAAATATGTTATTTATTAGTTTTGAGTTATGTTGGGGAGTAAACATCACAAGTCAACGAGATACAAAGAATTTATTATATAAAGTCATCAAATACCACCTTTCAATCAACATTTCATCAAAGTTAATTTTATAACTAACATTATGAGATAAAAATAAATTTTTATTAGGAATCATGACCCCTTAAATGGGTGTATATTCTATTGTACGTTTGTATTTATCATCACTATTATATATGATCATAGATTTTTTATGAATATAAAACATGAATTCCCATAAATGGAAATTGATAAGATATTTATGTGGATAAAACAAATTATTTACTATGATAACATAAAATTAAACCATAGGGAGAATATTAGTATTTCATGGATGTAGATTCCCATAAACATCAATTTGAGAAGAATCATTTATCGGGGATGCATTCATCATGAGATTATGTGTTTATACTACTAAATGAACATCTAATCTTTGAGGTTCTGAGTTTACATTAATTTTGAAATATCATATTATATATTAATTAGTATAAATAATTAAAAATACGGTTATTTGATATTTGATCATACATACTACCACCTCAACCTTGTCATTCAATCTCTAGCCGCATACTAAATCCAAATGGTTATCATGACTATCGAATATCATTAATTAGAATTATCGGTCAAACAATCTAGAAAATAATTTTTATAACTTCTAAATCATGAATCATTATTTTAAATATATCACACCATATAATTAACCAATATCATTCATCGCCATTATTTGTTCAAATTATTCATGATGGATTATAATTCTATATTGAATTTTCAAAGTATATCCATGCGAGTGTCAATCCATGTGTCTAGAAAGACCCAATTTCTGTGATCCAGGTAGAGAACATCTCAAAAACTGATAGAAACACACTAGTTGTTATTACCCCTATGTAAAAATATTCCAATTCTTTATCCACTTGTAGTATATATAGATGGATATAATTTCATATAAACAAATTACACTATCCTTTACTAAGGTTCAATGATATTTTCTAATATGTTGTCTTATCTATATGATTATGACTAATTTAATTTAATTATTTTTTAAATAGTTTATTTAATACGTACTCTAAAATCAATTTTAGTGACCTACATTTTCTTTATATCAATATCACTTTTTTATGAACAATCATTATATAATATAATGATTCATTCTAGAATCATATAGAAATAGAACCTTTCGAAATATGGACACCTAAAATACCAGATTATAAGTAAATTATATCAAATATAACTATGCTATTCATTATTTTTAGACTTATTAATCCTATAATACATTATTATCTTTTTCATATCCTATAGAGTTGGTACTTAATAAAGTGTGAGTCTAGATTCATTGTGAGGATAATCAAGGGATATACTAACATCACCCTGATAATAAGTGTGATAACCAGACAATAACATTTGAAAACCATACACCACAAATCATAGATCATAATTATGATAAATTTCATAAATCATGACTATTAACAGGATGTGAATTTTAATTTAATCAAATAAGATATGATGTGATAGAATATAACTAGCATAATACCTATATTTGGGGAATATCTAAAAGAATATAATACTGTATATCAATGCTACCCACCATTAAATTCATACCATGATAGTCTTGGGATGACCACCCATGTACATGATTCTATATTGTAATAACATATCATTTATAATTCTTATAACTTATGAAAACCACCTTTGTTCCCTCGTTTGGGGTAAGGAAAAACTATTGTGTACCCATTGAGCTCATTAAAAATAAACATTACCCAATTAATTTGTGGGATATATAGGTCTCTCCTATGTGATAATAAGTATCATGCATACATGATCCATATGATCAAAAATAATTAAACTTATCCTAAAACAAGAGAAGAAATTGGTTTTCATAATTATTTCATCATATCATAACCTAGGAAAACAAAATTGATTTTATAATCATTTCACTAGAGTATGACACATGAGAATGAAACAACATTCAAAAAAATTGTATCTTCACAATAATGAACCATCTAGAGAATGAATAACTATGGTACCACTAAATCTTATCCCATATAAAACATAATAAACACCAATGGTTGTTTTATTGATGAGTATAAATTCAATAAATATATCATTAGAATCTATTGAAGAAAATATACTTTCCATTTTGAAATGAAATAATTAAAATATAATATATTTATAAATATTAAAGTTTATTTTTCAAATAAACATTGATGAAATATAATGGGTACATGAAATCATTGATTTGTAATAATTATGATAATATAAGATTACACCACTCATTTTAAAATAATGTTACTTTTCACATTTTTAGGAAAAATTCAAAAGGGTCTCATCCAGAAATGGACAAGAAGTTCTACTTCAAAAACTTTTGAATCGTGAGATCCATGAAATAAATAACCATATGTATATGTTTATCCAATATTATCATGATAAAAATCATTCATGGGGAGTATATGCACCACACAAAAGAAATGAGTGATGAATATGGAATGTGACCGATGAAAATAAAAGTGGGAAAAAACTCTTACTATATTAAAATATTTCTTAATTATGAACCACATTAAAGAAACACATAAAATGATACATAAAATATAATTAAAATAATGAAATTAATTATTTAAACATCAATGGAGATGTATATACACCACCCAAAATAAAGCAGTGGTTGATTTTTCATATGTATCCTAGAATTAAAATTAAGCTAAAGAAACCCATACCTCAAGTATTTACATTTATCATTCACATTAAAATATCCTCTAATATCAAAATTGGTTTACTATAAATACATTAAATTACCATAAAAACAAATATCACGCCATATATTATTTACTTAGAACATTATATCACTATTTTGGTTGTAATTCATTGAAACAATGTCACGTTTCTAGTAATAACAGTTTCATTTTTCATGTATGATCTAGTATATTATTTTCAGTCAATTTATTTTGATCATGGTTACATCACATTAAGAAATTACAAAATGATATAAATATCACCTATATATTCATAATATATTTATTTCGATTAATCCATTTATATTATAGATAGAAGATTAACTACATGATCCACAGAGGCAGTAGAAAGATGTAGAGACAAATATAGTTTCAATTTTCTTAATGGATACAATAAAGGAATGAAAATATTAAGAAATATTTATAGAATATGTTCTGTATCATATATATCAAATATATTCATTATATCTGTCTCTATTTCCAATCAATTTGAAATTAAATGGAAAGTGTGTCTCGTCGCTTCGTAGAGGCGGTAGTCCACACATACACACGAGTGACATTATCATTTTCCCATTGAAAGGAATGTAAGATAGTAGATTTGAAATGATAATTATACACTAATAATAATGTTCTAAATATCATTCTTATTTAAAAAATACATAATTATATCCACCCATTAGAGGGGGTGATATAAAATTAATTACTTCAGTTCATGAGGCGATTTCCCATTGTACACAAAATCGACAGATTAGTTTCCCATTTGATGGAATAAAATATCGATATAAGAGATTTAATCAATGTAATAAAATATCAATATATATGAGATAATTATTATATATTTTTTCATATTTTATGAATAATTTTAGATGGTAGAAGAGGAAATAAAAAAAATGCCCGGTTAAGATTGATACCTCTTCATTAGATAACCTCATTTGTTTTTTAGAAATAAACATCATTGGGTAGAATATGATTAAAACTAAATCCTCTAGGATATGTTTATGGAAGTAAGGTAGGTATTATGATAGGTAATGTTTTAAAATATTGTTTAGTTGAGAATATAATATGATATATGAATCCCTTTTATAAGTGTTGGAGAGAAAACCGAAGAAATTTTTGAAATGAAAAAGGAATAATCATGTTTTTTGTATTTAATAAAGATCCAAAATGGATCATTATAGATCCATATTTGATATTTTATAGAAATAAGAGCATAAAATAGGCTTTAATATTCTTATTATGTCTTTTTGTGTCTTATTTTTTTTATTAGCCCCAGGTAAACCTATATTAACATTACCCGATCCAATTATTATTATTATTAACTATTCATTAAGACCCAAAATTTTGTTTAAATTAATATATAATATTAATTATTATTATTTGAAATATGGAATAAATTTTTTCCAATTAAATTCTAGGATGTGGTATAATTTTTTAAAAAATTAAACTCACAAATGCGATGAAATAAAATTTTCTATTATATTTTTTTATAAATGTAAAATGTTTTTATATAAAAATTCAACATGAAAATCAATCCAAATAAATATTATTTTAATAATAATTACCTAATTGAAAAAATTCAAAAATAAAAAACATTCTTAAAAAATATTTCACATTGCATATGTTTGAAATGAAAATGATGTTTTCATAAAAATAAGAATTTTAAGTATTCATTAAAAAATAAATATTTCGAGAAAATTCTCAAAAAATCACTATGATAATATTGAAATTTTTATTTAAAAAATAATTTATATTTTCTATATAATATTTTTAAAATTTCAAATAATTTCTTTTAATAATTTTTGCACAAAAATCAATAAATTCAATTTTTTGATAAAAAAGTAATTTAGGAGTATATTAATACCTTACTCTAAAATTTAGTTCTTTTTATCAATATATTTTCATTGTATAATACTATTATATGAAAACATCATAATTTATTCTTTACTATTCATCCAACAAAATTTAATTACATTGTTATAGATATCGTGTTTAAATAGTAATACTAATAGTAAATTTTGTTTCGTGAAAACTCAATGTGGGAAAAAATATAATAATTCTATGAAATTAATATTTTTTCAGTAAAATCAATTAAAAAAACATAGGGTGTTTCAATTTTCATGCCAATGAAATCATACACCCATTCTCTTTAGTTCCCCAATGTTAAATCATTAACGATCACTATTTTATTGTAGGTGAGTACTGCATTATGGTGGTAGTACACCAACGTTTGTATTCCTATGGAAATTGGTTTCTATTCCTGATCACTGTAGAGGTATATAGAATTTACATAAAAAATTGCTCTCTAAAATAATGATTGATGTTGGAAGATAATATTGTAAACATTAATTCACTCATAATTTTTGAAAATCCACTCACTCCTCAACCACCCAGTCTATTGCATCTAATATAATTTCATGATAGGGAAATTCTGGTCCTCCAATGTTTTAGTGAATAAAATATAGTTTTGTATAAAGGAGGAAAGTTATCACTGAGCTAGAGTCATCCTATCTTGAATCTAATGAACTACCACATGTATTTCATCCATCAAAGTGAACATCTTCCACTCAACATAGGACTCATATGCGTACATAGATTGAGTTTTATTTCACATGGAATTATCCAGATCATTCCTCTTTCCAGGTGTAAATACTATTTAAATTTCAAAGAACAACATATAATATATCTTTCTTTGCTGCCAAAGATTCATGTTATTCTATGAAAAGATATACATCATGTTTTTTTCATCCGTAAAAACTGTAATATTTTCCCCCAAAAGATTGTGTCCCAAACACTTAAGATCAGAGACCACTACAACCAACTTCAGGTCACGCGTAGGGTAATTCCATTCATGTGGCCTCAAATGCATTGACATGTATGAAATGACTCAATCCCCTTGCATCAAAAAAAACTTTGTGTCTGATCCCTGAAGCATCACAAAACAAAGTGTACTCCTCTCCTAACTCAGGTAAGATCAAAATTTGTGCTGATGTTATGTTCTTCTTCAACTCTTGGAAAGCATTATCACCTTCTTTTGTCCAATCAAAATTTATCAATTTCGTTGTAAAACATTAAAGTGATACTAACAATCAAAAAATGTCTTGGATGACCCTCCTATAATAACATGCTAATCCAAAAAAGCTTCATAAATAAAAAATATTCTTTGATTATCCCAATAAATCACTTCATTCACTTTGTATGGGGACAATGCCACACCTTTTTCAGAGATGATATGCACCATAAAGTGTACCATATAAATCTAGAACACACATTTAGATAGATTGGCATATAGTAGATTCTCTACTAGTGTACCCAAGACGATGTCAATATGCGGGGATGATCGTCATGAGTCTTAGAGTACACCATGATGTCATACACAAACACCACCACAAACTGATCTATGAAAGGATGAAAGATCTTATGAATAATTGCCATAAATTTTGATGGAGACTTTTAAAACCCCAATGATATTACAACAAACATAAAAATGGCATACCACCTTCTGAATTTACTTCTTGGTATATCAGAGGTCTGACCTCTCACATGTTGATACCCTAATCTCAAATCGAACATTGAGAACACACAATACCCCTTCATCTGGCTAGACATATCATTGATATGTGGAAGAATATATTGGTCCTTCATGGTAATTCTATTTAACTTTTAGTAATCGACACAAAATTGTAAATTCCCTTCATCCTTCTATAAAAATAATATTTGTTATCCCCAGGGCAACGTACTTGGACGGATAAAGCCTTTATCCCCCAACTCCTCCCACTATGTTTTGAGAACTTGAAGCTTAGTCAGTTCCATTATATAAGGAAATATAGATACTGGCTCAGCCCCCGACATGAGGACAATATTGAATTATACATCTATATCATATCCAAAATTGATAGCCTTTTACTGGATTTTGGACGTGTTTGGAAGGAAATACTTACACCAGAAGTAGAACTATTTCAGGATGTATTTCTTAAATAATATTCATGTTCCCCACCTTATATAGATGTGGAATTCACAATTGAGCTCATTCTGTGGTCTGAGCTAGTATCTATTACACATTATAGAATCACAACAACTGAGCTTCAAGATCTCAAAAATAAGTTGGAGTATTTGGATGATAATGGGGTTATCCTTCAAGTACGTCGCCTTGGGGATCACTTGTAGTTTTAAAAAATAAGGTCTTTGGTATTTTACGCTTCTATGTTGATTACCAGAAGTTGAATAAAGTGACTGTGAAGAACTGATATCCTATTTCTCGTATCGATGATCTACATGACCAGATTATGGGGGGTTGTGTGTTCTCAATGATCGATTTGAGATCAGGGTATGATTAGGTGAGTGTTCAGACCTCTGATATACTAATAACAACTTTTAGAATCATGTATGTCCTTTATGATTTTTTAATTCTAATTGGGTTAACAAATCATCCAGCACTGTTTATGGCCTTGATGAACAGGATCATTAATCCTTATATAGATTGGTTTGTGGTGGTGTTTGTGTAGAACATCTTGGTGTACTCTATTACTCATGACGATCATGACCAACATCTTGACATCCCCCTGGGTACACTAAGAGAGCATTGGATATATGCCAAGCTATATCAATGTTAGGTTTGGATTGAAAGGATACAATTTATGGGGTGTATCATCTCGAAAGAAGGTGTGGCATGGGACCCATAAAAATTGCAGTTTGTGATTTTATGGGAGCATCCCTACAAATTCTTTTTGATATCTGATTATTTTGGGGATTAGCTGGTTATTATAGGAGGTTCATCAATAACTCTTCCTGATTGGAAGCACCACCTTTTGGTTTTTCGATGAATGGGATACAGATTAATTTAATAAAATCATGTAATAATATGTTCTAGGAGTTGACGAAGGACTTGACATCGATTCCAATTTTGATCATACCTGAGTTGTTTGAGGAGTACATGGTTTATTGTGACACTTTTTGGAATGGACACAAAGCTGTGTTGATGCAAGGGGATTGGGTCATTGCACAGGGGTCTCAAAAAAAGAGGCCACTTGAACCAAATTACCCTACACATGACCTCGAGTATCTATAAGTGTTTTTTCCTCTAAAGTGTCGGTACCAAAATATTTTGGGTGTAATGTTTAATGTTTTTCTGGATCACCAAATCTTGAAGTATATCTTCTCATATCAATACTTTTATCATTGAAAGCGAATATGGGTAAAGTATATGAAGTACTTTGATGTTGAACTAGCATATACACCTGGAAAGTGGAATAGTGTGGCTGATGTCACGATCAAGAAAAGTATGACTTAGTTGGTATAGAAATATAGTGTATAGTGTAATATAATGACTTTGTTGAAGGAAATTAATGAGGATGTTCATGACAGTCAAGAGATGATGACTCCACTTTCTATAGTAGTGGATTATACACTCTTGAGATGGCCATGGATTTGAATTATGAGTATATAGAGTCATTATCCTAAAGGAAATCCTTGAATGTGAGGAAACACCATCAAACTGGATAAAGTTGATGATGAGATCACATATGAGAAAAATTTGGATGTTGAGCCTATGAGTCTGTGAGAGTAACTCATGTATGAATTTCATGCTTCAAATTAGGTAGTACTTTCGGGGATGAAATAAATGTTCCATGACCTACAATGACATCTTTGGTTTCCAGGCATGAACAATGAGATATCAGGGTTGGTAACAATATGTTTCTCATTTTATCATGTAATGGAAGAGCATCAAGGTCCTAGAGGCCTATTGTAGTCATTTCTTAGGTCAGAATATAAGTTGGATTATGTGACTATGGATTTAGTTGTTGGATTTCTAAATAATCATAGGACTAATGATGATATTTGGGTCTCTTTAGATCTACTGAAAAAGGTATAACATTTCTTTATTATCAGGTAGACCTTTATAGTAGACCAGTAGGGATAATTGTATGTATGAGAGATAGTTCGTTTGCATGGGGTGCAACTGATAATATTTTCATATTGAAATTTTTGCATTACTTCACACTTCTATATAGTCTTATAGAAGGTTCATGGTACAAAGATTTTGTTATGTATGGTCTTCCACCCCCAGATAGAAGGGTAGTCAGTGCATACCACATCAGTGTTTGAGGATATGCTCTGAGCATGTGTCCATGACTTTAATGGATCATGGAATAAGAACCTGGATTTTGTGGTGTTCGCCTATAATAACAACCATCCGAAAACTATATAGATGGAACCAAAAGAAGATATTTATTTCAGAACATTTTTATCCCTATTTTATTGGTTAGATGAGGGTGAGTCAGAGCCGTTGGGACCAGGTATCGTTCGGAAGACATCAGAGCAGGTGGGGTTGATTTAGAAACATATTGTTGTAGCATAGAGTACGTAGAAGTAATATGATGATAGATGTAGATAACCCCTAGAGTTCATGTATGGTGATCATGCGTTCCTTTGGCAATCTCCATGATTGGGTCAACGTAGGATACATAGGTATGGTTTGTTGCCACCCATGATTGTAGAACCGTTTGAGGTGCTAGAGAGAATCAGGTCATTGCCATACCAATTATCCCTTCAACATAAATTCAGCTCAATGCATGATGTATATAATATGTCACAACTATGGAGGTATCACATTGACACATATCATGAAATTGAGGTGGAAGTGGTTGACCACGAGATAGATGCGTCTTTTAAGGATCATCTTATAGGTGTGCTGGGTCGATGTGAGAAAATGTAATGGGGAAATATTGTGTCGTTAATTCATGTTTTATGGAAATAAGGAAGTGTTCAAGAGGAAACCTAGGAACAAGAGAAATATATGAGGGATCATGGGGCCAATATTATTATCTTGGAATCTTATTTATGTTTGGGAGTGCATCTCGAGGATGAGTTGTTATATGTTGGGAAGATTGTAAGATCCTAACCATTTCTGCAGTCACCTCGTCCGTTTTTTCATGTACTTTTTAGGGTTCTAATTACAATTTTATTAGAGTAGTGTCTTGGGGATTGATTAGGTGATTTTTTGAAAAAATATTGGAAATTGGTCTGTGAACGGTTTGTGTACATTTTGACAAACTAGTCCAACCATGAAATCCAACATATAGAGGTCAACACAGTTTTCCATAACTCTACGCCCCAACCTAAGAAACCTAGATCGCATGATTATTTATTCAAAAATATATGGTTCAAAATATCTAAACCTCCAAGAATCTCATATTATGACCTTGGAACGGGTGTGAAAAATTATTGGTGATTCGAGATCCTTGTAGAGATATTCCAAGGTGATTCGAACATTGATTTTTGAGATCAAAACCCCGAATTTAATATCTTTTCTCTTCCTAGTAGTTGGATTTCATCTAGTTATTCTCTTATTCATTCCACTATATTTCCATGATATTTTCCTAGAATATCTCCATAGTTTCCATGGATCTAAACCCATGAGATGTGATATAGTTCATGGATTTTAGATCTACATTTATATTTTCATGATCTTGACGCTTTCAGTCATAATTTTGGTTTAGGGATTTAGATCCAGAGCTCGATTGATGACGGTGTGCCACTAAAATTTTAGGGATTTCAATTGGTCTAACATCTTCCATTAAAATGAGGTAGTTGGTCTAAATTGAACTCAAATAGTCATGTAATTTATATGTATATCTGAGTTTATGGATTTTCTATCCCCTCTAGATAATTGAATTCCTAAATCAGAGTAATTAGGAATGGGGAATTGACTTCTGATTTCCTTTATGATTAATTTATAATTGAATCATGATACAAACAAAGGGGGTACCTAATAGATATTTGTTTTATAAATTTTTTATGGGTTGAGTTATTGTAATTGAAAAATTTTAATTGATTGTGTTAAGATAACTAATTGGGGGAAATTAATTGTGAAATGATGTTTGGATATGTATGATAATTAAGTGTGAGAATTAATTATCTTATATGATGTTGATTAATGATAATTATTTGTGAGAATTAATTATGAAAATGTTGATATATGATATGTGTAATTAATTTTGATGAATTAATTATGGAATAATAATGGTGATTATTGATTAATTTATTGAATAATTAAATAATTGGTTATGTACAGAATTAATTATTGAGTGAAATAATGGCCTTTGAAATGTGGAACTAATAGTTGGATTATTAATGTAACGATGTGGATAATTATTGTTAATTAAGGACTGATTAATTGGATGATATTCTTTTGGAGCTATACATGGCATTCTATATGAATTTCAAGCCAGGACACGGATATGATGGTCATCCCTAATAGTTATACATGCTTGAGATGTTGGGGTGCTATACATGATGACCCACACCGAATGATATATGGAGTGTTAGGCATAACGACCTATATTTAATGAGATTTGGGTTAAATGACATGGCTTCCAAAACCAAGTGAATGATAAAAATGGTTGACGATTCAAATGGAAAACATGAATTGAAACATGGCCTAATATGATGATTAATGATTAAATGACAATGTAATAACAATTTAATTATTCATTGTATTTATTTCATTATAAATCTGTATAAACTATCATTTCACTATAGTAGTTTTAGACACCATTGGTGGTGGAATACTATGTTGTACTCACACCCTATTCGGACTGCCAGATCGGCACCTGAGTAGACATTGTTGTTGCATGATAGTATAATGTAAAGGCCATGGGATATGTTTCTGTTTGAGATTGAAGTATGGGAGAGGGAACCAGATGTGGGTCGAGACCCTCTTGTGAGTCAATGTGTCAATAAATTTAGTTTCAATATTGACACTTGACAATTTCATTGTCGTAGCATGGTTTTCCTTTCAGTTGAGTATTGCATTTTCTTGTTTTAAATATTATATAACATAGTATTTTTCTAGTTATTTTTACACTTCCACACATGGTTATTTATGATTACATATTTTGGTTTTTTATTTTGATTAAAGAGGGTACTTTCTCCCCATGACTGACTTTCTAGACCCTCACTTCTAGTCGGCATCCACTGGCATACAGGGAGGCATGCATGAGGGCATGTGTCCAATAAGATCATGGAACCCTATAGGGGCACCCAAGTATAGACGTCACATTTATTAAAACATTGGATGGATATATAGAGAATATACAGTGGAAGGATGTTCATTATATGTTCTTAAATCACTATTAATAAGCTATTCCCAATCATGAGACTGAAGATGTGTTTATTCGGTTTACTCTAGGGAGCATGTCCATGACAGACTATACAGGACGCTTCCCGAATTTAAATCACTTTGTTTCAATATATGTAAGGGATGATGAGAATACATTAAAATGGTATTAATATAGGATTATATGTGATAAAATAAACACATTTACATCATTAGTTTAAATATGTCTTCTGAGCTGGTTATTCAGGGTCTCATATCTGAGGGGAACCTGAAGTAATCTTCAAATTAAAGATACATGGTTTCTAAAGGATGACCAAATGGTACATATAACTTGTTTAGGAAGCATAATTATGAAAATGATAAAATAATTTAATGAAATTAAGAGATTCTAATGGGATGTAATAGTTACTTGGGACATTACACGAGTTCTCGGCCACCAATACAGTTGGTTGGGACACAGACAATGAGAGTTAACCAACCATGGGTTGAGTGTTGAGATTATGAAATAATGGGAAATGTACAATGGTTTTGTGTAAACCCCAAATCAATAGAGAGTGAGAGAGGTTCATAGCAGATTCATAACACAAGGAGGGGATCTTCTACACCATATCTGTCTGGAATTTGTGTTTCTACTAGTCATATTGGTCGAGGAAGCACATGTGGTTCTTTGGATAAATAGTTAAAGTATAAATAGTGTGTTGTAGCAATGGGAAACTAGTATTTATAAAGGTTATGAGGGTTAGGATAGTTTCATTCAGTTCATCTTAAATTATTTATTAATGAGGATGGAGCATCTAATGTTGGGCAGACAATAATTGTAGCTTCTACACATGCTAGTTCGTTGTTTGAAATATGAGCCTCTCATTTTTTATATCTAAACATCTTGTGAATGACTTGATTCTGATTTTTTATTTCATGAGTAATGTTATAAATATATATACTCCATTTTGATTAAGGTTAAGTAAGATTTGTTAATGAATTTTTTGTTCTCTCATGGTTTTGGATAATCATTACTTTTGGGATCTCTACATACTAGATAAGTAAAGCATTGACTTGATTTTGGTTATGGACTAGTTGGTGTCATACTAATACCACACTAATTGATACCATAGGAGAGTGAAAATTATGTATCCATAGGGTAAAAAATAATTTCATTGTGGAGTGTGGGATATCAACGTGGGTTTCATTAGTCCAATTCTTCTCTAACTGGGGGAGCTTACCTCCCAGTTTCAACGTTTGGTTTTGGATGATGGCTGTGTGAAGTAGGATGTCTTTACAACTATGGAAGAAATGTTCTAGGATGTTTTTCCTAAGGCCATCATAGAAGATCCACCAAAGAGGGTTTTTTACATTAATATTGATATTAGTCTTAGAGAAGAGGATATTCCCATTCCACCATATTGAATTCCACCAACCTAGAATCAAGATCTTAATACTCATATAGAATATTTGATTGATAAGGTATTTATCTGTATGATCACATTGACATTGGATTATCTAGTATGGTTTTCTGAGATGGATAATAGAAACAAGCACTTATATTATGATTACTAATTGTTGAACATGATGACAACGATGAACTAGCATTATTTTCCCTAGATCACTGATCTATTTGACTAGTTGAGTGGAGATTGTTTTTTTCTATGATTGACTCGAGACCATGTTATCATTAGATTACTATTCGGCCTTATGATATAGCCCAATAGTCTTTTATAAGAGTGTATGGACCTTAGGAGTTTATCGGGATGTTGGTTGGGATGAAGAACTCTTTGTATGTTTTTATGGAATTCATAATCTGAATCTTCCACCCATAATTGGATCATTTTTAGGTTTTTATTATGAATAAAATCTTAGTTTACTCCAAGACTCATGAAGATAATTCAAAAAATATTTACATTGTCTTGAGTAAATTAAGATATCATAAGTTATACATCATTATATCTATGTTTCAATGTTGGATTCATCATGTACATTTCACAGGTCACATCACCGCAGATGAAGGTTTGTTAGAGGACCCAAATAAGGTATAGTCCATTGATTGTTGGAAGCATCCCTCTAATATTTTTGAAATGCATAGCATTATAGGTTAAACGGAATATTATCAGAGGATCATCCTTGATGATTCTAGCTTGAAATCATGATAGTTTTTCCTGAACATGAGAGAAGATCTATTTTATTAGATTAAAGAATGTAGTAATGTTTTCCATGAGTAAAGATGCTTTTGACCACATCACAAAAATTGATCATACCTGTGTTGGGTGACTGGTGTATGGTGTTTTTTAATTCTTCTTGGATAAGAAATAGAGTATTTTTGATGCAGTTAGATCAAGTTTTTGTATGTGTCTCACAAATGTAGAGACCACATGAATAGAACCACCCTACTGATGATAGTCGGTTAGTATAATTCGTTTATTACATGACTTATAGGAGAAATTATTAGTTAGGTGAAAATTTTACTTTATAAACCAATAAAAAGAGCATAATGTATATCTTTTCAATATTTGTGTTAAATCTATGGTAGAGGAGGTGAGTTTATTATATAAGGTCATTTGAATTTGAGATATCATATATGCCTGATGGGGGAAACAATGTTACTAAATCATTAAGAATGAAAACATATACTCAAACAGTTCTAGTGTCTTCCTCTATGAGGAAGATGATGACCATGTGGGCATAGATGCACATTTTGGTTTCGGATAGACCTGAAAAAATGAATCTTCTATTAGTATTACTGGAATATATATTTCAGTGAATCATTAGGGAGACCAAATATGTGGATCTGGAGTGTTTGGAATATAGGTAACTCCTTGATGTTTGGGAGTTACAATCAGATTTGGATATAGATGAGGATGAGAACATCTATTTCTCTTAATTTTTTATTGTGCATATGAGTATGAAATTGGAGCAAATGCATGTGATTCATGGCTCGAAGCAGGTGGTTCATCTAGGTTTGACCAAAATGTTCGATTTACTATGTAAAAAGTACTCAAGGATGGCCATGAAAAAAGAGATTATAGGTTTTGTGATGTGATGTACAAATTGTCAACAGATGAAGTATGAGCTTCAATGAAATGGTTGTATACTGCACTGAATTCACTTTCAAAATGGAAGTGGTATGATTTATCCCAGGATTTCATGGTGGGTCTTAATAGTCTGACTCAGTTGAATGCTTTTATATTATTTATTGTTGAACCATTTATGATATTAGTTCATTTCTTTTAAATGAATGAGAATTTTTAGTGGATCATTATGGGGACTTGTACGTTCATCAGATAGTCTATATGAATGGGGTTCCATGGATTATAGATCCATACTATGAATCTTGTTTCACATAATGCTTCTAAAAATTCATGCCAAAGGTTCTTGGTACATAGGTAAGGCTGAGAATGGACTTCCGCCTATAAACAGATAGGATTTTGGAATGTATTATATAGGATTAAATTTTCACTCAATTGGTGTTCATATTAGTCTATGGTGAGTATTGGGAGAAACACTTAGAGCACATTAATTTTTCCAATAATATTAATCGTGAAGAAAATATTCAGATGGAGTAATAAGGTCAAGATAATTGTAGGCTATTAAGATCTCCTCTATGATGGATGGTGGTTGGTGATTCAGAGTTTTTAGGATTGAGTGTTGTGTATGAGATGCTGGAGAATGTTCAAGTAATTAATAAATTTCTTTCCACAAATCATAGTTTATTGAATTTGTATGTTGATTGAACTATTTAACCCATTGAGTTTATAATGGGTGATCATTTTTTCCTTCTAGTTTTCATATATGTTTTCCCTTTAAGTAATATAGCTAGGGAATGTTGAGGTCGTGTTTTGTCAGACTATTTAAGGTTGTGGAGGGGATCGGGCTAGTGGCATACCAATTTCCTCTCCCAAAATTATTTATTATCATGCACAATGGTTTTTTTGTTTCACATCATCAACACAAACACCCTAACCCATCTCATGTGATCGATGTTGGTGATGTAGATTTTGAGACTTATTCATCCTTTTAGGATCACCTGATACTTATTATGGATTGGACTAAGATATTGTTTTATGGATGAACCATTTCAATAGATAGAGAATTATTCAAACAAGGGAATATTTAGGTGGAATCATGGGAAATAAAATCATATATTTGGGCTTAATGGATCAATATTGTTTTCCAAATAATCATATTGATTCTTTGGAGTACATATCAAGGATGACCAATTAAATGTTGGGGTAATATTGGAGTCATTACCTCTTTTACAAATGCCTCATGCTAGTTCTTATTTGATATTTTAACATTGTTTTGGAATATATTGATCGAGGTTTTTATTTTTATCATTCTGAAGAATTTTGGATGTTTTCAGGGGATTTGGGTATTCCATGGTTGGGGAATTATTTTCCCAAAACATTCACCCTCCCCAACAAACCATGTACACTAGAATTGAGGGGTTTATTATTTTTTGTGCATAGTTTTTGAAACCATGATCCCACATAAAAATAACCTTACACACAACCATCCATGGAATACGGCTAGTTAGCATATATTTCCAAACCACAAGACCATACAAGAATCCATGGGTGAAGGTTTTTAATTATCCAAAAAATTATGTTAAATTCCCAATCCCTCCCATTTTAACCCTATTCACTACCACATAGATGTAAACAAGTTTATATGATTTTTGAAGCTCCTCGGATGATCCATGGAACCTGAAATTCCATTATTAATGAATAGATGGTTAGATCGACTGATCAATTTACCATTTTTAGGGATTTCTTCCCCATTTAATTTCCTCTCTCAATCTCTATGAAAAAATGAATATGAAATATTTATCCTCTATTAGAAATATTTTAGATATTATTTTTCATGTGTCTTTATCCATTTGATCTTGATCATAGGTTTTAGATGTAAATCATCCATGCCATTGCCATTTTGAGCATTACAAACCAATTCAAGATTTCAGCTGGTGAGCGTTTGTTAATGGTCATGAGGTCGGTGGTATAACTATCAATTTCTATTTTATTGATTGTAATTTCATATATATAACTCTAAAAGATTTATTTCCCTTCTTAAATTTTCATCATTAGTTGGATTAATTTATAGGGTAATGAATTAACTAATGGAATCATGCAACTGATAAATAATGAGATTATGGAATTGGAAATTGATAGGATTTTGAAGTTGGTGGACTAATGGTATTAATGAATTTATTGATTTATTTGATTAAGAATTGATTTGTAATGTGAATTAAATAATGGTTTTTTAACATTGAATGGTTAATGTATTTATATGATAAAACATTGATAATTTATTTAACGGTTAAGTGTTCATGTACTTTCATTTGATTAAACTGATTAACCAAAAAAAATTTATTAATTTAAATAATTCACCATCATTTTTAATAATTTAAAATATTGTTAACAATGATTATTCTTGATAAATTTGAAAATTATGATATATTTGATATATATTATAGATTGATAAACATGTTTGGTACATGGAATGATGTTATAAATACCCAAATGTGTTAACAAGTTTGGGAAATGATTTGATTCTATAAATACCTGTATGACTAATTAGGTGCAGGATAAAAGATGATGCCTCAAATTCCCTAGTGGTGCTAGACATGATGTTCTAGGCTGATGATATTGGTATTAGATTGGAGTATAAGTTTCCATGATATGAAATTGTAAATTAATTTCATAATTAATTGGGTGAATGGATGTTTTGTGATTCTCGATGATATATGGTTTAGACTTTGGCACATGTCGTAACATGTATTGATGGTTTGGGTGTCATCCTGAACTCAAGGAATTTTGTATTTAATAAATTTATAATAAAACACGGTAACCATTGGAATTATTTATTGTACATTTTAAATTATGAAAAATCATACATTGTTATATATTTTATGTTTATTTAGAAACTATTGTTGGTGGCCTACTATGTTTTACTCACTCCATACTAAGGATGCATGATCAGATCCTGAATAGAGTTCAAGTTTGTAGGATAAGATAAGGGAAATATCCCTATGTTAGATGTCAGAGTTGGGATGGAACATGGATGAGTTGACCAAAAATGAAATTGAAACCCACACGTGATTAGTTATTATGTCTTTATTTTTTTTTCATTTGAAAGTAAACACGTTTATGGATTGACATGTAAACTATTTTTGTTTTGATATTGTTCCCTTTTTTAGTGAATCATGTGATACTAGTCTATTTTGGTTAGGATGTTATTATACATATTAGTTTTTTTTCATTTTAATATTATTTATCTTTTCATACTACTATGTTACATGAATAAATAGGGTACAATATCCCTATGTTTTACATTGGACCCTCTTTTAATGTTTCAATCCATTGGTGTATGAGGCTGCATGCTTGAGGTCATGTCAGTGATCGACATAGTGCACCGATGTGTGGCGCCTAGGGTGAGATATTACATGTTAATTGAAATCATTTTATTCATAGTAGAAAATAAAAATAATTACCAATTCTCCCAACCATATGATATTCCATGATAATTAATGAAATGTAATTGCGTTTGAAATGAAGGATATTAGAAAGAAAATGTCCTTAGGGTCACAAAAAGACTTTTTTTACTACCCATGAAATTATTCAAACATTGATTATTTTTTTATCATAGACGTCATATAATTTTATTTTTAAAAATATAAGGAATTAATAATTTTATTGATTAGTTATTATCTCTCAATGTCGCCTAATAAACACAATGATTTTCTTTATTTGTTATCTTTATTTATTTTTTCTCTAATGAAATTAATGGTAATGGTTGGATTTAGTGAATATAAAATGATATGGGAAGAAATATTTAAGGGATATGGAAATGAAAATTATGTTAGTAATCATTAGAGTTCAACCTTTGTATATAGAAACTAATATTCATTCATCATTGATAACTTGATACAATTAGACACATATTCTTCGTTTTAGAAAAATATTTAATTAAAAAAATTAATTATTTTATTAGTGGAGAGTAATGAATTAATTTAACAACACATAAACATATTTATCCCAAATAAAACTATTCATTTTTCTATGTTGTATAGTTGTACATAAATCTAACAGTATAGTCACCTCTCTCGTGGTATGTGTCATGTTAGGTGAGAAAAATGAACTCTCCAATACATTTGGATCTATTCAAAACCCAATCACTACACAAAAAAAATTATATTTATTACAATGGAATATTATAAAATATATTATATAGTATTTTAATAGTTTACAGAAAAATAAACAATCACTTAATAAAATTAACCAACACTTTCATTTATTACTCTAATAGATAAAACTAAAAAACAATTCAAAAACCAATTTAAAAAAAATCAAAACTATAGTCGTTATGTCCACATGAAAATCCAAAGGAATTTTTTACTATTATTTAAATGGAAGGAGGAAATACAGGTAGAGGCAATATGAATTCAATTTTAATGAAATTAACAATGAAAATAGTATAATAAATAATCTATCTTTAAATGTCAATATAAAATCCTCATGAAATATTTATTCCCCCACACACCAAAAATTTAAAAATGGGGTTAGATTACAACATCATTTTTAATAAAAATTTATCATGGATAAATATTTTTTATGTCTATAATGCTACATAAAAAATGATACCTCATGGTTTTTGCTCCCATTTCCAATCATCAGAATGAAAGGGGTTCATTACGCTAGGTCTTCTCCACCATCTCTCTCCACCATATTCTTCCATTTATTAGGATTGGGTATTCCTTCAACCAATTGGTTAATATTATATTGTAGAAAATCATTTTACTGTACCATTGATCTTACATGATTTATAAATGGATATCCTTTATCATCAGCAATCATGGTTTCTACCCCCTTTAGTTATATTATTATGAGTCTTCTAAAATTGAAATTACATGTAAATAGGGTATCATGGATCATGGTTTGGAATTTTTAGTGAAATATGGGATATTAAATAATTGAATGCTGAGTTTTATAATATAGGTTATTATATTTTCTAATTTGAAATAAAATGTTTCAACTATCTAGTCATTCTCTAAAAAATTGATCGATCATAGGCCATGATACCCCAACCCAATATACAACAATTTCAGACATTGTCCAATCATTGAATACAAACATTCCCTTATCTCAATATTGTGTATATTGTATCAATCACGCTACTTTTCATATAGGTAATTTCGTACATTAAAATAAACTAACCCAGGTCAGTATTCCCACATTAAAAAATTTTATAGTACTACAAGGGACTTTTCAGCACCACCTAAAAAAGAGCTACATAATAAGCTCATGATAATTGATATTGTAGGGTGAGATACATTCATAGGCATCAATAATTGTTTTTTAAATAAAGTGAATAATCTTCATAAGTTCATTTATCCATTAACTACCATCAAAACCACCATAACATTTCATATATGTGTCCACATAAAAAATATATATTTAGGTATATAACACATGGACCATATCCTAATTATTCATCTCATTTGATCAAAATAACATCATAATATTATTTTTCCATAATAACTAAAGCACAAAAGAATAATAAAAAAATATAATATATATTTTTGTTTGATTTTTCATTTAATTATAAAATTTTCTAATTATTAAAAATAAATTATATTATATGTTTTCATTATATATTTTTATATTTAAATTTAAATATTTTTCATAAATCTATTCAATTTGTCTGGAATCATCATTCATGACCCAACATTCAATGAAGTGATGAAAATTGGATGAAAAATTAGTCCAATTTAGTCTTACCACACTCATGAAGAGATTTTGATCTAGATTGATGATTTTCGACACATAGAATAATTGTAATAAAGATTATTGAAATTTTTGCATTATATATTTTTATTATATTGATTCATATTTTACCAAAAATGTTTTATAAAAATCATATATGTATATATGTATTTTTTTGGGGTATGTAATTTTCAGTTAGTTTAGGTAGAAACCATAAGGATTGGTTGAGTATTATATTTTTAGACTCTTAATTTTGTTGATTTATTAGTATACTAAATTTACTATGGCATGTTATTTTTTCAAGGAAGGAATATACTACATATTATTATACTCACCTATACATTATTTATATTATTATTATAACTATAAAACAGCCATTTATGAGGTTTTGAGAAATTTTATATCGAAAAACATGATTCTTGTTGAAATGATAGTTGGTAACTAGCTTAAATAGTCTGTTTTTAATGCATACATCTATTTTATTTGTAAGGGATCTATCACCATTTGAATTTAGATTGGTTTATTATATTACACTCATTTATTAGTTTTTATTATCCCATGTTCTTTATTTGGTGTTTTTATTTTTTTATTTATATTTTTCATTCACATTTATGGAGTCATAAGTGGGAAATACCATTAATATGATATTATATAAACTTGATGTTATTTTTCAATTCCTGGACAACTAATGATATTATTCAGGTGTTGTAGATGATCTATTTTTCCAAATCATTAGATCCTTATTGGGGTGTCCATGAAAACCAAATATCAATGTGATATCCTTTTATAGTGTTTTAAACAAGCACTAGTGATTATTTCATTAGATTGGGTAGGAATTGGTATTTTGTAACTTTTGTATATGAAGTAGACCATTGAATCATGTATGAATATTGAGGGCCATTGAGATCCTACAGACGGACCCCTATCATTTTTTTATCACTATGGGTAAAATATTGAAAAATAAATGGTTTCATAATAGTTATGGTTCCATGAATTATGTATATTTATTTCATATTCATTTCATTTATTGTGTAAAGCATTTCGGTAAAAATATGATAGACCATGTGATAGATTTTTTACGTATGATCCTAGGAATGTGTTGACCCTCAATGAAGGGTGTATGAATTAGTGGATATGTATTCACATGATTTTAATTAAATTAAAAAATAACCACTTTATAAAATTGGTATCTCATCAACTATAAAATAAGATCACATCTTCACTCACACATCATTTTAATAGAATAATAAGGAACATAGATTTTATTGGTGGTTTAACTCCTTCTCATATTACCTATCTATGCCACTATTGGTAACTCTCCAAAACAAAAAATTATTCACTATAATAAAAAGTGACTATAATACTTTTCACATGTGCATAAAATAATTCTATGTCTAACTAGAGTCAAAATAGAATGTAAAACATCCCACTGTAGATATAGTGTGGTGAAAATAGAATGGTAAATGCCACTACATATTCTCAGTTTCATTAGTAGTAGATAAATTCAAAGTTATACATGATCTTCCAGATTATTTGAACATATATCAATCAATTAATGTAGATTATTATGCTGATCTATAGATAAAACTTATTTTTAATTTGTCTTTCATCATAACTCTAGATTGAATTGTTTTATAATAAACTCTATTATTATGCATTTTCCTCTATTAATCTATAATATTCATTGAATATATAGTATAATATCAATAAAAACAGTAGGCCACACTTTACAAATACTCTCTATATTCATCCAATAATCAATATTGAAAAAATAAATAATATATGATTAATACATTTAATTTTTTAATTTTTTTGGAGTTATATCAATATAATTATATACCATGGTATATTTATTATATATATTTTTTGTCTCATAATAATCCACTATGATCATGAAAATATTATCTCTTTCAAATATCCACTTGTCTCTTTTAGAACACCTCAACTATTATTTCTTTATTCAATTAGCATCCGAAAAAAATGAAAAATTCAAATGAAAACTTATTAATGAGAGAACATTATAAAGTAATTAACATATAATGTTTTCATAAAATTCATTGAATATATTCTTCTTTATTTCCCACAAATAACTTGAGTTCTAATATTGTAGAGTCGAAAAACAGTATTAAGTAAATCATCGCAACACGGGAATCAACATCAGAATTGAATGATCATTCAACAACATGGAAACATATATAAAATAATTTCATGATCAATAAAAGGTTATAATATGAACTTTTAATCAAGATATTTTCATAATAGAAAAAAATATTCCATAAATATTTTTTGGATATTCTCTTTCAAATACATATCACGTCATTTTAATAAACAATCATTTGTTGTGTATAATGATGATTACTTATTCAAAATATATGGATCACAGATTCTTTAAGGATGTTGTATCACATTTAAAATGGTATTTTTTAATCACTGATGATCGGTAGAAGCATCATTTTTTTCTTTCATTCACAATTTTTTTTAAATTTTAAAATTTTTGACAATGGTCTGTATCAAACAAGAATTACCAATCATGTGAGATCCACATGAAATTTAGAATATCATATGAATTTATATATCATAGTAAATATCATCAAATTATGAGGTGTTATATAATTATATCATCTGAAGTTTTCCTCCCACGCTATACTGTGGTATGGAATATCTTATAAGAACATGTTCTTATACGAGAATTGTGTATCTTATGTACCGACTGAAATAATAATATAGAGTTATCATTTATGAGAATTTTCATCATATGAAATGGAATATATTCAATTGAAAAAAATTATAATAATAATATTTTTTCACTTATTTCAAAATATATCAATGAAATTAGATTCTTGCAATAATATAAAATAGTTCATATCGAATGGAGTGTACCCGTCTTTCCAAATTCATAAGATATAACAATTTTTCAACATTCTAGTTAGTATTGTAATTCCACATTTCAATAATTATCAAAGAATAACTTCCATTCTTCTTCTCATAATCCATATCATCATTGAAGTATTAATCATATCCTAGTTAATATATCATCAACCTTTAATTATATTCTTCTATGATTGTAAAAAATGAAAATCATCAAAAAAACTAAAGGAAGGTCAATATATAATTTTTTTTATTTTTAGAAACATTATTGAACTCTTTATAAAACATATATCTATTCATAACTAACAAAATATCATGGTAATCTTCAAAACATAGAATTTCATAAAAGGGAAGTTTCCATACACAACAAAATCAGGTAATGAAATGTTTTTGGGAGAATTACATCACTCATGGAGAATAAATTGTGTTCAAGTGACATAGTTTAAACCCCCAAAAATTATCACGTATAATTATCACTTCCATCAATTCCAAATCCCCACCCCATATCAAAATATCAATATAATCACATTCATCAATAGTGGACACTCATATTTTTACAAAGATTATCTCACCCAATAGTAAATATTTGAATCCCAAATTGTATGAAATATTATTCAATTTATATGTGGTTATTAATTAAATTAGGTATTTGATTCCTTCAAAAATATCATTCACTCTATCTATATCAAAGTATTTACCTTTGAATCTCATTATTATAACCCCCAAAATTCATTTGGTCATAAATGGAATTTGTGTTTCCCTATTTATCCTAATTATTTTTATGTTAGTCTATTTGTTTCCAAGTATGATGGTTTTAAATTTTTTTTTATAGGATTAAGATGTGTTTTGGAAAGCCTTCTACCAAATCAAGGGGAAACAATTTTTGGTCTTGGTTATTTCAGCACAATACTAAGAATATGCCATAGTGGATGAGAATGTATCACAGTGGTTTCATCCTAATGGGTGTACACCACATACATAAGTGGAATGGATATTGGGGGATGATGTGACATAGAGGCATATACTACGTGTCATAGTAAAATTCCTTGTAGTTACAATAATCCCTCATTCTGGGATTAATATTCAAGAGTTAAAATCATTAATTCAGTATTAATAATTAAATTCAAGGACAGTGTCTCTAAATTTTAGAGGATATATTCCAGGGGAGTTAACATAAAGTTTTATCATGCATATTGGAACTCCAATAACACCCTCAAAAATTGTTTATCCATTTTCATTCAACAACATTCTATATTTCTTAAAGGATCCATGATTGATTTGAAATCTAAAATCAAGTACCTACACCACAACACTATATGAAAAACCATAGTTTGAAACCATGTTTCCACATTTTTTCACCAAAAATTTCAATCTCTAGTGTTTTCCGTGACCTAGTTATTGGACATGCACTATTGTGTCTTATTCTCACTCTCCTCTACACTGTGTGTAGTGCCCCTGGTTTCTGGTATATAACCCTTTCATGATTCTTTTAGTGGTTTTAATGTTATGGGTGATGAATGGGAGAGCCGGGAGATCATGGAATGGTGTTTTGTGGAAAAAAAGGGAAGTCGCAAGGGCAGCACACAGTTTGGCTAAACAGTACAGCCAAACCGTGTGTAGTGCATCTTGGAGGTAGTATCTTCTACACGGGTGGTGCATGAATTGGCTAAACATGTGGCCAAACCATGTTAGAAGTGTGGATGAGGTAGTAGCTAACACACAGTTAGTGCACGGTTTTTAAAACCGTGCGAAGTAACAGAGCAACCACATAAATGAGATCCTATAAAAGTGGGTCTCAAGCGTTTTTCCTCTAAGTGGCTCGTTTTTTATCCAAATGGACCTAAATAGGGATTTGTATTCTCTTAAGGTCGAATAGGGTTCTCACATCATTTTGAAGGCGATTCGAAGGCTTATCATGGTGAATCGAAGTCAGATTCTTGATGTATGTGATTGTTCTTCTTCATTATTGATCTATTTCTTAGATCTACGTTTATCTACTTCTCCTCTTCTCTCAGTTTCTTAGATCTATGCCCATTATGGGAATATTTAAGTGTTTGGATTCCAAATATGATGACATTTGGTATTGATTTAGCTAGGATAAGAGATCTAAGGCATGGTTTTGAAAAACCAACCCGGGTTTCTTGAGCGTTCTTTGACCGTTGTGGTTTTTGTCAAAACCATTCATGTGGGAGGATTCACTCTCAACTCCTCTTGTTGTAATTTATTGGCATAAATTCAAATTGGTTTATTTGAAAGGATTTTATTTTGATAATAATATAATAAATGTTATTTAGTGATGATTTTTTGTTTTCATTATATTGGGAAATCTTGGTTAATTATTGTGCAATGAGATTGTGATTTTTGAATTTAAAATGTTGATATTAAATTATGGATTTTCTGAAATTTTCGATGGATTGATGAAAAATGGGGTTTCAATAGAAAGGGTGTTTTATTGAAATGGTTTGAGATTGAAATGATGTGGATGGATTTGGTTTTCAATGAAAAGGGTGTTTTATTGAAATGATTTGGAATTGAAATGGTTAAGCATTGGAATGGTTTCAGTTGGTTGAACACACATGGTTTTCGACCTGATGGTTGTGTGTGTTCATGTTCATGTGGGACCAATAAGGTTTAGGAGTCTCCCCCATCATTGTAGGGATGGATAAGGGTTAGGGCTCTCCCCCGTTGAACATTCATATTGCATTCAGAATAAATAAGGGTTAGGGGTCTCCCCCATCATTGTTGTGATAGATAAGGGTTAGGTCTCCCCCCCATCAAGCATTCATGTTAATTTTGATTGGATAAGGGTAAGAAGTTTCTCCCCGTCATGGTTGGTATGGATAAGGGTTATGGCATTTCCCCTCTTCCAAGTATGCATGGTTGGTTGCATGGGATTGTGGAAATGGTTGGGCATGCCAAAAAGGATTGTCTGTGAAATGGTTCTTAAGCTTGTTTGGTTATTTTTCTTGAAAAATAACTTGCTAGGAAATTGGATTCAATTTCTCTTGGAATGCCTTTGGTTATTTATGGTTTTGGAAACTTGTTTATATTTACATATAAACTGTTGTTGAGAAAATATTTTTTATAAGCTATTTTTATATAAATGTGGATAACTCATTTATCATAGTGGCATGATTAGGGATGTCCTTAGGGAAAACCTAATGAGTTTTATACTCACCCCTGCTTTGGCACATTGGTGCTTTTGCAGATTTCGTAATCTAGGACACATGTAAAGGTAGAGAAGATTATTGCTAGTGGCTCATGGTGATGCTTGGGAGATGTTGTGGAGCTTGGAGCTTGTGGTTCAAGGAGTTGTAGTGTCTTTTGAGAGTATTGAGTTGATCATCTATTGTGTACTTTGATGAATAGTTTGGTCTTCCGCTGTTGTGTACTTTGACATGGTTTATTATAAATGAAGTTGTTTATTGGTCATTGATTTGTTCATGCATCATATAGTGAATGTTTGGTTATGGTTGGTTTATGGGTTTATTTCTTAAAAGTTAAATCGTCCGCCAACATATATTTGAAACCCTACAGCGTTTATTGCCAGCCTTTGGTATCCTGGTGATGTCACTTAAGGCCTAGTAATGAATCATTGTACTCTCAATCCCATGAGAATTGGCGGGTCATTACACTGTGGCAGCATAGCACTATTCCATAGTGAATTTCCTCTATTTTTATCCATGAATCATGGGGTGGAACTCATTCCCATATAAAATATTTCCTACACGCCTCCATATATAATTTACTATCATGAACAACGTGAAAACCAAAAATTATAGTGTCCATCTGTCTTCCTTCATGAACCAGGTCTGATAAACAATTTTTATGATGAATATCCATCGGTGATATTGTTTTAACCAACTGAATTTTTCCTCTTTTCATTGATTTAGAACCCATAACATGTTTATTAGAACGAGTTCTAGAATCCATTATCATGAAATTATGTTCTATTTGGTTTAAGAGCATCGTTCAGGTAATGACACATTTGGTGAACCTTGACATCAGTGATTACACCATTAGTTGGATGTTCCTTAATCTTTTGGATACCTTTACAAATATTTCAATATTATAAAAAATGTGTTTGAATATTTGGGACCATGTTTTATTAATATTTCATGTGGGGTATTCAAAGACCATACGACCAACTATGATATTTGCTTCCATGAGTGAAACAAGATTAGATTGTGGCGATGACGGATTATGATCACTAGTTTTTAAGTGTGTTTTTTTATACTCAAGATCATATATTATTCACATGATTTATTCTTCACCGTTTGTGTGTGTCACAATACCATGCTGGTTATTATTATAACATGAGGTAAGTGGTCCATTATAAAATTTTTATCCCTAAGATGGGGAATGAACATGACATGAAATGGTGGGGAAAAGGTATTTGAGAATAGGATGGTGGTATGAGGTTGTTGTGGGGTCTTTGTTAACTATATACTTATGGTAGAATGTTTTTATAAGAGTATCACACTCTCATATTAGCTTATATAACTACTAGAGGATCTCATGTTGAATGAACTCCATGATTAGTAGAGAATGTCAAGTATCATGTTCACATGGCTCCATAAAAACATTGTACATGGTGCTAGTTTTGTTACTAATGAAATCATTCATTTTAGTTTCTGCATAGTTCCAAATAAGGCACATTTGAATGTTTATGGAATAATGTTTAATTCATTCCCACTATGTTTTGGATTTTGTGATGTTATTCTTGTTCAATTTTTTTTGGAATACACATTTTATAATTTAGAATACTATTTTGAGGATGCATTTTTTGTGTCTTACTAAGTCTTGTACTCGTAACATTCACAAACATTTCAGTAAACATATTGATTTCATGAGGGGTATAGAAAAGTTAAAATTCTATAAAGTGGATGAGAAGTTTTGTATACAGTTATTGACATATGGGAACTATTTTTGGAGGCCCCCATGTATTTATTATTTCATTTATTTACAAATTAATTTTTATAATGAAAATACATTCCCAATTAGGAGCATGATTTATTAATATGACATGAAAACCATAATTTTTTTTAATTTTTATGGAGAATAATTATTATATTTTTTATTTAATCATGTGGATATATATTGAAGGTATTTTATCAACACTTACAAGCATAGACCCTACAGGTGGTTGGTAGCTTATTGTGTATGCGGAGCCAGGCATGAGGTCATGGGGAACTCTGGATTTGACTTAGTGGTTCTCTACTCGAGGTAAGAAATGATTGTATCATAGGCGAACAACTCAATAGATGTTTCTTTTTACTTACTTGAAGCATTAAAAAGAGATATGATGGTTGCGACTCAGGATTGGGAACTATGTTAGTTCCTTGCCATAATTTTATAATGGACTTATATGTTTCCATTATGCAGGGTGAATTATGATTTTTTATTACCATTGATTATATTAAACGTGTGTGATTCACATTATGTTGATATATGATTTATGATATTTTAAGTATGTTCATGCATCATAAAAAGGAATTATGGTTCACATGAAATATATATACACATGTTCTTATGCTACAGAGTTGTTACTTATATTCCATGAGTGGTTCAACATTTCTAGGATAGATTTTAATGATTTTTTGATATAACTATATTCCAGTTGTGATATATCTTCATTGTAATTATATATTATAAATGTGAATTTGATTTTCATATATACATCGATTATGACTATGACTAATGTGATAGGATTTTTGAAAGGGGTTAGTGTTAAAAGTGTCTACCTTGTGTCACGGGTGGAATCCTAATAAAAATATTACATGATACCATTTACTATCTATGATATAAAATGTTCATAAAATATCTTCTATTGAAGATTATTCTACCTCACAGATGCCTAGAGAGACATAAAGTTGATCACAATGCTCCAAATCTCGTTTCCTTACCTATTACAGTAGTATAGTTATAGGTTCCATAAATTTTTATGAATAGTTGCATAGTATACTCTGTTAAGAATTTCAAACTCCAGTATCCTATAAGAATGTAGGAAACTACTGGAGCACATAATGCTGATGAATGAGTGCGAATCATATAAATAATAATTTATCTTTTTTGACGCAAACATATAAGATGGTGAATTTGGATTCGATCATGTTACAGGGGACATACAGAAATTGATGGGATTTTTGGGTTAGGTTCGATGATGTAAGGGTCTCATCTTATAAAAATTAATGGATTTTATTCCAGACAGTTTTACCCGTAAACTCTAAATATTGATTAGGAACATGAGTTCAAGAAACTATATCAAGGGTACATGATTGTATTGGTATACTCTATGAATTTTTCTGAGAAAGTACTTTTCAAAAGACTTATAATAAATAATGTTCCTAAAAAGGATAAGAATATAGAAAGTATAAATAATCCCTGACCTTATAATGTGGATTTAGTGCTTCGACATAAATTTTTTCCCCACTTTAATAAGAAATTGTCAATAGATCAATATAGGTATGGAGGTTTGACTAAAATATACTCGTATCCTACCAATATAACACTGATTTCTTGACTTCATACTATTAAAATATTTTCAGATTCTAATTAATGGATGAGGAAGTCAAGAGAACAAAAATAGATCAGTGGAATGAAAGGTTATCAATGATCATTTTCATCAATATATATATGTGGTTATCCATAGTGTATCAACATTGAGATGTTTATTCACTATTGTTTTGTATGTATTGTACCCTTTATTGTTTATTGAAAATGTAAGAAGATATGTCATATCTAGATAATTTTCAGTAGTTCAACACATAGGTGGTGGAGATTTCCATGAAAAGGGATCAAATGCATTGGCCACAATTTCCTATAGTGATATAGGTTTGTATATGCACCTTACTATCAAAACCATTGAGCTGCGACAGGATGTATTCCCACTATGGTCTATATTTCAATATATTATGGATATAGTTCATATAACAATAAATTTATGGTTTTGATCACATCCAAATTTGAATTTTATTTTATTTATTATTTCTCCCATTATTTTATATCTTATCAATTAGTTATCATACATACCTACTAGAAAATATATTCCCTGAATTTTTCTCCCTTGAAAAATCATTTCAAATAAAAAATCACCAGTGATGCCAATAGTGTCTAATCATTGTATCTGGTTATGGAAATCAATGGGATATCATGATTATCGAGATGAACACCTTCGATGTGATCCTTATAATTTATTACATGACTTTATTATGATCTCAGATAGACTAATATTAGAGTCTAATGATCTCTACATCACCAAATGTAGAGTATTTTGTGATGATTAAACGGTGGGGACTACTTGTAGGAATAGTTAGAGTAGGCATGAGTCATATGGGGATGACTAAATCATTGATTAATTTATAAATATTTGTGGTTTCTATCTAAAAATTAATATAGTCATGGATCGTTATTTTGACGTCTGCTGATATGAATTTGTAGGGAATCCCTTAGATATAGGCGTTGACATGATTCGAAACTCATATTGGGTGAAAATCCCAATTTGATAACATTGTATCTCATGGAACTCCCTGAGATGAATATGATGAAGGTATAGTTTGATAACTTAGTGTGTAATGTATTTATCAGTCTATGTACATCACCATACGGTGTACCCATTTTGTTTTCTTAGATGGAAGATGGAAGTATTTGTCCCAGGGAAATTAGTTAAAGATCAACGAGGTGATGTGGATGAATTGATATCCATTTGAAAGGATATATGTTCTTATTGATTACTTATATGGAGCCAAATTTTCCTTATACATAAATATCCTATTAATATTTCACAATTTATGAGTCCGAGAGGAGGAAATTCTAAAGATGGTGTTTCTTTGTTGGTATTGGTTATATGAGCACATGAAGATATCATTTGGTTTATGAATCACATAATAAGTGTTCATATATATCATGAAAAAATATTCTAACCATATTTTTACTGATTCATTAAAGTGTTCATTGTCAAAATCCTCATCTACTCGGAGACAATAGAGAATTATTATAGGAAACTTGTTATAGATGTGAGTGATCTTCATGAACAATGTATATATTCCATGTTAATTATGTATGAATTATAAAATTCGGAGGTGAAGTAATATTTACATTTGGTGTCTGAGATAGGTATAAATATGGACCTAGATAATTTTGATGTAGTATGTCTTAGGAATATAACTGAATTTGTTCGATATAATGATCTTTTTGGGTTTAAAAAGTTTCAATGGGTAGTTTATCCAATACATATCCCAACTACCTTTGCCCATAATCTTCTGGTAATATAACCTTTCCCAATGGTTTAAAACTTTTGGGATCGGCCCTGAAACCGTTGGGTTAGTCTATCCCAACAGTTTCATTAACCGTTGGATAGTGGGTCATTGTGGTAACCATATACCAATGGTTCACATTGAACCATTGGTATAGGGGGGTCGTATTTTGATATTCCCACGGTTCATTGTGAATGGTTGGGATAAATTAATTCCAAAAGTTTTAACAAGTTGGGACATCTCTATTTCAATTGTTTAAATCATTGGTATATCTCTCTACCAACGGTTTCCACAGGTGATGGATTTATGTTGTTCAAATAGTTCAACTTGAACCATTTGGAGAGAGTTATACCTACAGTTTTTAACCATTGGTACAAATATACCCCAACAATTGGATCTGTTGGCACAAATATGTACCAACGGTTCTGAACCATAGGCCTATTCTAGGCTATATAAATTATATAGAGGTATACCAATGGTTTTGTAACTGTTGTTATAGACCCCCACTCACTTTTAGGCACATGACCTGATATCAAACACATTGGACATAGAAATCACTCTACTACCACCTTCAACCTTCAATCAAACAAAAACACACTACAAAACTGAAACCTGTAATCAGGGCGAGCCCATCCAATTTGATTGCCCAAGACCACATATAAAAATGTAGCCATGTTAATAAAATATATAATAACAGAAAATCAGGAATAGATAAAAAAATTATAAATTGGATGAAATACTATTAGAAAAATTAAAACACCTAGGAGGAGAGAGAGTTAGCTAGTGGGCTAATCATGATTAATGTCACAACGTCGTACCAAACCCACTAGCACGGTCAGATCTGGGTGGATCTAAACTAATTTCAGATCACTAATTACAAACCAAGTGGCTTCTCTTTTCCCCTTGATTAGCAGTGAACCGGGATTGGATTAAACATTAGCCCCCTACACAAATAGCTGACTAATGGGCACAATTTCAGCATTGAACATTCATTCATTAGCATCGATTAACTCAATATCAGGAAAAAAAGCAGCGTGACCCTCACCTGAACTAAAGAAGCACTAATACCCCTACCATTTGATGTGGAAGAGAACCTGCAATAGCGGTGATCAATCAATAGTGGCCTCCACCTACTTCAGGCCCAGTTTAGTATCCCCTACTGATAGCCTCCAAGCAGTACAAAAAATGATAATCTAGAGCTCTTCAGTAAATCTGGAACACGCTCGACTGACCGGATCTAGAATCCTCCATGCTCTAAAGCATCACTCCAATCGTCCAACTCTTGATCCAAGACCCAGTTTATGCAAAATCATCCTCCAGCCTCCTGGGAACCCAAAATCATCCCATAAAATCATGGCACAAACCCCATAGTGGAATACCAAAATTTATGTATCAGTACACATGAACAACCAACAAGTGACCCAGATTGTAGTGGAGAACACCAAACGAGTCCCAATCAATGAACAAACTATGAGCAGCTTGTTTCCTCATTCACAGTTCTAACATCATGGGAACATGATCTCGACTTTCAATAATTCTAGATGAGTGAAAACCCACAAGAGTAGCAAATGAATAGTTGATCTAGAATTAAACCTGAGATAACAACATGAAGCTCTGAGAAAAATATGATGTTTTATAGGATTTGGTGAGGCACAACCAAAGGAGGCTTCATCGACTCTATAGAGATTGAATCTCTATTTCCATATGTGAATGATAATTTTCTTATACTAGAAGATGTTTCACTTTCCATAACATCAAGGAATTTACCATTGTGCCTAATAGTATTTGATTTATTAAGATGCCTGGGAATTGGTTGTAGTCTTGCTGCAATATTTCCTTAGGCCATTTTCCTAAGAAACAGTGATTCAACATACTACTTTGATATTGGATTTCCCTAATAGGATGGGAATTGGTTTTAAATAATATACTTGTTGGAACGGTATCACGACATGCTCAGAGACACTTCAGCACTAGAAGTCGTAGGTGGGGTTGATCCTAAGTGTCACATTAGATCCTAAGGATCAATAATGATTTATTTATTTATATTAAAATGTTTATAAATTTATTTATCTAAGAATTTCACATGTAGCGACAGACATTTACTAGTTATGTATCAAGATATATTAGTGGTTTCATACTATGTTTTACTCTCATCATGCTCAGGAGGCCATGACACTTGTGTCCCAGAAAAGAATTGTTACATGAATATATGATCAAATTGGGTAAAGGATCACTATTACATGATAATGATAAAGCAGTTCAGATGGTTTGGTGATTGAGATGATGTGAGAGCCACTGATCAATTGGAGTCTCTTATTCCTTTTATATTCATTTTTTCTATGGGGTCAATCTGGTGGTTGACCCATGTGTTTATGTTTTTATGTATTTAATTTTAATTCAGTCATGTATTATCATGTGTACTCTGATGTTTATATCATGGATGTTGATTGGTTTATTTTCATCAATTGTTGTGCACTCTGATATGGGGTATAGTCTTCCAATGGTACGTCCCTAGAACCTCATTGTTAATCGTTATCCACTTGTGTATGGGAATACATACCTATGGTCCAGTGGTGACTCCTTGATTCTTGAACCACTCAGTGGATATAAACTAGGGGAAGTATGTTATGAGGGAGAAAATACTCCGGAATTATTCATGGACTCTTAGGGTTACACCTTTAGGCAAATGGAACGGGTATACATAAATGGGATCTATGTATGATTTACTGGTAAGGTCAAGGATGATCCAAAAATAACTTAGTTTATGGTCTCATAACATTAACCAAAGGGGGATAACCCTTGAGGTCATATAGCCTAGAGTTTAGGGGTGTAATTTTTAAGGTCTTGTATCAAGGAACATGGGGATAAATGGAAAAAAAAATAGGGGGAAAATGAACTTAGCATGCATTCATAGCCTAGGGATTGTTAAGAACACCTCAGGTATGGGTGTGTAGATTTTAAGGTCATGGTGTTTGGACTAGAATATTTCAATAAAGATTGCGATAAAGTACATAATGATAAGATATTCTCCGTTGAGAACTGATTACTTATGTGAATTTAGTATGTCCTTATCACCCAAGAAAAAACAAGTGAACCTCTCACACAGATATAGCTCATACTCAGAGGATGGGGCATCATCTGAGAATTAGGCTGGGCAGGGGTATGACTTGAGTGTGTCCAAATCCTTATGATCTAGTATGGAATGAAAATCAGATTGGTTCATGACATGATGTCTAGACATCACTATGTATCATGTATAGTGTGAATAAAGGCATACATTTTCCTAGAGGGCAGTGTGGTGGGAGTCTAATGTCTTGCAGGGAATATACTCTCTAGTGGGGACTAAGATATCACATAGTTTTTGTAAATTCAATAGTGATAACACTATATAACATAACATATAATGGAAAATTGGTCAAAAACGAATTTTAAAATACCATAAAATCATCCTTAAATGGAATTATCCCAGATGACGATTATGAAGTTAAGGCATTCAAATGTTAGGACCATTTTGAGGGTTCGATTCAAAATACACGAGACATGTCACTAGAAGGAGACATTGATAGTAAAGTCAAATCCATGTAAATTCGAGTCAAGGATAATCTTATAGGACCAAATATCCTGAATGATAAAAAAACTAGTCACATGCAAAAAAACGGAAAGTACCCTCCCATATGGGGAAGAGATCACACTAGGTATCATACATCGAATTTAGACAAGACTGCGAACTGCCGCGGGGTGTTATCCTGGATTAGGGTCAAATCATGAAATTACCACGGCGTGACCGCGGAGTGACCACGGCGTGTCGGCCCGATTCAGTGACATATGCGGGGCAGCATGTTCCGGCCAGGAGCGATGGGATCGGGAGGAGGCGGGCCAACGTTACTGTCGTCGCCTCCCTCCCGATTAACTATGGGTGGGTAATGTATCTAAAACTCTATATAGTTATCATACATTGAATTCTGAAAAGACTGCGAACCGCCACGGGGTGTTTTCCTAGAGCAGGGCCAAATCACGACATCATCGCGGCGTGACCACGACGTGTTGGCCTAGTTCAGTGACATCTGTGGGACAGCATCTTCCAGCTAGGAGCGAAGGGAGCAGGATGAAGCGGGGAAACATTCCAACAGTATCCTCCCTCCCCATTATCTGTGGGTGAGTAATGTATCTAAAACACTATCTAGGTATCATACATAGAATTCCTACAGGACTGCGAACCACCAAGGGGTGTCATCCTGGAGTAGGGCCAAATCACGGCATGATTGCGGCATGACCATGCCATGACTGCGGCGTGACCTCGGTGTGACCGCAGCGTGGCCGCGGCATGAACGCGGTTTTTTGACCTAGTCCAGCGACATCTGCGGGGAAACATCTTTCAGCCATGAGTTAAGGGAGAGGGATGAAGCGGGGTAACATTCTGGTTGTCGCCGTGTGTTGGCCCGGTCCAGCGGCATCTACAGGGGAGCATCTACCAGCCAGGAGCGAAGGGAGCAGGAGGAAGCGGGGAAACAATCCGGTCGTCACCTCCCTCTGCATTAAATATGGGTTGGAAATGTATTTAAAACTCTATTTAGATATCATACATTGAATTCTGATAGGACTGCAAAATTCCACAGGGTTTCATCCTAGAGTAGGGCCAAATCACGTTATTAATGTGGCTTGACCGCAGCATGACATCAGCGTGACCGCAGCGTGATCACGGCGTGACCGCAGCGTGACCGAAGCATGACCGCGGCGTGACCGCGTCGTGGCCACGGCTTGGCCGAGGCGGGACCACGGCATGACCGCGGCATGTTGGCCTAGTCCAGCAACATCCGTGGGGTATCATCTTCCATCCATGATTCCAAATAAATCCTATGCAGTTGTCTTTCACATTATAGAAACCGATCTTATGTTATAAAAAATAGACTCTTGATTCGAGATTGTGGTATGATAAAGATATATATTATATTCATTGTTTTTAAAGGTGTTTTTATTATAAACACTTGAATTTTTTTATCAAATTAAATAATTATATTAAAGAAAACTTATTCAAGATATGGAATTCAAT
Source organism: Viscum album (assembly GCA_963277665.1). Taxonomy (NCBI): domain Eukaryota; kingdom Viridiplantae; phylum Streptophyta; class Magnoliopsida; order Santalales; family Viscaceae; genus Viscum; species Viscum album. The sequence continues at coordinate 1,723,156,544 of OY728163.1, forward strand.
ATAATTAAGAAGAATTAAGAGAGAAGCTAAATTCAATTTAAATCCTTTTTAAATTAAAGTGGCTATGAGAGGGACTATACCTCAAGGTGTCATCAAGCCGTCCACATCGGCTCTTAGAGCATTCTAACTAAAATCTTCTACTCTTCCACTGGGAATACCCACCTTCACACACATTTAAGGAAACCTATCCCCTATGCACACAACCGCATGGCCATGAGCATGTGCAAGGGGATCCTTGCACATATGCTTATATGAATATATCAATATCCACTCACCTTTGTATGCATTTATGTATATATAAATGGGCTTACCTAGCCCTATATGTGCATAATCACTACCATGGGTGACTATACATGTAACGGGGGAACCCACATTCGTATACTTACTTACCTATGCACAGGAAGGCAAGTCGCCCCTGACTTGGCGACTCGAAACCAATGAGAAGGGATAAACTCACTACACAAAGGATGTTAAGAACCATAAAACACATGAAGAACTCTACATAATCAGTGAAAAACCAACCAATAGCATTAAAACATGACCTAGATTGGAAGCGGAGAACCAAATCCACCCTATACAACATGAAATGATCCAATGTCCTACCAAAAACATAATATGGAGTCAAAAACACTAAAGACCCAAATACATGTGGTGCGAGACAGGTAGTAACCCTAGAATCATACCTTGGATCAAAGCTGGTGGACTGAATCAATCTAAACTCCTTCTGGGCCCCTTCACAGAATATAACTACCCTATGTCCATGGAAACAAGTCCAAGATCTAAGTGACCAATGTGATAAAGAAAATAAAATAAAAACTAAACTAAAACACACCTATATCCTATTACTATACCTGTCACCACCCAAAATATACGTACCATAGTGCCCCATGGGTCAAATAATGTTTCTTTAAGCAAAGGGGAATCACATCAATGCTTAAAAATATTACTATGATATAGTAAATTCCTATTAATTAAAAATTACTCTTCTTATTTAAGGTATATAATCAATTTGGCTCAAGTTTCAACTTAATTAGGTTTTGTTCGATACAAGGGATGAGGTTTTATTAATCTTGGTTTTTATGTTTACACTTGAGATATTTATCTAAAAATGATGCATGTATTTGGCATTATTATTTATGGTTTTAGTTCGTATCTTGTTTCCATGGGGCCTGTCCACCTAAATAATTCTTGAAATGTATTTTTCAGTTGACATTAATGTGATTTAATGTGATTGATGTCACCGACGATGAGGATTTATATAAATAAAATATTCCAAAGAGGATTGGTCCTTGTAGTGATAGGTGTGGCAATTGTACATCTAGCGTATGATGAGGAGATAATAATTAGTATGGATTCAAATATTCATAGGTTCTTAGAATGGGATGGTACCTTTGAGTATATAAAATGTATTATGAAAGGTGTTACTCCATTTAATGATTCAAGAGTTCAACTAAAGAGATGAAGGACGAGATACTAGTGTGGGTATGGGGTATGGTCGGACAGATTGGCATTATAATTCCAAGAGGTGTGGTGTGATTTTGCTTATGACAGAACTTGGTTAGTAGGGATAGGTTATAATACAAGATTTCTATGAGGTTCTTGACCAGATTATTGTGAATATAATGTAGATGGGTTCGACAAGGTGTGCTTTTGTGACTAGGACAATCATAAGTTGAATAGTCCTCTTTGTCTAGTAGGATGACGAGATGTGAATCGAGGCATGGAATAATCCTCATGAGATGAGTATAGACTATGTGACTAAGAGGATATACTATGATAGGTTTGATAGGATTGGTTGAGTGGCCAACCCATGTGAGTATGATACGGTGTATGGAGACACTTGGGGTTATTTATGCAAACTCATGGAGACACTTGGGGTTATTTCATGACTCCAACATACTCCAGAAATGTTCCCACAAAATATTTTAGAAATACAATTCCATCTCATTGAATACCTCAAGGCTCCTATATAATCAAATGTTTCCTCACACTCACACCTCATGTTATTACTATATACAAGAGATCTACATCGACTAGTCAAGATAGAATCACTACCCTTCATCTATAGAAAGAAGTAAAATACCTAAGTGGCTAATGTGATAAAGAAAATAAAATAAAAAATAAACAAAAACATACATGTATCCTTTGACTATACATGTAACCACCCAATATATAAGAACCACACCACCCCATGGGTTAAATCATGTTCCTACAAGCAAGGGATAAATAGTTCCATTTAATAATCTCTTCATTTTTCATTATGTTATTTTTATAGCACATTTTTGAAAATACCATACTAGTATACTTAGAAATTGAATATTCACCTATGCTACATTAGTTTAGTTAAATATTGTGAACATAACACTCTTCACTATGGAAAGAACCTCATAGGGACCACAATCAATGTTTATTAGTCGATCCTACTCCTGAACCTGGTTGGGTACCAATACATGAACTAGATGGTCTACTTGGTCATGAGGGTGTAAAATATTTCATTATACTGTACTAAGAATAAAGGTATTGGTATCTTTTCTACCAGAAATTGGAATTTCTCAAGGCTTGAGTTCCAATCGAATTCTGTTCCTAAGTTAATGGCCCCTTAACTAACCATAGATGTCAAGGGGTGTCTCCCATGGGTGTCTTGTGGTGTGTATTGTCTATCTATGATTTTTGTGGTGACTCTTTATTGTGGGAAATGCATATTTCAATTATTTTAATAAATACATTGGTCAATTTAAAAATACGCCCATATTAAATAGAGATATACCCACTGTTGATATAGAATACTATCCAAATAACCAACTCGGAAAACTAAGACCAACATTTTACTTTATCAATTCCAATTACATAATATATTCAGGACCAACTTATGTTTTATGAACCAATCAATTAAATGGAAAAAAACTCCTCACCATAACCAATAAAATCTAATATAGCATCACTCACCTCCAATTAACCCACATCATTGCACGTCTTAATGATGATACAACCTCATCACATATATATAATGATTAACAAAAATAATCCAATACAATATAAGGTCTAATAGGAGTTTATAGAGGAATATATGAGGTTTTTAAAAAATCATGAACTTTTTATTGAATGCACTATTCGAATGAATGGAATACAACCTTTGAATCAAACCCTACATTTATGGAAGACTATATTTTGAAAAAAATCACAATTTACCCTATAATTTACCACACCATGAGTTGGTTACTAACAAAAACTCTAGAAAATGACTGATTTATATGAATTCGTATCCTAATTATGAAACTAACAATTCATTCTTTGTTTCCTCAATTTTTAAAAAATAAGAATAATTATTACATGGAAATACCGATCAAGAACCCTGGCGGGAGGAGAGGGAGCCGAGTGGGAGGGGGCGTCCTGTGGGGTGTTCGGTCAAATGGGGCCTCGCGCGCAACTAGAGAGGGGGTTGGGGTCCATCATAGAAGGAGTTTGAGCCAAGAGGGGAGGGGGATGTCACCAGGAGTGGGAGATGAGAGGGTAAGGGGGAACGTCACCGGGAGCTAAGAGGGGAGGGGGATTTCGTCGTCGGAGAGGGAGCCAAGAAGGGAAGGGGAATGCTGTCGGAGTAGAGGGAGGTGTCCGAGAGGTGGAGGCGGAGGCCGAGAAGAGATTGAGATCAGGGGGGAGGGGGTCAGGAGGTGGAGGTCAGGGACGGTTCATCCGGGATGAGGATCCCTAAATTTTGTTTACGTTTTCCATACAATTAATAAAAAACGTAAGTAATATTAATAAGTAAAATTTATCTTTCACAATGGTTTAAAAAACAGTTGGGAAAACCCAACATATAACACATTATATAAACGGTTTACTATAACTGTTAGTAAAGGGTCATTATCCAAATAGTTTTTTTAATCCATTTTGAAATAAGTGTTGGAGGTCTTTCAATCCTATGTAAATGTCACACTAATGTTGAGTGTGTGTGTGAATGAGGATCATTGTATGTCATTTTATGTTGAGTGTAAGAGTGAATTGATTTTTTGAATGATTGATCAAAAATAGAGTACGTGACATTAGTTATATAATTTGTGGCACCCAACACTTAGTGAATTACGATTAATGTTTTGAACTCAATAAAATTCATCTTTCAGTGAAAAGGTAATATAAAAGTTAATTTTATATATAACCATTCTGATTAAGGGTAATTTCATTTAACATTTTGAAAAAACATTCTAATTAAGGGTAAGTACATTTATCTTGATAAGGGTAAAAAAATTGATCCTTATACAGATTGTTCTGTGTAAGGATAATACCGGCTTATCCATACATAGACTGCATTATAAAAGGTTATATGGAGATTTCACTTATGTAGACCATTCAATGTTTGGGTAAAACCGATAACCATTAGGTAGATCTAAAATATATAAAGGTAAGTTGAACATTCTATATAACTAAAAATAATGTTCTCTTTTTGTTTTCTTCTTCATCTAATGAAATTATTAATAAATAAAATTCATGGTATGGATATGATACCACTATTGGGGTTTAAATAATTCTAATAACAATTATTATATCCTTCATAAGGGTATAAAATACTATATGAATTAGCTACCATGCTAGAAATATGAAAAATGCATATGAAACTAAAATTAATAAATCACAAAAAACGTGTACCATTTATTAACGAATCCACTATATCATCTTAAACACCAGCATATGGGTTTGAGATAGATAATTGAAATTTCATAAAAAAGACATTCCACATTTTGGGTGATAGGGAGTTCAGTCAAGGAATAATGCATACATATATACAAAACATTAACACATGAGACGAAATGCATCCAGTCTGTGGGAGGATGTCCAATCAACCAATAAGATACTTCAATGAACCCTAAAAAGTAATGTAACCACAAAAATATGGTCAACCCCTTGAACCATGGTTTGACGAAACCACAATAGGGAAGGTGAAACCTACGTGGAATTAAGGAAAAATTAATTAGAGACCCATCCTGGGTGATCCAACCATAATCCATGAAGATCACACCATAAACTGGTCTTTGAGCGTTAATAGGGAGGACACAAGCCGAAGCTGGAATGGCGGAATCAGAAGGAACTGGAGCATCAAGGCACAATTTCGACTTTGAGTGGGATGAGTGCAAAAGCACAATATGGAACGATGGAATCAGAAGGAACTGGATCATCGAGGTAGGGTTTCAGCTTTGAGTGGGATGATTTCCATGGATGAGAGAGGAATCGGGGGAGAAGAGGGTTGGCGGGGGAGAAGAGATTTGGCACCAGGGATTAGCGTGATGGATAATCAGGGATGATTGGTGGGGGAGGCTATTTTTGGGGAAGAGTAATTTTAGGGGAGAGGGGGGTTTGCGGGGGGGGGAGTGGATGAACCCAATAGAATTTGATTTGAGGGAGCACATACCTATAGTTTTATTAAAACTGTAGGTATAGAAAATATATCCCAATGGTTTATGAAAACCTTTGGAATGGATGTGTTTGTATAGACTCGTTTTTAGTAGTTCATGCTAGAATTGTAGATGAAATGTGTGAATTTATAGTGGGTATGCCATAGGAATGATAAAGTCCCTAATCTAAAGATAAGGTTGATGAACACTTTAGTACTAATACTCACATGCATGGGATCAGATACAGCGTATAATGCAATGGTTCGTGAATTGATTTGGAAGTAGAACATATGCAGTGGGATAAGGTATTATTTTTATTTTTATTTCAACTATAGACTCTCAAATAGAACTACAACATTATTATTTTTAGTTATTAGTTTTATTCCATGTTCAACAGTATTTGTGACACTATCTATTCATTGAAATATTTTTTGTTTACACATATCACTAGATCTTTTTCTATATCATTACACAGAGGGACCAGAACATAAGAATGGGGCCTTATTTTGAGTATCTAAAGACATTAAACATTGATAATGGTCATGGTCCTAGTATAATTTACATTATTGTGTACACTCTCTGCCTTAAGATATAGGACACAAATGTGGTTATTGTTTTTAAGATGAATCATGGAGGTTGATGTTGTTATTGGATAAGTGGATGATTGATGCATTATAGTAACTTGGTTCCATAGATTTCAATCATTTTATAGTCAAATATTCTCTTATGAACTGGGAAATTTATTGATATGATCCAAAATCATAGTGTGTTGTGGTATGGAAATGACTAGATATAAGTGATTTGATATCTGGATGTCATTTAATTGATAAATAAATGATCATTTTACATGGAAGAGTAGTAGTCCATACATCCATCAATGATGGCATAATAAGGGATTATAATTCCTCTATATGGGAGATTCATCATGGAAAATGATGATATTCAACGACTCCTAGTGACAATTCTCATTATCATGGATAATGATATACATTTATGGTTCATCTCTTGATGTTTTATATTCTAGAGGTTGAAGGATGAGAATCTATGCCAAGGAGGGAAAAATCATCCACTCCTATACCCATGTGTAAATGGTATAAAATCACAATGTAATTTTTAATGGGGTTATGAAGGACCCCAAAGATATGTGACATATTCATTGTTATTGATTTCTATTTTAAAATTGTTTCTTGATATTTTTTGATCTAAGAGATTAAATATGTGATGATCTTGGTAAGACCTATTTATCTGTGATTTTAAATTTTCAAGGAGTTTTTTATGAATAGATCTGTAATGAAATGAACATCTCATATCAATATTTTGGAGGGGATTTCAGAATCACCTACAGATTCAGTTGAGATTGAGCATTGCACACCATCCTCATGTAGAAATACATTCCTAGAAAACTGTACACATATTGGATGGTATCCTATGATAATTAATCCTAGAAATATGTGGTTTATGGGATGATCATATTGATGTATTTGATTTTTCATAAAAAAAATAGATACCATGATTCAATTCACACGAACCCCTAGCAGGAACATTATGGGTGGTCATTCTATTCACCAATCTATTAAAATTTGGTGGGTAATGTAGTAGTCATTGGGTCCTAGTATAGTTTAGGTTACCTCTGATATTGTGAAAATTATTACAAAGAGGTTAATTACTAGATAATGTTGAAAAAGATATTATTTTGATCATGGAAGGATATACATGATGTTTTTTTGTGCTTTCATGATTCCTTGAGAGTGACTCCAACATTATGGAACCATTATATAAGGAAGCAGGACAACCCTTTCCCTTGTTTTTTTCCATTACGGTTTCTGAGTAGGCTAGTCTAGTGGTGTACTATTAGGATATTCCATCTGATTATCAAGGTATGAAAGATGTGTACTATGTTTTATATATTTAGAAATATAGTCTTGAAACTATGCATGTCATCCATTTTGAGGATGTTGAGCTAGAGAATGATTCAGCTGACAAAGATAATCAAGTGTGGATTATATAATAGAGTGATAAATTCATCTAGGGTAAGATAGTAAATATTTTATGGATCTAGTGGAAACATTGGTGGATCCATGTGGATGATTGGGAATAAAAGGCTCGAATTCAAGCAAGGTTTTGGGATCTGTATGAGTACGAATGGTATGGATTCTATATGATGATAATAATTATTTATATGGGAGAATTGTAAAACAATGAATATTCTATTATTAAAAGGAATGCATGATAAATCAATGTAAACATCTAAGTTTTGTTGGACCATCATTGGTAAAAGACACGGTATTCATATATTTTGATGATGAAATGGTGTTTCAGAAATATTTCTTACAAATCCAGGGGAACCACACCATTGTTAAGGTGACTATGCCACATCCCTCATTCCATGCCACCAAGGAAGGGATTTATCCATTATGGTGTTATGCTATGGGGAGTTGAACCATTGAAATCACAATTGAAGGGATGTTGGTGGGAGATATTCTATACAGGCATAGTACATGATATATTTTCCTTTACAAACTATTTACAAATATATCCAATACAGGTATTGGACATTAAATGTTAATTCAACAAGTTTGATGTTGAAAATTTAATTTGGGTAATGAATTTTTAAATTTAATTGGTTATCATCATGAGGCATTAATGTGAATTTTTTACAAAAGAATAAGATCTCTAGAGAACCCCCTATAAATTCCATATATCACTCTACATTACATATCATTCCAAAATTATATATTGCTACACCACGGAATTCACATTGGAACCCATTTTCTTTTTCTATAGTAGTGTATGAACCATTTTTAATTTTTATAGCAGTTATCACTTTTTTACCATGTAGGTTGAAATTTATTAATTATCATGTTACAACCATTAGTTTTACACCATAGTGCGTTCATCTAATTTATCTATAAAATATAGAGGAATGAACCAATCCAATGGTGATTTTCCACTACAGCACTCCCTAATCTATGTTAATACATATTATGTTGTAGCCTCATTTCCTTACACACCTCCACAATACAACCAATTTCTTAAACTATGGGTACCCATGAAACTCTATAATCGATATTAATTTCATCAATAACTATTCTTGGAGAAATAATTTGATAATAATTGAACTCCATAAATTTTTTTTGATCAATTTGATTTATTCTTCTTTTCCTTTATTTAGAGTGCAGAACAAGTAATTTTCAACCATTTCTAGGAACCCTTGGAATTAAATTATTTTCAAATTTGTGTACGAAAATGTTTTAGGTAACAAAATCCTTGAAAAACCATGACCATGATATTGAAACCATTTTTTGGATGCTCATTTACTCATAGGATTTTGTTTACACATGTTTCTATATTTTGATTTATCTATTTTAATATTTTATATCATGATGGATTGTTGTCACATGTGGGTGTGTGTAGCTCATGAGAACCATTGTGATATTTGGTCCAATGACTGATACTAGAGTAAACAGTTTCCATGTTTTATTCACATCACTTTTTTGAATTTTTCTTGTTCAATAAACATCATGATATGTTATGCCTTCTTTTTGTTATTCTCTAGGTATTTTTTCCATTTCATTATCGTTGTTATTGGAACATGAGAAAGGTAGAATATTTTTAAATGTATATCCCTTAGATGGGGAGTGCACAAAAATTGCACAGATGAAGAAGAATAATCTAAGCACATGTCAGATATATGGAAATTCCATGGTGATCGTGTTGAGGATGCACTCATTGCAGCATGGCTTCTGTTGAGTGCAATTAAATTTATATAACCTAATTCACAACAAATGAATCCAAGGTAGAATGGACAACATTATGTCTAGTTGACACTATATATCATGTTCACAAGACTCGTTGAGGATGTCATACATGGGCTAGTTACGTTATTACTAAGAACTTATTTCACCATTCTAGTAAGGAACTAATGTAAGTGAAACATAGGGTTTTTGAATATTGGTTCGCACAGGACAAGTAATGTTTTTATTTTGAGATATTACACATGTTCTAAATTTCCTAATATTCTATCACACAAATATTATACATGAGAACACTAGTTTAAGGACACATTGGTGACATCCTTTTGAATCTTGTACTCGCACAACCTCATTAATTTTAGTACACTTTTAGATATCATGAGGAGTCTAGTGAAGTGGAAATGACCTAAAGTGGATGTTTGAAAAAAGAACCATGGGGTATGTGGTCGACTGCGATGGATTTTAGTGGACACCTAATATTTATTTATTCAGTTATTTACTAAAAAAAGTAATACATTATATAGGATTACAATATACAGATCCTATTATTTTCTTATAAAATGTATGTTGGTGTGTATAGTATTCATGGTTACTCTGTATAATTAATATGTTGATATTATTTGATCCTATGACATGATAATTGGTGTAATTTATGATCTATTATGGATATAAAGACTCAGTAAAATCTGGAAACCTCTTGTATATGGGGACACATGAATGATTTAATGTGGAACACTGGCTTGGACCATGCGGTTTGGGTTTGTGGAGTTACATTTATTAATTATCAGATTGGATACACGTACCTGTATCTGTAAACCCTATGATCTTTCATGAGTGAAAAAGAAAATGATATATTTAATGATGTGCAATAGGTTTCTATATTTTTTCTTTACAGTTTAACATCTCACAAGCCCCCCACCATGATAAAATTATTCATATTAAATGATACTATTTTTAGAGTAATCACCTACCCAATATGTATATGAGGATTATTTTTACAAACCATACTAGAGTGGAATCTTCCATGACTACTTATTAAACTACTCCTATAGGATAGGGGCCGGTGACTATCAACAAGAAGGCATATCCAATAAATGGGAGAAAATTTCTGATGTACCTATACACAGACACATGTCTCCAAGCCATAAAATCATAAATGTAAAAACACTAGGTAAACTAATTATTACATACAATATATCCCAACCAATAGAGTATGACTAGATTTTAATGTGTAGTTATGTAAACTAGGCTAGAATACAATACCACAAAATGAAATGTCTATAAAATAATAAGTTCAACCTTTAAGCAAAGGTATTGTAATGTATTCATGAAGCCGTATGAACACCTTGGGCTTCCTAAACACAGAAATCATTCTTTGATCCCAGTCTACAATAGACTCTATCAAATTTTTGGTCATCTATAGAAGACATGACCCATATTTGAAATCCTTTACAAGGGTGAGTTAAAAACACCCAGTATGTCATCCTCAAATGGAATACCATAAAAGGATATATGAGACCAGATATTTCACATTAGAAATACCACATATGAAATACAACAATTCAATAGTACAATATTATCCTTAATGATATTTTCCCACAACCCATATAACTATAATATCCAGATATACTCTCTCCAATGAGACACATAGTATCCAGGAGACATGCATTATCCATGATACAATGACTCATGGTAAGACACATAGTCATTGATTGTCACACTGTCTCAATGAGACACACCGTCTTTATAAAATAAATAGTATTTTGGAGTCACACATTTTCTATGAAACACACAGATTCTATAAGACACACTATCTTAGGAAGTCACACAGTCTTCGTGAGACACCTAGTCTCTATGAAACAACTATCCAAATGATTCCACTCAAAGAACGATCATTCTAGGAGAACCTAATTCTCAAAAAATTTGGTCATATTCTCACTTCCACAGAAACCCCACATAGGATTTCTCAAAAGGACTATCTCACCTCAAGGGTCCCAACACCGTAGATGGTACATCAAATGGAAACACCATATTAAAATTTTCCTCATTTTAAATTTCATAAGGGGGAGGTCACTGGGCCTATGGACCAACTATGGAGGTTGAAAACTACTCTCATCCACCCAGTCCGGTTTTACTTATATTCAACCACACCATCAATTCTCGGGTTTGCAAGACTATCAACCATCGGCTAGCTACCGAAACTGTGTGGTAGCTCGATCGACTGTGGACTGGTCTGGCCACCTTAGGGCGAACACAAGTCCATTTCAATTGGCCTTATCCATACTTTATTGGGGATGATAGATTTTTCTTGGGACATACCTGATCAACATTCTTTGTCACACCACCTCTATCCTGGGCCACTCATGTGTTGGCTAGCTGGACCAGTCAACACGGTCACCGCCTGCATCCCATGAGGCGGTCGCCACCACTGCATCTCACAACACTATAATGTTCCACTAATTCCATAAACATCCTTTTCCCACCATCACCTCTCATAGACTCCTTTTGTGTACCATGTGTCCTATTGTCACCATCAACAACTGTCAATATGATATACACCTTTGGTCATCGTGCTTCCTCCCGCTACCTCACACCTCTTTGACGGACCAATGCATGTGGTCCCATTAGTGGTCTAATGATCCACCCCTGATGTTCTTATCTCTGATACAAAGGGATATCCATGATTCATGGGTTTTGATCTATAGGGATATGTACTCTTTTTCAGTTTTCCTCAAATCTCGGGGTTTGATTGCATTTAGAGCCTCCAGTAAAGTAGAACCACAACCATGATGGTTTAAGATAGAGGAATGCCAAGAAAAGGGGATAGAGAAGCATGAAGAGGGCCATAGGGAATACACCTCGACCTATTTAACATTCCACCCTCAATCAATTCTTGATAGAATTAATACTGAGTGAGAATTTACAATAACATCCCATTAATAAACCCATCAATTTTAAACCTTCAAAAAATAATTGATCCATGGATGAACATATTATTTTGTTTACCCATGTTCCTCATGAAAATAATCAATGGGGAAATCACAATGAAACAACAACCTTACATGTCTTTATGATTTATTTTTGATGAAGAAACGTTTTGTTTATTTCTTTGATGAGATCATCCAACACTGTCGGCACGACAATCCCTGATCCAAACATCAGTTCATCGCATTTTCTAAAAAATCATTCCAATGGACATATTAATTTCCAAGGGATGAGAGTCCAAACATGAGAAAAATATATTATTATAAATTTAATGTAGAAATAGTCATTACATTAATAAAATAATTTATCATTAAATAATATAATTACAATTAATTCATTTTATGTTTTTCTACTGAAGGCCCTCCCCAACTAAATTTTTGTCACAAGTTTGGAAAACAACACCTTAAAAAAACACAATGATATATGATTTCCAATATGAATAACCATTCATCAGTTATTATTATTCTATTATATAATATTATTATTTAATTATTTTATATACAGTTACGACGTTGGTGTCATTCTCTATAGATTACTCTCACCAAACAAAGTTTGGTAACACCTAGGGTAATCTACCAATTTATTTTCAACGGTGCCCTTATATTTTTTATTTGAGAAACAATTTAAATGATATTCTACTTTTTAAGGAATGATGTAGTGATTCTATTAAAACAACGAAAATCAATGAATTGTTTTGGGAACATTAGATATCAGAATTGCATGTCGTCTAAGCATCTGTTCGAGGAATTTTCCAGTGTATTATCTATAAATAATTGAGTAATATATGTCATTAATTTCTACCCACCATGGGGATTTACATCCCGGAAATCCAAAACCAGGGTTACTAAAATAGATCTGGGTGCTGAGCGCAAATATGACCCACCTGGTCCCATGTTCTCTATTAGTGATTATCGTGCTACCACTGGACAAAACAAATTTAATTGACTTCTCACAAAGGATCATATCCTTACAATCCTCAATCTCCACGTAGTTCTCTACAAAATTTTATCCTTCCCCAATGATATTTGCTCCCAATTCAATGATGTGTAATGGGTCAAGCACATAACTCCTTAGGTGAGACACATGGAAGACATCATATACCCTCACTACCATTGGTGGTAGTGACAAGAGGTATTCCACCTCGCCAACTATATTTATAATCAAGAAAGGTCCAATGTACCTTGGTGATATTTTACCCTCATCAAAATATTTGTAATCCTCAATTAAGAGAGACATGAAGGAAAATGTGGTCTCCTTCCTTGAACTCCAAAGGAATTCATACCTATTATCCAATAAATTTTGTCAGATCTAGGAAGTCTTCATCCACTCCTTGATGATCTACACATTCTCTATGGTAGCTAACACCAACTCTAATCCTAGGAGTGCTGACTCTCTTGGATTAGTGTCATGACCCATCCTCGGGAACTGTGCCTTGACAAACCCAATCCCGCCTTCCATAGGCCAGGGGCTGGCGACTAGCACCAAAGGCGTAATTCCCGATAAAAAGGGAAGGAATTTCCTTTATATAAGTAAAAAAACAACAGAGAATGCAATATGAAGTATACACTATGTAAACTGAGTAAAAAAGTAAGTGCTAAAAATTAAATGGGCCAGAATACAAACCCAACTGAAAGTACAGTATAACTGGAAAACAAGTAAAGTAGCAGTAAAGTAAATCAGCAACCATTGCACCGTCCTCCGGCTATCCCACCTGAATGGTGGGTACATATGGTCTCGTCAACTCCTCGGGTCAGGCCATCCGCTCTGTCTACGTCCTGCCAAGTGGTCCACCTCCAGGTACCATACTGCTCCACAAGACTCCACCTCGATCAGTGTTGTCTGTCCTCAGCATCCAACACAATGTAGTGTGGGCATAGCCCATGCAGGGCTGAGTATACCATACTGAGTAGGGACCCCGAGACTCCCGAAGGTCTCCCATAATACTCAAAGGAATAAAACAAAAAGGAATAATACAAACACGAAGTATCAACCAACACTACATAGGTATATGCCCATACATATACCTAAGTCATCAATTTCATTTCGACTCTAACACCCGAGCCCATGTACAACCCATTCCACATAGGAAAGCACAACCCAGTCCACATAGGAAGGCAAGTCAATCATATCTGTAATTCCCTGACTCTAGTTACCCAGAGTTAGTGAATAATTACATAACATTGGCATCATCACATGAATGATCAATTCTTGAAAGACCGATTAGTTTAGTAGTCTTGGAATAACTAGATACATTCATAAAGTTTACATTACATCATAAAATGAAAAAACTACAACAATATAGTCTCCATAGAACACACTCATATCCCCTTATACTATCCCTGCAGGTCATTCATAAAATACTTCTTCACATCCTGGGAAAAATAAAACATAGAAAGGGGTGAGCTCAAATTCCCAGTAAGGATAACAATATTGCGGAAACTTTCATAAATAAGAATAAACATTAAAGGAAATGTATCACTAAAACAAAATCCATTTTAAACTTGAACATCTGCATGATATGGTAGAAATAAAATGTAATAATTCCATATACTTGTTCACATGTATATTCTACTAGTCGAATAATCACATGAAGTATTGATAACTACTTTCATAATGATGGAATGCATAATGCCAGACTATCATAACCACATAGCCAAGGCCTCATGCCAAGACTACAAAAGATATTTTGTCAAGTCCTTGTGCCAAGACACTAGTTTGTCTCATGAGACCTACCGATGCATCGAGGAGCTATAGCGGGCTCCACCCGTCACTTTTTAAGTCCAATGCATTCCTCATATGAAGAGGTTTAAACATAAAATAAACATTCGTATTAAAACTAGCATACGAAATGTCAAAACCTTCTCCATAAACCATAAATGGTATAAAAATAATACATCCACAGTCAAACATATCACATAAACATCAATACAATATTGAAGTTTTGTATCATAATAAATTAACTCCAAATAAACTTAAAATCCATCAAAGGATGTTGACATAGATGAAATCAGAACTCTTTTTAGAGAAATGTATATTTCAGTTTTGAAATCATTTAAGAGTCGTATATTTATAAAATATAACATTTTATTTGAAAATATTCTTATAAGCTTGTAAAGGAATATTCGACGATTTTATAACGACGGAAAATAGCCGCACCCATCGTATAAGTATAAAAAAACATTCTTACCTTAATTCTATTGAAAAGGTTAAAAAGGACCATGTTTGGAAAATGACAGAAATATTCCTTAATAAAAATTTTATAAAAAGTAAGCAAGGGTATAAATGACATTATCCCATATTCTTTAACATAGTAAGAATGATTTCTAATACATTTTTAAGAATCATGGATGTGGATGACAAAGAGGTCCCAATAGATAATTACGTATAAACAAACTCAAGTAATGAAGAGATTGTGAAATAAACCCTTACCTTTCATTTTTCTGTGGTTTTGGGTAGGTTAACCTCCTGTATAATGGTGAAATAATTTTTATTAAATTATACCAGAATCATATACATTAATATGATATTATATATGATCTTTTAACATTGATTTGTTAATAATATATTATTATTATCATTGTTTTGGGTGTTAAATTACTCATATAAGTTTTGTTACATAAGCTGTGTTTATTATGTATAGGTTATATATTATTCATATCTAGAATGATATCATGTTCTTAAACATTATTTTTAGACATCAAATGATATTTATACTAGAATGGATACGATGGAGAATGAATCTCATCGAGTTTGTGGAGACGGTAGTCCGTACGTACGCACGAGCAACAATATCATTCTTTTGATATTAAAATAATATATAATTGGATGGTATATCATATATACAGAATAATTATCATGTTATATTTATTATTAACATTAATTACCAATAATTATAAAAAACATCCAAATAATAATTTATTGAATAACAATTACACCACGACGTGGAGACGGTAAGTTATACGTACGCACGTATGGTGACATGTCATTCAAAGGATGGATAGAATACTGAATATGGTTATACCATATTTATAATAACATCACAGTATATATAAGATACTGAAGTTATTATTTTTGAATAGGAATAACAATGAAAGAAGAAGTTGAAGAAGAAAGGAACTTGAAAGAGGGTGGTGAACACAATACATCTTCTTCGGGTTCTTCCTATTGATATGATCAAAAGGGCTCTTTAGGTTGTCATTATGATCAAAATAAGGCTGCTAGGTTGAAGTGAGGGAAGTTTAGAAAGTATTTGGGCAGGGGATGGCCGAGCCAAAATGCATTTAATGTGTGAATTAGTGATAAGGGGGAGTGCCCTTTTATAAGAGGGGTGAGGTGAAACTTTGGAAAAGCTAGAAATATTATTTTATAATAAATTAATATTCTGTTTAAAATGGCACCAAAGTGGATTATTTAGAGGTTAAGGTGGGGATGTGTCTAAAACCACTCAACCAATAGAATTTATATAGGTTTGTGTCATTATATTAACCTTATCATTTAGTTTTAACTATTAGTTAATTAGTTTGACACTTACCATGTACCTTTGTATTTTTATATTATATAGTTAATAATCATACTATATACTTCCAAGAAACCCTCATGTGGTCCATTAATGATACACCTATCATGATATAAGTCTCTTGGCCGAAAATTATATTTTTAGGAAATGAATATAAATTAATAATATAATATTTTTTTTAAAAACACTTTTATGTCAATTTTGCCACTATTGGGTATTTTGTTTTTTTATAATTTCATAACAGCACTATTACATCGAAAAAAATTTATATAATAAATCCTAATATGTCATATTAACCTATAAAATTAGTTAAATTCATAAAAATTCTCAATTAACATTTATTTGGTAATTTATAATATCAATTATTTTAATATTTCATTAATTAGGTAATTACCGTATCATCATTGTGTCAATTATGAATTAAATTATTTAATGTCTAAAAATTATAAATAAATTAAAATTATGTATGAACTCTTTTTATCTTTCTAATTAATATTTTAAATCGAATTTATCTTATGTATAACCCTTTATTAAAAATGTTTTAGTAAATAAACATTGATTTTAACTCTTTTAACTCTTCTTTGAATTAAATAATAATAAATGTCCAAATATAATCCAAGTGGACCTAAATGATAATATTTTTCTTCTAAGGTTTTCTTTGGTAGTGATACACTTGTCCAATAGAATTAGGACACATGTTAGTGTATTATTAATATCATTTATACCCTTAATTACCCTATTTACTTTTAACCGTGGTAAATAAAATAAAACATTACTGTTGAAAAAAATTATTTTCATCTCATTGAACCACATTTACTCCTTGATATTAACTGTTTCTCTCGGATTGTATAAATTCCACTCACAGAAGCGGTAAAATTATGTTTTATGTGAATTTCCATATTCTCCTAGGAGGTGGGTAAAAGACGGTGAAAAGTTCAATAAAATTTTTATATATCTAAAATTATTCTAAACTTACTCCAATGAATTACATTGAACTTATATAGGTATTTTGTATCTATTTTGACATTAATTAAATTTAAATAAAATAAATAATTATTTAAATAAAAATTTGGTTTTAAACTATAACTTAGTGTTTTTTCACTATTTATCAAAAATTGAAAGTTTTCAGAAAAATACCAAAATTTCACCCTCTGCTAATTATGATATACCTAATCCAAAAATGAAGTCAATTTTGAATTATAAAATTTATAAAATTAAAAAAATTGGGTATTACTATTCATAACGGCTAGTTTGATTAGTTGTGGTGTGTGTGTTAGAACTCGATGTTGTGTACAACACGCGCTACTGTATTATTCAAAGGAAAGCGCACCTTGGAAGATTGGGGTGTTACATTCTCCCCTACTTCAAATAATTTCATCCTCGAAATTTCTATAATACTACTACATGAAAAGACTCGGGTGGTTCTTCATTATAAGTTTTTCGGGTTCCCATGTTTCCTCTTGCATCTTATGGTTTCTCCACAAAACTTTTACCAGACGAGTCATCTGGTTTCTCAGTACTTGTTCTCTTGTATCAATAATACTGATGGTCTTTTCTCAATAATATGGATCGGGTTCTAGTTCTAATTCCTCATAGGTGAGTACATGCATTAGGTCAGGCATTTATTTCCTCAATAGTGATACGTGGAACACATCGTGATCTTTGGAGAGACTTGGCGGCATTTCCAAACGGTAAGATACAGACCCAATTCGTTCTAGAATTTAGAAAGGTCCGATGTACCTAGGACTCAATTTACCCTTCTTACAAAAACATATAACTCCATTCCATAGAGATACATTCAAGAAAACATGATCTCATACATGAAATTCAAAAGACATACTTCGGTTATTGGTATAGCTCTTCTGCCTACTTTGAGGGGATTTGATGTGGTTTTGGATTACCTTTACCTTTTCCATTTTTTCCTCCACCAGTTATGGGCCTACAAGTTTTCTTTCACTAATGTCATCCCAACAGGTTGGTTTGCGACATCTCCTTCTATATAACGCTTCATATGGTGTCATCTGAATACTCGAATGGAAGCTATTCTTATAGAAAAATTCTAGCAGAGGTAAATATTGATCCCACATACCCTGAATATCAGGAGAGAAGGATCACAACATGTCTTCTAAGTATTGAATAGACTTTTCTCATTGTCCATCTGTTTGAGGGTGCTAGGCAGTGCTCAATTGAAGTTCAGTGTCCAGGAATTTCTGAAGACTCTTCTAGAATCATGAAGTAAATCAGGGATCACGATCAGAAACAATCGATAGGGGTACTCCATGAAGTCTCACCACTTCATTAATATATAGTCTTTCTAGACGTTCCAGTGGTAGATATTATCTTATAGCAAGAAAATGTGCTGACTTGGTAAAACGATCAACAATAAACCATATTGCATCCTTCCTTCTAGGAGTCTTTGGTAGCCCCATGAAAAATTTCAACATAATATTGTCTTGTTTCCATTCTTGTATGGAAAGAGGTTGCATGAATCTTCCAAGCTGTTTCCTTCCACCATTCACTTGTTGACAAACCATACATCTTGATAGAAAATCAGAAATCTCCCTCTACATGTTGTCCCACCAAAAATGTTCCTTCAAGTCTCTATACATTTTGGTGCTCCCAGGGTGTATAGTGAAATTGGAACTACGATAATCATCCAATAATTCCCTTTTTAGATTAGGTATATTTGGAACACAATGTCTCTTCCCAAATTTCAAAATTCCATCTTCATACCCAAAGTCATTCAATCTCCCATTATTCACAGCTTTAATCTTCTTTTGAAATTATTCATCATCGGTCTGAGAACTCTTAATCCTTTATAGTAAATATGGTTTGGAGACCATTTTAAAACGCATTTATGTTTCAACTTCCATGGTTATTACCATGTCCATCTTCACTAGATCCATGAAAATTGGATCCCTTTCAATTATCATATTGTTCAAAACATCATGATCTTTTTTGATCAAAGAATCTGTCACCTTATTTTCTTTTCGTGAGTGGTAGTGTATCATACAATCATAATCCTTGAGTAATTTAATCCATCTAGTTTTCCTCAAGTTGAGTTCTTTTTGTGAGAAAATATACTTTAAACTCTTGTGATCAGTATAAATCTCACATTTTTCACCATAGAGGTAGTGCCTCCATATCTTCAAAGAAAAGATCACAGCTTCTAACTCGATATCATGAGTAGGATAGTTTTACTCATGAATTTTCAACTGTCTTGATTC
The DNA here is from genome assembly GCA_963277665.1 of Viscum album. NCBI lineage: Eukaryota > Viridiplantae > Streptophyta > Magnoliopsida > Santalales > Viscaceae > Viscum > Viscum album. Next base: position 1,723,176,411 of record OY728163.1, read on the forward strand.
ATAGGCAATAAACCTATCATTCTACATAATGACACAACCAAGTCCTTTCTTTTATGCATCACTATAAATAACGATCTCGTCATTCCCCGAAGGTAGAGTCAATATAGGAGCATTGACTAATATTCTCTTCAGTTCATCAAAACATTATTCACACTATTTTTTCCAAACAAATTTAACCCCCTTACGTGTGAGCTTTATTAATGGGTTAGCCAATCGGGCAAAATTCGGGACAAAACGTCGATAATAACCTGCTAATCCAATAAAACTACGTACCTCAGTGATACTTGTAGGTGCTGGCCATTCTTGGATTGCCTTGGTCTTAGAAGGATCAATAGAGATTCCATATTTAGAGACAATATGGACAAGAAAATAAATCACTTGAAGCCGAAATTCACACTTTCTAAACATCACATATAATTCAAGTCTTCTCAGAGTCTCCAGGATAATGCGCAAGTGATTTTCATGATCTTCACAGATTTTGGAGTGTACTAGGATATCATCAATAAATACCACCACAAAATCATCAAGATATTCCTTGAAAACTCTATTCATTAGATCCATGAATAAATAGGGTACATTAGTCTGACAAAAAGGCATTATCATAATCTCGTAATGCCCGTACCAGGTTCGAAATGATGTCTTCGGAATGTCTTCCTTCTTCAAACACAACTGATGGTATCCAGATCGAAGGTAAATCTTTGAAAAGTATTTATCTCCATGCAGTTGGTCAAATAAATCATCAATGCGAGGTAGGGGATACTTGTTCTTTATTGTTATAGCATTGATCTCCATGTAGTCGATACATATCATCGTAGATCCATCTTTGTTTTTAACAAAAAGAACATGGGCTTCCCTTGGAGAAACACTATGGTGAATAAATCCCTTATTAATCAATTCCTCTAGTTGATTCTTTAGTTCAACTAATTCCACAATGTCAATTATATAAGGGGTCTTTGATATAGGCCTTGATCTAGGAATTAAATCAATGGAAAACTCAACTTCTTATTCTGGAGGATGTCAAGGTAAATCGTCCCGAAAAAAATCTACGTATTCATTGATAATAGGTAAATCCTCTATTTGAACATTCCTTTCCTCACCCACAGTCATTTTCGTCTCTTCCTCCCCAATAATTGAATTTAGTTGAGCTACTGGGGGTGGATCTAGATAAGAATAAGGTGGTGACGATTCTTCTCTAAAGATAAGGTGTTCCTCATCATCATCATCAAAAATCGTAACCTCATTATTCTTACAATAAATCTCTTCATCATGGTCTAAAAGAATATCCATATCAAAAATTATATCAAAATCAATCAAAGGTATGACGATGAGATCAACGGATAAAGAACAATTATGTGCTCTAATGGGGACTGATTTAGAAAACGTTGTTGCAATGATACTTCCCTTAGGAGTTTTAACTGACAACTCCCTTGTTAAATAAAATTTGAAATATCTAATTTTCTTAGTAAACTGGGAAGATATGAAACAATGCGATGATCCAGAATCAAATAATGCATTTGCTAAAAGTGAGGAAACCATTAAATTACCTGCCACCATGCCTTTTAGAGCTTCTACCTCAGCAGTAGTGATATCATAAGTTTGGCCTTGATCCCTTGTCCTTTTCAGAGCTAAGTTCCCCTGATGCTTAGGACATTGATTTTCATAATGTCCCATCTCCCTGCAATTGTAGCATTAGACATCGGTAGCTTCCTTCTTCCCCTTGCAATCACGAGCTTGGTGGCCTTTTTCACCATACTTATAATAGAATCCCATTCCTTTTAAGAAAGTACCATGATGTTTCTTCCCACATTTACTACATGATGGATATTCAACTTTTCCATTCTTCCCCTTATTTCCATTCCTATATTGATCAGCAGATATCTTCTTCTCTAGCTTTGCATTAAAGTCATAAGGCATAGAAAATTCTTTTTATTTCTTGATAGCTCATGATACAATTTCTTCATACGACGAGAAGGATTGTTAGACTAACTCTCAATAGAGAAATGGTTTTAACCCATCAATGAAACAATCAATCTTACTTCATGGGTTTCGTATATAATCTCCATCATACCTTGCTAACCCCGTAATGTTAGATTCATACTTTACGACATTCTCATCCTCCTTTTGTCTTAGACTCTGAAATTGCCTTTCCATATCATTTCGATGGTCATTAGGAAAGTATTTTTCTAAAAACAGATCTTTGAAATACCTCCATTCAATATTTGATACTTCATCATCTTCCTTCGTGTTTTGAATCAATGACCACCATTGATCAACATCTCCAGTGAGGCGATAAACTGCCATGACAACTTTTCCCCTTTCACTACTCCCCAATGCCTGAAATATTTTCTCTAGGGAACTTATCCATTGGTCAACTACTAATGGATTTGTACTCCCATTTAATTTTGGTGTTTTCTTTCTCATGAAGTGCTCTAACATTGATCCTCCGCGCTGTGGAACAGGGTGCTCCATAGGGTTAAGGTTATTATTCATAACCTGAATGGGTTGTCTCAGTATGGTGATTAGTTGATCAGCACCAGTTGCATCACCAGCTCCACTATAATTATCTTGAGTAGGAAGGCAATCCTTACATGAAGTACATGCATTGATACAGTTTCCATTTCTTCCACTACGTGCCATTTCTAAACAATGGCTAAACTAGATCAGTTTATGAATCAAAATACATAATTCTATACTTCTAAAACACTGAAAATAAATTAAACTATTTATGGATGTAATCCATAATCATAAAAATGTTTTCTTTGAGGTCGTATAAACTCATAAACCCTTCATAATTATTTTTAAAGAAAATGAGAGTTATCCTATGCATATCCCCCGGGAGTGTCGTAACCAAGAGTGTAACAAGGCGTGTTGTCGCGCACCAGTTCCCGTTCGAGTCTAGATCAAAGCGGTGTTTTCGGGTTTTACCCCTAGGTACATCTATGCCAGAGCCGCCTATACCTGCTCGTATCTAGAGAGGGATGTATTGCTCAGAACACTCACAGAATCTCTACAATACCAAAATTCTAGGAAGTTCTTCTATACTAATCCTCAATGTCCTTCTTAAATCGATGTGATCTAATCTGAGTTTAACTAAATCTAGCTTCCAAGGTTTGTACTAAACTTCCTGTTATACCATCTATAACGCCCCGTCCCAAGTTACCAAGAGTTGGTTCATTATTACATAACATTTGTATCATCACAAGATAGATCATGTCTCGACAGACCGATTAGTTTAGTAGCCTTGGAATAACTTGATACATTCATACAGTTTACATTACATCATAAAATGAAAAAACTACAACAATATAGTCTCCATAGACCACACTCTTATCCCCTCATACTATCCCTAATGGTCATTCATAAAATACTTCTTCACATCCATGGAGAAATAAAATATAGAAAGGGGTGAGCTCAAATGCCCAGTAAGGATAACAATATAGTAGAAACATTCATAAATAAGAATAAACATTTAAGGAAATGTATAACTAAAAAAACAGCCTTTTAAAACATGAACTTCAGAATAATATGGCAGAAATAAAATGAAATAATTCCATATACTTATTCACATGGATACTCTACTAGTTGAATAATCACATGCAATATCAATAACCACTTTCATAATGATGGAATGCATAATGCCAGACTATCCTAACCACATAGAAAAGGCCTCGTACCAAGACTACAAATAATATTTTATCAAGGCATCGTGCCGAGACACTAGTTTGTCTCATGAGACCTTCCGATTCATCGAGGAGCTATAGCAGGCTCCACCCGTCACTTATTTAGTCCAATGCATTCCTCGTATGAACAGGTTTAAACATAACAAAAACAGTCGTATCAAAACTATCATACGAAATGTCAATACCTTATTTATAAACCATGAATGGTATAAAAATAACACATCCAAAGTCAAACATATCACAAAACCATCAACAAAATATGAAATTTTTGTATCATAATAAATCAACTACAAATAAACTTAAAATACATCAAAGGATATTGACATAGATGAAATCAAAACTCTTTTTAGAGAAATATATCTTTCTATTTTGAAATCATTTAAGTGTCATATATTTATAAAATAAAAAATTTTCTTTGAAAATATTCTTATAAGCTTGTAAGGGAAGATTCGAAGATTTTATAATGGCGGAAAATAGTCGCACCCTCTGTATAAATTTAAAAAACATTCTTACCTTAATTCTGTCGAAAATGTTAAAAAGGACCTTGTTTGGAAAATGAAAGAAAGATTCCTTAATAAACATCTCATAAAAAGTCAATAAGGGTATAAATGGCTTTATACCATAGTCTTTAAAATAGTATGAATTATTTGTAATACATTTTTAAGAAACATGGATGTGGATGATAAAGAGGTCCTAGTAGATAATTTGGTATAAACAACCTCAGATAATGAAGAGATTGTATAATAAACCATTACCTTGTAAATTTCCTTGGTTGGGGGTAGTTTAACCTCCTTTATAACGGTTAAATAATTGATATTAAATTATATAATAATCATATACAATAATATGATATCATATATGATCTTTTAACATTGATTTGTTAATAATATTTTATTATTATCGTTGTTTCGGGTGTTAACTCACTTGTATAAGTTTTGTTACATAAGCCATGTTAGTTATGGATAGGTTGTATCTTATTCATATCCAGAATGATATCAAGTCCTTAAAAATTATTTTTATTCATCAAATGATAATTATACTTTAATGGATAATATGGAGAATGAATCTCATCGCGTTCGTGGAGACGGTAGTCCGTACGTACGCACAAGCGATAATATCATTGTTTTGATATTAAAATAATATATAATTGGATGGTATATCATATATAAAGAATAATTATCATGTTATATTTATTATTTACATGAATTACACATCATTATTATACCCATCCAAATAATAATTTATTGAATAACAATTACACCATGACGTGGAGACTGTAAGCCGTACGTACGCACGTATGGTGATATGTCATTCAAAGGATGGATAGAATACTGAATATTGTTGTAACATATTTATAATAACATCACATTATATATATGATACTGTATATATTATTTTAGAATGGGAATAACAAGGAAGAAGAAGTTGACGAAGAAAGTAACTTGGAAGAGGGCGGTGAAAACATTACCTCTTCTTCAGGTTCTTCCTTTTGATTTGATCAAAAGGGCTCCTTAGGATGGCTTTCTAACCAAACTAAGTCCTATAGGTTTAACTGGGGGATGTTTAGGGAGTATTTGGGAACGGTTTGGCTGATCCAAAAGGCTTTGAATGTCTTACTTAGTGAGAAGGGGGAGTTCCCTTTTATAAGAGGGGTGATGGGCACCTTTGGAAAAGATAGAAATATTATTTTATAATAAATTAATATTCGGTTTCTAATGGCTCCAATGTGTATTATTTAAATTTTAAGGTGGGGATGGGTCGAAAACAACTCAACCAATATAATTTAGATAGGTTTGGGTCATTATATTAAACTTATCATGTACTTTTAACTCATAGTTAATTAGTTTGACACTTACCAAGTCACTTTGTATTTTTATATTATAAAGTTAATAAACATACTATATACTTCCAATATACCCCCAAGTGGTTCATTAATAATACAAATATCATGATATAAGTCACTTGGATGAACCTTAGATTTTTAAGAATTGAATATATATTAATAATATAATATTTGTTTTAAAAACTCTTTTATGTCAATTTTGACACTATTGGGTATTTTGATTTTGATAAATTCATAACAACATTATTACTTCAAAAAAATTTTATATAATCAATTTTAATAAGTCATATTAAACTATAAAGTTAGTGTAATTCATAAAAAGTTCAAATTATATTTATTTGGATATTTATAATATCAATTATTTAAATATTTCATTAATTAGGTAATTAGTGCATCATCATTGTGTCATAAATAAAATAAATTATTTAATGTCTAGAAATTATAAATAAAATACCATTATGTAGGAAATCTTATGATATTCCTAATTAATATTTATAATCTAAAATATCTTATGTATACCCCTATATTAAAAATGTTTTAGTAAATAAACATTGATTTTTACTCTTTTAACTCTTCTTTGAATTAAATAATAATAAATGTCTTTATCTAATCCAAGTTGACCTAAATGATAATATTTTATTCCTAAAGTTGTTTTTGGTCGAGATAAATTTTTCCAATAGAATTAAGATGTGTGTTAGTGTAATATTAATATCATTTTTACTCATAATTACCCAATATACTTTTAACCATGGTAAATAAATGTAAAAAGTTACTATTCATCAAAAATTATTTTCATCTCATTAAACCACAATATACTCCTTGATATTAACCATTTCTCTCAGATTTTCGAAATTCCACTCACAGAAGCAGTAAAATTATGTTTTATTTGAATTTCCAAATTCTCCATGGAGGTGGGTAAAAGACGGTGGAAAGTTCAAAAAAAAATTATATATCTAAAATAATTCTAAACAATCTCTAATGAATTACAGTAAACATATATAGGTATTATGTATCTATTTTTACCTTAATTAAATTGAAATAAAATAAATAATTATTTAAAAAAATTTGGTTTTAAACTATAATAGAGTGTTTTTAACTATTCATCAAAAATTGAATGTTTTCAGAAAAATACCAAAATATCACCCCAGTATAATTTCGATATTACGAATCCAAAAATGAAGTCCATTTTGAATGAAAAAATTTTATAAAATTTCAAAAAGTGTGTATTACTATTCATAACGGCTAGTTTGATTGGTTGTGGTGTGTGTGTTAGAACTCAAAGTTGCGTACAACACACGCTACTGTATTATTCAAAGGAAAGCATACCGTGGAATCTTGGGGTATTACAATATCAATGATAATGATTGAATGTAATGACTGAAAACACAAAGGTATATTATTCATGAAGAGTGGTGGAGATGATAGATGTAGCCTTTGAATCCTCTCCCCTGCCGAACCCACGTAGAATCCAAGTACAGAAGTAGTCGCTGCCGAACCCACAGAGGATCCAAGTATAGTAACCATCGTTGTCGAACCCATGTTGGATCCAAGTACAATCACCATCATTTCCGAACCCACGGAGGATCCTGGCATAGTCATCCTCGATACCGAACCCACGTAGGATCCAAGTATTGTCGTCATGGTCGTCAAAACCACAGATGGTCCCGGCAGGGTATTCTTCGTAGTTGCAGCCAGCTCTAGGGTTCCCGCACACAGTGTTTTCGATTATAAGTGGTTCCACTCCACGGGTAAAGTGGGTGTCGATAAATAATATGTCACGAAGTCTAGAGTTGATGTATCCCAAAGGTCCGCCACGTCATATGGGGATAAACCAAACAAATGTGTCCAAGACACTGAGTACAAGATGACAAAGCTATTTTCCAAAAAGTACACGATGTGTTGGTATGGTTACACACTGTGTCTTCTGATCTCAGGTATTTCCCATGTACCATGGACCATGTCGATGGGATGTTCGTGTAAATAGGTATGTACACGCCGTGTGGTATGGTTACACGCCATGTCTTCTGTCCCTGATACTGTCTATGTAGAACAACCCATGTCAAAGGGCGGTTCATGTAATAGAATGTACATAGTGTGTGGTATGGTTACACGTCGTGTTCAAACATCTAGGGTCGGCTCCGTGTATGCTGGCCATGTGCTCGTACAGGGCCTCAACCCCTGTTTTCCAACCCGTGAAATTGGTAAATGGGTTAGCCTGCACCATTGGCCATGTCCGGCCATGTGGTAGAGTACATGCCCATGTACTCCACAACGTGTCCATGTACTCCCGGGTTACATGCCGAGTCTCGTGTAGCTGCCACCTCCTTGTTCTGTGGTGAGTACATTCCATGTGACAGAGGTCACACACCGTGTGTTAGTCATCTGACGTCTGAAACCCTAGCCGCAGAATGCCCGCACTACATGGCGTGTTCTCCAGGAGTACACACCATGTAGTCTTGAATTTTCGAGAAATGACCCTCTAGTTAGCGTGCCTCCCATGATACCGGTTCTTCATTCTGATCGTTCTTTCATCACGAAACATCAGACTCTAGGTCATCCCCTTGTCCTAAATTCTATTCTGACGTTCTCGGGCTTTTGATCGGCTTCGAAAACACATTTTGAATTATCGATCGAAGAAGGGTCTAGGAACAGTTCCGCCCATTCTGATCTGAACCATCTCCCACTATTGTCGTCTCACCTCGGCTAGGTTTCTGTGATGATTATTCTTCAATTTGGGATCGTTGTGTCGCTTAACAAACTCGTAATGATCCTTTGTCCATCACCCATGAAGTACACGAAGAACCGCCAACAATCACAAAATTTTCAGAGGAATTGGACCGTGTTAGTTTGGCCCGGTCTCTCCGCATTAGTTCGATAACAGGAGGTTTAAGAAAACAAGACAGGAAGGAAAGAAGATCAAACAAAACACACCCATACCTCAACAAAATATGACGAGCATTGGCATCACGGGATGACGAAGCCGCGGGGTGAGGTTCTATAAGTGATGACGGAGTGTACCTGAGGAGGAAGGGGTGTCTCACCTTTTTATCATGGAGAGAATATTGAATGGTGTTATGTCATTGGAAATTCCCTGCATCATTGTCTCATCCCTTTTCCCATAGTTAGAAGAGGACGGAGAAACAGGGGTCTCCTAGTCGATGTTCTTCATCGAAGAGTTGATGTTCATCATTCAGGATGAAGTTCTTCAAATGAATCTAGAGCTCTCTCCCCAAAATCTCAACAGAACATGCCAACCCCATAAATAAAATAAGGCTTCCCTTATTTTATTTAATCATGCCATTAATTCAAATTTACAAAATTCAAACACTTAATTAATTAATGATAAGTTTCAATTAATTAAATAATGTGTGTGTTGGCATGAAAAAAAGGGGGAGAGAGGGATAGTTACTTAATTAAAGAGAGTTAACAGGTATTAAATGGGGAGGTTATGAGAGTTATGGAAATATTAAGGGTTTGGGCTTGTGTGCACCCCAACTCACTTTTATCCTCACATGATTAGTCAGGATGTTAGTGGGTCCCATCGTAACTTCCCCATGTAGGTTATAACCACTTAAGATATAAAAATAAAATTTCTCTACAATTTTATTCACCTCTAAATTATTCCACAAAAATTAACTTCTTCTACCATGAAAACTTATCTTTGGTAATGGTCCTCCTATGAAATTACTGCCGCTATGAGTTCACTGGTTCCCTCATATTTCAATTCGGAGCACCAGTTAAAAAGATAGAAAAACCCGCTCATTTGTTTACAGAACGTACCTCAGCTAAACTTTGGATATTGATTTCGGGCACACCGAGCCTTGGAATCAAGTGTCGTCAGAAGTCACAGACTCATAAAATTCCAAAGTATTTAAAAAAAATCCTTTAAATTTTTGGGTCTTTACGTTACTCCCACCTCAGGGATTTACATCCCCATAAAGCTAAATCATAAACTAGGGGAACAAATGAGGGTAATGAGCACACATCTCAGCCTCCTACTCCCATGTGCTCTCCTGGTGGTCCCAATGCTTCCAACGAATGCGCACTAGAGGAATATACCATCCAGGTAGGACTCTCTCTTTTCAATCCTCAATCTCCACTGTGACGTCCACAAATGTCTCCCCATAATCGATGTCCAACTCCCCTTTGTCAACGATATGTGTCGGGTTGTGCACGTATCTTATCAGCTAAGATACATGGAAGAAATCATGCACCCGGTTCAACTGATGTGGAAGGGCCAAGGAATAAGCCACCTTGCCTACCCTGATGAGAACTTGGAATGGTCTGATGAAGTGCGGAGATAACTTGTCGCCCCGTCCAAATCTCAGTCATCCACATCGAGATGAGACCCGTAAGAAAACGTGGTCTCCATCCTCAAACCCGAGTGGTCTCTCCCTAATGTCATTATAGGACTTATTTCTACTCTGTGCAATCCTCATCTACTCCTGGATGATCTGCACCCTCTCTGTCATATCCTGGACTATCTCCGGTCCTATGAGTGCGGACTACCCAGGGTCAGTCCAGCACAGAGGTGATATAAATGGTCGACCGTACAATGCCGCGTATGGTGTCATTCCAATGGTGGAGGGGTAGATTTTGTTGTACGCAAACTCCACCAATATTAGGTGATCCTCCCAGCTGTGACCAAAGTCAAGGAAGCATGCACAGACCATGTCCTCGAGTTTCTGAATGGTCCTCTCCGTCTGGACATCCGTCTAAGGTTGAAAGGCGGTGCTCAGGCGTAGATGCGTCCCAAATGCCTCCTATAACCCCTTCCAAAGCCGGGAAGTAAAGATAATGTCTTGATCAGATATGATAGATGATGGAATACCATGAAGCCGTACCATCTCTTGAACATAGAGTCATCAAAAGATCTCAACGGATCCCTGCTCTCTGATAGGTTGGAAGTGCACCGACTTGGTGAGTTAGTCGACAATCAACCATATGGAGTCGTGTCCTCTGGAATTATGAGGGAGACCTGTCACAAAATCCATGGATAACCCATCCCACATCCATCCAGGACCTCTAAGGGATGCACCAAGCCTAATGGTACCTGGTTTTATGCCTTCACCTGCTGGTAGGTGAGGAATCGTGAAACTAACTCTACCATAGCCATCTTCATACCCGGCCACCAGTTTTGTCGTCTGAGATCGTGGTACATCTTCGCCACTCCTAGATGTACTTCCAATGGGGATTTGTGAAACTCCCTCAGCACGACCTCTTGTAATGAAACAGGTACCATGGTACGTCCCCTGAAGAGGATGACATGCTCTGATCCTACATAAAATCTATCAGGTTCATGTCCTATGGATATCTGTGTACGTTACGTCTCACATTCAACATCCCCACGTTGTGCCTCTATAACATAATGAAGTAGTGGATGAGTGACTATGAGTGACTATAGAAAGGATGCTACATCTCTATCCACAAAGCATATCTGCAATGAGGCTAGCTTCTTTGTCGCCTCTCCAAGTAGCTGAATGCCCGATCTCTTGCTGAGAACATCAACTACTACATTCCCCTTTCAATGAGTATAGAGTATTTCAAAGTCATAGTCCTGGAGGAACTCAATCCATCACCAATTTCTCAGGTTCAATTCCTTCTGTGAGAAGATGTAACTAAGACTCTAGTGGTCATAATAGACTGTAAAGTGCTCGCCCCTCAGATAGTGTCACCACATCTTCAAGGCGAAGACAACTAGTGCTAACTCCAGGTCATGGGTAGCGTATTTTTTCTCTTGCTGCCTCAACTGTGGTGAACCATAAGAAATCACTACCCGCTCCTGCATTAGGACACAACCGAGTCTGGTCCCCGATGCATCACATTAAACTACGTACCATACGCCCTCCTCTGGTAGCCTCAAGATGGGTGCACTGGTCAATCTATGTCTCAGCTCCTGGAAGCTCTGATTAGATCGATCTAACCATACGAAGGGTTTCCCATTCTTCATAAAAGATGAATGTGGTCCAGTAACTTTGGAAAAGTCTAGCACAAATCTTCGATAGTACCCAACTAGACCCAAGAAACTCCGCACCTCCATCACACTCCTGGGTGGCTCCCAAGCAAGGACTGCCTCGATCTTCAAAGGATCCACCACAACTCTCGCCTCAGAGATGACGTTCCCCAAGAAGTGGACCTCTCAAATCCATAACTAACACTTCGAGAGATTAACATAAAGCTGGTGCTCTTGGAGTGTCTCTAGTACAACCCGTAAGTGGTAGGCATGCTCCTCCTCTGTAGCTGAGTAAATCAGTATGTCGTCGATGAAGAATACGAAAATTTTATTGATGTAAGGCTGGAAGATCGTGTTTATGAGATTCATGAACACTGCTGGAGCGTTTGTTACGCTGAAAGGCATAACCGAGAACTCGTTGTGGCCAAAACGACACCTGAAGGTTGTCTTCTGCACATCCTTGTCTCGAACATTGAGCTGATAATAGCCTAACATGAGTTCTATCTTCGAGAACCATCTTGCTCCCTTGAGCTTATAAAAGAGGTCATAAATCCTTGAGAGTGGATACTTGTTCATTATTGTCACCTGATTCAAGCGACAGTAGTCGACACATAGTTGTAATCACCCATCCGCCTTCTTGGAGAATAAAATCTGACAAGCCCAGGGTGAAACACTAGGTCAGATGAATCCCTTGCCCTGTAAGTCCTCCAATTTTACCCGTAGATTTTGAAGCATAGAGGGAGCCATCCGATATGCTGGAATAGATATCGGGGTTGTCCTGTGGTACAAGTCAATGTCGAAGTCTACCTCTTCGTGAGGAGGTAGTCCTGGAATGTCGTCCGGAAAAACGTCGGCATACTGATCCACTACAATAGGAATACTTGAACTCCGCACATCAACTGCTCCGAGGATTATAATAGCCAACTGATGTGGGATCGGTTGCCCTCTACTCATCATAATTCCATCCTGCACTGCAAAATCTCCCTTCTCACCGGTGAAGGTGAACTTGCTCCCATCTGTGCGAACACACCACACTTTGCACCTAATACAGTCGATCTGAGAATGGACTATAGATAACCAATCCATGCCCAAGATGACTTCATAAGGCCTCGACAATGCTACTAGAAGATCCTAGCCGAAACTCTCACCTCCTAGAGTAATCTCACACTGTCAGCACCAGTGCGTAATCGTTGAGTCTGCTCCCATAGGAGTCTCTAGCCGTAAGGATCAAGCCAATGACTCTATTGGAATCTCCGAGCTCTGAAAAAGGGAAGCATCAATGAAAGAATGACTCACACTTGTGTCTATAAGAACTGCAGCAAAGGTGGAGTGGACACAGATAGTACCTCAAATCATCTCAGGTGCACTGTGGTCGTAATCCTCCACTACCTGAAGCTGATCCTACATTTGTCTTCCAACTCCCTGTGGTCGGGGTGGAGCTCTGGGTGGTGGTGGTGGTAGATACTCAAAGCGTCGCCCACCACCCACTGCTCGGCCAACTCCTCTGCCTCATCTGCCTACTCCCTGCGGGCTTCCACGGTCGAACTACTGCCTCTGCCTGGGTGGTCCCTCAACCGTCTGCTACTCCTCGGCATGGTAGGTCGGGCCATCACGAGCCATGTGGCCCTGCCCGCCGCATGCATAACACTACCTACCTCCCATATGGCTGGAACTTCTACGTGTGCCACACACCTTAAAACTAGTATCCTGAGGTCACCCACCTAATGTCCTAGTCTTTTTGGACCTCTGTGACATCTGTCTACTGCCGGCTGCAGAAGACTCCGCTATGTGTCACCCTGCGGTAGGCCTCGCTGCTGGCATAGGCTCAGGAAGAAAGCTCTCCACAAGAAGGGCTCGCTCCAAGACTCCTGCCTCCATCAGAATGATGAGGGAGACCATGGAAGCCCTGATCTCATGCCTCAGTTCCTGCTCGAAGGTTCAGGCCTTGAAGAATGGATCTCGTTCCATGTCTGTGGAGTAGCCTAAGAGGTCTGTAAACCTCACCGAGTATTGGGCTATTGTCATGTTGTCCTGCCACAGCTGTAGTAACTCTTGGATGCGCACTATAGGGAGGGTGGATGGAACGAACTCCAAGCGGAAGAGGCTCTCAATGTCATTCCAAAGTAGGGATTCCTCTTCGTTCACCTGGAGCATCAGGATCCACCATCTACCTTCGGCTGCGTGTAGGAGACTCGCGACAAGAATCTCCATAAGATCTGCTGGTGTCCCTACCAATCTGAAGACTCAGGCAACATCCTCCATCCAATCCTACGCTACTTGGGGGTCCCTCTCTTCGCCGAACCTGGGCGGCCTCTGATGCTGAAACTCATGCAGCGCTCTCAGGCGGCGTGCACTCTCCGCTGTTGGGGCTGGTTGTATCGGTGGACCAGCGGGTATAGGTACCGCTGGTGCCTCCGTTGTAATGGGCCCCGGCACCGAGGCCTCGTCGCTCTGTGGGCTTCCATCTCGTACGTAATTGGGAACCCTAGCAGGCTGTCGTTGTGGGGCTATCCAAAAAAGAAACAGATGTGCCACAGTTAATACAATATACTTGGTGAGCTGACAAAAATTAATCCCAAAGAAAATCATTGAAACACACATGCAATCAATGTTTTCAGGCACTGAGTCAGAAATCAGAAGTCAGGATCCTTGTGTATAGATACGTCGGCTGCCGCACAAACACTGGACTCCCTAGACTGATAACCACACTCAATACTCTAAACATTATTGCTTCATAGAGAATAAATATTCAGAGTCAAGAGTTATGCGGTAGAACCAACTCCTCTGATACCAATTTATCATGACCCATCCTCGGGGCCCATGTCGTTAATACCCTATTCCCACCTTCCATAGGCCAGGGTCTAGTGAGTACCACCAAAGGCATAAATCCCGATAAAAAGGGAATGTATTACCTTTATATAAGTAAAAAACACAACAGAGAATGCATGCTCAAGTAAACACTAGGAAAACTGAGTACAAAATTAAGTGATGAAAAGTAAATTGGCTAGAATACAAACCCAACTGAAAGTACAGTACAACTGAAAAGAAAGTACAGCACCAGTAAAGAAAATCAGAAACCACTGCATCATCCTCTGGCTATCCCACCTGAAGGGTGGGTACAGATGGTATCCTCAGCTCCTTAGGTCAGGCCATCTGCTCCGTGTATGTCCCACCCAGTGGTCCACCTCCAGGTACCATCCCGCTCCACAAGACTCCACCTTGATCAGAGTTGTCTGTCGTCTGCACCAACACAACATAGTGTGGGCAAAGCCCATTCAAGGGTGAGTATACAATACTCAGTAGGGACCCCGAGACTCTCCAAGGTCTCCCAGAATCCACAAAGGAATAAAACAAAAAGGAATAATACAAACACGAAGTATCAACCAACACTACTTAGGTATATGCCCATACATATACCTCATTCTTCAAATCCAGTTCGGCTCTAACACCCGAGACCAAGTACAACCCAGTCCACACAGGAAAGCACAACCCAGTCCACACAAGAAAGAAATTCAATCATATCGATGATAATGATTGAATGTCAAGACTCATCTCACACATGTATATTATTCACGAAGAAGGGTGGAGATGATAGATGTTGCCTCAGAATCATCTCCCCTACTGAACCCACGTAGGATCCAAGTACATATGTCATCACTTATGAACCCACATAAGATCCATGTACAGTAACCATCTCTTCCGAACCCACATAGGATCCAAGTACAGTCACCATCGTTGCCGAACCCACGAAGGATCCTAATACAGTCATCTTCGCTGCCGAACCCACGTAGGATCCACGTACTATCGTCATCGTCGTGAAACCCCCAGAGGGTCCCAAAACGGATTTCGTCGTAGTCACAGCCAGCTCTAGGGTTCCCGCACACAGCGTACTTGATTCTGGGAGGGTCCACTCCACGAGTAAAGAGGGGGTCGATACATGATCTATCAAGAAGTCCTGAGTTGATGTATCCCAAAGGTCTGCCATGTCATAGTGGGATAAACCAAACAAACGTGTCCAAGACACTGAGTACATGATGACCAAGCTATTTTCCAAAAATTAAACAGCGTGTTGGTTTTTTTACACGCCATGTCTTCTGATCTAAGGTACTGCCCGTGTACCATGGCCCATGTCGAAGGGATGTTCGTGTAAAAAGTTATGTACACGGCATGTGGTATGGTTACACATAGTTTCTTCTGTCCCTGGTATTGTCCGTGTACCCCAGACCATGTTGAAGTGTTGTTTGTTTAAAAGTTTGTACAGGGCGTGTGGTATAGTTACACGTCATGTCCAAACTTTTGGGGTCAACTCCGTGTACACTGGCCACATGCCCGTACATGGCCTCAACCCGTGTTCTCCAACCCGTGTAATTGGTACATGGGTTAGCCCGCACCATTGGCCATGTCTGTTAATGTGGTAGAGTACATGATCGTGTACTCCACACCGTGTTCGTGTATTCCCGGGTTACAAGCTGAGTCTCGCGTAGCCGACACCTCCTTTCTATGTGGCGAGTACACGCCGTGTGATAGAGGTCGCACGTCGTGTGTTAGTCGTCTGACATCTGAAACCCTAGTCGTACAATTCCTGCACTACACAATGTGTTCTCTAGGATTACACGCCGTGTAGTCTCGAATTTTCCTAAAAAAATTCCTCTGGCCAGTGCGCCTCCCTTGATGCCGGTTCTTCATTCCGATCCTTTGTTTTTCATGAAACATATGACTCTAGGTCGTCCCATTATCCTGAAGTTGATTCGGGTGTTCTCAGGCTTCTGATTGGCTCTGAAAACACGTTTTTCATTCTTTATTGAATAACGGTCGAGGAACGGTTCATTTTGTTCGGGTCCGAACCGTCACCCTCTATTGTCATCTCAACTCTTCTAGGTTTCCGTGATGATGAGTCTCCAATTTGGGATCATTGAGTCACTTAACAAACTTGTAACGATCCATTGTTCATCACCCATAAAGAACACAAAGAACCTCCAACAATCAAAAAATTGGAAGAGGATTCAGACCGTGTTAGTTTGTCCCGGTCTCTTCGCATTAGTTCGGTAGTAGGCGGTGTAAGAGAACAAAACAAGAAGGAAAGAAGATTCAAACAAAACACACTCCTAACCCAACAAAAGATGATGAGTGTTGGCGTCAAAGGATGACTATATTATAGTGTGAGGTTCAGTAAGCAACGATGGTCTGTGCCTGAGGAGGAAGCGACGTGTCCCTTTTTTCATGGAGAGAATATTGAAAGGTGTGACGTTGTTGGAAAGTCCCCGCGACGGTGTTTGCGATTCCCAACGATGGTGTCTCATCCCTTGTCATGGAGGAAGAATAGGATAGAGAAATCGGGGTCACTGAGTTGATGTTCTTCGTCAAAGAGTTGACGTTCTTCATTGAGGATGAAGTTCTTCAAATAAAACAAGAGCTCTCTCCCCAAAATCTCAACACAACATGCCAACCCCAAAAATAAAATAAGGCTTCCAGTATTTTATTAAATCATGCCATGCATTCAAATATACAAAATTCAAACACTTATTTAATTAATGAAGTGTTTCAATTAATTAATTAATTTGTGTGTTGGCATGCAACAAAGATGGAGAGAGGTGGAGTTACGTAATTAAAGTGAGTTAACAAGTTTTAAATGGGGAGTGTATGAGAGTTATGGAAATGTGAAGGTTTGGGTCTCGTGTGGGCCCACCTCACTTTTATCCAGACATGGGTAGTTAGGATGTTAGTGGGTCCCACCCTAACTTCACCATGTATGTTATAACCACTTAATATATAAAAATAAAATTTTCCATAATTTTCTTCACCTCTCATTTAATCCACAAAAATTAACTTCTTCCCCTCTGCAAATGCATCTTCCGTAAAGGTCCTCTTAAAAAATTTCTAGAGCTTCAAGTTCACCGGTGCCCTTAGATTTTAAATTTCGAGCACCAGTTCAAATGATAGAAAACCCGCTCATTTGTTTACTGAATGTACCCGAGCTAATCATCGTAAATTGATTCCGGGCACACTGGGCCTTAGAATCAAGTGACATCATAAGCCACAGACTCATAAAATTCCAAAGTATTTATGAAAACATTTACCTTGAAATTTTCGGGACTTTAGAATTAGTACAACAATGTGGTGACCTATGGGTTCTCCCTTACATGTCCTAGAATGGTTCCATACCAATGGTGGACTGATTGCTTTTGTTGTATGAAAACTCCACCCGTGGTAGATGATCATCCCAACTATGGGCAAAATCCAACATACATACCAACAACATGTCCTCCACATTCTAAGTGGTCTACCCGTTTTTGCCATCCATATTAGGGTGAAAAACTGTGGTCAAGCGTAAATGATCCCCAAATGACTCCTAAATAACTTCCACAAGCGAAATGTAATGAAAGCACCATGATTTGAGACTGCAGTTGAAGAAACTCATTAGATTCAATCTATCTCTTACACATAGAGGTGTCCCAATCTCTCAATTAAACTCTACTTTTGAATAGCTTGGATGTGTGCTGACATGGTGAGTTACTCAATGATTGCATAGATGGTGTCATGTACTTTGGATATTCATGGTAATCCTATAATGAATTCCATAGATATCTCAACCCACATCCATTTCAGAAAAATAAGGGGTTGAGTCAAACATATTGGAACCTGGTTCTTAGCTTTAACCTGGTGACATGTGTGGCATCGAAAAACAACCTCTGCAACTCCATTTTTCATCTTTGGCATTCAAAACTAGCATCATATGTCTTGGTACATATTCTCCACACATAGATGTGCCTACAAATATGATGTATGGAATCTCCTCAAAACCTCCTTCTACAACTACACTAGTACTATTGTCCTCCAAGTGAAATGAATGAAGTTCTCCTCACTTTTAAAATATCCATCAAGGGAATTCCATGTGGACATCTGAAAACAAAAATTCTCCTAGTATGTATCCCTGAGATGAGCCTACCTGATTAGATGTAAGAGTGTAGGGTTAACAACAATCAACTGGAGGTAAGCTGATGCATCCCTATACACAAATGATATATGAAATGAGGCCAAATTATCTAGTCCCTTGTTCAGCTATTGCAAATTGTATCTCTTTTTAAGATTATCTTAAACCAAGATCCCCTTCCCATATGTATATAAAATATCATTATAATATCCCTAGAGTATCCCTAGAAATCCCCCCTTTCAAATGTATGCATCCTTCTAGAATAATATATACATGAGACTCTTGTGGTTAAAGTAGATGATAAATTTCCCAACAATTAAGAAGTATCACCACATCATCAAAGCGCATACTACCACAGCTAACTAATGATCATGAGTCATGTAGTTCTTCTCATGTGTTCTCAACACATATGAACCATATGCAATAACAACATTCCCCTAAATAAGGGGAAAAAATATGATCAGTTCCTAATGGATGGTAGAACACTACATACTCAGTACCTTCCCCTGATAATATCAAGTTGGGATCACTCATTAATATCTTCCTCAACTAATGAAAACTATCCTAGAACTTCTCTATCCACGTGAAAGGTTGTCCCTTTCATGTCCAAGATATCAAAGATGTTTCCACTTTAGAAAATGTGGTTACAAACCTGTGATATTACCCAACCTAACCATTGAAACTAGGTTGCTCTGTAACACTCTTGGGTGACTCCCAAGCAAGGACCACCTCAATATTCACTGGTTCCACTACAACTATAACATCTGAAATGGCGTGTGTAACACCCTGAGATTTTTTGAGAAATATTTTTTCTAATTTCATTGATGTCTTTTTTTCTACACCACGATTATATTGAACTATACGCTACACCGTATTAGCTTGCAGTATACGCAACACAATTCTTGGATTGTGTTACACACAATTTCATGTTCGTTCGATAGTAGTTATTCTACGCAACATTGATTGTATATATTTATATTTTCAATGTATAATTTAAATATTGTTGTATTCTATTATACGACACAACAAATGAATCTTTCACTACACGCAACCCTGACTTGGCTTGCATTACACGCAATCACAACCTTTCTCGATAGCGTGTGTTGTATGCAATACCAGGTTTCACTAAACAATGATATATTGATATAATATTATTATGGAATATCCTTTATGAATAATATTAACTAAATTATAAATTTTATAACATTATAATCAATCTTACACACTTTCTAGAACATGGTACGAGAACAAAATAAATATTTCGGGTAAAATAAGAATTTTTAAAAAAATGCAGTTTTTCACCTTTTGATTGAACACCCACATTAAATATTTTTTTTGACATGTTTATAATTTCAATTTTTCAAAATAAATGTCTTATTTGGAATGAGGATATAAAAACTTACTTTTGATAAATTTTTCATATTATTCTGATAACTTTCATATTTTAATGAATAGTAAAAACACGCTATATTTTAATTAAAAACAACTTTTTTCATCGCAATAATTTATATGGATAAATTATAATATTAAATAGGTTTGAAGTATAAATAGAATATATTTTTAACATTTAATACAATTTATTCCATTACCATTAATTTTACATTGAATTCATAGATAAAAACATTTCAATCTTTGGAAATATTTTAACTTTTAAAACTCGTTTTCTAAACAATAGGATAAATTTTAATTTTATTACTGAAACTACTGTGTTCTAAATTTTTAAAAATGGATTCCATATTTGGATTCAGTGGGTCCAAATTATGTTAATAAGTTACTTTTAATTTTTTTATTATGAATAGTAGCTACGGTAAATTTTATTTACTACAGTTAATGGTAAATCGGGTAATTATGGGTAAAAATAATATAGTAAAATTACCGTAAAACTGGAAAAGAAGTCTATTGGATGAATAAAACTTGACCCATATCACCTATGGGTCGTAATATATTCATTTTGTGGACCATTGACCATGAAAATGATATAATTATTATTAAAACTAAAGAAAGTGACAACATGTCACTCTCTTAAATCTTATAAGTATAATAATTTTAATTATGTGATAAACTTAATGAAACATAAAACATGAATAGTATCAAGAAAGCTAATAAAATTATATAAATCATGTGGATTTATTTAGAATTTTTAGGGACTAAATAATTATCATTAAGAGAGACACAATAGTGATGTTGAAATTATTTTATTGAAAGAAATATAAAATAAATGGTTTTGAAAATATTAAAATAAATATTATATGAACTATTTAATGTGCTCCACTAATTTTCTAGAAAAATATGACATTCTATTAATCTATTAAAAATTTTATTTTGAATATATCCTCTATGTAGATTTTATTTAAATTCGAATAAATTAATTGTGTCAAAATTTACATTATAGTTATTTTATAAAAATAGCATATTATAAAATTGTTTAAAAATCAATTTTTTTTATAAATTACAAATTTAAATATATATGGTATACAATGTCATTAATTATATAATTATTGAAAATTAAATTCACATAAATAATTATTTATATCAATTTAAAACATAGAATATTATTACCACAAATAAAATTAAATAGATTAAATAATGATAAATCAAGTTGATAATGTTTAAAATAAATTCCCGACATGTCTAAATTCTACTGGTTAATGAGATTACAACCCTAACTCATCTAATCTTCTAATTTTAATAAATTTGGATTCTTTTATGTGGGTTATGAATTTATATTAAATTAATATTTTAGAGGTTACCAATGGTGCCCCTCTCCTCCCTTATAAAAATGGCACCCCTTCCTTCTTCTCTTCACAAAATTTTGAGCATTGAAGATAAAAAAACCTTTCTAATTCCTCTTATTAACCTTTATAGTGAGATCATATATTTTCTGGTCTTCTAAAAAGACCAACTATAGTGCCCTAAGAGAATGTTAAAAGGAGGTGCATCGAGGAGGAGGTAATCTCTTATACCAACTCTTTCAAGTTTCATTCTTCCTCTACTTACTCTTCATTAGTTGTTTAATTATAATGTAACAACATAAGTATTACATATATACTGATATTTTATTATAAAGATGAAACAACCCTATTTCACCTTCTATCCATCCTACGGAAAACGAAATCACCACGCGTGCGTACGTACGGAATATCGTCTCCACGTTCTGGTGTAATTTTTTCCATCACCACCTTACTTGGATGGGTATAATGGTGTAATGAATGACTACATATGGTTATTATAACATAATATAGATACTGATATATTATATCATTCACTCCAATTCTATTCAATAATTATGGGAACGATATCATTTCTCATGTGTACGTACGGACTACCATCTCCACGAACGCGATGAGATTCATTTTCCATGTTTAAACATTCAAGTATGATTATAAATTATATATTTAATAAATAGTAATGAAATAAATTACATAATAATGATACTTTATTTATGTACATATATATTATATTTACTTAATTCCATTCAATTGAATAAAGAAAGGAAAACAACGTTCATGCGTACGTACGGCCTACCGTCTCAATGAACGCTGTATTTCATTCCATTTATCGATCTATAATATCTATTTATATACTGAATATATATTATATATAAATATTGTTTTACATTATGGAATTATTTAAATCATGATATGAGTAATAATATCAACAACAACAAATCAAAACACGTACAATAAATGAAACGATTTTACCTAAAATGCTGCTTTAACATGAAATTTACAAAAGAACGGGTAATATAAAGCCATAAGTGAACCATATATAATATTATAACAATGAATATGATTCTATAATAATTCAATGAAATTATTTAAATCATTATACAGGAGGTTCGGATACATACAAATCATATTATACATATGGTAAGGGATACCTTTTCCAATCTCTTTTTTATCTGAGATTGTTTATTCGTAACTATTTACTATGGTTTTATTTATCATCCATGTCCCTATTTTATAAAAATGGTTTCATGTATGTTTAAAGTCCTTTTTACCCATTTTTTTATTTTACTGCATGGTATTAAGGAATCTTTCTTTTTTAAACATACAAGGTACTTTTTTACTTTTCCTGCAAAAGTACGAGAAGAATGTTTTTTTAACTTTTACAGCATGGACATACTTTTTGAAGTTTCATAACACCTAATTTTCATGAAGATTACTCAATAATATTTCATGACTATTTTCAATAAAATAATTTTCTTTTAAAATTTCATGGAATTTTGTGAAAATAAAATGATTTTGAA
The DNA here is from genome assembly GCA_963277665.1 of Viscum album. Classification (NCBI taxonomy): domain Eukaryota; kingdom Viridiplantae; phylum Streptophyta; class Magnoliopsida; order Santalales; family Viscaceae; genus Viscum; species Viscum album. Next base: position 1,723,199,067 of record OY728163.1, read on the forward strand.
GAAGAAAGGATATTTTCCTCAAGTGTTCATTTCAAGTGTTTTTTCAAAACCATTTTCCATCCAAGATGACATTATTTCATATGTGTATGTTACAAGTATAATTTCTATATTATTTACATGGTTCCACTTTTCTTATGAGTAAATTATATCCATTTATTTTATATGTATTATGTTATGATGAGATGATGTTTATGAAACCCATTTTATTCTTTGGGTTATGATGAATGATTGATGTTTCTATTGTGGCACATGTAACAATGATTTCAATATGAGATGGTTGGGACCTATATCTCCCTCCAATGCATTGGGTAAAGATTTATATCTCATTAGATAGACATGGATGGAAGGGTAAGTTAATCTGCTTCAGTTCTACAGGACTGGAACAAGGAGTGAACTCGAATTCGAAAGGGACATTGTCCACTAAGATTGTTTTGGCAGCAATGCCTTGGCTACTATGTAAATCATATCATGTGCTTAATGGTTTGACATAATGAAATGTTTTATTCCCATGTTATTTTATCATGATTGATATTCCTTTATGATATATGCCTTACATAATTCCACGATTTATGTCTTTTCTCATGAATTTTATTTTTAGATTTTGTGTTCATGTTTTTGCATTCAAATGTTTATGGATTGTTTTATGTTCTCTATGTTTACCATTACAAAGCATTCGAGCTAAACATTTATTATGTTTCCTTTTCCCCAGGATATAAAGAAAGAGTTTAGGTAAGAAAAAAAATGGTAAGATCTTTATGGGAGATGTTGAAGATCATTCACCATGATTAGAAGATTATGTTCCACGTTTCAAAAGACACTAAACTATTACGGACCTTTGGTGTATGTTTTTTATGTATTTATTATTACAAAAAATTAATGTAATATCCATGTATGTCATATATGGGTCTCTATAGTTGGTATCAGAGGAAAGGATTAGTTAACCTTTGGAAACTAGGATGCGAATACTTTAGTGAGATCCCTATAGATATTTCAAAGGTACGTGTAGGGATTTCCCTAAGGTTAAGAATAAGTATAGGTTATAGTCCTAGAATTACTGAAACTATATTAGAATTATACCGAAGATGTTAGATATTGAAGTTACTCCCCCTTGATTATGATTTTTTCCTCTCACACTATTCTTTTTGGGTTTTATAAATTGGCTGGAAATAGGAAGATTCACGATAATGAAGGTTATGATGGACAATGGAATGATTTTCTTCATGAGAAACCAAATGAAATTGGATCTGGTAGTCTACATATCGTTATTATGCATAATCAAAAATCTCATAATATGATCAATAATATCAAATTTGGTAAGTTTCCTGACTCACCTAATAAGAGAAAGATGGAGTTTCATGATGATCATAGAGGAAAGAAAGTTTAATTTCTCTCATGTAAATCATGTAGGAAGAGGAATTAGGGAGAATGATTCAAATGAACATAAAGATTCTTTTGGTGTGGAAAATAAGGACACAAGTCCAGTAATTGTAAAGGAAAATGTTCAGTTGACACCATGGACAAGGATAGTGGTATTTCTAAGATATCGACAATGGTTAAATGTTTTAAATGTGGAATGTACAGGAAATATGAAGACCAATTCCCTATGGAAAGTATCATGAAGAGAGTCAGCATGGTCATATGGGTAGTATTTATGTGCATGATGATGAAGAGACTACACCTGATATATGAGATGAAAGAAATGATGAAGCTCAATCAGTGGTTTAAGAAGGTAGTGTAATGATTGTATGTTTATCTAGAATAATGTATGGTACTATCGAATAATGAAAAATCTAAGGATTGCTACACTATTGTCTTTCCTTGAGTTTTTGAAATTATATGACGAATGGTACCTGTAACCATGAAAGGATATTCAAATATTTTTGAAGGTAGATGATATGTGAATAATGAAAGGATAATGAGATAATGAGATGTTTGATAGTATTAACGAGCTCATGACTGATATAAGGACAAAGTGATATCATGGTTTGAGTATATATAAATTTTGGGATTTTGGTTTGTGGAAATAGTTAACTTTTGACAAAATTCATATTTTCACTAAGGTTATATGGTAAATAATTTTTCAAAAGAATACATGATTAAGGTATTCACATGTTTGGAATGTGACCAACAGGATATATCTTAAGATATATGAGGGATAAATGATGGTATTCTCATGCTTTTTATGTGACCTTTCAAGTAATCGTTTTCTTTATACTATGATATAGGACCTAAGCAATTTTGGATAATCCTAAATATTGGAATGAATTGCGTTAGACATAAGATAATATTGTTTATGGCTAGAAATTTTTTCGATATTATTGTAGGAATGTAATAATAATGTATTTTTAGAAAAAGGGACAACCTGCCGGATGGGCGACAACCCATCGCGTCAAACAAGGTTGCAGGAATCGACCCCACAAATGAAGTGCGACCGGCCTTTATCACCTACCTATGGCCTACAAGAAGTCCCTGGTTATTATAAAATAGTTTTATTTTATTAAGCGATATGATAGATGAAGTATAAGCCCATTTATGGAATCATATACGATTAACCTCACCATAGATGGACTTATGTATATTTGATAACATTTTCTAACCTTTTTTTTGAGACAGATGGAATGACCCATCATTTTATCACATGATCTTCTAACGCTTAACAAATGAAAAATTCAACTACATTTCTTTAAGGGATGAAGTGGAAATTATTCCTGGAACAAAAAATTGTGATATTGTACCAAAATCAATCAATTATTTATTTTAATTCAAAAAAATTTCAACTTTAGGGAAATGATCGTGTAAACCAAAAATGTTGTCCTAGTGTCTTTATATCTGATGAATTAGTACCTTAAATCATCACAAAATTATGTCTTTTTGATTGTTGGATTTTTTCATATCCATGTTCTCTACCACTCTCCATCAGAACGTGATGGTTATATTTCACTTCCAAATCCATATTTTCACCTATGTTCTTATATGTGGAAACTCAGTGATGAGTTAATTTGGGTAACCATTACATTTCATACATTAGTTTTTAAAATTAAGATTTATTATTCCTTTTTACGATGTGGGTTTTGTTGAAAGAAACTTTCTAGTAGACAACTATTTATATCCCCGACGAATTTTGAGGGAGAAATTCATTTTAAGGGGGGAAGAATGTAACACCCCATGAATTTTTGAGATTTTTTTTTAAATTTCATTGATGTCTTGTACGCTACACCATGATTATCTTGCACTATATGCAACACCATGTTAGCTTGTAGTATATGCAACAATAATCTTGGATTGTGTTACACACAATTTCATTTTCATTTGATAGTATTTATTCTACACAACAATGAGTATATATATATATATATTCAACGTATAAGTGAAATAAGGCTGTATTATGTTATACGCAACTACAATGGAGTCTTTCACTACACACAACCCTTACTTGGTTTGCATTACACGCAATCATGACCTTTCTCGATAGCGTGTGTTGTACGCAATACTGGGTTTCACTAAACAATGATATATTGTTATAATATTATTATGGACTCGCCATTATGAATATTATTAACTAAATTTTGAATTTTATAACATTATTATCCATCTTACACTATTTCTAGAACATTTTATGAGAGAAAAACAATTTTTTTTGGTAAAATATGTATTTTTAAAAAAATTCACTCTTGTCACCTTTTGATGGAACACCCACATTAAATCTAATTTCTAACATGTTTATCAGTTCAATTTGAAAGAATAAATTTCTTCATTGGAATTAGGATATAAAAAATTACTTTGGATAATTTTTTCATATTATTCTGATAAAATTCATATTTTAATAAATAGTAAAAACATGCTATATTTTAATTAAAAACATATTTTTTCATCGTAATAATTTATATGGTTAAATTATAATATTTAATGGTTTTGAAGTATAAATAGAATATATTTTTACCATTTAAAATAATGTATGTCATTACCATTAATTTTACATTGAATTCAAGGGTAAAAATATTTCAATCTTTGGCAATATTTTAACTTTTAAAACCCATTTTCATAACGATGTGATAAATTTTAATTTAATTACTACAACTTCTAAGTTCTAAATTTTAAAAATTGGATTCCATATTTGGATTTAGTGGGTCCATATTATGTTAATAGGTTACTTTTATTTTTTATATTATGAATAGTAACTACGGTAATTTTTATTTACTATAGTTAACGGTAAATCGGGTAATTAAGGGTAAAAATAAGATTTTATAATTACCCTAACTCTTTCCAAAAATCTATTGAATGAATAAAAGTCGACCCATATCACCTAAGGGTCGGAATAGATTCATTTCATGGATCTTTGACCTTGAAAATGATGTAATTATTATTAAAACTAAATAAAGTGATAACATGTCACTCTCATAAATCATATAAGTATAATAATTTTAATTTTGTGATGTACTTAATAAAACATCGAACATGAATAATCTCCATAAATCTAATAACATTATCTACATCATGTGGATTTATTTATAATTTTTAAGGATTAGATAATTATCATTAAAGGTGACACAATAGTGATGTTGAAATTATTTTATTGAAAGAAATATCAAATAAATGGTTTTAAAAATATTAAAATAAAAATTATATGTACTATTTAAGGTGCTCCACTAATATTTTACATAAATATGACATGTTATGAATCTATTAGAGCTTTTATTTTGAATATATCTTCTATGTAGAATTTATTTAAATTCAAATAAATGAATATTGTCAAAATTGATATTATTGTTATTTTATAAAAAATAACATATTATAAAATTGTTTAAAAATCAAAAAAATATTTATAAATTATAAATTTATATTTATATAGTCTAAAATGTCATAAAGTATCTAATAATGGATAATTCACAGTACGTAAGTAATTATTTATATCAATTTAAAATTTTGAATATTATTAACACAAATAAAATAAAATTGATTAAATAAGGATAAATCAAGTTGATAATGTTTGAAATAAATTCCCAACCTGTCTAAATTTTATTGGTTGATGATATTACAACCCTATATCTTCTAATATTCGAATTTTAGTAATTCTGGATGTTTTTATGTGGGGATTTAATTTATATGAAATTAATATTTTAGAGGATGCCAAAGGTGCCCCTCTCCTCCCTTATAAAAAGGGCACCCCTTCCCTCTTCTATTCACACACTTTTGAGCCATTAAGCTCATCCAAACCCTGAAAATTACCCTTCTTAACCTCTCTCGTTTTACCATAGAGGTTCTGGTCTTCTCAAAATACCAACTCTAGTTCCCTATGAGTAAGTGTAAAGGAGGTGTGTCGAGGAAGAGGTAATCTCTTCTACCGACTCTTTGAAGATTCTTTCTTCGTCTACTTCATATTCATTAAATTTTTCATTATAAAGTAATGACATAAGTATTACTTATATAATAATATATTATTATAAATATGAAACAACCCTATTTCACCTTCTATCCATCCTACAGAAAAAGAAATCACCGCGCGTGCGTACGTACGGTATAGCATCTCCACGCCGTGGGGTAATATGTTTTCCACCACCAACTTACATGGATGGGTATAATGGTGTAAATAATAACTATATATGGTTATTATAACATAATACTGATTCTTAGATATTATATCATTCACTTCAATTCTATTCAATAATTATGGGAACAATATCATCGCTCGTGCATACGTATGGACTACCGTCTCCACGAACGCGATGACATTCATTTTCCATGATTAACCATTCATGTATGATTATAAAGTATATATGTAATAAATAATCATGGAATATATTAAATAATAATTATACTGGATTTATGTACATATATGTTTTATTTACTTAATTCCATTCAATTCATTAAGGAATCGAAAACAACGTTCATGGGTACGTACGACCTACCGTCTCCATGAATGGTGTATTTCATTCCATTTATTGATATATCATATATACTTATATACTGAATAGATTTAATATATAAATCATGTTTAACATTATGGAATTAATTAAATCAGAATATGAGTAATAATATCGATAACAACAAATCGAAACACGTACGATAAATGAAACGATTTTTCCAAAAGTGCTGCTTTAACATGGAATTTACAAAAGAATGGGTAATATAAAGTCATCAGTGAACCATATATGATATCATAAAAATTAATATTATTCTATAATAATTAAATTAAATTATTTAGATCAGTATATAGTAGGTTCGAATACATACGAAGCATATCAAACATAAGGTATGAGATAACTTTTCCAATCTCATTTTTATCCGAGATTGTTTATTTGTAAGTATTTACTGAGGTTATATTTATCATCCATGTAACTATTTTCTAAAACTGGTTTCATGTATGTTTAAAGTCATTTTTACCCATTTTTTTACTTTTGCTACATGGTATGTAAGGAAACATTTTTTTTACTATACGAAGTACTTTTTATCTTTTCTAGCAAAAGTACGAGAATAATGTTTTTTTAACTTTTACGGATTAAGCGGAATTTTTAAGGTTTCATAATGCCTAATTATCAGGAAGATAACTCTTCAAGATTACATGACTATTTCAAATAAAATCATTTTCTTTTAAAATTGAATGGCATTTTGTGAAAAGAAAATTATTTTGAAGAAGAAAGGATATTTTCCTCATGAATTCATTTCAAGTGTTTTATCAAAACCATTTTTCATCCAAGATGACATTATTTCATATGTGTATGTTTCAGGTATAATGTCTCTATGATTTACATTGTTCCACATTTCCTATCATGAAATGATATCCATTTATTTTATATGGATTATGTTATGATGAGATGATGTTTATGAAACCCATTTTATTCGTTGGGTTATGATGAATGATTTATGTTTATGTTGTGGCACACGTAAGAATGATTTCAATATGAGATGGGTGGGACCTATATATACCTCCAATTAATTGTGTAAATTATTATATCTCAAGTGATATACATGGCAGTAATGGTAAGTCAATCCGGTTCAGTGATACAGGACTGGAACAAGGAGTGAACTTGATTCAGAAAGGGACTTTGTCCACTAAGATGGTCTTGGCAGCAATTCCTTGGCTACTATGGAAATCATATCTTGTGCTTAATGATTTTCCATAATTAAATGTTTTATTCACATGATTTTTAATTATGATTAATGATTCGTTTTGATATATACCTTATATAATTCCAAGATTTATGTCTTTTCTCAAGATTTTGATGTTTAGATTTTGTGTTCAAATTTTTGCATTCAAATGTTTATGGATTGTTTTATGTTCTCTTTGTTTACCCTTACTATGAATTTGAGCTCACCATTTTTATGATTCCTTTTCCCCAGGTTATAAAGAAAGGTTTTAGGTAACAAAACTAAAGCGGAAGATCATTATGGGAGATGTTGAAGATCTTTCACCATGATTTAAAGATTATGTTCTATGTTTCCAAAGACATTTCACTATTACTGTCCTTGGTGTCTGTTTTTGTTATGTAATATATATTCCAGAAATGTAATGTAATATCTATGTACGTCATCTATGGGTCTCTATAGTGTTCCCTAGAAAAAGGACATCCAAAATTAATAACAGAATCTTCAAGAGCTTTTGGTAAGGATATTTCTCGCGAAGGGGGTCCAGGACCATCATTAAGTGTCCCATGTGAACCTCTTAAAACTAGGAGAACACTGGGATATCATCAATGAATACCACCATGAACCAGAATTATTATGAATGATATGGTTCATGAGACCCATGAACTATTTTTGAGACTTCACCTGTCCAATCAATCTCACCATATTCTCATAGATTCTATAACGAAATCTGAAGTCCATCTTTGGTATATCCTCATTTAGTACATGCAGTTTGTGATAGCTAAATATGAGTTCAATCTTCAAGAAAGAACATCCTCTATTCAACTCATCGAAGAGGACATAAATCATCAGTAGTGTATAATTATTATTTATGGTTAGCTAGTTTAGGCGATAGAAGTGTGAACATAGACTCATGCTCCAGTCTTCCATCATGGTAAACAGAAGTGGGGACCCTAGGATGAATCACTGGGTCTCATGAATCCATTCCACTATATGTCTTCCAACTGCACACTAAGATCACTAATCACTGTGGGTGTTATCTGTTATGTATCCATAGATATCAGTGTCGTCCTGGGGTATAGATCAATGAAAAATTCAACCTCCTAGTGGGTAGGTAATCTCGAAACACCATGTTTAAATTTGTATATTTACTCTTCCACCAATGATGGAAATTGTGTACTCATATCATCCACCACACCATAGGTGAGGCTAGAAAATGGGTTTGTAATTTTCTTCTCCATCTTATGTGTGAGTACATCCAACACTGCATGTTTTTCCACAAAACATGGAACACCTAGTTCAATCATTGTGGACACATCATACTCTACACATAAAAAGGTCAATCTACCAATGAACTTGGATAACCAGTATATAGTGAGAACAATGTTGTAAGACATTGATGCTGCTACCAAGTGACTCCAAGTGAGAAAATTTTCTACTAGATCTAGGAAACACTATTTTCACCCATTTTTGATCATAGAATCTCCTCACATACGAGTATCTAACAATAAGGGATGAGTCAACGGTTCTACCAGAACCTCCCATTCTGGAACAAGGTTCATGGGAAGAATAGAATGAATGGAACCTTAAATGTTAAAAACCTCATATAAGGTGTAAAAGATAAAGAACATTCTTATAGTCATACCAAGAGCCTTGAGTTCATAATCCTCCATCCCTAATAGGTTTCCTCGTCCCTATCAACCATCTTCTTGAGCCTGTCATCAACCACCTAGGGGTGGTGTTGGTAATAGCTCGAACCTCCGACCGCCTCGTACTACCCTACCTATGCAGCTTCTATGAATTTTTCCCTTTGGACACCTTGCTTCTACCTCCGCCTCTACATAAATTCCCCTTGACCATCTTCGGATCAACTATATGATAGGTTGGGAATTCTCATTTCAGATGTCTCTACCCAGTACATGAGTAACATAGACTATCCCTATGCGGTCTCGAGCTACAATGGGATTGCCACATTCCTAATACAATTTCCTTACATTGTCTCTAAATGTGAATGACCTGATTGGGTAATTGTGACAGTCATTTTCTACCTGCTACATATGTCTCATCTTGCTAGTTCCTACTAGTATATCCCACTCTCAGTGCTTTCTCTAGTAAAAATCCATCCACTAGAAGAGGTCGCTCAGGTACCCCATCATAAGTAGGAATTATAATGTTTATCATGGATTAATTAATAACATGGTATAATCCCTGCTGGAAGGTCTAAGACCTAAATAACGGGTCTCGTACCATATCCCTAGAGTAGAATGATTAATTTGAGAATCCCATTGAATACTCCACCATAGTCTGATTTCCCTGCTACAGATACAAAATATCCTATTGTCACACCAACCAGAACGTGGATGCAAATACATACTCTATGAATAGATTCTCAAATCATTCCCAAGAGGGTGACATATCTATTTTTTTATGGGTCACAAAGATCCACCATTGCTCAACAGATCCCTGAAAAAGACTCACTGCATGGACTTCCATTTATTTGTAATGTGTCATCACAAGGTGGAAGACCCATGTCACTCCTAGAAAATCCTTAGCTACATAGGGTCCTTGCTCACCTAAAATCCTGAGAGGATTTCACCTCTAAGAATCATGAAACATGGTTTGTCTCTGGGCATATTCAGCTAGAAGTGCTAGTGGTAGATACTTCTCAGTTGGTGGTGGTACAGCTGGTAAACCATCCACATGTGCTATCTCTGGCACATGTCCCTATACCAATGCCTCTTCATTAGGGGGATCATCCTCATGGTCAACCAATGAAATACTAGATGGATTTCCATTTCTAGGAATCCTACAATAAACCAAAATGTACGAAGCTCAACAAATTATATAAGGAGCTGATTTAAGAAGTACATGAAAGAAACAACCCATTCCTTTATACTGCATTTACCACTATTTTCCCTTGATGCCAATTTTGTCATGTAGTTAGTCGAAAAGAGGTTATTTAGATTCCGGGTGTATGGATATGTCAGTTTCTGCACCAACATTGTATTCCTTATCCTGAAATCCGAACTCGAAGCACTTACCACTATTTCCCAAAACCAACATCATGGAATCCAGGTCCTATAGAAGACCCGACCACATTTGATACCACTCATTCACATAATGTCCCAGAGGGGCCCATTTCGTGACTACCGCATATCCGCCTCCAATAGTCCCAGGGTTGGTGACTTGTACTAAGAAAGAATATCTGATCAATGTGAGGCATTGTAATATATACCTGTACATAGGCACACATCTCCAAAAAATGATGAAATATAAAAACACGAAGTAGAAAAATGAATTCATACACTATATCCCAACCAATAAAGTACGATAGTATTGTATAGTGAAGTAAGGTAAAATGTTCTAGAATAAATCCCCATCAAAAGAAACATATATAATCCAAAAATTCCAAATCATAGACAAAGGATCTAGGACTTCGTTTCCCAGCTGCAGGAACACCTCATCCTACCTGAACACACAATGCTATATCTAATCATGGTCCACCCTATACTCTCTCAAAAGGTCACTCATCTACATAAGAATTGACATTTGTTAAAAAATTCCCAATTAGGGGTGAGTAAAAACATACATAGTAAGGCTAACCGAAATCAAAATGGATGAACTAAAAGGAAATATGATTAAAGGGATACCACACAAGAAATACCAAAAAGAAAATTCCACATATGAAATAACAAAAATGATATTCCATGAAAGAATATTAAATTCATCTCCTTGAAGATATATGATCAAGTCCATATATATCAATAATATCTAGATATACTCTCTCTAATGTGACACACCATCTCCATGAGACACCCAATCTCATGAGGCACATAGTAACAGTAAGAGACACAGTCTTTGGGAGTCACATAGTATCTATGAGACACAAAAAGTATCTAAGACACATAGCCTTTGGGAGTCATGTAGTCCACATGAAACCAATATACATTGGGAGTCACATCCTCTCCATGAGACACATTGTGTCTATGTCACAACCATTTAGAGGATTCCACTCAACAAATTCATATTCTAGGAGAATGTACTACTCAATCCATTAAGTCATATAAATAGTACCAAAAATTACTTTTAGGATGCCTCAAATGGATCATCTCATGAACCATTAAAGATGATTTTTAAAGAAGATCCACCATTCTATAGTTTTTCCCATTTGAATTTTTAGAATGGGGAAGGCCATTGGGCCTTTGGACAGACCATACGGGTGGTACACTAACAGTGGTAGTGCACCAATAGTGGGGATCAACCACTCGGTCCGTCAATCCCTAGAGTCGATCTCAACATGATAGCTCTAGATAAAGTTGCAGTCAACTGTGTGATATCTTCCACGGTCATGTGATTGCTCGATCTATGGTGGATCACGGTCAACCACTATTGTCGAATGTGGACTGGACGAGCCGCCTCGGGTCTGATCCAACCCACATGGTTAAACGCAATCCATTCCATATTCCCTGGGCCTAGTGCAACTCTTCTTGGCTTCACCCATTTCTCTTGGTCCCATCAATGTAATCTTGGTCCGACAAACTCGCAAACAAGTCATCTAGCTCAGTCAACATGGTCACCGACCACGTCCCCTATGTCCACCATCCCTGTTGCATCCCACAACACAGCCACGTTCTGTGGAGACCAACCACATCGGTGGCCCACTGTTGTCACATGACGCCTCAAGGTGCATTGCACATGGGATTTTATCACTTTTTGTGGTTGCTACCATGCCCACCATCACTAGTCTCTGCACCACCTCGTGCAACCTTGTCGAGACTCTATACCGTTCCAGTGCTAGTGGTCCCTTCTATGATCCACCAATCCATCTTTGTTTCATGTATTTATGAAATGAAGGAATGTCTAAAATATTCAGGTCCTGATCTAAATAGATTCGAACAATTTTTCAGTTTTCGTCCAACATTGGATTATGATTGAGTTCAGAGCTTCCTAGAATGTATAACAGTGACTATGATGGTTTGACAAGGAAGAACGAGGGAGTGAAAATCCCAAATAATGTATTTAGTAAAATACCTCGACCTTTTTTTATAACATCCTCAAAATTTCATAGTTATAAGGAAGAATGAAGGATAATTTTAAATAATATCTTATTAATAAACACCAGAATTATCTACTATATCGCACCGATGGATCCATGGATAAATCTATTCATGCATTCACCGACATTCATTGTGAAAATAAAGAACATGGAATTCCAAAAGAAAAAACCATCCAATCTAGAGCCTATAAGAATCATTTATGAAGAACAATTGTGTTTCCATCGTTGATTTGATCCAGCAAAATTGTCAGTTTTATGATCCATGATCTCAAAATCAATCTAACACCGTTCATCAGAAAAGATATCTAATGGTTGTATGAATTTTCATGGTTTGAGAATACAACCCTATAGAAATTTTATAAAATTAAATTTAAAGGAGAAACATATTTTTCATTAAAATAATTTATATTTAAATTATTTATATATAATTAAATCGTTTTCATGTTTTTATATAGAAGTCATGCCCCGAAAAATGATAAGTCATGAATAGAGAAAGCAACACATTATGAAATAAATTGAATTTTTGGATTTCCAATCAATCTCATAGTTCATGCGTAATTAGGATTTTAATATAAAATAATTTAATTAGTCATTTTATTTACAGTTACATATTCAGTGTATTTTTTTTAGATTTCCCACTCCAACCAAAGAAGCGTCACTCCAAGGGTAAAACCTCCATTATAAACCCAATATTCCCCTCACATTTATTATCCACGCACCCTATTAAAAGAGAATCCACATTTTAATAATGATGTGTGGGATACTAATAAAAACAAAAAAAAATTAATGATTTTTTATAGAATCACCAGACCTCAGAATTTCAGTCCATCTCCGATCCAACACTCATAATTTTTCCAAATAATTTATAAAAATAAAATTGGGAAAATCTATGTGATTACAATATTAGAAATAATTTTTTTTATTATTTCTATATAACATCTCATATTTTTTTCCTTTCACATATAAAAGAATTAGTTTTGTTTTTATTATGGGTGACTCTACTGGATAACTCCAAATTATAGGAAATTAAATCATTGCAATGTAAATAATAGTCATTAAAGTTATTAAATACAAAAAGTTCCAATAACTCTTATAAAACCTGATTGTTGATACTTGCTGGCATCCATATCTTTAAACAATATTATTCCAAATGAAATGGAAATTTAAAATTCAAATTAATCATCCATTAAAAACATTTCAAATAATTTTGTACAATAATATTCATAGGATAAAAATATTTAATTAATTATCCTCTAAAAAAAGACCAATAATTTACATCATTTCACCGATTAAGGACATTTCAAAGGTCCCTATTACATGATCAAAAAATTCCAAAAAATGGGCCACATTATATCTATAAAACATTATATCAACAACATATTCGATTATAATGGAATATCCAAAGTCATTTCTATTACATTAAAATTACTATAATAATTAACTTTTTTTAATTCTTCATGTTTAGGGAAAAATGTAATTTTTGTGTACTAGGGTCTGTTGGATTCATTCAATCCATAAGTGCATTCTTCAATCCACCACATAATTCTTCTTTAAAAATAAGTAATAAATCTATCTAGTTGGTCAATGAATACTTATCTTTAAGAACACCACATTGGGGGGATAATTTTGTAACCATTCCTTGATTTATAGTGCTTGTGTATTAGAACTATTATGCACATTCATAAGCTTTCATACAAATTTACTAGTGAAAATACCACTTTAAAAAAAATTCATTCCAATAAGGTTTATCTCATGAAAAATAAATTATAAAAGATTCATAAAAATTCACCATTCTCATTTAGTTTGTTTCTAATTACCAACTTTGTGAAAATATCATTTTTATGTTTTTGAATTGATAGAAGTTACCAATTGATAGTTTTATGAATCTTCTCTATACCTTCAAAGCTGGATTTTATGAACTCTTAATATTAAATATCATTAGGTACATAGAATGCTTTAGACTAAAAGATAATTGTGGTTTGATGTTACAATATCAATCTTCATCTTATTTTGATTCGTTATTCGTTGTATAAAAGGAAATTCTATATTTCAACATGATTATTCTACCTATAATTTTTTGGAAACATATATTAGCCTTATGATGTCCTGTGACTGGTTACTAAATATTTACCCGGTTTGATTAGACATAATCCCACAAGAATGCCTCTCCAAACTCTATAGGCTGCTGACTTTCTATAAGGGTATGGAATTATATTGTGGGGATAAGATACCCACATGATAAGAGTACATCATTTTGTTAATATAAATAATCATGCAATGGAAATATATATAATAATAATGAGGTGGGACAATGGAACCTTCCAACTATAATAAACCAACATCTTTATAGAATGGAAGAACCATATTGAATATGTTTTACAAAAATAATTTCATTTCAGGACACTATAAAAAGGGTAATACATGGGATACAGAGAAATAGTGATATATAAAATGTTATATAAATATAAAAAATGACCCATGATATTCATAATGGAATCAGAATAATAAAATCTATGATCTTCTCCCATAATACACCCTAGAAAAAACTCATGAATCTATATAATTACACTTCCCCTTACCTCTACATGAATCCATGTGTACTTCATGGTTTCCATATAGCAGAACAAACATGGTGCGAGATATACTGAATAGGCCCCTAGAGATTCATTCAATAATTAATACGGTCACTCTATATAAGTTGAATCAGTGTTATAGTATTATAGTAATCAAGCATTAAATGATAAGGAAAATTAACCCAATCTAGAAGTAATGTTATGAAAATAATTAGAAAAATCATAAATAAAAGTGTAAGAGATTTGAAAATTAGCTATTGATTTTTCAGGAGGTGTTATGTACCATAAATACGGGGTATAAGAAAATGTACATTGGTAATGGTGTCCTCTTAATGTCTACAAAGACCATCCATAGTAAACATGGTATAATATAGACTTTCATATGATTGGAACCCAAGATCAATAACCAAGACATCAAATTTGATTCTATATAGATCATCTATAGAAAAGATGATATATATATGGGAGAAGTCCAAGAAGAATGTATATTTTTTCTAAGCAAGATGGATCCATGGTAATAATCCAAGGAATCCAATATAAGTTAGAATGGGGTTATATACCCTGATGTATATACTGTACCACGATGTTAGTTCCATACTAAAGTATTCATCATTAATCATTCTATACAAGGGTTCAACGGTGTAATCTCAGATTACATAAAATTTTTAACAATTTAATTCATCTCACTCAATTCATTGATAAATTTATTCAAATATGATAATGAGATAGTTCAAGTTCATCTGTATACAACCTTTCTATCCATTCACATTAATATGAATATACTTATATATCATCAATCTCAATTACAATTTTCATTTATTCCATTTTACATATAATTATCATGGACAAATATGTATTTAACATTCGTTATCCTTAATTATTTTGAATACAATGTCCTCTCATGGATTAAAAGCTCTAATCCCCTAATAGGTGGTAGGAAATGGAATTCAAATTAACCCCTCTCATGGGGTTGTTTAGGATGAGGTGGAGAACATCAACAAAATAAAAAATGTGGCAGTAGAACATAAAAATATTTTATATATCATTTAATATATAAAATAATCAATTTAGAAGTAATACTTGAATGGTTCAGTGTGTTGAACTATTGAATATGTGATAAACATCATGAATTTATAGGAAAATGTATAGATCGACTACATTCTATTGGTAGTGTAATCCACATTCATTTTCGGTCTCTAACATGGACTAGAAAAGGAAAAAATATGAAAAATAAAACATTATAGTAAAATATGGAATACTACCTCACATGTATTCTCTAGTGATTTTGCAAAAAAAACTCAGTAAAAAAAGAAAATAGATTTAATATCTTACTAGTGGATATCCAATGTGGAAAATAGTTAGAGAAATAGATGATTGATGGAATATGTGGGTCAAATCCTAGATTGGATTCTAAAGGAGAGAAATTTTAAGAGGTAGGCTATGAAACATATAAATGGGAGGAGAAAATAATGATGTAATTTAATTATAAGGGGTATAGAAATAGAAAATTCACAAATATTTAAATATAAAAATGTTTAGCTAAATGGTTGGAAATACTCTTCACAATAACATTTGGGGATGATACCTCCATCACATAAGATTTGTGCATGGTTTTAAAAATTCTTATTTTCATATGAATCTCCTCTAAACTATTTTTTATAACCCACTCATAATCATGCATCCTGAATCACATTGTTTTTCATAACATGAACTGCCACATTGTGGCCACACGGTTGAGTTTAGAAGTTACTAATAATCATGCACTATCTACGTGCCTACAAGTTTTCCTCTAATAACCAATGATCTATTCACTAAAAAGCCCTAAATCCTATTAAATTATTTAATAAACTATTAATCACATTCAAATAGGTAAAAATAATGGTTTAAAATTAATATTAATGGATCAATACCTTATAAAAAATATGGTTTCATATTTCCTTCCCTCATTAAAACAAATCATCATTGACTTTCCCATCCAAGGACGGTGTGATAGTATTGGATAATTATTTTAGACACCTATCACATATAGTAGATTCTCACTCTAATATATCATCAATTAAATTTTTTTCAACCATAACACCCATTCCACATCCATTGACCTAACTCAGATATCATCCATGATCTAGTGAACAATAATTAGATGAATCTCCTCAAACAAATCATTAACTTCATGATCAATTTTCCTAGGATCAAATGAAATAGACATTTTAGAATTACAGTGTCATAGATTAGATAGATGGAAGAGATCATGAATTTCCTAGAATATTTTAGGAAGAACAGTATAATAGGCTACCCAACAAAATATCTCTATGATCTCCATATGCCCAATTGAATGAGTTGTTAGAAAAAAATATTCAAATCTATCTATTACACTTCTTATGTGAATCATAAAAGAAAACCAGCCCTCCATCCCAAAACTACATAGGTAGGTTGTGATGATCAACATTAAACATATGCCATGATATTATAGGATCTAGATGCTTCCTATAAATTTATAAAAACATTAATGTATCATAAATGGGTCGAGGTATCACTAGAGCTTTGTAAAATATGTCTATCTATAATATATGTTATTTGTATGGGATACCGTATAAGGCCTCAGAATGAGAAGTATTTGTAATTTACTAAATGTAGTTATTATGACCAAAGTAAAATATTGGCATGTTTTTCTCCCTAGAACATCCTAAATCTTTGATGCATTCTTGAAGTATATCCTACAACACCTGAGTCATTTGCTCAGACTCACATCTAGATTTAGGTTGATAAGCTATACTCAATGGTACCAATGAACCGAAATATGTTTACAATGCCTTCTAGAACCATGGTGTCAGTAAAACATTAGTATCTTATAAAAGGGTGCATAGAACTCCATTAAATAATAATATCTCAACAATAAATAGCCTCCATAGTTCTTCCACTAAATATTTCTCCATAATTTGAATGAATAGAGTTACCTTTGTCAACTTTTCTATGATAATACATACAATTTCAAAACTTTACTATAACATATGTAAACCTGTTAGAAAATCAATAATTAAGTCAACCCATTTATACTCATGAATGGGTAAATTCTATAATATTCCTTTTATCAGTTGGAATTCTTCCTTCACATAGAGATAGATGGATAACTGTAGAAAAAAAATATATAATCATTTTCATATCAGGCCACCAATATGGGATTTTTAAATCACAATACATCTTTGTTATACTGAGATGTACTAGAAAATAAGATTCATGATATTGAGAAATAAATTTCACTTTGATGTATGCTTGAACACAGACATGACAAAAAATTCCTACGATCTTATCCTATCAAGTACCCAAATAGGTGATGGGTCCACACATGATAAACTATACCATATGACCAATCCATCTAGATCAGAAACCTACTGCATATTTACTCTATCATGTATTGAATTGGTAATAGTCAAAGATATAAAATAATATTCAAATCAATATTTTAAAACTCAACATACATCTCACAAAACATAACCACACACTACCATTTTACACTGGCCACTAGAACTATATATGACAGTTTCATCCGGCTCCTAGAATCATCCAATACATCTCCCTTCCTTAATGTATACATAGGATTAGTGTCTAACGAGTGTATAATACCACCCATCACCACTTACTGATATTAAAATAACATGGTTTAATGATGCATTTGAGAGTTTTGTTTTCCATATGCTATAGAACACACTCTTTATAAATTTATTTCTCTCAGTATCACAATGAATAAACAATAGATACTATCTCAACATAATGAATCATGAAATTCTACTCATGTGGTCTTAACTATCGTGACCTGTAAACCATGAATCCATCTCCATACATCAGAATGGATCCCAACATAATACATGAATCATATCAATACACAATGAATCCTCTTTGAGGCTTAGGTAAATTATGGATCAAGACTGATGTCAAAATACAAATCAAATTTTTAGAAGATTAACAACATTATTATGATCAAAATAATTTCTAATCCTTCATTGTATATCCCATTAAAGGTTATATAAGGAATGATAAATACTGGATAATGAAATTCTAATATCCATCCATCTCCCAGAAACACTATATATTGAAGTCATTATTGTGCTTCTATAATGATTTAATGTATCTCACCATCTCTAGGTCAACGGATACTCTTAATTACAATATTATGAAACCAAGTATGTGAACCTTCTCGACCCAAACTTTAAAATTTATAAGAATATCGTATAATTGGTTCTCTAAAAATTTATTTTGTATGATCTGAAGATTTTTTCATGGTAGTTTTTGAGTTTCATAATATACCATAATTTCATCCAGGATCACTACCACAAATGAAAAAAGATATTGGTGGACAACATGATTCATCATATCCATGAAAACTAATGACTAGTTTAAGAGACAAAAAAATAACAATATAACTATATATTCAACATCTAATATGGATTATTTTACTTAATAAATATTATAGTATAACACAAACATGATAGTATCAAGATCTAAATGAAATTTGGGAGTAAAGTCTTGATCCTTTATGTTGGTCAAATTATACATCAATACATGGTACAGATACCAGTTCTTTACCATAAGCTACATAATCACTGATAACCTATGCCAATCTTGAGGGTCTCATCTACCCTCGTAGATAAATAATATGCTGAACTGAATTAAAATGTAATAAGTTATGTAAATCACTTAGTTTTCTTGAATTGAATCATCCACTTGAGTACACAAAACATAGTAGTAGACAATTAATATAGTCTAATTAAAAAATTTATTGTCAATTTCTCTAGATCAATTGGAAACTCAACCACTCCCTTATTAGGTAGGAAAAAAATCAATAAGGAAATAAACCCTGGAATTATGCACTATAGGTTGTAAATATGGATGAAATAGTTGGGACCAAGCTGATATTTAATGTGATGATGGTTTCAAGTATCATATTTTGTTTCCAAGGAATGTTTTGAAGAAAGGAAATCACAAAACATTGTTTTGTGGAAACAACCATTTTAGGTTTGTTTTGGAAAATTATCAGACCCATGTTAATTGCGATGATGCTTTGATGGTTTGTATTTCACAGAAATCATGAGTTTTATTGAGAACTTGTGATGCAAGATTTATAGAAGAATGGCAGTGTGGATGAGTTTCAACCAATTGAAAAATAAATGTATTCAGATTTTTTTTAAAAACAATTCGATTCATGGTGGAAGTAAAAGTTGTTGTGCTATTTTCACTGCAGTTGGTTAGGATTTCAATGTAAAAGCTGGTTGCAATTTTTGTGTAAAAGCTGGGTTTGATTTCAACGTAAAATATTTTTACTATTTCAGAGTACCTATGGTTATGATTTCTATGTGAAATCTAGTTACAATTTTATATTTAAATTTGGTTACAATTTTAGTGTAAAATTTGGTTACGATTTCTATGTGATAGGTGGTTATGATTTCTGAGTTAAATCTGGTTATGATAACTGACTAAACTCTGGTTACGATTTCTGTGTGAAAGATGGTTACAATTTCTATGTAAAATCTAGTTACAAATCAAGAGTAAAATATGGTTACGATTTCAGAGGTAAATCAGGTTATGATTTCAGTGTAAAATTTTGGTACAATTTATGTGGGAAAGTTGCTTGCGATTTTAGAGATAAATCTGGGTACAATTTCAGAGTAAACTCTGGTTATGGTTTATGTGTAAAAAGTAGTTATTATTTCTAAGATAAATGTGATTATGATTTCAGAGTAAGATCCGGTTAGGATTTCTGTGTAAAAACTGGTTATGATTTCTGACTAAAATCTAGTTTCGAATTCAGAGGAAAATCATGTTACGTTTTCTATGTAAATGCTAGTAAAGATTTCATGGATAAAGTTGGTTTCAAATTCTAGGTAAAATTTTGTTATGATTTCAAGGTAAAATCTGGTTATGAATTTAGGGTAAAATCTTGGGTGATTTTATGGTAAAAACTGGTTACATTTTCAAGGTAAAAGATGGTTACAATTTTAGTGAAAAATTTGGTTTCAATTTCACTATCATATTGTGGCTATGTTTTCACTATATCAGTGTGTTTATGATTTCATAGTACCGAGGGGTGAATATTGAAGACATGATGTCGAATGGAGAGTACGATATCCTACTGATTGTGAAAGGGTAAAAGCCAGATGCATCATAACCAGGTAGTATAAATAAAGAAGTTGTACCGATGGAAAGTGGTATCAATAGAAGAGATAGTTCCAATTGAAAATGAATGAAATTCACATTGTTTTGTATCATGCTGAGAATGATCGTGATAAGATATGATTGTATTAAATATTACAGTATCTATACCATTTGTATTTAGAAAAGATCATGCTTGGGATGAGATCAAAATAATGAATCATGAATTGATGGAAAGTTACGATACATTCCAAGTTAATTTAGATGATGCTAAAACTGATCCTCAATGATTTCAATGTCAAGAAGGTAGTCATGATACAAGCACATGTTAGTCAATGAAGTTTTTTTTCTCTCGCGGGTAAAGGGAAAAGAAAATAGAAGGATACTGATGAATGAATTATTTAAGGTGAGTATTTCTTTTTAAAAAGTTATTATATCTCAAGTGGTGAAGTAAATTTCTTCAAACACATTCAATTTAATTTGAATCAAAAAATAATTTAATGAAATGAGTATGAGAGAATCAGATTCAACAATATGTATTTTTCATTAGTTTTAATTGTATTGACAATTGAAATGGGAGTCTGGAAAAGAAGAGGTGAATATTATAGAATATTTGATAAGATTCGAGAAGCGTTGAAAGAGTCATAGTTGATCTGAGATTTCTGTAGAAATCCCAATTTGGGTGAATTTAAGTGAGTGGGAATGTGTTTTGGTATTCCTATCTAAACATGTTTTGGGTCACCTTTAGAAGGAATAATGTACATTGTACTTGTGTGATGAGATGAAAAGAAAGAAGCATCAGGTTTCTAAAGAGAAGAAGAGATCAACTCAATTTGAATTGAAAATATTTTTGGTGGGGCCGATTCATTTGTATTCTATTCCGCTCAACAATTGTATTGAGGAAATGTTGTTCTGTGGATTCTAGTCTACTATTTTCTATAAGAAAATTAGAATGGAAACATTGTATTGAATGAATCGGAATGGGAGCATTGTTTTGAAAGAATCATATTCAGAGAAGATCGAACTCAATGATACATAATAATGTATAAGTGTTTCACACCATTCTTTTGAGTATAGAAAAGAAGGATATTTTTACAATTTGAATACATTTTTTGTATGGAAAAGAAGTGTAGGTAACAAGAGTTGTTACAAAACAATCATATTACACTATTGTCCTAAAATGATGTACATGAATTAATGGGATTGTTTCGTAGTTCCAGATGAGTGAAAGGGCACATCCTACTCATTGTAATCCATGGATTGTTATCTTAGTGGATAGTATTATATTGGATCGTTTCTAAACCATACCAAGGAGGTAGCTATTCTTATTGAATAGTGATCGTAGTAAATATTTGCGTTCTTGTGGATGTGTGTTGTTTTTATTTCATAGTAGAGAATTGAAATCCTTAACAGGAGACGAAGGCTGTTTCAATTGAATAGAAACATAGATGAAAACGATTACCACTAATTCACCCCACCCCCTCTAAGTGATAAAATACATCTACTAGGCACTTTCAATTGGTATTATAGGGAGGTTACCTTCATTATTTTTTGATATTTGAGAATGTGATCTGTGTGAACAATAATGGTATTCTGGTCATTGATGGAAACAACAATCATATCTGGAAGGCTAAAATGCTGCCATATCTTATGTCTATCAGCTATGATATTCTTGAAGCTACTACAGTTGGGTTTATTCCAATTGATGATAGTGCTCCACTTACACCTGTAGACATGAAGTTTCTTGAGATTGACGAAAGGGCCATGAATTTTTTATTATCATCAACTTCAGAATGTGAATTATTTAGAGTGAAAGGTGTTACCATAGCTAAGGGTATATAGGATAATTTGAAAACAAATATATCTAGGAAATACAAAAGTGATGAAAGAAAAGTTATAAATATTGAGATTGAATTATGAAGATTTAAAGATGGGCGCACATGAATCTGTTGGAGAATTAATTACCAAGGTGAATTACATTGTTAGTACTATTATATGTCTTCATGAAAAGCTGAAAGATTCTATAGTTGTTGAAAAGATCTTGAGAATCCTACCTAACAAATTCGATGGAAAAGTTTATTCATTGGAAGATAGATATCATGAAACATTATCATGTGATTATTTAAAAATCACTTTTGTAACTTATGAAATGAGAATAGATAATTCCATGAAGAAAAAAACAAAGGTTGATATAGAAATTTCATTCAAGGATATGAAGAACAAAAACTAAAAAAATATTATTCTGGAAGATGAATTTAGTGATTTTGAGTCTGAAAATAGGGAATATAAAAATCTCAATGAAATCATTTCATTGTTTTCTAACAATGTGAAAAGTGGTACAGGGAAATAAAATGGGAAAAATCCCATGAAATGTTTTGAATGTGGATGTGTTGACCACTTTGCGGAAAGTTTCCTCGAATAATGAAAGAAGATGATAATGATATAGGATAATGAAAGATTTGTAGTTTATGGATGAAAATGGGAGAAAAAGTAAATGAAAAGAAATTCTTCAAAATAAAAAAGTAGATGTTTCTTGTCATAAAATGATGAAGAAGAAGAGAGTGGTGATGAATCAGAAAAATATATAGACAATGTTAATGAAAATAAATTCATTGCAATAGTGAATTATGAATAATTTAGAAGCAATCTTTTTGAGGGAGAATAAACACTCCTTGAAATGTATTTTAAATTAGAGTTCTAAGAATTTCTAAGAAAGATCAGAATGCTTGAAAACAAAACCTAAAAATGGAAGATAAATGGTCAGTTAACCATGACAGTTTTGCTGGTCAGAAAGGGAAGATGATTAAATAGATTGATAATTTGATGAAATATATTGAATATGAAAAGAATCTTAATGATCATTTAGAGGTGAAGCTGATAGTAAATGAAGATGCGTTGGAACATGTCAAACAAAAACTCTGTGATGATGAAAAGAAAATTATATGTTTCCAAAACTATATCACTGAATTTGGGGAATTTTCTCATAATGAGAAACATGAGAGGGACCAAAACAATACACCTTCAAAGAGTGATATGAATAATTGATTTTTTTTGAAATGATGAATGATGGGAATGTTATATATGTGGCCATGACCAATAGTGATGGGAATGTTTCGAGGCATTCTGAATCTAGAAATATTTCCAATACAACTGGTTCCGATAATTCTGAATGGAAGATAAGGAATCTTATTGATAATGGAAAATATGGTGAACTAAAAAAGAGAGATAAAAAGGTTCCTACGAAAAAAATTTACAATTCTGATCAATATGGAGGTTTCAAAAGAAAATACACTTTCTATGGGTATTGTTGGTATTGTGGGGGATTTGGGCACACATGAAGTATTTTTTTCGTTCAATCAACAACATTAATATTATCCCACTTGTTATGAAAGGAATATATTTAGGGGAAGTCAGTTTCCTCAATGGATGAAAAATGAGAATGTTGTCTTGATGAAATTTAAAAATAATGATGTGAATGTTGAAAATAGGTTCCGATATTTAGAAACTATTTTCTAAAGATGTGAACATCCTGGACACCTTGAAAAAGGATTTGTTTTTTTGTTACTAGGTTAGAAAATATTCTCAGTTCTCAAAAGCTGAAGGTTAATAATGAATATAATATATAAAATTCATTTGTTCTTGAAACTGCATTAAAATCCATGAAAGGTGAACAAACTTGGATACTTGATAGTGGGTGTTCTTATCACATGATCTGATACTTGAAATTGTTGATGGATGAGAAATATTTAAAGAAGGAATATTTACATTTGGAAATGATGAATCATTGAAAATAAATAGTGTTGTGGTCATCCATCATTAGAGAAGAAAAGGTGAAATATAATAAATAATTTTATGTTGATGGGCTAAAACATAATCTCATTAGTGTTTCACAATTTCTTTATGAGGGTAACAAAGTTTTCTTCCAAAAAGGTTGTTTTATTGTAAAGAGTGAAGAGGATGGAATGAATTTTAAAAGAGGTCAATATATGAAAGGAAACATGTTTCAAGTTGGTGACTCAAAAAACACGTGTTACATTAGTATGGAGGAAGAGAATCAGTTATGGAATAAAAGTCTTGGACATATGTGTTAGATAAAGACGATCAATTTCTCTAAATGGGACCATGTTTGAGACATTCATGATTTTCCATGAATTTGAGATTGGTGTTGCACTATTTGTCAGAAACGAAAGATTATAAATGTTGTGAATAAAAAAGATGATATTTTCTAAAAAAACCCGAGAGATGATCTGTTATGATATATGTGGTCCAATGATAAAACAATCACCACATATAGATAATTACATCATTATATTCATTTATTATTTTACTCACATTAATTTTGTTATGTTCATAAAACACATATTATTTTCTTTGGATTTTTTAACTGTTTCAGAAGAAAAGTTGAGAAAGAATGTGAGTATTCTCTGATAAAATTGAGAATCAGTAACTATGGTGAATATAGAAGTGAAGAGATTTAAAAGTATCTTGAGAAGAATGGAGTTCATTATAAGTATAGAACTCCATACACTCCCCAAAAAATAACTTTTCTGAAAGAATGAATAAAGGCCTGGTGGAAATGGAATGAACCATGTTACTTGAGCATGACCTTTATCATTATTTTTAGAGGCAAGCCACGGGTACTGTTGTTTATATTCAAAACCATTGTTTCTATAAGAATCAATTAGGTATAAATATATTTGAATTGTTTTATGAAAAAACTATATGTTATAATCACTTTATAGTTTTTGGGTGTCCTTTTATTATTAGGTATAAAGGTAGAAACTATAGTATGTTTCAATAAAAAGGTGAGGATGGAATGTCACGACCCGTCCTCGGGGCCCGTGCCATGACTACCCCAAGCCCGCCATCCATAGGCCAGAGGCTAGCGAATAGCACAAAAGAAGTAAAATCCCGATAACTGGGAAGGAATTTCCATTATAAAAGAAAACAAGCACCATAGAGTACAAGCGGAAGCAAAACACTAAGTACAAAAGAAAAGGTGAAAAATAGATGGGCCAGAATACAAACCCAAAAGAAAGTACAACAACAACTGAACAAGGTACAACAGCAAAAATACAAATAGCTGGAAGAAGGAAGAAGCTCCTGGGTCGTCCTCCTCGGGTCCTACCTGAAGGGTAGGTACAGATATCACAGCTCCTGGTTGTCCACCACAGATCCTACATGAAGGGTAGGTACAGATAGCACAGCTCATGGTCGTCCACCACGGATCCTACCTGAAGGGTAGGTACGGATAGCCTCCTCCACGCTCTCATCCGTCAACCTCCTTTGTGAGTTGTCTCGTTGTGTAGTCCACCTCCAGGTACTCACTTGTCATGTATTCCACCTCCAGGTACCGACTCGTCGTGTAGTCCACCTCCGGGTACCGTCCAGTCCTCGAACACTCGGCCTCCGTCAGCATTGCCCGTCGTCTGCAACCAACACAATGAGGTTCAGGCATAGCCCGTGCAGGGGTGAGTATAACGATACTCAGTAGGGACCCCGAGACCGTCAAGGTCTCACTAAACCAACAAGGGTAACCACAAGAAGATCTCAACAGATAACCTCCACTTAGATATATGCCCATACATATACCTAAGTTATCAAGTAACCCATCTCAATCATGAGGAAACACAAGGATTGTGAAATCAACGGATAACCACTACCCAGGTATATTCCCATACATATTTCTATGTTTTCAAGTGACCCATCTCAATCATGAGAAAACAAAAAGGTCAAAAGTCTCAGCTCAAACCAGGATTTTCATTATCGAAACCGTAACTGCTGAAGAGCTCCGTCTCTGGAGTGTACAGTGGTCCTGTCATGACTCCAAGGTACTGCTCACTAACCTAAGACTGCTGTAGTACTCCACCTATCGAGTACCGCGGGCCAGCTGCTACAACCAAGCGCTCTCATGTGCCGCTACAACCAAGCGCAACTCTGTCGTGGGTCTGCCGCTACAACCAAGCGCTCCCATGTGCCGCTACAACCAAGCGCACCTCTGTCGTGGGTCTGCCGCTACAACCAAGCGCTCCCATGTGCCTCTAAAACCAAGCGCACCTCTATCGTGGGTTTGCCGCTACAACCAAGTGCTCCCATGTCCTGCTACAACCAAGCGCACCTCTGTAACACACCGAGTCGTTCGATCAGCAGTCGTCGGGTCTCAGTCAGCTACACGGTCTCCGTACTCCGCTTGCTCGTCTCCGGGAGGGTCCGCTCCACGAGCTACTGGTCGATACTCCAGGTATCACAATGTCCCGCAAGGAATTATCTCAAAGGACCACCTCTTCATAGGGGTCTAAACGGAACAGACGGCTCGTCAATCGGACGCTCGGTCTGTGAGTTACTAGCCTTTTTGTTCTAGGGGCCCGGTTGGATTTCGGTGCGATCCAACCCGGCCACTATCCATATACATCCAGAACTCGGGTGGAGGATACCAAAAGTTCTGTCTCATCAAAAGGAAATAAAGGAGACAGACGGCGCGTCAATCGGATGCCCGGTCTGTGAGTTATTTGATTTTTCGTTCCAGGGGCCCGGTTGGTTTCGTGAGCGAACCAACCCGACCGCACTCCGACGACATCCAAACCTCAAGTGGAGTAATCCAAAATATCCGTCTCACTTAGAGGAATTCAACAAAGCTGACATCACGTCAATCGGTCTTCCGTAGCTCATGATATGAGCATTTCCGCTCCGAGGGCCCGGTTGGTTTCGTTTACGAACCAACCCGGCCGAACCCAAAGTATTCCGAAACCTTGAGTGCCATATACCGAAACGAAAATCTCGATCCAAGGATCGCGTTGCTGCTGATGGCGCGTCGTTCAGAGGCCCGTATCTCAAGTTACAGGCATTTGACCGAAAACGGTCCGAAGACGGGGGGTCCGTGCCTGGGCTGAGCCGGCCCAACCCCCCCTGGGTCGGCCGAACCGGGTCAACCCCTTCTGACCCGGTCGGACCCAGTCCGGCCCGACCTGGCTCGGCCGGCCCGGATCGGCTCGGCCGAGCGGCCGAGCGACGCGGGGGGGGGGATCCGCCTCCCCCGCGGGGTGTCGCTCTGGACAACCGGACGCGGCTTCAGCCGCGTCCCTCGCATGCCGGACCCACGTGGCCACGGGTCCGCGTGTGCCGCCGCCGCAGCGGCCTTGTCCGGCGGTGCACCGGGGCGCCGCCGCTCCCAGCTGCCAGCGCCGCCGCGCCGGCGACCCGCGCCGCCGGCGGCTTCCGCGGGCCCCCGGAGTCACTCCGGTGGTCCAATTCTGTTCCCGTCTACGCCGTTGCTCCTCCCGGGACTCGCTCTTCACTGCGGAACCATCAGACTTCTATTGCGGCACGTTCCGTCGTCACCCGTCAAATCTGCGCAACAACGAAGAACGACGGAGGGTTGTCAGGCCGTGTTCGTTTGGCCCGCACCCTCCGCATTAGAGATAACCAACGGGAGAAATAATATTCAACACATGAATACATATCCGAAAACA
Source organism: Viscum album (assembly GCA_963277665.1). NCBI lineage: Eukaryota > Viridiplantae > Streptophyta > Magnoliopsida > Santalales > Viscaceae > Viscum > Viscum album. The sequence continues at coordinate 1,723,227,392 of OY728163.1, forward strand.
ATTTTAATGAAATAAAATTGTTTTATGAAACGGGTTCATCATTTTGAACGGAAACAACACGGGAAATAAGGGCATTTCCAAAAATAAAATCCATACCTTGTAGTTGTCGTTGAAAGCACATTATTCGCGGATTTGTTCGTCGCGGAAGGAGTGGATCGTCGCGTCGTCGTGGAAGGGCGTCGCGTCGTCGCGGAATCTGGCGTTGAGTCGGCGAACTCAACGGACCAAGAAACAACATATTTAATTTAATTAGATAAAATTAAATCCATGTTTTGTTAAAATAACACCAGGGAGATTTTAGAGAATCCTGAAGTCTCTTACCTCAACAGCTGATCGAAGATCCGTTGCGGAGGAAGAGACGTCGCAGAAGAACGTTGCAGGAAGGAAACGTCGGCGTCGCGGAACACGGCGTCGCGTCGTCGACTTCCACGGGTTCGGCGTTCTTCCTCAGAGGCCGGCGTTCTTCATGTCCTTCGCGTTCTTCGCATTCTTAATTATGGAGGATGAAGGCTCAAGAACTCTGAAAAAACCTCTCAATGAGTAATCCTCTAAAAAGACTTGTTGGTCTTATTTTATTATTACACCAACAAATGAAAAAGGGTAAGTAACGACCCATCAATTCGTTGAATTAATTCAACAAAGGAAACCACCCATTTAATTCACGAAATAAACCGCCCAATTAAATGGTAAGTTAAGGATTTAAGAAAACGCGTCAGTTGACTTTCTTAATGATGGGTTTTCGCGGGTGGGTTACTTAGCGGAAAGAAACGGCGGCGCTCGTGCGGGTCTCACCTCACAAATATCCTACCGAGAGGGTAGGATATTTCTGGATAGTCCCCTATCCGTTTCAACTCAGTTTAAGTGGATTCCAAGTGGCTTCAAGTGGCTTAAGTGAAATAAAATAACGTTTTCGTAAAATTATTTTATTTCTTAACTTTATGCCCGAAAATTAAAAACCACATCCGAGCAAACGCAACTCCGGAAGAGGCGTTTCTAAGTGAAAACTGGCGCTGTGATTTCATCGGTGCCCTCAGAATTCGATTCCGGGCACCGGTTCAAATGTTAGAAAAACCCGCTTGTCCGTTCACTGAACGTACCCGAGCCAAACTTCGGAAAATGATTCCGGTCACACTGGGCCTCGGAATCAGGTTCCTTCAGAAACTGCATTCTTTTAAAATTCCAAAGAAAATTAAGAAAAAAATTCCCTTGAAATTTACGGGTCTTTACATTACCCACACCACAGGGCATTATGTCTCCGTAATGCTAAAACACAAACTTAGGGAAACAAAGGCGGTACTGAGCACGCATCTGAGCCTTCCGCTCCCATGTGCTCACCTGGACCTTCTCTATCGTGGCCTAGATCACCTCTGGTCCCACAAGAGCTGCTATGATTTCTTCCTTACTGATAAGAGAAATCTAGTCTCATCCCCTGGATGAACCACGTACTTTGCCTAATACAGTCAATCCCGACATGGATGATACTAACCCGTACCAAGGATGACGTCGTAAGGCCTCGAAGCTACTACCAATAGATCCAACCGTTACTCTCACCTCCAAGGGTTGAGTCACACTGTCGGCATCAGTGTGTGGTAACTGGGTCTCCTCTAGTAGGTACCTCTCAAGTGAGGGTCAAGTCAACAGTCTAAACCGGAACCTCTTAGTAACAACACAAGAGAGGACAAGAAAGTAAATGCCACAAGAAAAGGTGTCTTTCATTACTGCAGCTCAAGTACAAAGACACAATGCATCTACAAACATACATCAACAAAACTAGAAGGAACATGAACAAAAGTATCCAGGTCTGGAGCTAGTCCCTCTCCTGTCCATCTGCTCCCGGATCCCCATGATTGTAGGCCTCAGCTACCTGAAGCTAAGCTCTCCAATGTCCTCCTGTCCCCTGCGGTCGGGGTGGACCTCCCGGTGGTGGTGGTGGCAACACCCCGACGCGTCGTCCACCTCCAGCAGCATGACCAGCTCCCCTGCCATGGATGCCTGCTTCTTGTGGCCCGCCCTGATCGAACCTCTGCCTCTGCCTGGGGGGCCCTTCGTCCATCTGTTGGTCATTCGTATGGCGGGTCGGACAGTCATGAGCCATGTGTCCAATCCTGCCGCAGGAGTAACACTGCCCTCTCATGGCAAGTCGTTGCCCACCCCGAGTGCCTCGCACAAACGATCCAGAGTCATGCTGTCGTCCACCTGTAGGTCTAGTCCTCTTGGACCCCTACGTCATCTGTCTACTGCCCGCTGCAGAAGACTCTGCCACATGCCGGCAAGTGGTGGGTCCTGCTTCTGGAGACTTCTCAGCAAGGAAAATCTCCACTAAGATGGCTTGCTCCAACACCCCTGCCTGAGTAAGAATGTTGAGGGAGATCATCGAAGCCTTGATCTCGTGCCTCAGTTCCTGCTCGAAGGTCCGGGCCCGGAAGAACGGGTCCCGTACCATATCTGTGGTGTAGCGCGAGAGATCAGTAAATCTCGTCGAGTACCGGGCCTCTGTCATGCTGCCCTGCCGCAGCTGTAGTAGCTCCAGGATGCGCACTCCTCGGAGGGTGGCTGGGACGAACTCGGAGTAGAAGATGCACTGAAAGTCCGTCCAGAGGAGAGACGCCTCGTCATGCACCTAGAGCATCATGCTCCACCATCTGCCTGCTCCCGCGTGCAAGAGGCTCGCTGCGAGGATCACCATGAGGTCTGCTGGTGTCCTCACTAATATGAAAACCCGTACAACTGCCTCCAACCAGTCCTCGGCGGCCTGAGGGTCTGTCTCCCCACGGAACCTGGGCGGTCGCTGGCGCTGGAACTCATGCAGTGCTCTTAGGCGACATGCATCGTCAGCGGCTGGGGCTGGTAGCATCGGTGGCTCGGCGGGTATAGGTACCGCCGGTTCCTCAGATGTAAAAGGGCCCTGTACCGAGTCCTCGATGATCGGTGGGCTCTCGCCACACACATCGCTCGGAACCCTAGCTGGCTTTCGTTGTGGGGCCATCCTGAAAAGGAAACAAGTGTGCCACGGTCATGACAATATAACTGGTGAGCTGACACAAGTAATCACAAAGAAAACTTGAAACATACATGCAATCAATGTTTTCGTGCATTAAGTCGGAAATCAGAAGTCAGGGTCCTGGTGTACCGATACGTCGGCCGCCGCACCAACAATGGACTCCCTGGACTGATTACCACACTCAATACGCTAAACACTATTGCTTCACAAAAAGAAACATTAGAGTTATAAGTTCTGCGGTAGAACCGAACTCCTCTGATACCAATTTGTCACGACCCATCCTCGGGGCCCGTGCCGTGACTACCCCAAGCCTGCCTTCCATAGGCCAGGGGCTGGCGACTAGCACCAAAGGCGTAAAATACCGATAACTGGGAAGGCATTGCCTTTATAAAAGAAAACAAGCACCACATAGTTCAAGCGGAAGAAAAAAACTATGTACAATTGAAAAGCTAAAAAGTAGATGGGTCAGAATACAAACCCAAAAGAAAGTACAACTACAACTGAACAAGGTACAACAGCAAAAAGACAAACAGCTGGAAGAAGGATGTAGCTTATGGGTCGTCCTCCTCGGGTCCTACCGGAAGGGTAGGTACAGATAGCACAGCTCCTGGTTTTCCACCACGGATCCTACCTGAAGGGTAGGTACAAATAGAACAGCTCCTGGTCGTCCACCACGGATCCTACCTGAAGCGTAGGTACAGATTGCCTCCTCCACGCTCTCGTCCGTCAACCTCCTCTGTGAGTTGTCTCATCGTGTAGTCCACCTCCGGGTACCGACTCGTTATGTAGTACACCTCCGGGTAACGTCCAGTCCTCGAACACTCAGCCTCTGTCAGCATTTCCCATCATCTGCAACCAACACAACGAGGTGCGGGCATAGCCCGTGCAGGGGTGAGTATAACGACACTCAGTAGGGACCCCGAGACCCTCAAGGTCTCACTAAACCAACAAGGGTAACCACAAGAAGATCTCAACAGATAACCTCCACATAGATATATTCCCATACATATACCTAAGTTATCAAGTAACCCATCTCAATCATGAGGAAACACAAAGATTGTGAAATCAACGGATAACCACTACCCAGGTATATGCCCATACATATATCTAAGTTTTCAAGTGACTCATCTCAATCATGAGGAAACACAAAGGTCAAAAGTCTCAGCTCAAACCAGGATTTTCATTATCGAAACCTAAACTGCTGAAGAGCTCCGTCTCTGGAGTGTACAGTGGTCCTGTCATGACTCCAAGGTACTGCTCACTAACCTAAGACTACTGTAGTACTCCACCTATCGAGTACCGCAGGCCAGCTACTACAACCAAGCGCTCCCATGTGCCGCTACAACCAAGCGCATCTCTGTCGTGGGTCTACCGCTACAACCAAGCGCTCCCATGTGCCGCTACAACCAAGCGCACCTCTGTCGTGGGTCTCCCGCTACAACCATGTGCTCCCATGTGCCGCTACAACCAAGCACACCTCTGTCGTGGGTCTTCCGCTACAACAAAGCTCTCCCATGTACCGCTACAACCAAGCGCACCTCTGTCGTGGGTATGCCGCTACAACCAAGCGCTCCCATGTGCCGCTACAACCAAGCGCACCTCTGTCGTGGGACTGCCGCTACAACCAAGTGCTCCCATGTTCCGCTACAACCAAGTGCACCTCTATCCTGGGTCTGCCGCTACAACCAAGCACTCCCATGTGCAGATACAACCAAGCGCACCTCTATAACACACCGAGTCGTTCGATCAGCAGTCGTCGGGTCTCAGTCAGCTATACGGTCTCCATACTCCGCACGCTCGTCTCCGAGAGGGTCCGCTCCACGAGCTACTGGTTGATACTCCAGGAATCACAAAGTCCTGAAAGGAAGTATCTCAAAGGACCACCTCGTCATAGGGGTCTCAACGCAACAGACGGCGCGTCAGTCGGACGCCCGGTCTGTGAGTTACTAGCCTTTTCGTTCCAGGGGCCCGGCTGGATTTCGGTGCGATCCAACCCGACCACTATCCATCTACATCCAAAACTCGGGAGGAGGATACCAAAAGTTCCGTCTCATCAAAAGTAAAGCACGGAGATAGACGACGCGTCAATCGGACGCCTGGTCTGTGAGTTATTGGCTTTTTTGTTCTAGGGGCCCGGTTGGTTTCGTGGGCGAACCAACGCGACCGCACTCCAACGACATCCAAACCTCGAGTGGAGTAAGACAAAAGATCTGTCTCACTAAGAGGAATTCAACAATGCTGACGGCACGTCAATCAGACGTCCGTAGCTCAAGATATGAGCATTTCCACTCCGAGGGCCCGGTTGGTTTCGTGTATGAACCAGCCCGGTCGAACCCAAAGTATTCAAAAACCTTGAGTGCAGTATACCGAAACGACCGTCTCAATCCAAGGATCGTGTTTCCGCTGACGGTGCGTAGTTCGGAGGCCCGTAGCTCATGTTGCAGGAATTTGACCGAAAACGGTCTGAAGACGGGGGGTCCGGGCCCGGGCCAAGCCGACCCAATCCCCCCTGGGTCGGCCGAACCGGGTCAACCCGGTACGGCCCGGCCGGTCGGACCAGCCTGGATCGGCCCGCCCGGCTCGGCTCGGCCGAGCGGCCGAGCGACGCAGGGTGGGGGAGCCGCCGCCCCCGTGTGACACCCCCGTATCACCCGCGGGGTGTCGCCCTGGACAGCCGAGCGACGCGGGGGGGGGGGGGGGGGGGGGGGGTGTCGCCCGTGTGACACCCCCGTATCACCCGCGGGATATTTATGTCATTTCCCAACCAAAGTGGCTCCATGGGGTCTCCAAGTTGACCCATGGATTTTCTTAGTCGTCCATGACACATCCAATGAGGGTAGGACATGTGTCATGTTCATTTAATATTATTAAAACATTATTTTTACCTTAAACTACACTAATTACCTCTAATCGCGATTAAAAACTTTATAAGTTACTATTTACCAAAAAATTATTTTAATCCCATTGAACCACATTTTACTTATTAATGACAACCATGTATGTCGGATTTTTGAAATTCAAAACACAAAGGTGGGAAAATTTCATTTAAACAGAAAATCGGTTTTTATAAGTACCACTTAGTGGTTTCACTATTCATAAAAAACTGACGTTTTTCAGAAAAATCCCAAAAATTCACCATAAGATATATTTGATATTCCGAATTCAAAAATTAAGTCTATTTTAAAAAATTAAAAACATATAAGCCACATTATTTAATTTGAAAATTAATTCCCACTGTCAGAGCAAATAGCGTGTTTTTATGAAACAATAAGTATCAAAAGATTGACACTAGTTTAAGTCTGATTTCAAAGTAAAATTAATTCCAATGACCACTATTGGATTTAATGGTAAAAATATATTCTAATTTCACTTTAAAACCAATTCAAAAGATAATCTAATCATATAAATAAATTAGATTAAAAAGAGGTTTTGAATTAAAATACTACATTTTACATTATTCATTAAAAAATAAACATTATCAGAAAGATACCAAAAATTTACACAAAGTAAATTTTGATGTCCCAATTCTTAAGAAGAGTTTTATTTGGTCCAAAAGGATGTATAAGAGTGAACAAAACTATATTTAATGACGTTTCTCCATCAAAAGGCGATAAGTGAACCTTTAGTGAAAACTAGGGCATATACGCCTAAAATTGAATTCATTCTGTATTTTATGCCTTTTTCTTTTATTCGATAAATGTAAAAACATTTAAAAACATATATAACCATATTTTAGTTATTTCTATCCATTACCGCCAATACAACGGCTAAATGTTAACTACCATTTGAAATAATATGATTTTATTATTAGAGTGCAACGTAAGATTCCCAAGAAACTCGTTGTTGCGTGTTGGGTACGCCATCGAGAATAGCGTCCCCTTTAAAGTCATATTAATACTTTATTCACAAATATGGATAAATATGAAAATGTCATATTCTTTATTTACCTGGGGTGTTACATCCTTCCCCGCTTGTGAGAATTGCGTCCTCGTAATTTTTAAAATTGAGCTTGGAAACATCCTTGAAAGTCCCACATCGAAACAAGAGTCAGTAAAACAATCTCTTTAAAATAAAGGAAGATAAGTACAAAGGTCACCCGAGTTAACCCATATGTAGAAAAACATGGACATGGAAGAAATAGAAAAGGGTCATGTTCTTGAGGGAGAGTGATAGTAACATGTCTAGGAGAAAGTTAACCATAAGAAAATCACAAACTTGTGATGGGTTAAACGGTATTTGATTCCCCAATAGGAAAAGTTAATAGAAAACATTTTTGTTTTAAGTTACTTTTTATTGAGTAATTTATTCATAAGGAAACATAATCACTTATCATGTTGACTTTCAACTTTTACTAGATTTCTTACACAGACTCATACTTTTTCCAAAAGACGAGTATTTAGGAAGACTTGTTCGCATTAAGAGTACTATAAACAACTTCTAAAGGAGCACTTAATCCAAAAAAGAAGAAGAACTATACATTTCCCAAGTCTTCAAACCTTAACCAAAACTAAAACCACAAAGGTTACTACAAGATCAGATAATCCAGAAAAGGATAACCCTTTATAAAAAGAAAATCTATTCTTAATCTCAAAATTTGTCCAACAAAACACAAAGTTCAACGAGGACCATTCGATAACCAATTTGTCCATAAAATTCTTCAAAGTAAACCAATCTAAGATTGAAACCCAAATATTTTAAGGATTTAGTCACATAGTCTTCCAAGTTAAATCATAACATTTATCTCCAAACAACATCAGTTGCTCTTAAAGTCTCGTATTGAAAAGTAATTAACCTAGTCACATATCCTCCATGATAGGTTAATCATTTTCATAAATAACCCAAAATCACCTTACTCTTAATTCATAAAATCATCTAACTAAAAAGAATCGGTCAAACTAACCAGGGAATTCACGTAGTCCAGTGGTAGGCGATAGATACAAGTTGCACTTTGGTTGTGGGTTCGATTCCCACAGCTTCGTCCGAAGCGACGGGTTTTCAAACAGTCTATGTGTTGTCCCTTCTCAAAAACTATATAATTTTATAGCATTCCTCAAAAAGAGATAAATTCATCAAAAATAAATATAACATATTCATCAAGTTTATCTCATGCCTTCTTATTCCATCATATCATATAATAACCCATAATTACCTCAAAAGTAAGTATCATATAAACTCTAATTGTTACCTTTATAATTATTACCTAAACTTCCACATCGATTTGGTCATCTCGTACATGATAGATTATAGAACATACCAAGGTTAAAGTGGTTGACCATGACTCTTTGATAGTTGGTTTAGAACAACCATGAGTTTCCTCATTGAATCCTCCATTTTATCTAGTATCTTAATCAGAGAACCACCACAGTTTCCTTCAAACCTGTTGTCTCTTTGGTTCCTGATAGATCCATCCATTCACTAAAAACAGAAATGTCAGTGTGAGTATATCAACAAAACCATCATGTACTAATGAGGAATGTAAACACTAAGATATACTTACTCATTCACTTTATCTAAAACTAGGACTCTTTCTGAAATCCTATCCATTACGGTACTGTCACTTATGCTTGGAGAATACCCTAACCTCTAAAGTTATCTAAACCGACCGTTGATACCAACTATAAGGCCCCGGCCTTAAACCTAACTTAATATTGAATTAAATGAGTAATTCACATTGAGGATCTTTTCAGGTTTATAGTTTTAGAGAATTAGATCATGAAACTTTCATTACATTCCACATTTAAACAAAGTGGTTATATAAAAGACAATATTCATTATTCCCATTAACAAAAACATATTTAAAATAAAACATGGATTCTTTCTTCACACATCCTTGACACTATCATCACATCATGTACCTTTCCCTTGACCTGTGAAAAACAATTCAAAAACTTAGGAGGAGCATAAAAATCTCAGTAAGGGTTATAAAAATATGGAAAGGAAACATGAGTTCATATATACATATGAATGAAATCATACTTTACCCATAAAACATAGGCACCTTAACATACCTCATAAAACCATGAATAAATCATAGAAATCATAAAACATAAAGGTAACGTGAGGCATTCATAACATTCTTACGTAGGGAGTAACCCTCTTGGTTACGTTTGGAATACCCATCACAGTATATTCCCTAAATATCTTCGGAGAAACCTTAACATTTAACTCCTTCGCGTTACCCAATGAATTGGAGATCTATATCGGGCTCACCCGCCCTTAGTTTATCACGGAACCACCTGTTTCATAACAATGCCCAAGAACCATAACATTATTGTATCACATGAAACATGCATAAAGTAAATATAACATTTCCACATTTCAATCACAATATAACATTTTAGGATATTGAAATAATGAATCCATTAAAAAAACCAATTTCAAAACCATTTAAAACATTTAATAAATAGATTTTTGAATCAATGTGTCCCATACCAACTTAAAGCTTTTAACATTTCAAACCATTAATATCCATATAAATAAATCCTTAAAGCCATTTTGAAAACATGGATATTAATAATAACGAATCATTAAAACATTTAAAGCGATATTTTGTTTAAATGGTTTTTACCAAAATTAGAGACACTTGAATATAATATGTGAGGAAAAACATTTAATCAGAACTTTATAATATCCTGAGAATTAATGGATTCATGATATAATATTCCAAAGGACGGTATATACACCATATAAGAGTGAATTGGTGCATAACAACAATGAAATCTCAATAGAGATGTAAAATGTGATGAAATCCCTTATAAAGAAGGTATCCTTAAATTAAGGATAAATCAATCTCAAAATTATGTGTGAAAAATATAAATACACCCAATATAATTGGATATTAAGTGTAAAACAATAAAAGGTCATTCACACATATTCAAAGGATGACATATTCAATAACTACATGTTGGACCCAAAGAAATCGAAATTGGGTAAAAAAGTTCCCTTGGTAAAATTCGACAGCCTAACGACGTCACTTCAAAAATTCAGAAAATGAGTTGATGATAGATAAAAAGGGAATCTCATCACTTGGACATAAAATTTAAATCAATCAGGATATATAAGAACATATCCCAACATAATAGTATGAGAATTAAAAGACATAACAAACGAAGTCTTTTAAAAAGAGGAGGGTGAAAGGTTCCCTTACCGACATGGGTATCTTTCAAAACATACGCCCCGTGAAAGAATGAAAATAAAAAATTGATGTAAATACTCATAAATGAAAGAATATTACACAATGAGTAAAATAATGGTCAGTACATACACCACTCAAAGGAAATTGTGGCAAATGTAGCATAAATCTCACGGGAATAAAAGTGAGATGAAAAATCCCTTACGAAAACTCGGCAGCCTAACGACGCCACTTAAAACTTCCAAAAATGGATTGATGAGATAAAATAGGGTATCTCATCACATTACAATAAATGTAAATCAAGAGGAATATAAAAGAACATCCCCCATCATAACAAAGAGGAGCTTAAAATAAGTGACATAAAGTAGTGTACATAAAGAGAAAGAGAGAGGTTAGATCTCTTACGAAAATTCGGCAGCCTAACGGCGCCACTCAAAACTTCCAAAATTGATTGATGAGAGAGAATAGGGTCTCTCATCATATGAAAATAAAAATTCCAGTAAGAGTAATATAATATAACATCCCAATAACAAGAAATATTATCTTACAAGGAATGACATAAAAGAGTGTACTTAAAAAGAAAGAGAGGAGTAGGATACCTTACCTCAAGTCCAACTTGTCTTGTTCGTTTCTTTATATTCCTGAATAATAAACTTGAGTTAATTTAAACTTAATTAAGAACCTTTTTATAGTTCATTATTCCTTTTAGAAAACTTATTTCCATGTTATAAACATTATGTAATAATTTAAGTTAATAATGTGTGTTTTGTGGATATTTGTTTCTTAAGTCGAAAGTGGACTTCTTACAATTACATGTTGTTCGTGTGGTCAAGTGTTCATTATATCCAGAATTATATTCAGGATTTGTATATCATATATATCATATATATCCTGAATATACATGTTTTTATAATATTAAATAATCATTTAGAGGTAAGAAATGAAATGCACCGTTCATGGAGACGGTAAGCCATACGTACGCATGAACGCTACTTTCATTTCTATGTCATATTTAATGGAATTAAAACATAATGATACATAATAGAATTTTAATTCCAGTATGGTATCATATATAATATCATTAAATATATCCTTTATACGTACCACATATGGTATTAACAAATCAAATCACATTGAGGGGGCGGTAGTCCGCATGAAATTATCGTGTTTAACCGTAATGGAAACAATAAAGGTATGCCCAAAATTTAAAATACATAAGCTTAATGAAAACATAAAAATATTATATATCATATATAAATATAGTTTCATCTTAATAGCCACCTTTTATGGTGCTAAAATAATTTTGAACAATCATCATTTTGGGAGGCCGAAATTCGCCATCCACGGAAACAATATGTTCATTAAGCATTAGACGTAGGTGTGTGAAAGTGTAGCTCGAATAATTCTTATAACAAAATCCTTGTATATTGATGATACTGGAGTTGTTACAAAAGGAATGAATAAAAATGGTTTAGGGGGTTGGAGAAGGAAAATAAAACAAAAGGACTCAAAAGAAGACATTACCTTAAAATCGGGTAACTCCCCATGGTTTGAGCTCAAAGGCTTCCTTGGGAATACTTCTGCCCAATGTGAGGCGTCAAGGAGTAAGAGAGGGATTTTTAGAGCCAAAATGGTCAGGGGTTGGCCGATCCAAAGGCTTTGGGAGTGTGGTTAAGGAGGTAGAGGTGGGGCCTTCTATAAGAGGAGAGGAGGGGCACTCTTGGAAAGTAAAGAAAAGTCACTTTGTTTTAAAATGGTATTTGGATTTAAGAGGTCCCACATTGATGTATTTCGAGGATAAGGTGATAAGGGTTCTAAATCCACTCATCCAATAGGTTTTGGACATGTGTAGGTCTTAGATATTACATTATATTTCCATTTTATTTAAATCGTTAAATAATGAGGTCGTCACTGCATCATCATTATGTCATAAATAATTTAATTTATTTAATGTCTAAAAATTATAATAAAAAAATATGATATAGGAAATATTTTTATATTTAAAATTACTATTCATAGTCAAAAATCGGACTTGTATAACACCATGTAAAAATTATTTTAGTAAAACATCTCATGTTTGTGTCATTTTTACTTTATCATTAAATAAAAAGATATTTATGTCATTTCCCAACCAAAGTGGCTCCATGGGGTCCCCAAGTTGACACATGGATTTTCTTGGTCGGCCATGACACATCCAATGAGGGTAGGGCATGTGTCAAGTTCTTTTAATATTATTAAAACATTATTTTTACCTTAAACTACACTAATTATCTCTAATCGCGATTAAAAACATAATAAGTTACTATTCACCAAAAAATTATTTTAATCTCATTGAACCGCATTTTACTTCTTAATGAAAAGCATGTATGTCGGATTTTTGAAATTCAAAACACAATGGTGGCAAAATTTCATTTAAACGGAACATCGGTTTTTATAAGTACCACTTAGTTGTTTCACTATTCATCAAAAACTGAAGTTTTTTAGAAAAATCCCAAAAATTCACCATAAGATATATTTGATATTAAAAATTCAAAAATTAAGTCTATTTTACAAAATTATAAACATATAAGTCACATTAATTAATTTAATAATTAATTCACGCTGTTAGAGCAAATAGCGTTTTTTATGAAATAATAAGTATCAAAAGATTGACACTAGTTTAAGTCTGATTTCAAAGTGAAATTAATTCCAATGATCACTATTGGATTTAATGGTAAAAATATATTATAATTTCACTTTAAAACCAATTAAAAAGATAATATAATCATATAAATAAATTAGATTAAAAAGTAGTTTTGAATTAAAATACAACATTTTACATTATTCATTAAAAAATGAACTTTATCAGAAAGATATCAAAAATTTACACAAAGTAAATTTTGATGTCCCAATTCTTAAGAAGAGTTTTATTTGGTCCAAAAGAATGTATAATAGTGAAAAAAACTATATTTAATGACGGTTCTCCATCAAAAGGCGATAAGTGAACCTTTAGTGAAAACTAGGGCATATACGCCTAAAATTGAATTCTTTCTGTATTTTATGCCTTTATATATTATTGGATAAATGTAAAAACATTTAAAAACATATATAATCATATTTTAGTTATTTCTATCCATTCCCACCAATACAACGGCTACATGTTAACTACCATTTAAAATAATAATATTTTATTATTAGAGTGCAACGTAAGATTCTTAAGAAACTCATTGTTGCGTGTCTTTGGTACGCCATCGAGCATAGCATCCCCTTTAAAGTCATATTAATACTTTATTCACAAATATGGATAAATATGAAAATTACATATTATTTATTTACCTGGGGTGTTACAACTGGTGCATAACAACAATGAATTCTCAATGGAAATGTAAATTGAGATGAAATCCATTATAAAGATGGTATCCTTAAATTATGGAAAAATATATCACATAATTATGTGAGAGAAATATAAATACACCAAATATAATTTGATATTAAGTGTGAAATAATCAGAGGTCATTCACACATATTCATAGGATGACATGTTCAAAACATACAAGTTGACCCCAAAGAAATCGAAATTGGGTTTAGACGTTCCCTTGTAAAAATTTGACAGCCTAACGACGTCACTTTAAAATTCAGAAAATGATTTGATGAGACAAAAAGGGTATCTCATCACTTGAAATTAAATTTTACATCAATAAGGATATAGAATAAAATATACCAACATAATAAGATTTAAATTAAAAGATATAACAAAAATAAGTCTTTTAAAAATAGGAGGGTGAAAGGTCCCCTTACCGAGTTGGGTAACTTTCGAAACGTACACCCCATGGAAGAAGGGTCATTAAATTAATATGTAAATACCCATAAATGAAATTATACTACACAAAGTGTATAATAATTGGCAGTACATACACCACTCTAAGGAAATAGTGTCAAACGTAGCATAAATGTCACGGGAATAAAAGTGAGATGAAAAATCCCTTACGAAAACTCGGCAGCCGAACGACGCCACTTAAAACTTCAAAAAATGGATTTATGAGATCAAATGGGGTCTCTAATAATATGAACATAAAAATTATAGTATGAGGAACATAAAATAACATCCCCAGACATAAGATATATGAGCTTAGAATAAATGACATAAAAGAGTGCACTTAAAAGAAGGAGAGGGGTAGGATCCCTTAACTTGGGTCCGATTGACTCGATCGTTATTTAACGTCCTGAATAATAAACTTGAGTTAATTTATACTTTCTTGAGAACCTTTTTAATGTTCATTATTCTTTTTCTATAACTTATTTCCATGTTATAAACATTATGTAATCATTTAAGTTAATAATGTTTGTTTCGTCGATATTTCATTCTTAAGTCGAAAGTGGACTTCTTACAGTTACATGTTGTTCGTATGGTCAAAGGTTCATTTTATACAGAATGATATTCATGATTTGGATATCATATATATCATATATATCCATCATATACATGTATTTATAATATTACATAATCATTTAGAGGTAAGAAATGAAATGCACCGTTCATGGAGACGGTAAGCCGTATGTACGCATGAACGCTACATTCATTTCTTTGTCATATTAATGGAATTAAAAATAATTCAGAGAGATATATATTATAATTCCAGTATAATATCTATGTTATATAGGTCACATAATTTAATTAATTTCATTCATAATACATTCCATGTATTGCATGAACGAGTCACATAACTTGAGGGGGTGGTAGTCCACACTTCCTCGTATGAAATTATCGCATTTACACGACATGAAAAGCATAAAGGCATGATTTAAATATAAAATTTAGAAGCATATAGAAAACATAAATAACATATAAATCATATATATAATATAGTGACATCATAATGGCCACCATGAAAGGTGTTAAGAGGAGATTGAACAGTCATCATTTCGTGATGCAGATATTCCCCATCCACAGAAACAGTATGTCCTTTAACCATTTGACGAAGGTGTGTGTAAGTATAGCTAGAATACTTCACATAACAACATCCTAGTATATTTAAGATACTGTTTTGTTACAAAATAAAGTAATAAAAAGAGTTTAGGGGTTTGGAGAAGAAAAATAAAACAAAAGAACACAAGGGAAGACATTACCTATAAATCGGGTAAGTCTTTTTTATTTGAGCTCAAAGCCTTCCTTGGAAAGGATTCTACCCAATGGTGAGGCTTCAATGATGAGGATAGGTATGTGGAGAGATGAAATGGGCAGGGGTTGGCCGACCCAAAGGCTTGAAAGTTGTGGGTAATGTGGTAGAGGTGGGGGCCTATTATAAGAGGAGAGGAGGGGAACTCTTGGAAAGTTATAAAATATTACTTTATTATATAATGTTTTTCGGATTTTAAAGGTCCCAAAAAGAAATATTTTTCCAGGATAAGGTGATAAGGATTATAAATAAACCCATATAATAGATCTGTGACAAGTTTATGTCTTAGATGATACATTATATTTTAATTTTATTTAAATCGTTAAATAATGAGTTAATCGCTGCATCATCATGGTGTCATAAATAATTTAATTTATTTAGTGTCTAAAAATTATAAAAAATATATCATGATGTAGGAAATATTTTTATCTTTCTAAGAAATATTTATAGTAAAAAATATGACTTGTATAACCCCATGTAAAAATTGTTTTAGTAAAACAACACATGTTTGTGACATTTTAACTTTAAATTTAAATAAAAAGGTATTAATGTCATTTTCCTACCAAAGTAGCTCCATTGGGTCCAAAAGTTGACCCATGGATTGTCTTGGTCGGCCATGACACATCCAATGAGGTTAGGACATGTGTCTAGATCATTTCATATTATTAAAATATTATTGTTACCTTAAATTACACTAATTACCTGTAATCGCGATTAATAAACGTAAAAGTTACTATTCACCAAAAAAATTATTTTAATCCCATTGAACCACATTTTACTTCTTAATGAAAACCATGTATTTCGGATTTTTGAAATTAAAATCACAGAAGTGGTAAAGTTTCATTTAATAGAAAAATCAGTTTCTTTAACTACCACTTAGTGGTTTCACTATTAATAAAAAATTGATGTTTTTCAGAAAATTACCAAAAATTAACCCTAGGATATATTTGATATTCCATATTCAAAAATGATGTCTATTTTAAAAAATAAAAAACATATAAGTTACATTAATTAATTTAATAATTAATTTCCACTATCAGAGCAGATAGCGTGTTTTTATGAAACAATAAGTATCAAAAGATTGACAGTAGTTTAAGTTCAATTTCAAAATGAAATTAATTACAATGACCACTATTGGGTTAAATGGTAAAAATATATTCTAATTTCACTTTGAAACCAATTCAAAAGATAATATAATCATATAAATAAATTATATTAAAAATAGGTTTTGAATTAAAATACAACATTTTTCACTATTTATTTACAAAAATGAACATTATTGGAAAAATACCAAAAATTTACACAAAGTAAATTTTGATGTCCCGATTCAAAAGAATAATTTTATTTTTACAAATATAACAAATAAAATTTTCAAAAAGTGGATTTAAAAGAGGTTCATCATCAAAAGGCGGTTAATCGACTATTTAAAGAATATTAGAATGTTTTTGCTTAAAATTGGATTCATTCTCATTTCTAATCCTATAACATTTATTGTAAAAAGTAAAAATATTTGACAAACATGTATAATCATTTTTTAGTTAGTTATGTTCATTCCCGCCATTACAACGGCTAGGCGTTAACTACAATTTAAAATAATATTATTTTATTATTAGAGTGCAATGTAAGATTCCAAAAAAACTCATTGTTGCGTATTGGGTAAGCCATCGAGCATAGCGTCCACTTTTAAAGTTATATTAATATTTTATTCACAAATATGGATAAATGTAAAAATGTCATATTCTTTATTTACCTGGGGTGTTACAATTTACATGAGAGTTAATTCTGAATACTTAAACATTGCGGGTAGTTACAAAAATATTGTAACTTTTTTATATAAAATGGTTTCTCTGTTCCTCATTTTCCCTCGCACCACAATCGAATTATATCATCCCATAATATAACAAAAATTGTCCTTTACATTCCTTGAAACCATTAGGATTTTATTTTCTTCCCAAAATTCCATCCCTTAAAGTCATAACACCATTTTCAATAGATATAATTCTTATATTTGGGTATAAATCTCTAATTACATCTTTCGGATTTATTTTTATTTAGGTGAACTACTTATTTATATAATTAAATTACATTGTATTCAAATAATAAAATATGTAACATTAATAATATAGTATGTTATAATAATAATATTAATATTTAACTACCATTGTCTCCATTTTATTAAGGAAAATAAAAAATATAACCATGGGTTTGGGAGACATGTTTCTCAAGTATAAAATTTTCATGTTTTCCTTCACCTCTATTCCAGGATGATCTGAATGTTGAATTTAATATATATGTATGAGATTTATGACATATTTTATATTCTAAAATGATAAACCATTATTTTTCCATGGGACACCTAATGAGGGTATGGGTTCAGTATGGTGGTAATTTTTTTTATTTAATGATATTGCAACATAATTTTTAGAAACATATCAAACTTATTTTGTTGTATTAAATAGAAACCAGAAAAATATGTAAGGATATGAAAAGAAAAATATCCTTAATTTTACATGGTTCACCACAAGGGATACTTCTTAGTAGAATACACAAATGATTTATTGGTAATACATAAATTATTATCCTTCACTAGAATATGTGGATTATAAATGTTTATCCATGAAAACTTCAGGTCAGGAACAAAGACTTTTCAATGTATTTAGGGATAGCACACTGCATCCATTAGATTACCATGGATGTCTTCCATTTACGCACTACTCTAGATTAATTGCTTCTAAACATAATGACAAAAATATGTTTCCCATATCATCAAAACATTTCAGAATGTGTTTTATAAAGGATTATAGAATATGATTCTCTAATGAGATATTTAAAATACATAAAATCACAAAATAATGTGGAGATAAATTTTAGATCAAAAAAATTACAAATTATACATGTTGTATGGTTCACTAGTCACTATATACAATTCTTCATGGACCACCCACTCTGTTATATAGTCAAACATATAGTATAAAAACAATAACATATGAACTAGTGTTTCTATTTTCTAAAGACTTACTATTTTATGCAAAAATTATATGTGACTAGCCATTCCACGTAATCAATCCCATCTATTCAGAAGACAATATCGATGAAAATTATCCTTTCTATATGGTCGTGACAGAATTCTCTAGACATCTGATGAAACAACATATCTTATTAAACATATCTAATTTTAACAGTGCCTATATTATTAGGTTTTTTATATGTAAAAACATCCAAAATACATATCAATATATTAGATTCCACCTAATAGCCTTCACAAAATAGAATAAAATTTATGTTAAGGGTTTTACATTTTTCACACAAAAACAGTTCCTGCAACTGCAAATGACCTTAATGTTATGTGTTAAATCCAATTAAGCTCTCATTAAAACACCTTCAAAACAAATATTATTATAGTTATATAGATACTAGTATAATTTATCTGTGCTATAACTAGTGATACAAAAGGACAAATGTTGACTGCTTCACAAAAGGTCACCTTCTACCGTAAAAAGCATTTCCATTTCGTCCTCACTAACAATCAATGTTATGAGAATGATTTCAATTAGAGATAAATAAAGCAATTCAAACATTATATTCTTGCCTTTTTATTAGAATTGGTTTTCTATGGAACTACCAAGAGTATTAAATTTTTCTCCCAAATGACTCTTCTTTATTCATGAAATTGTTTCATTACTATACAGTCAGATAATTTTTTATGGGAACATATTTATATTCCCTGCTACACTCTACTAAAAAATTCTTATGCTTTTTGACATAATTATTATGAGATGAAAATCATCCATGATGAAGTGTATTTATTTCTACATGGTCTATTTGTAAATATTTATAAAATATATGTAAATCCTGTGTGAAAACGTTCTACATGGATTGTGAGAAATTCTACATGAAAGAACTCCATTTTTCTTCATTCCACCATGAAATGAAATTGTAAAACGCCATATTTTCATCATAAATATTCATACAAGAATTAATTTTCCAATAAAAACCCTTATCTGTCCTTGAAAATCCTAAGAAACCTACAAATCATTAAAAATTAACACATCATACCATCACTCTCCGGTATAGGTCTCCTTGGATTTGACATTCCCCATGATTGGTTTTCTTGAAATTAAAAAATAAATTCACTTCAAGAAACCCTTCATACTACCAAATAATTTCCATTTTCTTACCATATGTATATATTTAGTCATAGATGTTCAAAGAAAGATTTTGAGAGAGAAATCCATTAATTAATACATCTTAAAAATTACCCATATATCCATTCACAGGACAAATTGAATTTCGGAAAAATGATATCCCCATGGATTATATAACCAATACACATGGATTGTAACTCTACATAACTATATCATAAAATAATTCTCTATAATATGAGAATTCATTAAATCTTAGAAACCTCTAGTAATAGTTCAAAAAATAATTTTAATTTCACAAAATCATTTTCATCTATTGAAAACAATCCTAAAGTGTTAAAGGCTAAAAAACCTAAAAAATGGTTAATGAAAATGTTCAATAAATATAAGGGAATTTAGAAAACTATTCATGATAATATTGGTTGGTGTATAATATATTTATTTATTCTTCTCAAAAAGTGGATGGCCAATGTTTTTTCCAAATATTATCCACTTTTTAATTTTTTTTCTAACATGCACAATTGTCACTACTCATTATCCCAACTCCTTTTTAGTAAAATTATATTATATTTTCTATTATGGGTATACTAGTGTTTAACTAGATTATAAATGATATGAAAAGTCAATATTCTATTAATTGAAAATAACCATTGTTTTTTTATTACATTAATAATATCTTAAAAGAATTTTTTTCCTCAATATAATCTAAGTACATTACATGCTAATTGAAATATATTTGAATTATATAGTATATATTAATGTTATTTTATACTTCATAAATTCCCATACAAAATAGTTTTTGATGATTTATAGGGGACCAATACATGTTTATTTAAGGTATACAACATATCTATCCCAATATTAATTAGAAATATCTTATATTTCATGATATTTTCATAGATAAAATTGGTTTCAAATATCAAGAGTACATTGGAAGTAATAAATAATGTGTTTAATACATCCATTATAGTATTCATATAGATTACACAAAAAATAGGCATATTAACATGTTACAAATATTCATATCTAGACAAGATTCTATCATGTATAGAAATCATCATTGGATATTTTAGAAAAATGTGGGATCCATCTATTTTAGATCCTCATTTTTCTTGATGATTCTTCCAACAAAAATAATATAAGGAATTGGTTTTCGGACTTCCTTATTGAAAATTTTAAACAAAAATATTGTATACCTTCCCGGATATACACACATATTTCTGTACATATAAATAACATGTATCCTGATAAAAGTTCTAAAATCACTAACCATAGAAATATCATGTTATGTTCTCTTCTATCTTGGTAATTCTTCCACTAAGTAGTCTTTACATTCCCAAACATGATTTCATATACATAGATAAGAATCATAAAATATTATTTATATTATATTTTTATAGAGGAATTATCATAGAACCCACTTATTTTGAAATGAATATTCGTTATGAATGATTAATGTAACGAATACCATATTGTTGATTCTAAATTCCGACCAAACAAGGCCTTCTTGAATATTCAAATGTTTTTCATCACTTCCCCTTAAAACCTTAGCATTTCTTCAATAAAAACATCATATTTATGTATACCATTCATCAATTCAATTTTTCAACCATTTAATATCCCTTGGAGACCCCTTTGAATAACTATTTTAATGAATTTTTGAATGTACTAGAGTCAAACTGTTAGATAAAATGTTTCATCAATATCAACACCATTGATTTTTTGAAGTCCTTTTCACAAAATATTTTCCTTATTTAGAATCACATTTATATTATAAGAAAACCTATTATTTATGATCCGTTACATCTAAAAAACTATTATATTGTTAATCCTTTAAAATTTCCCAATACATGATTTTTTGAATCTAATCCAGTTCTTCATTCATTGATTTTCTCCCTGTCTCTTCTTTTACGACTTCTTTAAATGTGGTCATTTCTACTATGAACTATAGATAAGTATGTATTGTTCTCTTCATACCCCATGTTTTCTCTAAATATAAGTGATAATCATTAATAGTAAATGGATGAATCTATTCTATTCTACTTCATCATCATGGTACATGAAGACTATCTCAAAAAGTAGTTTCTTTCTCTGATTCTTCCTCAAAATATTTATAATTTGAGGATTCCTAATGATTTGATGAATCATTGACTATATTAATATATGGAATAAGAAAATTTCGAATATTATATTTATATTCAACAAAAAATAATAAAAACATTTATTCCGGGTGCTTCTCATATGTTTTTATTCAATGAAATTTACATCATTTCATTCACAAATTATATTAATGAAATTATTTTAGCAACTATAAGCCTTCAATTTCATAGATTATACAAGAATAAATTTTTCTTCTATTGTATCTCCATAATAGATATGATTTACTTATTTATATAATATATAGCACAATCCATAAAAATCAATAATGTAATTTATTGAAAGATTATTATCATTCCATGTTTAATAGGGTTTTCTCTCATCTCCCAGATTCTGCACCACATCATTTTATGTGTACAAGGAAACTAGAACATTGTCTTTCAATTAGAGATGATAAAAAATATTCTCATTGATAAGTTTTTCACAATATTATAGACATATTAATTTAATTATTCATTAATTATCACTTTTTGTGTGATTTTGATCATGGAAACATCATTTTTAATGAAATATTTCTCAATATTGATATAAAACTCAATGGATGTGTGATTTATTCCATTATTAGTTGTAATTTTTTAATAGTTTCCCCATTCTCACATAGAAATTTTCTAGAATATAACTTGATGAATCCCATGACCTCTTCCATTATTTATGTTTTTATGAAACATACCATTCTTCATATAGAAAACAATATATTGACTAAATTATATTTCAGCATATATATTAGATATGTCTATTGAACTGCACACATTACTATGAATAAAAAATAACACATTTTAAACTAGGATATTCTTTTATCAATATAAATTTTAGAACATTAATCCTTATATTCACACATCAATTGTTTTATCCTCATGATTCATTATATTAGTAGTATCAACTGTAGAAATTAAAATGAACATGTCATTAACGCTCTGTTTGTGTATTTTTATATGTTTCTAATTCTAAATTATTTTTTCCATTTAAACTATTAGAAAACTTTGGTTCTCTTTACAATCCATTGGGACAAATAATCCTTGTTCATCCAACCTTTTATATGATAATTACAATCATTTCTTTTGATAATGAATCCTATATGATGGAACTGAAATTGGTTTCCTAATTAACATAGATTATTCAAACATATGATATTATGTTTAAATACATTTATAAATAATATTATATTATTTTTTTAATTTCTCCATTCATGTGAGTATATATATTGAATTTTATTTTTAAGGACCATCATTTATAAAGACACTATATTCCATAAAATCAACACCTTATATTCATATAATGATTTTAATTTAATTTCATATGGGATGAGTAACCACTTTCTGAAATCCATGTGGTGGTTTTATTTTTAACATTGATAGAAATTTTTATAATATTATAAATATAATTCTTAATCTTTCCAATCCTTGAGATTTATGGTCGAGTTAGAGAACAAAAAAACATATTATCCATTTATTCATTGTAGGATCATTAATTCTTCTCATATTCTTCTAATGGTGAGTATCAATTTTACAATACATTTTAACTATATTGAATTTCTCTCCATTTTCTTTAACATTAATAGTAGAAATAATTTCTTATCTTTTCCCAACAATCAATAACTTTGTTCATAATATATGTAAAATATAACCAATATCAATAGAAATAATATTTCTATAATATGGTGAATATTTTATAATTATCTTTCATTATTATTAAGTTATTTCTCTATTCAAATTACTTTTATATTTCTCACAATAGGACAAGGTGTGACTGATATACTAAGAAAAATATAATTTTACAGGGTGACAATTCTCATCTCTTATATTGTTGCACATGGATCCTAGCATTGTTATGTTATTCAATTTTTTTACCCTTTTATATTATTGACTATTTCCAATATTCTGATTCTTATTAATAAGGTTTTCAATTAGTGTTAGAGATTTAATATTCATTATGATAGTATAATCTCCATGAATCAACTTTCCAGTGTCATGTTCCATCATATTTTTAACTTTTTATGTATCAGCATCATTGCCAATACTCTGATTACCAACTTTTATAGGATGTTGTTGGTCTCAATTTTTTTTTGCAACCTTCAACACCTCTATTAAATATTTATATTATTTTACCTTCTATGAACATCTATAAATGAATTTTCATAAAAGGTTATTATGATTTAATTTCAACATACAATTTTTTATAACGAAATAATCCTTTCATAGACTGATATTACCTTCTTCATTACCTCTTTTATATTAGAATTATGTTCACCTATCACCCATGATAGTTCATGTCTCTTCATCTTCTATTTTTAAACTTCATTCAGACATTCATTACTTACCAACTGATCAACCAAATTTACATAAAGTTGATAAATGTCTACATTTATATTCTGTACAAATTAAATAGATTCCATCATAAAACCATTAATCGTTCAATTTTTATTTCATGCAATATAAGAATCTTTGAGATAACCTTTAAGATCCACCTTGAGATCCTAAAATCCTTTTCTAATCATTTTTTTCATGGGATTATTGATCATAAATTTCAATAGTGTCCATCATACGAAATTCAATATCATATTTTCATTTTATTTTAACATCAACAAAATAGTTTTAATTATAATGTTATTATTGTACATTAGGATCTTAACCATAAATTTCTTCTCATAAGAACACCTAATTTTAGAAGTGAAGGTAATATTTGGAGTCTTTAATTATTATGGTTCACATTACTCAACATAAAATCCCTTTCAGTACCTTAAATTAATTTCCCTCCTGTTACAAATCAAAAAAATGCATGTGTTTGCATGCCTTCAAAGATAACTCTTCTAATTTTCAATTTTTTTATCAAACATAATTGAATATAGTCTTCCATATCTTATCTATTTTCGTATTCATTAGAATTCAACTTTCTAATTTTAAATAATGAATCATTTCCATCAAGATGCATATAAAGGTTATTTCTTAAATTATGGAACACTTGACTAATTTCTTACATCACTTTTCCTCATCCTTCATATAAATTTTGAAAATTTTTCCACATATATATTGTATTATTGTATCACATTACATTGATATAGATTTGATTTGTGAGAGATTTGGGTAAATAATATAATTCCATAGCATCTATATTAGTGCGCTTTCTCTCGGTTTTGGACATAGAGAATCAAATAATATTGCTAATATTCACATATTTATATTAAAAAAAACAATTTCATCCCAAGTGATTAGAATATTTATTTTTTTAAAAAAATTTAAATATATAATACTGACTCACATCAAATACAAGGTTTCCTATTACAA
Organism: Viscum album; assembly: GCA_963277665.1. Lineage (NCBI taxonomy): Eukaryota > Viridiplantae > Streptophyta > Magnoliopsida > Santalales > Viscaceae > Viscum > Viscum album. The sequence goes on from OY728163.1 coordinate 1,723,252,261, forward strand.
TGAAAATTTCCAATATGAGATCAGACATCGAAAAATTGCTTGATCCCTAAGAACATTTCCATGATACAACATGATAGTCCTCAAGATTCCCTAATAGGGGAGAGGTTAATCAGGGTTTCAAATTTTCCTTTTGATATATAGATATTTTCAATATACTGGTATATACATATGAAACCCCTTAGATTTAAAAAATTTACACAAATAACAAAATTAAATTATTCAAAATATATAAATAATTAATTATACTTAGCTCAAAATAAAGGGAAAGTCCAAGGAGCATATTCCATGTATTTATCAATCATGAATAAGTAAAAAATGCATTGATAGAATTTTTTTCATTTCACCTTCCCATTTATAACAACTATATTCCTAGTGCAAGGACATTATAATGTATTCAGGGATAGCACTCTCCCTTCCTCAAATCACCATCGTTCACTAATCTCTAGATACTAATAAAGATGAAGTCTTCCTTATATTAATGTCTTTAAGGTCAGTTTATGATCATATATTATATTATTAATGTGTTTAATAAAGAAATTTAGAGTATTATTTTCTAAAGAGCCATTTAAAATTTTAAAATTAAGCAGACGATGTTGTGTAATATCTTGAAAAACAACAACAAGTGTATATGTGATATACCATTTACTGTACGCTATATATTGTGATTTTCAAACAAACATATGAGTTACATTTTCAGCAATCAAATTAACAACACATTTCATCATTACAAGGATTTAATATATGGTCAAGCCTTGTTATTAAAAGTACTTAATTTATCTAAGCTTCCTAGTCATGTGTTCGACCATTGCTAAGAAGGTGACCATTTCAGGGAAGAAAACCCCTACTCTGGGGTGATCCATAAATAATCTAAGCATCTAATTAATAAATTTATCAAAATATACTTCTTTAATTATTCTAATGGTAGTATTAATGTATTTATTATAAGAAAAATTATCATCAAAACTCATTAATCACTGATATTCCACCAAATCTAATTTGTGGATCAGAATAAATACTATATGGGTTTTCCAATGAGTTCCGCCAATTAAACAATATCAAACCATAAATAACTCCAACACGATACAATCAATTATACCTATACCTCCCAAAAACTCCACCTTCTAATAGAAAAGGACTCATGTACTGTGAGGAATTATGTACTAGTTATAAAGTTTCAATTAATTTTATAAAGATACTCATTTTTTGTTTGTATAAAAATAATTCCTTCTACCAAAAATGAATTTAAATTTGGTCAAAAAACTGATAAATGTTTTATAATTGTTTTGAATAAGATAAATACCCGTCACTTTAAAAACATCTTCTATTTATGTTGTAGAATAGTATCTATGTAGCTCTAACAAGAATATATTATTTCCCTTTAAAATGGCTCTATATCCATTATGAATTGTATTATTCTCTATATAGTAAAACATAATTGAAGTGGTATTATATTTAATTTATTAAATTTCATTTTCCAAAAAAAAATTATTTGTTTTTTATTCATGAAATTTTTTGACACAGATACATCGAAAAATGCATTCATTGCTTTGTGGTCTTGGGTAATGGTTTACGTCTCTATAAAAACTCCTTAAATCTATAAAAATGATATTTAGTTTCACATAATTATCTGTGAAGAACTCCATTTGTCTATAATCATATTTCATATTTTACCCTATTTCAAAAAATTATATTACACTTTTCCTCCATAATATGAACAACTAAATCAACATATTTTTGTCCTTATCGATAGCCACCTCCATTGAATGATTGATTTCATTTTTTATTTTCAAGGATATTGTATATTGTTAGTATTCATAATTTTAGTAAAATATAAATATTATTTTTATGACATTGTTAATATTTTTTGAAAGGAAACATTGGAGACATATTAGAAACATGAGTAATTAACAACCAATTTCAATTCAACTATCCAAATGAGAATTCTTAGAGGGAAAATAGATTTCATCATATTTTAAAGTTACATTGTATAAGCTAAAATATTATTATAATCATTTAAAATTCTAATATATCACATTATAACATTGTAAATATGATTATTATTATTTTTATTTTACTATATTACAATAAAATAACTTTACAATCAGTAATTAAATATGGTTTGTTCTAATTTTGGTTGATTTAACAAAATACTTGAACATTGTATGAAATCAATATCATAGTTGTATATGAATACTTATTTTCCATTAATATTTTATTTAAATAAGTAAATTATTATTATATTTGTTTTTAGACATATATAATTAATTATATCATTATTTAAGAAAACACTATTGGTTCAGTATAAGACATCAAAACAAACTTATAGCTAAATTCATCATTATTAGTCATAACCAAAACTACCCTATAATTTAATTAAAACATTATAAATTATATTAATCCATAAATTATATTACCATATATCAAACATTAATGGTAAACTAAGGGAGAAAAAATAATAATAACACTTCTATTACGAAAGTTGTTCTACACGAGAATGATTACTCAAATCCATAAAAAAAAGATAATAACTAACAGACACACTTATAGGTAAATGATGTCAATTAAATTAAATAATGGTTATATATTACTATAGTAATAATATATGTGATTATAATGGTCATACTTTTTTCCCTACCTAATATACAATGATAAAAAATATGGAATTCAATGTATGGGTTCTATTGTCTTAATTTGAAATTTCTAAGACTTTTTTGATATTACATGGCATAATTTATTTTATATGGTGTATTCACGAACCTATTACATTAATGTATAATAGTTATATATAATTTATTGATACTTTAATTCAAATTTCTTCATAACAGTATAACTATTACATTACCATTACTTTATGTGTTTTATGGAACTCAGTTCTCATTCAATGAGTTAGGATTGTTATTATTTATATTATTTCACATATGTTGTGTATAAAAATATTTTTATTGTATTATTTGGTTATTTTATTTTTAAATTATTGTAATTTAAATTTCTATAACATAACCCCTTTCTAAATAACCTATTCATCATGAATAATTGCATCTATATGGGATTTCATTAACACAAATTTTCGTTTCATCAAGTTAAAATTTCATATAATGAGTTTAATTAAACTATTTTTGAATAATAATTATATTTAAAATATAATAATTGATGTAATATTTATTTACATGATAATAAAATTAACTCAAATATGATTTTTAATGAATTTATTTTCAAAAATGTGTAATGTTTTTATGAAAAAACATCATCTCTATTAAATAATTATTTTCATCATTTTCTATGTTCATTATAAATAATGTATTTACATTAATTTTTTGAAACACAAATATGTGTTTACAGATTTTTTTCTATATTTTACTTTTTTTCCTTTCAAATGTTTTTAATATCTATTTATAATGTGGTATTTAAGAAATTAATGTTTAAAATATTTATATTCTATTTTATACATTCAGAATGAAATGGTTTATCTTCCACAAAATATTTATTGTTGTTAAATTTTATTTCATTTCAAGTACATAATATTGAGGTATATTTTTTAAAAGGTAAATAGTTTTTAGTATTTTCACATCTCTATTATAAAAAAAATCATATATCATGGATCCTTTTTATTGATTTTTTAAAGGTAAGTGTTTTCAAAAAATTTTAACATCGCCTTTTAGAAATTATGACATCATTTTTTTATTTGATTTTTTATTATTGAATTGAAAAGTAAAGGGTTTTCAAATTATATTACTTTACCTTTTCAAAATTGCATCTTAAAATGAGTAGTAACGCCATGTTTTATAATAATGATAAATGTGTTGTATAAAAAATTTCAAATGGTTCATTTTCATTTTCCTCTATATAATTAATGGTATTGTTTCATTGAAAAATAATTTTCATATACCACAAACATAAATATATAATAATGTATTATTTTTGGGTGTTTTTTTGGGAATAAACCATTAATATTGTTGATATTAATTTTAGTAATACCATCTCAGAATTTTTTAAAGCACAACACTCTGTAAAAGCATTCTTTATGAATTTTTAGTGATATTTTTTTGTGGAACTATATATATGGATGAATGATGGGTGGGTTATCACATCACTCTAAAATTAATTAGTCTAGGAATCTTATCTCTTTAGACAGATTTGATAATATGGGATATATATTTATTTTATAAAAAGAAGAAGGGAAATTTTATTTCTTCTCAAAAGAATGATCATTGTTTTATCAAAATATAATGAAATTGAATTTTTGGAATTCCTAACATGATTTATTTTCATTTTTTTGATCTTAATAAGTAGTGTGGGAATTTTATCACAATATGAAGAATGTAAATTTTTATTTCTTACACTACTATAATGTCCCATTGATTATGTTTTTTAGAAATATATATTTTATCCTAGGTTTAAATAGAATGTCACATTTCTGATTAATATTACAATCTCTCATTGATCATGTTTATTCAAACATGTTTCTAAGACCTCTTGATACATGCCTTATGATATTCCGTTCCTTATGAAATATTTTGGGAACCATTAATTGATTAGTATATGTTTTGTATATATATCAATAATACCAATATGATCATATTATTCTAACATGGGTTAACTTATTACTATATGTTATGATTACATTTAAAACCACATTAGATAAACCCTTTATTTTTATCTCAACCCCCTTCATATAATTATGAAAAATTATTTTGAAACCTATAAGACTTTCAAATTTTACGAATCAGTGGGAGATGTATAAGAGTAATCATGGATGATAAAATTAGTCCAAAGTGACTAAATAAAATGTCTATCAATTGAAAAGTTATTATTTTAGTTAATTACTATGTTTCCTAAATAATTGAAAACTCTAAACCTAATAGGTATTTGGACTTCATTCAAAAAAATATTTTCATTAATTTATGAAATTTATATTTTAATTCCATTGGGATACTACAGCTATCCTATGTTGAATCATTCCAATATCCATGCAATTAAAAAGAGTGGAACACATGGTCATTAGGTTGAAATTTAAAAAGTGAATCTTTAATAAAATATAATTTATATCCACATCAAAATAATTTCATAAAATTCCCAAACTATACCGTAACATCCACTGAAAACTACTAGGGATATTATTAATGAGGTAAAAGTTGAATATAGAGATAGAGCCTGTCCTCGGATCACCAATAATAAATTTCTATAATTTAGTGACCAAGGAAACATCAGCATAACTCTAATATCTCTAATGGGTAGCCTTTGTAAATCTTGGGTTCATGGATAATGAAATACATAGAAGATTTACCATGGGATTCAAAATTTATACTGATTTTAGAAATTTAAAAAACCATAGTGAAATTGAAAAAACCACACCATAATGTGATTAACTAATTTAAATATTAATCAAATATATTATTTATATAAATATGTTAGGGTTTTGATAAAATTTTAATACCAAAGGGGAACATCAATGAAATTGATAGAGATATTTATCTTTGGCTCTAAAAATACACAGAAATATTTTGGTACCATAACACAATATTTGAATCCTCTAATCAACAATACACACCCTAAAAAATAAAAATACATAGTTTGTATGAAAATAATAAAATGGTAGTCAAAAAAGAAAAACCACCATAATAATACTCTCATTCCCTACAAGAAAATAAAGAATTTTTTTTTGAATGATAGCCTCATCAAGATAATTTAAACCCTACGCCTGATCAATGTCACAAATTAAAGGATCATTTCAGAGCTATAAAATATAATAAATAAAAACAATAATGGTATGAAATTAATAAAATTGATATTTCAGTTATTCCAATCCTTATTTATAACCCCCATGATATAGAATCCATTTTCAAAATGAAAATCCATCACTTTAGTTGAAATTTTATCTTCTATGAACTCCCTCTTGATCAAATATCATATGAAAAAATCTAACACATGAAAGGCACAATATAATTGGTTGGAAATGATCAGTCCTTTATAGGTTTTAAAATTTTATATTTCAATTTATTCAAATTTATTCTTGTGGTAGTTCAGTCTCTTCATTGATATCATTAGTATAATATGTAAATAAATTTTATTTGTCATTAAATAACACAACTTGGTATAATTTAATTTGAATATTATAAAAAAATTATAAATAACTATATATATTAAAGGAGATGTGAGCAATTTTTTGTCTAAGTTTTATTGCTAAAGTTTTCCATAAATCATTTTGTAAAAAAAATTATCATTAACTATAGAGGATGTTTTACTCTAAAATAAAAATATAGTGATACCATAATTTTTACAAAAATTAATTAACTATGAACTAGTAAAATCTCAACATTTAGTACTTAATAGTATACTACAATCAATAAGTATTATATTATTGAAATAACTGGGTATTTATATGGAAATGATAAAAAATATTATATATAATATTAATGTTTTAGTTAATATTTGGGTTATTGTAGATTGGTTGATGAATTAATCACATTTTTGTGCCCACCAAAGTGTAAAAAATGTTTAATTTTTGTTACAGGATTTATATTTAGGATGTGTTGACATGGGATGTAATAACAAAAACTGTTATATTTCACCATGATGATCAATTATATATATATATATAATGTAATGTAATATTATTTCGACATGAAAATGTTTTATGGTACATCATTTTAACATGTGATGAATGATAAAATTAAGTGGAAAATTAAGTGCCTAAAATATATACAACCGTGTTGTATTTTTTTTCAACATAGGTTGATCATTTACCCATGTTATTTTTTTTAAAGAAACATCATAGTCAACATATTTTTATAGAAGAATATTAGGAATTGTACAGTCAAATTTTACATTCAATTTTTTTGGTATGATATTGGAGAGTTAACTATTAATTAATGATCCATGGTACATGTTGAAATATAATATCTGTAAATTATTAAGGATTGTAATGAAACTATAGAAATTTGAATGAAATTATATAAGGATCTAAGGCATGGACTGTTATATTTCACAATGTGTGCTTGTTTTTATATCAAATATTCTTTTTGAAAATGATATAGATTATTTAGAAGGGGGATCAAGGTGACACCAATATTGATAGTGTTACACCCCAAGATTTCATAGTGTGTTATTTCTTCAAAATATTTCAATAACTTTCACTACATGCAACACCAAGTTCAAACACACCATGACTTACCAAACAATCCATTCAAAAGAGGTTATGAATAGTATTAGATAAATTTTAATGTTTATATAATCCTTATAATTTTAGAATCCATATTATGAGTTTCTTAGATATAATGCAAGAAAAAATTCATTTTCAGTATTGCACTTTTATCAAATTTAATAGTGAACCCTTTTTAAATACTATATTTTAAACTTTTTGACTAAATTGGGACATAAAAAATTTAAAATGAAACATCCCAAGCTTCTACGGTACGCTTCTCTTTGAATAATGTGATAGCGTGTGTTGTACGCAACACCGAGTTCTAACAACCAATTAAACTAGCCGTTATGAATAGTAATAACTACTTTTTGAAATTATATATATTTTATATTTCAAAATGGACTTCATTTTTGGATTCAGAATATCAAAATTAGCCTAGGGTGAAATTTTGGTACTTTTCGGATAACTTTTATATTTTGATGAATAGTGAAAATTACTAAATTTTAAAACAACTTTTTTAATCAAAATAAATAATATTGATAAATTATGAATTTTAGTGGTTTTAAAGTATATTTAGAATATAGTTTTACCATTTAATATAATGTTGGTCATTGGACATAATTTTACAATTAAACCGAACATAAACAAGTGTCAATCTTTTGATAGTTATTATCTCTTAAAAACACGCTTTTTGTTTTGACAGCGGGAATTATTTTTAAATTAATTTCTGCCACTTCTGTGTTTTGAATTTAGGAAAATAGATTCCATATTTGGAATCAGGATGTTCAAATTGTGTAAATAGGTAACTTTTATTTTTATACATTTTGAATAATTACTGCGGTAAATATTTTATTTACCATGGTTAAGGGTAAATCCGGTAAATAAGGGTTAAAAAAATAATATTATAATAATACTAAATTACCCAAAAACGTGTCTTAAACATATTGGTTGAGACATGGTCGACCATGGTCATCTTTGTGTCAATTTTGGGACCCCATGGATCCACTTGTAAGTGATAATGACACCTTATTTTAATTAAGTTTAAATGAATACAAAAATGACACAAACATATATCTTTTAGAAAAACAATTGTTACATAGGGTTATATATGTTGGATTTTAGATTATAAATATTAATTAGAAAGATAAAAATATTTCCTACATAATGATATTTTATTTATAATTTTTAGATATTAAATAATTTATTTTATTTATGACACAATGATGATGCAGTAATTACTATAATAGTGAAAAATTAAAATAATTGATATTATAAATACCCAAATAAATATAATATGGAACTTTTAATGAATTAAACTAATTTTCTAGGATAATATGATATATTAGGATTGATTTAATTGACTTTTTTCGAAGTAATCAATCTGTTATGAGTTTCAAAAAAATCAACTATTGAATAGTGTCAAAATTGACATAAAAGAGTTCTTAAAAAAAATATTATATTATTAATTGATATTAAATTCCTAAAAATCTATGGTTCGGCCAAGAGACTTATATCATGATAGGTTCATCATTAATGTACCTCTTGGGGGTCGCGTTGATGTATATAGTAAGTTTATTAACAATATTTAATAAAAATACAAAGAGACATTGTAAAAGTGAAACTAATTAACTTAGAGTTAATACTTAACGATAAGGTTAATATAAGTACCCAAACCTGTCTAAATTCTATTGGTTGAGTGGTTTGCGACCTATCCCCACCTTAACCTTTGAATAATAAGCTTTGGAGCCATTATAAACTGAATATGAATTTATTATAAATTAATATTTCTAGCCTTTCCAAAGGTGCCCCTCACCCCTCTTATAAAAGGGAACTCCTCCTTCTCATTTCTTCACACCTTCAAAGCCTTTTGGTTCGGCCAAACTCTGCCCAAATACTCTCCCAACATCCCTCAATACAACCTAGATGCCTTAGTTTGATCAGAAATCAAACCTAAGGAGCCCTTTTGATCAAATCAAAAGGAAGAACCCGAAGAAGAGGTAATGATTTCACCACCCTTCTCCAAGTTCATTTCTTCTTCCACTTCTTTTTTCCTTTGTTCTTACCATTCTAAAATAATAAATCCAGTATCTCACATATACTGTGATGTTATTATAAATATGGTAAAACCATATTCAGTATTCTATCCACCCTTTGAATAACATGTCACCATACGTGCGTACGTACGGACTACCGTCTCCACGTCGTGGTGTAATTGTTATTCAATATAATATTATTTGGATGGGTATAATAATGATGTGTAACTCATGTAAATAATAAATATAACATGTTAATGATTCTATATATATGATATACCATCCATTTATATATTATTTTAATATCAAAAGAATGATATTGTCGCTCGTGCATACGTACGGACTACCGTCTCCACGAACGCGATGAGATTCATTCTCCATCGTATCCATTCAAGTATAATTATCATTTGATGATTTAAAAATTATGTTTAAGGACTAGATATCATTCTGGATATGAATAAGATACGACAACCATGGCTTATGTAACAAAACATATAAAAGAAAATGAGTAAGTTAACTCCCGAAACGACGATAATTCTATGATATTATTAACAAATCAATGTTAAAAGATCATATATGATATCATATTATTATATATGATTCTTGTATAATTTAATAACAACTATTTCAACATTATACAGGAGGTTAACCTACCCCAACCAAGGAAAAGTACAAGGTAAGGGTTTACTTTACAACCTCTTCATTATCCAAGGTTGTTTATACGTAATAATCTACTGGGATCTCTTTATCATCCACATCCATGTTTCTTAAAAATGCATTTCAAAACATTTTTACTATTTTACTAGAATATGAGTTAAAGTCATTTATACCCTTTTTGACTTTTATAAGTGGTTTATAAAGGAATCTTTCGGTCGTTTTCAAAACAAGGTCCTTTTTAACCATTTCGACAGAATTAAGGTAAGAATGTTTTTTTTAACTTATACGGCGGGTGCGGCTATTTTTCACCGTTATAAAATCTTCAAAGCTTCCCTTAAAAGATTATAAGAATATTTTCAAAGAAAATGTTTTATTTTATATGGATCTTAAATTATTTCAAAATAAAAGGAGATATTTCTTTAAAAAGAATTTTGATTTCATCTATGTCAACATCCTTTGATGGATTTTAAGATTATTTGAAGTTGATTTATTATGATACAAAACTTCTATATTGTATTGAAGGTTTTGTGATATGTTTGACTGTGGATGTGCTATTTTTATACCATTCATAGTTTATGGTGAAAGTATTGACATTTCATATGCTAGTTTTAATATGAATGTTTATGTTATGTTTAAACCTTTTTCATATGGGAATGCATTGGACTTAATATGTGACGGGTGGAGCCTGCTATAGCTCCTCGATGCATCGGTAGGTCTCATGAGACAAACTAGTGTCTTGGCACAAGGCCTTGACAAAATCTTATTTGTAGTCTTGGCACGAGGCCTTGGCTATGTGGTTATGATAGTCTGGCATTATGCATTCCAACATTATGAAAGTGGTTATTGATTTTTGCATGTGATTATTCGATTAGTAGAATATCCATGTGAATAAGTAAATGTCATTATTTCATTTTATTTATGTCATACCATGTTGAAAGTTAATATTTAAAAGGCTTTTGTTTTAATTATACATTGCCTTAAATGTTTATTCTTATTTATAAAAGTTTCCGCTATATTGTTATCCTTACTGGGCATTTGAGCTCACCCCTTTTCTATGTTTTATTTTTCCCAGGATGTGAAGAAGTAAGTTATGAATGACCTGTAGGGATTTTATGAGGGGTTAATAGTGTGGATTGTGGAAACATTTTGTTGTTATAGTAGTTTTTCATTTTATGATGTAATGTAAAACTTATGAATATATCTAGTGTTTCCAAGGATACTAAACCAATCGGTCTTTCGAGATTTGATCTTTCTTGTGATCATGCCAATGTTATGTAATAATGCACCGACTCTGGGTAGCTGGGGTCGGGGCGTTACAGTTGGTATCAGAGGAAGATTAGTACAAACCTTGGAAGCTAGATTTAGATAAACTCTGATTAGAGCACGTAGACCTAAGATGAACTTTGAGGATTAGTATAGAAGAACTTCCTAAAATTTTGGTATTGTAGAGATTTTGTGAGTTTTCTGAGCAATACATCCCTGTCTGGATACGAGCAGGTAGAGGCGGCTCTGGCACAGATGTACCTAGGGGTAAATCCTGAAAACACCGATTTGAGCTAGACTCGAACGGGAACTGGTGCACGACAACGGGCCTTGCTGCACTCTTGGTTACGACACTCCCGGGGGATATGCTTAGGATAACTCTCATTTTCTTTACAAACCATTATGAAGGGTTTATGAGTATATACATCCTCAAATGAGACATTTTTATGATTATGGATTATATCCATAAATAGTTCAATTTATATTAAGTGTTTTATAAGTATGGGATTATGTATTTTGATTCATAAACTGATCTAGTGTATTCCATTGTTTAGAAATGGCGCCCAGTAGAAGGAATGAGAACTCCAGAAATGCACATGATCCAAAGAGAAGGAAGGATCATATCTTTCATGGTCTTAAGCTAGAATTTATAAGAGAAATAGTCTCCCATGTATTATCATCATATGAAGAAATAATATCATGTGTTGATAAGATAAGTAAAGAGTTTACTGAGTCATATGGCTTTGAAGGGAAGCAAGAGAAGAAAAGGATAGAAGAGAGAAAGATGGATAAAGGGAAGAGGGAAAAGAAGAATTTTCCCATATGTGGTAACTGTGGAAAGAAACACCCTGGAACTTGCCGGAAAGGAATGGGAGTTTGTTATAAGTGTGGAGGAAAAGGGCACAAAGTACATGACTGCAAGGGTAAGAAAATGGTTTCAAATGTACAATGCTTCATTTGCAAGGAGTTTGGACACTACGCGAACCTATGTCCTAGTCATCAGACTATGCTGCAAATGATGCTATTGGATAATAATCAAGTTATGATACTACCATAGATGAAGAGGAATGATTAGAGTTATTATGTTGATTATATCAATTGAGTGTTGTATCAACAATGTACTTGTTATAATAATTATGGAGTATATAAGGATTTTACTGCAGTACTATTTCATTAAGGACTTGAGATGGTGTGGAACAAAGAAAAGTGACTCAGTAGCAGGTTAAATGTTTGGAAAATATATGGTTGAGAGAAAGATAAACCATAATATGGTTCAGATACCGAGGTGGTGATTTTAGAATAATACATGATTAATTTAGATAAATTATATTGGATATTATTGACTACCTTGAAGCTGATTAATGATTTGTATATTCCATCATTGTTGGGGTTTAAAACATTTTTGGATTAATGAAGTATATCCAACATTCTATATGGAATAAGGGAACATGAATGTAATCAATAAGGAATATGGTAATACACGATGAAGGTATTCATATGCTATTACGAAGTAAAAAGGATCTATATTATGTTTACCTTCCTTATAAATGTTGGACTGTGAGTTTGGATAGAAGTATTTTGGATAGTTGTAGTTTGGATTATTTTGGATTTCCATAAAAGGACAACCCGGAGGTCGGGCGGCAACCCGTCGCGTCCGGCATGGCTGCGAGACTTGAACCCCCAACCCAAGGGCGACAAGGGTGTATCACCTACCACTGGCCCACGAGATGTCCTAGATTAAATAATGTAGTTTTTATTAAAAGATCTTTTAGATGAATTACAAATTCGTTTATTTTGGAACCCTATATGAATAGTGTAAATAGAATTTTTTTACATTTTATTATCTTATAGAGTGAAAGATGAGAATGTGGTAGAAATTTATTAATGGATAAAACTCTAATTATAAAGTAAGTATATCTCCATAAGATCTTAGCCAATCTCATAAAAAATTCCTCAATATTAAGAAAAGAAAATTAGAACAAAAATGTTTTCCTAGATGGTACCTTAAATCATCACTAATTTATGGCTTTGGGATTGTTGGCCTTTTCATAGCCATGTTCTCTACCACTCTCCATCAGGTAATTGATGGTTAGATTTTTATTCCATATCCATATTTTACTACATGGAACCTTAGTATGTTGTATTTTCGGTAATCTTTATACTTTCAACTCTTTATTTTAAATAGAGGCCTCATTAATTCATTTTTCGATGTGGGATTTCAACTAAGATATTTTGAAACGTCAAAAATGTGTTATCCTAATACCCTATGTTTTGTTGAACCGATGGTATTTCAAATCATCATAGATTGATGAATTTAAGGACCTCAATTTTATACTTGTTTGTGATTGATGACCTCAATCACTACCTATAAATATTTACGTTTTTCCTCCAATTATATGTCTCAAATTGCCACCAATGTTCTCCTAATCAAGATCATAATTTGGTGGTGACCCTTTCATTTCTCTTTTCCTCATATTAAGACTAAATTTTAGTAACCCAATTTCCGATGTGGGTTTTCCCACAAATATATTATCTATTTTCAACCTTTTATTTTCGAAAAACAATTTCAAATTGCGAGGACGCAATTTATTGAAGGAGGGGAGAATGTAACACCCCAAGATTTCATAGTGTGTTATTTCTTCAAAATAATTCAATAACTTTCACTACATGCAACACCAAGTTCAAGCACACCATGAATTACCAAACAAGCCGTTCAAAAGAGGTTATGAATAGTATTAGATAAATTTTAATGTTTATATAATCCTTATAATTTTAGAATCCATATTATGAGTTTCTTAGATATAATGCAAGAACAAATTCATTTTCAGTATTGCACTTTTATCAACTTTAATAGTGAACCCTTTTTAAATACTATATTTTAAACTTTTTGACTAAATTGGGACATCAAAAATTTAAAATGAAACATCCCAAGATTCTACGGTACGCTTCTCTTTGAATAATGTGATAGCGTGTGTTGTACGCAACACCGAGTTCTAACAACCAATTAAACTAGCCATTATGAATAGTAATAACTACTTTTTGAAATTATATATATTTTATATTTCAAAATGGACTTCATTTTTGGATTCAGAATATCAAAATTAGCCTAGGGTGAAATTTTGGTACTTTTCGGATAACTTTTATATTTTGATGAATAGTGAAAATTACTAAATTTTAAAACAACTTTTTTAATCAAAATAATTAATATTGATAAATTATGAATTTGAGTGGTTTTAAATTATATTTAGAATATATTTTTACCATTTAATATAATGTTGGTCATTGGACATAATTTTACAATTAAACCGAACATAAACAAGTGTCAATCTTTTGATAGTTATTATCTCTTAAAAACACGCTTTTTGTTTTGACAGCGGGAATTAATTTTAAATTAATTTCTGCCACTTCTGTGTTTTGAATATAGGAAAATGGATCCATATTTGGAATCAGGATGTTCAAATTGTGTAAATATGTAACTTTTATTTTTAGACATTTTGAATAATTAATGCGGTAAATATTTTATTTACCATGGTTAAGGGAAAATCTGGTAAATAAGGGTTAAAAAAATAATATTATAATAATACTAAATTACCCAAAAACGTGTCTTAACCCTATTGGTTGAGACATGGTCGACCATGGGCATCTTTGTGTCAATTTTGGGACCCCATGGATCCACTTGTAAGTGATAATGACACATTATTTTAATTAAGTTAAAATGAATACAAAAATGACACAAGCATATATCTTTTAGAAAAACAATTGTTACATAGGGTTATATATGTTGGATTTTAGATTATAAATATTAATTAGAAAGATAAAATGCTTTACTACATAATTATATTTTATTTATAATTTTTAGACATTAAATAATTTATTTTCTTTATGACACAATGATGATGCAGTAATTACTATAATAGTGAAAAATTAAAATAATTAATATTATAAATACCCAAATAAATATAATATGAAACTTTTAATGAATTAAACTAATTTTATAGGATAATATGATATATTAGGATTGATTTAATTGACTTTTTTCGAAGTAATCAATCTGTTATGAGTTTCACAAAAATCAACTATTGAATAGTGTCAAAATTGACATAAAAGAGTTCTTAAAACAAATATTATATTATTAATTGATATTAAATTCTTAAAAATCTAAGGATCGGCCAAGAGACTTATATCATGATAGGTTCATCATTAATGTACCACTTGGGGGTCGCTTGGATGTATATAGTAAGTTTATTAACCATATTATATAAAAATACAACGAGACACTGTAAAAGTGAAACTAATTAACTTAGAGTTAATACTTAAAGATAAGGTTAATATAAGTACCCAAACCTGTCTAAATTCTATTGTTTGAGTGGTTTTCGACCTATCCCCACCTCAACCTTTGAATAATAAGCTTTGGAGCCATTAGAAACCGAATATGAATTTATTATAAATTAATATTTCTAGCCTTTGCAAAGATGCCCCTCACCCCTCTTATAAAAGGGCACTCCTCCTTCTCATTTCTTCACACCTTCAAAGCCTTTTTGTTCGGCCAAACTCTTCCCAAATACTCTCACAACATCCCTCACTACAACCTAGAGGCCTTATTTTGATCAGAAATCCAACCTAAGGAGCCCTTTTGATCAAATCAAAAGGAAGAACCCGAAGAAGAGGTAATGATTTCACCACCCTTCTCCAAGTTCATTTCTTCTTCCACTTCTTCTTCCTTTGTTCATACCATTCTAAAATAATAACTCCAGTATCTCAAATATACTGTGATGTTATTATAAATATGGTACAACCATATTCAGTATTCTATCCACCCTTTGAATAACATGTCACCATACGTGCGTACGTACGGACTACCGTCTCCACGTCGTGGTGTAATTGTTATTCAATATAATATTATTTGGATGGGTATAATAATGATGTGTAACTCGTGTAAATAATAAATATAACATGTTAATGATTCTGTATATATGATATACCATCCATTTATATATTATTTTAATATCAAAAGAATGATATTGTCGCTCGTGCGTACGTACAGACTACCGTCTCCACGAACGCGATGAGATTCATTCTCCATCGTATCCATTCAAGTATAATTATCATTTGATGATTTAAAAATGATGTTTAAGGACTAGATATCATTATGGATATGAATAAGATACGACAACCATGGCTTATGTAACAAAACATATAAAAGAAAATGAGTAAGTTAACTCCCGAAACGACGATAATTCTATGATATTATTAACAAATCAATGTTAAAAGATCATATATGATATCATATTATTATATATGATTCTTGTATAATTTAATAACAACTATTTCACCATTATACAGGAGGTTAACCTACCCCAACCAAGGAAAAGTACAAGGTAAGGGTTTACTTTACAACCTCTTCATTATCCAAGGTTGTTTATACGTAATAATCTACTGGGATCTCTTTATCATCCACATCCATGTTTCTTAAAAATGCATTTCAAAACATTTTTACTATTTTACTAGAATATGAGTTAAAGTCATTTATACCCTTTTTGACTTTTATAAGTGGTTTATAAAGGAATCTTTCAGTCATTTTCAAAACAAGGTCTTTTTTAACCATTTCGACATAATTAAGGTAAGAATGTTTTTTTAACTTATACAGCGGGTGCGGCTATTTTCCGCCGTTATAAAATCTACAAAGCTTCCCTTACAAGATTATAAGAATATTTTCAAAGAAAATGTTTTATTTTATATGGATCTTAAATTATTTCATAATAAAAGGAGATATTTCTTTAAAAAGAATTTTGATTTCATCTATGTCAACATCCTTTGATTGATTTTAAGATTATTTGAAGTTGATTTATTATGATACAAAACTTCTATATTGTATTGAAGGTTTTGTGATATGTTTGACTGTGGATGTGCTATTTTTATACCATTCATAGTTTATGGTGAAAGTATTGACATTTCATATGCTAGTTTTATATTAATGTTTATGTTATGTTTAAACCTTTTTCATATGGGAATGCATTGGACTTAATATGTGACGGGTGGAGCCCGCTATAGCTCCTTGATGAATCGGTAGGTCTCATGAGACAAACTAGTGTCTTGGCACAAGGCCTTGACAAAATCTTATTTGTAGTCTTGGCATGAGGCCTTGGATATTTGGTTATGATAGTCTGGCATTATGCATTCCAACATTATGAAAGTGGTTATTGATTTTTGCATGTGATTATTCGATTAGTAGAATATCCATGTGAATAAGTAAATGGCATTATTTCATTTTATTTATGCCATACCATGTTGAAAGTTAATATTTAAAAGGCTTTTGTTTTAGTTATACATTGCCTTAAATGTTTATTCTTATTTATAAAAGTTTCCGCTATATTGTTATCCTTACTGGGCATTTGAGCTCACCCCTTTTCTATGTTTTATTTTTCCCAGGATGTGAAGAAGTAAGTTATGAATAACCTGCAGGGATTTTATGAGGGGTTAATAGTGTGGATTGTGGAAACATTATGTTGTTATAGTAGTTTTTAATTTTATGATGTAATGTAAAACTTATGAATATATCTAGTGTTTCCAAGGCTACTAAACCAATCGGTCTTTCGAGATTTGATCTTTCTTGTGATCATTCCAATGTTATGTAATAATGCACCGACTCTGGGTAGCTGGGGTCGGGGCGTTACAGATAGATACATTAAAATTAAATAAAATTCCCACATATATTTTATATATCTCATTTACTTGGCTATAATTATAAATAATTCATTATATTGTCCATATATCATAAAACTAAATTTAAATTTTTAATAAATCATTCTATTCAATTAGAGTGATAAACATATAGGGAATAAGTAATATTTATGGAATATCAAATGTAAAAATAAAATTTACAGGATAAGGATTTAAATGTATGAGTTATTATATTAATTCATGTGTCTTTGGAACTTGTATTTTCAAATGAGAGTAAAATGGAATGGATATAAAAATTATTGTTTAATAATAGATTTTTTTGAAAATATAACCTTTAATATATAAAAAATATAAACATGTGTGATGAGATATAAATATATTTTTATTTTTATAGGATGATCTTATTTCATTTTGATTATATGAAAAATATTTCTTTTTATAAATTCATGTAATGGGTATTTAACAAATATATTTCAATGTTTCAATAATTTAATAAATAAATTTATGTCAATAGTATTTTGAACTTATGGAATTTTATGGTAGAAATGGAAATTTTGGAAGGGAATTGAAAATATTCTAAATATTTCACTGAGTATAGAATAAGTAATTTACCTAATCATATAAATTTAGGTATACCTAGATTAAAACTATTTTGAACAATATAGGAAGTTTATATAATTATTTTCATCATTTTTATAGAAAAATTTTATTATTTGAACATGGTGGCACTATGGAAAATGATGAAATAATAATTTATCTATGTTCAACTAGTCACATTTATATTAATCATGTATTTTCTATCACTAGTAATATGTATAGTAAAATTATTGTTTTAGAAGGGTGTTAATATTTTAATGACACAATAATGTTATGGGGAAAGAATATCAAAAAATATATGATAGTTGTTATAAGATAGTATTAATAAGACTATTTTCTTATACTGTCTTTTTGACCGAATCCTTTGAATTATATATCAATGGGAATAAATGAAAATGGATGATGAATGGTGTATAGAAGGATTCTGGATATATCACATTTATTATCCTAGAATTTAGGTATGAAACTCTAAATCCTTTTTCATTAAATATCAATGATTTTTTAAAAAATTATTGGTCTGTGGAAATACATATTAATGTGTCAAAGAAAAACCAGATGAAAAGAATTTCAATTCATGGTTCAGTTAATATTAATGAATAAAATATAAAAAATATAAATAATATTTTTTATAATTTCATGAAATATGTTATGGATTTTTAATAGCTATTATAAATTATTTGTTCAATAAAAAGTGATAAAATATGTTACATTATTATAATGGTATCTTGTGTGAGATTATTGATTTTCTGAAAACTCTAATATATGGATGAATAAATATGGGAACAATTACAAAATGATTGATTATATTATTTAATGATATGTGTATAATGAATTAATATATCTTATGGACATTATATTTTCTTGATATTTTATCTTGTAAATTTTGATGTTAATCATGTACATGTGGTGGAATACAATTTTTTTATGTGGGTTCAACATTTTAAAAATAGGATCACAAAATTTGTTTTATTGAAGTGTTGAAATAATACATATAATGGGGGTTGGTTAACACAAAACTTGGTCATCATGGTTATATATATATATGTATAATTTTCTAGGTAGTATAATACATGGGATTTATGTGTATTAAAATTGGGCAGTTTAATATTGAAATAAATTTATTAAACGAATTATCATAATTTTCATAAAATCAACAATAAAATAATCTTATTTTTATACAATGTAAAATTCTTATTTATCATGGATAATCTCTCAGGTGTTGCGATCATAGATGGTTTTAGTAATTTCATTTGATCCAATGTATATAAATATTATAAGGTTTAAAATAAGTATATTATATCGACATGTTTTTTATTACTAAATATGAGATTAATAAATTCTGTTTAATGTCATATATTATAGAAAATATAATAATTATTTAGGTCATGTGGTTATACATTTTCAACATTATCTATAAGGAGATGACCCTAGACTTATGTTTAGGTGTGGTGTTTTGTAAAAGTCGATAGACATGATGTATAAAAAACATTCTTATCCCCTAGTGATTATATTTTATGTTTATTGGCAAGATGTTTGTCATTGGGAATTATTTTATGTTAGTTTGTGGGTTTTCATTTGAAGGTACCATTTATTTTGATAATGTGTATATTATGGTGTTTGTGTTGGGTTATTTCTTTTTTTTTTTGTTATTCTATTGGTTATTGGTAGACTAGATATTTTTTGTGTTTCTTATATAACACATCATTTTATTGAAATATTAAGTATACTATATTAGCATTGGAACATAAATGTTTAGTGAAGGAACCTGGTATGTAAAATTATTCTCACCCATACTAATGTATTTTATTATCATGATATATGATAATGTTAGAGGATTTGTTGAGAAATTTTATCTCAGACTAGTGGATTCTTATTATTTTGATAGTTTTATTTTTATTTCTTTATTCTTTATTGAAATCATACTAGGAGATTCATTTTTTGGTTAATCATCCACTACTTACCAAGAATATAAATTATTTTATGAAAGTCATGTATTTATTATTATTATAATCAAATGATAATGATATGATGTTTAATATTTTATGTTATTTATGGTTTTGTGTACTTTTTGGAGTCTAGAAATTCTATGGCCTTCTATATTATATTGTATACACTTGAGGATAGTCATTATTACAATCCATCCTAAGTCGACCGAGAACCTGTAACCTGAGCAGGCCTGCAATAAATATTGAGAGGCATTCCCAATCCTCTTGGGATGAAAACCTATTTAGGGAATCAAAGATAAACCTTGAAGGAATGATTTATGAAAATATAAACTGATACAGATAAACCAAATGGAGTACAAAACAAGAAACTATTAACCACATAACCAAATAAATATATAATCCAATCCAAATATAGTGAAAGAATAAAAAACAAAAAAAAACATAAGACAAAAATTGAACCAAATTGGAAACCACGCTGATATCCATGTATCCACTTGATCACCATCATCTACAAAACATTCCATGCATTGTACATCTTAAAAAGAACCAACAATGAATATTAACATGTAAACCAACTTGGAACTTTCAAATCCTGGTGGCACAAAAATTGTATGAGCATAAATATATTGGTAGGTGTTCACCATTAAATCCATACATTTCCCATTAATAGAAAGTCCTAAAACTCGGTTTTGAAATAATTTTGTGAATATAAGGATTTTAAAATTTTAAAATAGCCAATCAAAGTATTCTGAAAACCCACATTCCAAAAAACACATGTCTTTTTTTTATAAAATATTTACATTTCAACACCCATTTTATAAAATAAATTCCAATTATGATTCAAAACAATCAGATCAATGTTGTATAATATCAATAATGTAAATAGTACTGGTAAAATCAAGAGAAAAATAAGCAAGCTAAGTAACCCATGTTCTCTAAATAATATTAAACTTTAACATACAGAAAATAATAATGAGAATTTCTAATAAATCTATATAATTGAAACATAGAAATACTCAGTTCGGACTCACCTTACATCGTATGGTGTATCTACATAGTGTAAACCCAACTGGATACTATAAACAAGCCCCACTAGTGGGAAATACCAAATTTCCTATCCTTTATCCGTAGGGAAATAATCTTTATAATATATATTATAAAGAAAGCTCCACTCAACCCTCTAGATGATGTCCAACAATCCCACGTTGATAATATAAGGTAGAATGATGAGTTTATCACATGATTTTTATTTAATATAACCCATGTATTCAAATGTTAAATAATTTTTTAATCTCAATCACAAACTTTGAAGAGGACCTCTCCTAAGTGGGATGACTATAGGGGTTACCATCACACATATATCATATTAAGGTGCCAATCAGGCTGAGAAGGAACATGATTTTTAAAATTCCCTTCCAAAACACCAAAATACACCATCATGGCTTTTAGAATATTCAAATTCAATTCCATTTCAAAAAACACCTAAAAATTTGAAAAAGTACAATATAGTTGAAGGGTTCCAAACTAAAAATTATATCACATAGTTTCCAATTCATATTCTATAGTTAAAAATATTCCTTGATTTGGAAAACACATTTAATACATATTTTTATAGTTAGATAAAACCATGAAAAATTTTGAGAACATTGGTAACATGTATTAAAACCTCATATATGATTGAATGGTTTAGAGGAAGGAATGACAATGGTTTTTTTTATAATTTACGGTTCAAGGATGGGACGACCCAAAGTTTTCAATTAAAATTCCACTTATTAAATATATAATAAAATTACATGAAATCACAGCACAATGAACTAATATGTACTATGTGACCTTTAAACATATGTTGGTCACTCTATGATTTGAATTGAAAAATTCTGACATACACGGTTGTTATCAATAAGTTATTTGGAGTCTAATATGATCAAATTTATTTTAGGATAATTGTGAAATAACTTAATAAATATTAATTCTACCCTTGTGAATATTGAAAAACCCTAATGAATATTAATCTTACCTATGATAATATATGAATAAGATTCAAGTGAAATTATGATGTCCCTATATCTGTGAATAAGAAAATAAATGTTTTAAAATGGTTATTTTTCAAGTAAATTGTGATTTTAATTAAAAATTAATTTTTTTATATTTATAAATATATATTTTAAAAATGAATTTCTTTTTTCTATTCTACATGTCAAAAAATGGTTTGGGTGGATTTTTGTGATTTTTTCTGAAATACTTGTATTTTTGTAAATAGTAAAATACATTAACTTATCGTATAAATACATTATAATTTAAATACACTATTGAAGAGATCATATGTTATGTAAGCACCTGAATCTCAAACTCACATAGAATATTTACTATTCTTGGACATGTATTCATCACTATTTCTTTTTATTTGGACAAATAATAAAATAATAAATATATATTTATGAAAACCCTCTCCCCCTGCACAATAAATACCACCCCCCTTACCTCTTCTATTCACTCCACTCAATCCTTGTTCCTTGACTATATTCTACAAAAATCACTTCTCAAGCTCCTCCCCAACATTCAACAGCCCTTAGTCTCCTCAAAATACTAAATCCTCTTACCTTAATAGGCTCTCAATGAATATTGAATCAAGATGTAAATTCATCTTTTCTTTTCATTCTTTTTTCATTTCAAGTTCATTTGAATTATTTTAAATCCTTACCTCTCCTCATAAAAATGATATGAAAACTACAATACCGTATATTCACTAGAATTGTTTTATGATAATGTAATATGTTATTATCATCTCTTTACTCTTGTTTTATTTTACTAGTAAAAACACCATCCGAGATGTGTTAATTTACCACATTCAAGGACGATGGGTTTTCAATTACCATTACCATCTACAATTATGGTCATGAAACCTTTTTAATGTTTGAACCTGACTATTATATATGCATTAGGACTCATATAGGGTTTGGGAATTATTTGTACATATGGTTTTGGTTTATAAAACAAGACGTCTTCTTTATGGTCAAAACCAAAAATTAAACCAAAAGGTTGTCACTAAGGTTTTATATAATGATTTAACATCAATCCAAGTAACCAAATTAAATTTTACACTATGTAACCTTATGGTTTTTAAATAATGAAATATAACTTCAATTCTTGACAACCACCTTCATCATACATGTTTATTTGAACATGAACTGATCATTAAAACTAGGCAAGAAAATAGACCAGAACAATGAAATTTAACATCATAACCAATAAAAATGGTTATAAATGAACATAAAAAGGTTATAATAAATATTTAAAATATATACTAGGTTATTTAGAAATTAATTAATAATCCTAATTTTTTTATTTCGGTCATTAATAATAAGTGGATAACACCATCAGATTTCTAGTAGGAGATCCTCTACATTTTCTCTTTTATTCATGAATTTTTTTCTATGCTTTGACATTTTAAATGTAATACCATAAGTTGGGGTATGATTTCACATATCCCCCATAAATCCCCTATGTTTTTAAACTGATGTGAAACCCCTTTCCCTCTCATTAATCCCTCTTAAGTACACCGTTTACCATGCTGATAATTCGTAAAGAATTATGCTCGAATCTCCTTTATTTCATCGAGTTTCCTTATCATTATCTCTAACATATTAATGTTTTAATAAATATTAATATGAATCTTATAAAAGAAATTTAAATTTAAAACATTTATTTATCAATACACTTCCATCATTCTCTTTTTGGGATTTACATGTGTTTTTGTGATCCCATCCTCAATACTTCCTGATAAAAAACATGTTTTAAGGGAACTTCCTGAATTTATACTCAATTTAAAATTCTCTATATATTATATTTTTATCCACAAATTCTTTTATAAAAGCATTAATTTTTAATATGAAATCCTTCTAGGTTCACTTCTTGTTTTTTATAAACTATTGTTCCATTTT
Source organism: Viscum album (assembly GCA_963277665.1). Classification (NCBI taxonomy): domain Eukaryota; kingdom Viridiplantae; phylum Streptophyta; class Magnoliopsida; order Santalales; family Viscaceae; genus Viscum; species Viscum album. Next base: position 1,723,276,520 of record OY728163.1, read on the forward strand.
TTATTTTAAAGGCTCTATAGAATTTTCCTTAAAACCACAAAATAATTTTTATGCTAAAATTCCTCTAATTATATTCTTACATGTTTTCACTTCTAATTGAAATAACATCCCATGATACATTCCTATTTTAACTTATGAATTTATATTTATATTTTACTTTATTTCATTCATGGACACTATTTTGATATTCCCATTTGTTACGCTTTATGTAATTATTATGGTATGTAGTTAATTACATGTGTAACACATGTGTTTTTATATGATTTATGATTTATTATTATTTATTTGAAAAACAATATTCATGGAATGTTATGATGGGTGTTCCCAGATATCTCTTCAAGGAATTCAGTAAAGTTGAGTCTCATGATACATTTTTTGTGACAAGGTTGGAAATTAAAATTGGCATGGGCTACTATGTGCAACTATCATGGAGGTCAGCCATGGCCTATTCTATTAGGGGAAAATTTATTGGAAGTTATACTTGACTCATAATAAATTCATATTTTATGTTTCTGCTATATTTTTATGACTCCATGTTTATTTGATTCCATGTTTAAATGTTAAGGTTCAATATGTTAAACACATTTTTATATCATTATATGATGTATTACATTCCATGTGGTAATTATTTGTTCTTATAGTTATTCCCTTACAACTCTTTTTAGCTCATCCCATTGTTCATGTGTTCCCCTAGGTACCCTATGTAGATGTTAGATAACAGTGGATGTTAGGATCTCAATTTGAAGATTATGTAAGGATGTTTTTTTATTCACTTGTTTTTAGTTTTATGTACCTAGTATTCAAAGACACTAGACTTCACGATCATTGGTATGTTCTATGATGTATAATTTTTAAAAAAAACATGTTATGTCTTATGTAAAAGGCTACGGTTACTGTAGTAGGTATCATAGGATGGTCTAGTTAATTTTGGATACTAGGAATAAGGAAACTTTCTATGAACCTTTAAGAGGATACCAACTATAAAAAACACCTAAATTTTTGTAAGTATAGAGTTAGTGGTTTATCAAGAAATTAAATCCATATCTGGATACAAATAGTTAGAGGTGCCTCAAAAAGATATGTACCAAGATGTGAAAACTCAGAAAAGGAGTTTCAAGCCTAACCTTGGTTATCCTAGTATATGAAAATGGGCCTTCATGCAGACTTGGTTTGATACTCCTGAGGGATACTCATTGGTAAATTCATGAGGTTAGTAAAAACTATAATTAATAGAATAAAAAAATCTGATAAGAATACAAGTAAAGGAATTGATCGAGGATAACCTATAATTAAACCTAATTAATCAAAAGTTGGGATATAAATATCTTTTACATGTTTATCATTTTATGTTCAAAATATTCATTTTTTATGTCCAATTAATAAGTATTAAAGACCTATAATTGTATGTTCGTTTTATTAATTAATCGCAGGAAGTATAAGAACACGTTCTAATAACCAATGTGATAGAAAATGTGACAATTTCACTAATGAAATTACTGATATGATGTGAATGGGTTCTGAAAACATCATGAAAGTAATTTCTTAGATGACTCAAGTTATGAATAATTACTTGAATCATGTGGAACACCCTCCGCTTCCAAAGAAAGAGCATGTTAGCGTAGAATCCTTCATGCGAAAATGGAATCCCCTATTTAGTGGATCTTCTAATCCCCTCCTTAGGCAATAGTGGATTAACACCATTGAAAAGATATAATCTGTCCTCCATGGATCAGAAGAAGAGGAATTTTTACTAGAGATCTACTATTTTTATGGGGAAGCAGATCAGTTATGGTCACTAGTTAGGAATACAATGTCTAATGAAGAAATTAATTCCATGGATTATGAGAAGTTCAAGGGGATTTTTTTCAATAAATATTTCCCACAAACCCTCCTTCTGAAGATGGAAAAGGGAGTTCCTTAGACTCATGTAGAAGGATGATGGGTCAATCAGGGTTTCTGATGAAAAATTCTAAAGGATTTCAATGTATGCCTTTATCTCTCTCATGAACACAGAAAGCATGGTGAATTACTTCTTTAGTGTGCTAAATCTGATTCAATAGAATGTGCTGGTGAACCGAGACTTCGAGAGTTATGACGAGATAATTCATTGTGCCCTCAAGGTTCAAATTGAGATTGGAAACTATCAATGGTATTGTGGGCCCAGTTACATGAAGTGGAAAATGGAGAAAAACATGGGTTATTCAACAAAAAAATCATGTAATGGGAAGAAGCCTAAATATACCACTTGATAAAGTTGTTGAAAGAATCATCTTAGGAACTTCCAAAATGCAACCAAGAATTACTTAAAATGTCAAAGAATGGGACATCTTACCATGAACTGTCGAAGGGATATAAAGAATACCGTTAATTTGGAAGGAGAAATGATGGTTTAATTAAATAATCAGCCTATAGCGCAGTGTTAAAACTACAAGGAGCATGGACATAATGCAAAAAAAATCTTTAAGTCAAGGGTTATAAGCTTAAATCAAAACTAGACTCTAAGACCTCAAGGAAGGGCTTATGTTATCTCTACTGCTAAGGTGGTTCCAGACAATGATTTGGTGATAGGTTTGTTAGTTATTCATTTAAGAATAATGAATGAACTTATTGATCTAGGTTCTATACATTCATTCATATCCTTCAGGTTTTGTCTTTTCAATCACAATCACAAAAATTGGACGATAAGTTATCAGTGAGAATAGATAATTGGGAAATTATTGCATCCATGGTTTATATATCCTCTCTGGATAATATTTTTGGAATGAACCTCCATGAAAATCATGTCATACATTCTTTAGTGGAGTTCGATGCTATCATGATCATGGATTGGATATCATTATACAAAGCTACCATCAACTATCGGGAATTGGAAATCACTCTTCACATCCTGAAACATCCACTAATTCATTACAAGTGTATGGAGGCAGATGAATCTTCTTTAGTATCAGTGTCTCATGTGTGGATATTAATTCATTATGAGAAATAATTTCTATCTCAAATGATTGAGAAAAAATGAGATAATCATGCTTGACTACATGCCAATCATGAGGGATTACACTAATGTATAACTTGATGTATTTATTGTTATTCCTCCTGATTGAGAGGTTGAGTTCCCAATTGATCTTATTCTTGGATCTCTAATTACTTCAATGACTCATTATAGAATGGCCATCATGGAGCTAGAAGAGCTAATGAAGCAGTTACAAGAGAATCTAGATAAGGGTTTTATATGCCCGAGTTCTTCACCATGGGGTGTGCTAGTCCACATCATCCAGAAGAAGGATGGTTCAATGCACCAGTGTGTTTAAAATAATGATCTCAATAAAATAAAAATTAGGAACATGTATCCCTTTCCATGAATACATTACATGTTTGATCATCTTTGTGGGGATAATTATTTATTTAAGGTGGACCTTTGGTTAAGATGTCACCAATTAAGGGTGATGAAGGAAGATATTCCAAACACTACCATTGAAATGTTGAATGGACACTTCGATTCATAGTGTTTCCATTCAGACTCACTAATTCTCCAAATTTTTTAATTCTTTTAATGAATAGATTATTTTGATATTACATTGAGAAATTTTATGTAGTCTTTATTGAAGATATTCTGATATACTGCAAGTGCAGGGAGGAGCATGAGGATAATTTAAATATTGTGTTTAATACATTGAAAATGTTGAAGCTGTATGAAAAGTATAGTAAATGTGTGTTCTGGATGGAGTAAGTATCATTATTAGGGGATGTTATGACCAGTAAAGGGATATCTATGGACACTTTCTAGACAATGTCGATTGAAGAGTGGCCCAGGCCAACATCTGTAATGGAGATCTACATCATTTTGGGTCTAGTTGGATATTATCAACGATTTGTGAATAATATTATTCAATTTTCCAACCCAATGACTGTGTAGAAATGTATGGGAGTAATGATTTCCTAGACTCGGAAATGTGAAAACAGCTTTAAGGGGTTGAAAAAGTTGTTTATCACAACACTAGTACTCAAAATCCCAACAAGTAGAGAAATATTGATTGTGTATAGTGATGCTTTAAGAAAGAGATTTGGTTGTGTAATGATGAAAAATGATATTGTTATTTCCTACTCTTCATGGTAGCTAAAAAACACGAGAAAAAATATCATACACATGAACTAGAGTTTGCAACATTGATATTTGCGTTAAAAATCATGTGGTATTATCTCTATGGGGATAAGTGTGATATATATATTGATAATAAGAGTCTCAAATATATATTCACACAAAAATATTTCTATATGATCCAGTAAAGATAGATAGATCTCATCAATGATTATCACTACCCAATCCAGCACAATCTCGATAAGGCAAGTAATGTTGTGGAAGCTCTCAGTAGAAAGTATCATGCATCATTATCAATGATAAGAATTCAAAAGGATCTGTTCTTCATATATTTTCAGAGGATGGACACGGGAATCATTAAGGGAGGAACATCGTCAATCCTTTCTCAAATTATTGCTCAACCATCCCACATGTAGAAAACAATGGATGTTCAAAGAAAAGATGTGGAAATTCTAAAAATGGCGGAAGTAGTTACAAATAAAAAATTATTTGAGTTCAAGATTGAAGAGGAAAGAGTTTTATGATTAGGATCACGAAAATTTGTACCATCAAATCCATTGATATAGAAGAATATCTTGAATTATTCACACAGATCAACCTTCTCTATTCACTCAGAGAAGACAAAGATTTATCGAGTTCTCTGAGAGAACATTTGGTGGGACAATATGAAGATGGATATTCCTGAATATACATCATCATGATTGGTATGTAAAATATTGAAGTATGAAATACTAATGTATAATGGGAAGATGAAACCACTACACATACCAACCTGGGTGATATAGAACATCACCATGGACTTTTTTACTAGACTTCTAAGGATATATGGAAAAAACAATGATATATGGGACATTGTGGATCATCTTTGAAAGAAAAATCAGTCTATCATGCTTCAAGAAGGCTTTTAATTGGATAAAATTTCACAGATATATAACAATGAAGTGGTAAGGATTCATGAATTACCACTATCTATAGTATCTGATCAAGATTTGAGATTCACCTCGATGTTCTAAAAATGTCTCCAACATGCTCTATACAATGAACTGAACTTAGGTACATCCTATCATCCTTAAATTAATTTCCAATATGAGTGGACCATTCAAACAATAGAAGATATGTTCATACCATGATATATGGACATAAAATGATTATGGGACCAATATCTTCCACTGGTAAAATTATCTTACGACAATAGTTTCCACTTGAGCATCTGAATGGCAACATAAAAAGTCCTTTATGGGAAAAGGTTCATAATACTGTCATGTTGGGATGAACTTGGTGAGGGTAAACATTATGACATGAAATGGTTGATGAAATGGTGGAGAAGGTGAAAACCTTCCATAAGGACATCCATATATCACATAGTTAACAAAAGAGTTGTACAGAAAATCATCGATGAGACATTGAGTTCAATGTTGGAGGCATGGTATTTATATGCATATCTCCTTGGAAGAGGGTCATGCGGTTTAGAATGAAGGGGATGTTAAGACCCAGGTACATCAGCTCCTTTGAGATTCTTGATCATGTCGTGTATGTGTCCTATTAACTAGAACTTGAACCTATCCTGGCCAATGTACATGATGTCTTCCATGTATGCCTCTTAAAGAAGTACATAACTAATCCTTCACATGTACTCCATTCAGAGATGGTACTGTTGGAGGATGTTCTTTCTTACGAGGAGCAGCCAATGAAGATCTTGGACAGTAGAGATAATGTTTTACATGACAAGACTACTCACCTGGTCAAGGTACTGTGGAAAAACCATTTGTACGAAGAGGAAACATGGGAACTGAAGGAGGAAATGAAGGAAAAGTACCCACATCTATGTATGGCTTATAATGTAAAACGATATTCCAAGGGTGAATTTTAAATGGGGTGGGATAATGTGACAACCCAATGTCTTCAATGGACTTTTCCTTCTTATAAATATGTCATACAATCACATGAAATCATAACACAATGATCTAATAAGTACCATGTGACCATTAAACATAATTTTATCCCTTTTGAGATATAAATTACAAAAATATGACATACACGGCTGCGACCAGTATGTTATTTGGAGTCTAATATGACCAATTTATTTTTTAGAGAATAGTAACATACTATTATAAATAGTAATTTTACCCTTATGAATAGTTAAAACCTATAATGAATCATTTACTTATTTATGATAGTATATAAATATGATTCATGTGGAATTATAATATACCTATATCTAGAAAAAGGAAAATAACTGTTTTAAAACAGTTATTTTTCAAGTAAATTATGAAGTTAATTAAAAATAAAATTAATAATAATTAGAAAATTAAATTTTAAAAATTGGATTTCATTTTTGGATTATACATGTCGAAATATTGTAAGGGTGAATTTTTTGGATTTTTCGGAAATACATGAATTTATTGTGTATAGTATAATACATTAATTTACCGTATTTATACATTATAATTTGAATCCACTATTCCTGAAATCATAAGTGATGTCAACACTAAAATCTCTAACTCACATACAATTTTTTTACTTTTCTTGATCATGTAATCATCATTATTTCTTGTCTGGTGGTGAAATAATAAATTAATTAACATCGTATTATGAAAACCCTCTTCTCCTCCTCTATAAATATCACCACTACATAACTCTTCTCTTCACTCATCTCAAGTTATCTTCCTTCCCTATAGTCTACCCAAATATCTCCACATGTTCCACCCCAAAAATAAAAAATCCTTGGTCTCCTTAATAGACTATATTATCTCCCATTAAGGGGCTCCCAATGATGGTTGAATCAAGAGGTAAAGTCTTATTTTCTTTTAATTCTTTTTCATTTCAAGCTCATTTTTTTCTTTTCTATACGTAACTCTGCTTATCCAAATGTTATGAAATATCATGAACCTTAAATTTACTTGAGTTTTATTTTTATTATTTAACAATTTATTATTATTTCTCATTCACTCATCTTTTATATTAGTTGTAAAGACACCATCCGAGATGTGTTAATTTATCCCATTCAAGGACGAAGGGTTTTCAATATCTGTTATAATCATAAATTCAGGACATGAATCCATTGTAATGGTATAACCCAACAATAATATATTATTTTTTCCTCATCTATGGTTCAGTAATCTTTTGGAACAGATGATTTTGGTTTAAAAAACTAAATGTGTTCATGGTGGTCAAAAACCACTGTTTAACACAAAAGGTTGTCGCTAATAATTTATATAAGGATTCAACTTCACTAAAAGTAACCAAATTAAATTTACAACAATAAAACCCTATGAATGTTAATTCATAAAATATAACTTCAATTATGTACAACCACCTTCACCATACATGTTTATCCAAACATGAACCGATCATTAAAACAAAACAAGAAAACAGGCCTGAACAATGAAATTAAACCTCATAACCAATCAAAATGGTTATAAATTAACATAAAAAGTTTATAATAAATATTTTTCATATATAAGAGGTTATATAATTATTAAAAAATAGAAATATTTTCTTATTGGGGTCATTAATAACAAGTGGAGACCACCATCAATATAAGGTAATACATACTATCGATTTCACTTTTATTCCAGAATATACTCTTTGCTTGGATATTTATGTGTAATACCTAATGATGGGGTATGATTTTGATCCACCCCCATAATTTCCTAATTATATATATGTGATGGTAAACAATGTTCTACCTCATTAATCCCTCTCATGTACACCTGATACAAAGCTAATAATCCGTAATGAATTATACCAGAGTCTCTATTATTAATTTTGGTTTCCTTATCAATATTTGTACCAAACTGAAGTTGTCTTATCTCTTATATTAATATTATAAATTCAGTGTAAATGTGAATATTTCATTTAACAATACCCTTCCATCATAATCTATTTGGTATATACATGTTTTTATGTGATTCCCTCTTCAATACATCCCGATTATCAAATATGTTTTATGGGAACTTCCCGAATTATTATTTGATTTCATGTGCACTCTATCTTCTGTTTTAAGCCACCATTTCCTTTATAAAATCAGTTATTTGTATTATAAAAACCTTCTGGGTTCACTTTTTTGCTTTTATAATTTATTTTTCTCCGTTCTATTTTAAAGGATATAATGTATTTTCTATAAGACATCTCAAAAATGTTTTAATTCTAAAATTCCATAAATACTTTTCTTAACTGTAGTAACATTTAAATGACATCACATCCCATGATATATTCCTATTTTCCCTTCTGAATGACCATTTAAATTTATGTTCATTTATTTCATTGACACTTTTATGATGTGCCTGTTTGATACACTTTATGTCATGATTATGGTACCCAATCCTTGCCATGGGTACCCCATATATTTATATATGATTGATTATATAAGATTAATGATGTGAAAAAATAATCATTGATAGATAATATTGGATCTCCCATATAGTGCTCCAATTCAATAGGGTAATTTTGAGTCACTTAATTCATTATGTGTGACAGTCTTAGAGGTTATCCATAGATTTTTCTACTATGTGCAAAGGTCTTTGTCGTTAGCCAATGCTTGCGATACTATGGGAAAAGGTATTGGTGGTTATCCTTAAATCATACTAAATTAATGTTTTTTGTATCTTACACATTTCTATGAATTTAAGTTTATATGATTCCATTTTTATATGATATGGTTCCATATGTTAAATTCCTTTTTATATCATCAAGACATGCCTTCTATTCCTTTTGCTAATACTTTGTTCTTATTGTTATTCCCTTATTGGGCCATTTAGCACATCCATTTGTTCATATGTTCCCTGGGGTAACCTATGTAGATATTTGAGCACAATGGAATTTAGGATCTCAATTATATGATTAAATAAAAAAGGTTTTTTATAGTCTCATGTTTTTGTTTTTATTAACCCAGTCATCAAATACACTAGAAATAACGATCCTTGGCTTGTGTTATGATTTATAACTATGCTTAAAATCATGTAATGTATTATGTAATACTATTGGGTCACTATAATGGATTACATAAATATGTATTACCATTATCATGTTTTTTCCTATACATATTTGCACACCATGCACTTATGGATATTCCTAGATCCAATGGTATAATATTTGTGCATAAACGATATACACAAAACACAACATTAAAATTAATAAAGATCCATACAACCATTTATATGGATTCACACACAATAATTAAACCATTAATTGGAACCTAATCCACACACAAATATCAATTTCTCTTTCTCAACAATCAACCAATTACCCAACAAGACCAAACACAATCTAAAAAACCCAAACTCATTTGAAAATACAATTTACCCTTACTTCATACACCTTACATGTCACGACCCAACCCTTTGCTGGGTCTCGAGTTGTATGTACCCCCAAACCACCTCCAAAGACTCGAGGGTGGAGAGTAGCACCGAAGGCATATCAAACTCGAGGAGGCCTTTGTCTATTTACATGTACACACACACACACATGTGGCCTACTCAATGAATGGTTTAATGGGAGAAAAGTAATAGATGCATCCTACTATAAATATAATCCATACATGAATAGAACATGCAATAGTAAAGATACAATAATTTATGAAAAAAGAATAAATGATAAAAATACATTCCCAACATAAAATTGTATCAACCTATCAGTAAAACTAAGAATGGTAATATAGTAAGGAAGCCAGACTCTTGAATCCCCAGATGTGACCAACATATGTGGTCTATGACACCATATCATTCATCTCCTCTTGAGTTGCGATCAAACATGTATGTTATCCCTATAAGGCATGTTATGTGCAGGCAATTCCCATTTAGGGGTGAGTAAAAAAACTACAAAAAAAGATTCCATGAAAAGATGAGGGATTAGTAAGAGATATATGAGTAAATAGAATACAACAGATGGGATATAGTACAGTAAATGAGTACTGCTGAACCCAACAAGACAATGATGTAAACTCATTAAAACATAAGGATATACAAAAGATAGGAAGTTGAACTTCTTCCAGAGACTTCACATCCTATATTACAAGAGTAGGATTTTCCAACCATGAGAAGTTAGACCTGAAAATAACATGTATTACCCAGTGTGATGTCACCTATTCTGGATGTAGAGAAACCAGAACCCAAGGAGTGGGTACTACAATAGGGTGTAAAAATATATATATATACTCAGTAAATGAAAAAAAATAGAGTTAGTGGATATCCATATTATAGATCATTCTAGGAAAAAAGATTCCAAAATTCTCACACGTAACCAACATCAATACCCAGAATCGTAATCTAGAGGGGCTCAAACAGCACACCTCAAAACTATCCTCTGAGGGAGGGTCTGCCTCGCCTTCACAGTTTTAGGTTGCATCACAAAAATGTGTCTCAGTGGGGAATATATCATTATAACATGTATTCTTAAGGTAATTTCAAAGCACGTTTTTCCACTAATCTGAGAATTTGGATAATGAATACTCAACGTATAGGACTCAATCCCAACACGATATGGGGATTCAACAATAAGAGTTGCTGAGGATACAATCTCAAGTGCATTAGGGGAATCTCACTCTGATGTAGGTGATAGAGGACTCGTGCCCATGTCAATGGTGGATTCCAATCTAATAGGAATTGTAGAGGATCCACACCCAAATTCGTTAGAAGGATTCCAATCTTTTTCATTGAGGACCGATGCCTGCGTACATTAGGGGGATTCCACTCAGAATTAGATGATAGAGGACCCATGCCATGCCAATAGGGATTTCATTTCTTTAAAAATCATCAAAAGAATTATAAACTGATATACCATTCATGATTCTCGATTTATTAAGAAAATGAGTATGGTTCCATACATCTAAAAAATCACCCCACTTTGGTCATTGTGGAAAAACACAGAAGGAATACTATTAACTTGCCCCAAACCGAAATCTGATAGAAAATATTTGTAACACTACAATATGATTGCAAGGTATCTCGTGGGGTGCATTTATTAGTTCTGAAATTAATTGTACGGGGTGAACCATTTCAAACCTCTCGTAAAAACACACAGGGTCAACTAATCGATCATCCAAAAATGAATTAAATTGTGAAAAAGATTTGTTTCACCAGAAAACATGAGTTCTTGTCCCCATGGGCCACTACATCTCGGTATTAGTAAAAACAGATAAAATTCAACATGATGTTTTTCTCTAAGGACTAGTGTTGCTCTTCCACTCACAATGCATCAATCGGTAGTCCCGTTTAGGATATAGATCCTAAAGAAGAACCCCAAATGATAATAAATATTTTCTTATTACTAAAATAAAGAATTTTTTGTAACTGAGAAACAAATTAAAAACATAAAAGTCTCAAACTAGACAAAAAATATCAGTCTCAGAGAGAGGGACTCATGGCCGAATACGGCACATCAAACAGACACATATTACAATAGATAATGCTTTTTAAAGCATCAAAGACCCCAAACGAACCAGTCCAGACCATTTTGGCTAGAAATATCTTCCTAGGACGTCCAAGAACAATTATGATGGCCCATAAACCATCCTCCGCCAGCTCGGCCTAGCCTGCCACCAACCTGCACCTCGCTGGTTCCCCAACCTACTGGAAAATGACTACCTCAAGAACCCATGGTCCCCTTGTCAACACGCATCCCTGCCGTGCGGGTTGGTGATGGTAGGTTGCTGACCACCTCTCACTGCAACCCTTCTCTATCCTTACCTCTATACCAACACACCATCCTCCTCACACTGTAGCTCTACCCATCCTCTACTAAACCACACTACTAGTCATTTCTTACTCTGCTCGTTAGCCATATCTCACCACCAGCCGCCTCTATGCCTTCAGCTGTAACACCCTAACCCCAGTTACCTAGAGTCGATGCATTATTATATAACATTGACATGATCACAAGAGATCAATTCTCAAAATAATGATTAGTTTAGTAGCCTTGGAATCACTAGATACATTCATAATGATTACAGTACATCAAAAAGTAAAAAAGTACAAAAACATCTTGTCTCCATAGACCACACTCATATCCCCTCATACTATCCCTATATATAATTCATAAAATACTTCTTCACATCCTGGGAAAAATAAGACATATAAATGGGTGAGCTCAAATGCCTAGTAAGGATAACAATACAGCAGAAACATTCATAAATAAGCCTAAACATTTAAGGCAATGTATAACATAAACAAAATCCTTTTAAACTTGAAATTCAATATAATATGGAAGAAATAAAATGAAATAATGAAATTTACTTATTCACATGGATATTATACTAATCGAATAATCACATGCTATATAAATAACCACTTTCATAATGATGTAATTCATAATGCTATACTGTTATAACCACATAGTCAAGGCCCTGTGCCAAGACTACAAATAACATTTTGTCAAGGCCTTATGCCAAGACAATAATTTTTCTCATGATACATACTGATGCATCGATAGGTATCATGAGACAAACTATTGTCTTGGCATAAGGCCTTGACAAAATCATATTTTTAGTCTTGGCACATGGCCATGACTATGTGGTTAAGATAGTCTGGCATTATGAATTCCATCATTATGAAAGTGGTTATTGATATGGAATGTGATTATTCGATTAGTAGATTATCAATGTGAATATGTAAAAGGAATTATTTCATTACATTTATGCCATATTATGTTCGTGTTCAAGTTTAAAAGGATTTTTTTTTAGTTATACATTGAATTAAATGTTTATTCTTATTTATGAATGTTTCTTCTATATTGTCATCCTTACTGGGCCTCTGATCTCACCCCTTTCTATGTTATATTTTTCACAGGATGTGAAGAAGTATTTTATGAATGACCTATCAGGATAGTATGAGTGTATATGAGTGTGGTATATGGAGATAAGATGTTGTTGTAGTTTTTCACTTTATGATGTACTGTAAACTTTATTAATGTATCTAGTGATTCCAAGGCTACAAAACTAATCGGTCTTTTGAGACATTATATTTTGTGATCATTCCAATGTTATGTAATAATGCACCGAATCTGGGTAACTATGGTCGAGGCCTTACAGTTGGTATCAGAGAAAGTTTAGTACAAACCTTGGAAGCTAGATTTAGAAAACTCTGATTACAACACATAGACCTAATATGGACTTTGAGGATTAGTATAGAACAACTTCCTAGAATTTTGATATTGTAGAGATTTTGTGAGATTTCATATCAATACATCCCTATCTAGATACAAGCAGGTAGAGGCTACTCTGGCATAGATGTACCTTAGAGTAAATCCTGAAAACACCGCTTTGAGCTAGACTCGAACGGAAACTGGTACACGACAACAGGCCTTAGTGCACTCTTGGTTACGACACTCCCGGGGGATATGCTTAGGCTAATTCTCATTTTCATTACAAACCATTATGAAGAGTTTATGCGTATATACTTACTCAAAGAAAACATTTTTATAATTATGGATTATATCCATAAACTCTTCAATTCATGTTATGTGTTTTACAAGTTTGGATTTATGTATTGCGATTCATAAACTAATATAGTGTATTTCATAATTTATAAATGGTGCCTAGTGGAAGAAATGGAAAACATATCAATACGTGCACTCCATGTTGGAATTTACATCCTTCTTAAGATAATTATAGTGGATCTGGAGATGCAACTGTTTCTAATCAACTATTCACCATACTGGGACAACTCACTCAGGTTATGAAAAATAACTTTACTCGTATTAAGAACCCAGATCTACACCGTGGAGGATCAATGTTATATCTCTTCATTAGGAAATAACCAAAAACATTTAATTGGAGTAAAAATCTATTAGTAGCTGAGAAATGGGAAAATTCCATAGAGAAAATATTCCATGCCTTGGGGAATAGATAATGGGAAAATGTTGTCATGGGAGTTTATCGCCTCACTGGAGATGTTGATTAATGGTGGTCATTGATTCAAAACAATAAGGAGGATGATGAAGTATCAAATATGTAATTGAGTTAGTTAAAATATCCTTTATAAGAAAAATACTTTCCTCGTGACCATCGAACATATATGGAAAGGCAATATATGAGTCTGAGACAAAAGGAGGATGAGAATGTCACAAAGTATTAGGCTAACTTTACAAGGTTAGTGAGGCATGCAATAGATTATATAAATAACCCAAGGAGTAAGATTGATCATTACTTTTAGGGGTTAAACCCATTTCATTATCGAGCATTAGTCTTACAATACTTCTCGTTGTATAAAGATATTGTCTCATGTGTTATCAAGACAGAAAAATAATTCTCTTAGACTTACAACATTAAAGAAAAGAAATAAAATAAGAGATCTGATGATCACTGTGGATATGGAAAGAAGGGGGAGAAGGGAAAATTTGAATATCCATACTGTAGTAAATGTGGGAAGAAACACCCTGATACATGATTGAAGGGAATGTGAGTCTGTTACATGTGTGGTGAAAAAGGCCACCAAGATCATGATTGCAAGGGGAAGAAAGAAGCTACAAATGATCAATGCTACAATTGCAGGGAGATGGGACATTATGAAAATGAATGTCCTAAGCATCAAGGTAACTTACCTCAGAAAAGGACAAGGGATCATGGCCAAGCTTATGTTATCACTACTGCTGAGGTAGAATCTCTGAATGATGTGGTGGAAGGTAATTTAATGGTTTCGTTGTCTTTAGAAAATTCTTTATTTGATTCCGGATCATCGCATCGTTTCATATCTTCCTAGTTTGATAAGAAAATTAGAAATTTCTAATTAGATTTATCAAGAAAGTTTACATTAAAACCTCCTAAGGGAATTATCATTGCAACAATATTTTGTGAATAAGTCCCCTTTAGAGCACATAAATGTTCTTTATCTGCTGATCTCATCATCATAACCATGATTGAATTTGATATAATCCTCAGTATGGATTTTATTTCAGACCATGATGTGAATATTTATTATAAGAAGAAGGAGGTTACAATTTTTGATGATAATGATAAAGAACACCTTATCTTTACAACAGAATCGTCACCACCTAATTCTTATCTAGATCCACAACCAGAAACACAACTAAATTCAACTATCGGGGAAGAAGTGAATGAAATAACTTTGGGTGAGGAAAGTAATGTTCAAATAGAGGATGTACCTATTGTGAAAACATATGTAGATGTGTTTCAGGAAGGTTTACCTAGATATCCTCCAGAATGAGAAATTGAGTTTTCTATTGTTTTATTTCCTGGTTCAAGGCCCATATCGAAGACCTCTATAGAATGGCCACTGTGGAATTAGTTGAACTAAATAAAAAACGTGAGGAATTGTGTAATAAGGTATTTATTCACCCATTTTTTTCTCTATGGGGAGCCCTTGTCCTTTTTGTTAAGAGGAAAGATGGATCTATAAGGTTATGTATCGACTAAAGAGAAATAAATGTTATACCAATAAATAACAAGTATCTCCTACCTCGCATTGATGATTTATTTGACTAACTGCATTTAGCTCAATACTTTTCAAAGATTGAACTTCGATATGGATTCCATCAGTTGTGTGTGAAGAAGGAAGACATTCTGAAGATAGCATTTCAAACCAGGTACAAGCATTGTGAGTTTATAGTAATGCCTTTTGGGCTGACTAATTCTCCCTTTATATTCATGGATCTCATTAATAGAGTTTTCAAGGAATATCTTGATGATTTTTTTGTTGTATTTATTGATGAGGTCTTTCTATACTCCAAAAGCTATGAAGATCATGAAAATCACTTGTGCATTATCCTGATGACTCTTAGACAACATGAATTATATGGGATGTTTAGAAAGTGTGAATTATGGCTTTAGGATATCTCTTTTCATGGCCATATTATCTCTAAGGATGGAATCTCTATTGATCCTTCTATGACCATGGAAAACCAAGAATGGCTATCATCGTCGGGTATAACTGAGGTATGCAGTTTTACTGGTTTAGAGGGATATTATTGGCATTTCGGCTAGAATTTTTCCCTTTTGGCTAACACATTAACGAAGCTCACACATAAAGGGGTTAAATATATTTGGAAAAAATTGTGTAATTTTTTTTAATAACTGAAGAAAATATTATTCAATGATCCTATATTGACTCTACCATTAGGGAATGATGGATTCATTATTTATAGCGATGAATCAATGAAATGACATGGTTGTGTCCTTATGCAGAATGATAAAGTTATTGCCTATGCATCATGATAGATGAAAATTCATGAGAAAAACTATCATACTCATGATCTTTTGATAGCTAATGTAATCTTTGATTTGAGGATATAGAGAAAATATATCTATGGTAAAAAATGTGAGATATATACCGATCACAGGAGTTTGAAGTATATTTTCTCTCAGAAAGAACTCAACATTATGCAAATGTGATGGCCTGAAATACTCAAGGATTATGATTGAATGATACAATACCACCTGGGGAAGGAAAATAAAGTGGAAGATGCTTTGAGCATAAAGGATCATGGAGTTTTTAACAAAATTAGAGTTTAAAGGGATCTGATTTTTATGGATCTAGTAAAGTTGGATATGGGAATTTCCATGGAAGGTGAAACATTGATAGTTTTTCAAATGGATTCCAAACCATATTTACTAGAAATTATAATGAGTTCTCAGACTGATGATAATGAATTTAAAAAGAAGATTAAAGTTGTGAATGATGGGATATTGAGTGAATTTGTGTATGAAGAAGGAATTTTGAAATTGGTAAGAGACATTGTGTTCCCGATTTACCTGATCTAAAAAAGGAATTTTTGGATGATTCTTATAGTTCCAATTTCTCTATACGCCCTGGGATCCCAAAAATGTGTAGATATTTGAAAGAACATTTTAGATGGGGCAATGTGAAGAGGGAGATTGTAGATTTTGTGTCAAGATGTATGATTTTTCAACAAGTGAAAGCTGGAAGGAAACGGCCTGGAGGAGTCATGCAACCTCTTCCCATACCTGAGTGGAAATGGGATAATATCATGATGGACTATGTCATGGGACAACAAAAGAATTCTATAAGGAACGATGCAATATGGGTAATTGTTGATCATCTTACCCAATAATCACACTTTCATTCAATAATAGAAGATCTACCACTTGAACGTCTAGAAAGTATATATATTAATGATGTTTTGAGACTTCATGGAGTACCCATATCGATTGAATCTGATCTTGATCCCCATTTTACATCACGATTATGGAAAAGTCTTCAGAAAGCCCTAGATACTAAACTTTGTTTGAGCACTTCCTACCACCACCAAACTTATGGATAATCAGAACAGACTATTCAAACCTTAGAAGACATGTTGAGAACTTTCTCACTTGAATTTTAGGGTATGTGGGGTCAATATTTACCTCTGGTGAAATTTTACTATAATAATAGCTTCTATTCATGTATTCAGATCGAACCATATGAAGCGTTATATGGAAAGAGATGTTGCACAACCACCTGTTGGGATGATTTTGGTGAACGAAAACTAATTGGCCCAGAACTGGTGGAGGAAATGATGGAAAAGGTGAATATAATCCAAAACCACATCAAAGTAGCTTAGAGTAGGCAGAAGAGCTATTCTGATAACCAAAATAAGGATTTGGAATTTTAGGTAGGAGATCATGTTTTCTTGAAGGTATCTCCAAATAAGGGTGTTATAAATTTCGGTAAGAAGCGTAAATTGAGTCCCATGTACATAGTACCTTTAGAAATTCTAGAATGAATTGGTGTTGTTGCTTAACATTTTTCAATGTCTCCAAGTCTCTCCAAAGTTCATGATGTGTTCCACGTATCACTATTGAGAAAATGCATGCCTGAACCAACGCATGTACTCATCTATGAGGAAGTAGAACTGGAACCTGATTTTTCTTATTGAAAAGATACAATCAAGATTATTGATAATAGGGAACAAGTGCTGAGAAACAAGACGACTCGTATGGTAAAAGTTCTATGAAGAAACCATAAGATGGAAGAGACAATGTGGGAACCCGAGAAACATATGATGAAGAACCACCAGAGTCTTTTTACACAGTAATATTCTATAAATTTCGAGGATGAAATTATTTAAGTGAGGGGAGAATGTAACACCCTACGCTTCCACAGTAGACTTCTCTTTGAATAATACAGTAGCGTGTGTTGTACGCAACTTCGAGTTCTAACACACTACAACCAATCAAACTAGCCGTTATGAATAGTAATACCCACTTTTTGAAATTTAATAAATTTCATCATTCAAATTTGACTTCATTTGTGGATTAGGAATATTGAAATTAGCTTTGGGTGAATTATTGGTACTTTTCTGATAACTTTCCTATTTTGATGAATAGTGAAAATTAATAAATTATAATTAAAAACAACTTTTTCAATCGAAATAATTAATAGTGATAAATTATTTATTTGAGTGATTTTAATGTATAATTATATTATTCTTTTACCATTTAATCCAATGTTGGTAATTGGAAATAATTTCACATTTTAACTGGAAAAAACCAAGTGTCAGTATTTTCATAGTAATTATTTCTTAAAATCACGCTTTATGTTTTGACAACGGGAATTAATTTTAAATTAATTTCTGCCACTTCTGTGTTTTGAATTTAGAAAAATGGATTCCATATTTAGAATTAGGAGTTCCAAATTCTGTAAATATGTAACTTTTATATTTAGATATTTTGAATAATTACTTCGATAAATATTTTATTTACCATGGTTAAAGTGTAAATCTGGTAAATAAGGGTAAAAAAATAATATTATAATAAATTTAAATTACACTAAAAAGTTTACTAACCCTATTGGTTGATACATTTCTGCGCATGGAAATATTTGGGTTGATTTTGGGACCTCATGGAGCCACTTGTAAGTGATAATAACACTTTATATTAATTACGTAAAAGTAAATACAAAAATGACATAAGAATATAACTTTTAGAAAAACAATTTTCACATAGGCTTATATATGTTATATTTTAAAATATAAATATTTTTTATAAATATAAATGTATTTCCTACATAATTGTATTTTATTTATAATTTTTATACATTGAATTACTGAATTTATTTATGACACAACAATGATGTAGTATTTTCCTTATTGATGAAAGAATAAATTAATTGGTATTATAAATGTTACAATAAATATAATTTGATTGTTTTCATCACATCCACAAATTTTATTGGTTAAATTACATGTTAAGATTAATTAAATGATTTTTTATCTAATTTATAATGTTTCTATGACTTTAACAAATATTATTTATTAAATAGTGTCCAAGTTGACATAAAAGAGTTTGTAAACAAATATTATATTATTAATTGATATTCTTTTCCTAAAAATATAAGTATTGGCCAAAGGAATTATATAATGGTAGGTGTATCATTAATGTATCACTTGGGGGTCTCTTGTAAGTATATAGTATATTCATTAACTATATAATATAAAAATACCAAGAGAAATGGTAAATGTCAAACTATTTAACTATGAGTTAAAACAAAAATATAAAGTTAATAGAGTGACCCAAACCTGTCTAAAACCTATTGGTTGAGTGGAATTTGACCTATCCCAACCTTAACCTTTAAATAATACGCTTTGGAGACATTATTAACCTAATATAAATTTATTATAAATTAATATTTCTATCTTTTCCTAAGGTTCCCCTCACCCCTCTTATAAAATGTCACTCCCCCTTCTCTCTAATCCACATCTTCAAAGCCTTTTGGATCATCCAAACCCTGTAAATATATTCTCTCAACATTTCTCACTTCAACCTAGAGGTATTAATTTTATCATAAAGACATCTTAAGGTGCCATTTTGATTAAATCAAAAGGAAGAACCTGAAGAAGAGGTAATGATTTCACCACCCTCATTAAAGTTTCTTTCTTCATCCACTTCTTATTTCATTGTTATTTTCATTCTAAAATAATATCTCCAGTATCTTTTATATAATGTGATCTTATTATAAATATTTTACATCCATATTCAGTATTCTATCCATCCTTTTAATGAGATGTCACCATACGTGTGTACATATAGCTTGTCGTCACCACGTTGTGGTGTAATTGTTATTCAATTTTTTTATTGGGATGGTTATGATAATGATGTGAAATTGAAGTAAACAATAAATATGAAATTATAAAGATTGTGTATATATGATATACCATCCAATTATATTTGATTTTAATATCAAAATAATGATATTGTTGACCGTGCGTACGTACGAACTTCCGTCTCCACGAATGCGATGACATTCATTCCCCATCGTATCCATTCTAGACTAATTCTCATTTGATGATTATAAATAATTTTTATGTACTTCATATAATTCTGGAAATGAATAATATACAACCTATAAATAACAAACATGTCTTATGTAACAAAACTAATAAATGAAAATGGGTAAGTGAACACCTGAAACGACGATAATACTAACATATTATTAACAAAGAAATGTTAAAAGATCATGTATGATATCATATTAATGTATATAATTATTGTATAATTTAATATAAATTATTTCACCATTATACAAGAGGTTAACCTACCCTTGACCATGAAAATGTACATGGTAACGGTTAAAGTCACAATCCCTTTATTATACGAGGTTGTTTTTACATAATTATCTACTAGGACCTCATTATCATCAACATCCATATTTATTAAAAATGTATTTCAAAACATTATTACTATTTTATAGACTGTGGGTTAAATTAATTTATACCCTAGTTTGACTTTTTATAAGATGATTATAAAGGAATCATTCTGTCATTTTCCGAACAAGGTCATTTTTAACCTTTTCGACAGAATTAAGGTAAGATTGTCGTTTTTAAATTATATTGTGGGTGCGACTATTCTCCTTTATTTTAAATTCATCGAAGCTTCCCTTACAAGTTTATAAGAATTTTTTCAAAGTAAATTTTTTATTTTATAATTATTTGGCTTTTAAATTATTTCAAAAAAAGAGTTATTTCTCCCAAATAGTTTTGATTTCATCTATGTCACCACCATTTGATAGATTTTAAGCTTATTTGATATTGATTTATTAGGATACAAAACATCCTTATAGTATTGAAGGTTTTGTGATATGTTTGACTATGGATGTGTAATTTTTATTCCATTCATGGTTTATGGAGAAAGTATTGACATTTCATATGCTAGTTTTAATATGAATGTTTAGATTATGTTTAAACCTATTCATATGTGGAATGCATTGGACTTAATAAGTTACGGGTGGAGCCCACTATAGTTCCTCGATGCATTGGTAGGTCTTATGACAAAACTAGTGTCTTAGAAAAAGGACTTGAAAAAATCTTATTTGTAGTCTCGGAACAAGGCTTTTACTATGTGGTTATGATAGTCCGACATTATGCATTCCATCGTTATGAAAGTGGTTATTGAGATGGCTTGTGATTATTAGACTTGTAGAATATCCATGTGAGTAAGTAAATGGATTTATTTCATTTTATTTATGCCATATTATGTTGAAGTTCACATTTAAAAGGCTTTTGTTTTAGTTATACATTGTATTAAATGTATATTCTTATTTATGATAGTTTCCGCTGTATTGTTATCCTTACTGGGCATCTGAGCTCACCCCTTTCGATGATTTATTTTTCCAGGATGTGAAGAAGTATTTTATGAATGACCTGTAGGGATAGTATGAGGGGATATGAGTGTGCTCTATCGAAACAAGATGTTGTTATAGTTTTTCACTTTATGATATAATGTAAACTTTATGAATATATCTAGTGATTCCAAGGATACTAAACTAATCGGTCATTCGAGACTTGATCTTTTTTATCATTCCAATGTTATGTAATAATTCACCGACTCTAGGTAACTAGGGTTGAGGTGTTACACCATCCACCTCTTTCCCCAACTGCCGCATGCCACCGTCTCCCTCCACAGACCATCGGGACCACTCTGGTGGTCATGACCACGAAACAAAGGCTGTATCATGATCCTCATGTTGACATCCTCATAGGTCCATCTTCTGCTCGATGATTTTATAGTGTTTTACCATAGCGAAAAATAAAGGTAATGAATAAGAGCAAGTGGGGTCAAAATGGAGAATTAGTTATGCTTTATTTAGTTTTTCCATTTCATAAATGATACTGTAAATGATATGTTGATGAAAAAAATAATATAATAAAAATTATAATTTGTGGTGCGAAAACAACATAAAATCATACCTCGAAATGATCTAGTTATCGTTGATGTTGTTTTTACCTTACTTCAATTATGATCCACAAATAATTGAAACAAATAAATCCTCAATTTGATTAATGTACAAAGAGATATTGGATTTTTTGATAGAGAAAGATGATAGTGGATATCCCTAACCCTGACCTCTTAAATTTCAATTTATATAAAAAAATGTTGAAACCCATCAACAGTCGCGAAATCTAAAATCTTCTTGTCCTCTCATTTTTTGTTGTGGCTAGGAAAATCTCCCCATTCTGGACTCAATGACGGTCTCATATTTCAAATATGAGTAATAATTTTAAATTTAACATCTTTAGTGTCAGGGGTAAAATAATAATGTTTTCTTATTTTAGATGACCATTTTACCCATGGGTGGATTTTTTCACAGAACTCCCACGCTGACGAATGTTAAGGTCAACCTAGGGTAAATTTTACATTTTGGACTAAAATTTGGCTTCATATTTCTTATCCTAGATATAGTTTAAGATTTATCCAATTTCCTAAGTCTATATGGTATAAAAATATAGCAAATATTTTTTGGGAATGTATTTTTGAGCACATCATGCCTCAGAATTGCACACCTTCTCCGCACCCAACTCTTGAAACAAATATAGACATATTAAAATGTATTAAAAGAATAAAATAGGGTCTATAGATCATTCCCTCCTTTAATATTGTCATCTACAAAAATAAAATAATAGTAAAACAACTTGGCTTATTAAGCCTGTATCTTACTCTCTAGTTCCAAAGGACTCTCCTCAATGTTTATGTGCTGCCACAGTACACGAACTAAGGGGATGTTCCATGCACATAAGTTTCTCTATAGATGATCCTAAATAACAACTGAGTTCTCTAGAAAGGTTTCTCCATATTCCGTGTCTAGCTCACCCCAATCGATGATGTGCATTGTATCATGCATATATCACCTCATTTGTGACATGTGGAAGATGTTGTGCACCTGCTCCATTTGTGGTGGTAGGGGAAGACGATCGTCATCCTCACCAACCCTTCTCACAATCTCAAATGGCCCAATAAACATCAAATATAGATTTCCTCCCCATCCAATACACTACATTACTCATGGTGGGGAGACTCTCAAGAATACATGGTCTCCCTGATTGAACTACAAGGGCCTACGATGATGGTCTGCATATGATTTCTATCTACTCTAGCCCATCCTTATCCATTCACGGATGACCTTCAACTTCTCCATCGATGCTCCACTAATTCTAGGCCCTTGTGGGCTGATTTTACAACTTTTTTCCAACACATAGGTGAACTGCAGGGTCTCCTGTATAGGACCTCAAAAGGTTTCTTTCCAATGGTATAGTTTTAGATGTTGTTGTACGAAAACTCAACCAATACCTAACTGTTCCTCCCAGATCTGGTAAAAATATAGCATACAAACACTAAACATGTACTATAACACCAGGTTAGTGCACTTGGTCTACCTGTTGGTTTGGGGGTCAAACACTATACTCATCTAAAACTAGGTCCCGAAAACCACTTTCAGGTCTCTTCACAATCGTGATGTGAAATACATGTCATGATCAGAGAAAATTTTCGAGGGTACACTATGAAGGTGTATGATCTCTCATAAGTAAAACTTCCCCAAAACCTACACCTAACTCTTCACCTTTATTGCAGGGAAGTGTGTCGACTTGGTGAGTAAATTTAATATCACCCATAAGGCTTCATGGAACATGTCAATGCATGGGTTTCCTAGGACTATGTCCATGGATATGCAATCCCTTATCGATTCTGAGATATAAAGAGGCTCCAACAAACACGCAAGGACTCAATGATATGTCATCACCTGCTAACAGGTAAGGCATCACGAGATGAACTCAGCTACGCTTCATCACATGCTAGACCACCAAAAGCATTCACAAAAGATCTATTAAATATATATATTACAAAATTATTTATAGATAAAGGAGAAGAATGGAACTCCCACATCACTTCTTCCCACATTGCGACAAGAACCACTACATTCCCCTAGAACAAGATATCGTGATTCCATCCTTCTGGATACACATTAGGTCCATTACATATTGATATCTAGTTTTGTAGAACATCAGAGTCGATGTCTCTCAACTGGTACTCTATCACACACTAAAGTATTAGAGGAGTAAATAACATCTAATGTAGGAAATATTTACCCTCTTACTCAACCAGGATCAGATCCAAATAAGAAAACTACTCTGAATCATCCTTCACTAGGCGACCCTGGGACTTCCTTCTAAAGGAATTTTCTACAAATATTTAATTCCCTATAGTATAAACTACTTATATGTTGTAGTCCAATAAGTACACCAACAAGTGTATCGGCCTCGGGTTCAAATCCCCCTGATTGGAAATGTACGTGAGGATATATTGCACTGAGTAGACCACAAAATTCTCACCTAGAAGGTACTGTCTCCACATATTAAAAGATAATACCACCAATTCTAGCTCAAAATCACATGTCACGTATTGATTATTGTGGGGTCTTAAATTCCTCAACCCATATTCCATGAATGCCTACAATTTCATCAAAATAGAACTGATATGAGGGTCACACGTGCAAAATAATTGGAAAATGATTGTAGTCTATTGGTCACATCCCTTTCTTTCACTGATATGAGGCTTAAATCACCATGAATGGTGAAATTCATCCCATTAGTATTATGTCATATATGAAGACTATGTGTAATGTAAAACTGGAATTGAACCATATAAATTCAATCCATGTCCATGATGATGTCATATTTATCCATGGTGATTACCATTAGGCCCCACATGAATATATTCCCTTGAAACATAAGCTTACACTACTGGGAGATAAAAGATAATGAAGAGACACTTCATGCTGGAACCAAAAGACAATGCTCATAGTTCCTCTATAGGGAGCTCAAACATCCATACCAGGAGTAATGAAATATAATTCTGATTGGATTCATTATCTTCCAAAAATGATACGAGAGTAGAATAAACATAGATTGTAGCTCAGAGAATCTTGTGTACTGGAGGATCATAGTCATCAAAATCCTAAAAATATCCACAACCCCTACTACCATCTCTCGGAGGCAGAAATGGGTCGCCCTGTTGTTTTAGTGGGTGGATCTCATAGTGTCATCCCATGCCACCTGGTCCTCAATCTCCCCATAATGGTCTACTAGAATTTCTTCCCTAGGGATCTCACGGAATATGGAACTACCAATCCTATGGTGCTCTACCTACTACCTGCCTCAGATACTATGCTAGAATGGTCGGGAAATCTTGTGTCACGGGACTTCGCCTATCAGAAGTGTAGAACTATCCCTTTCTAGGATCACCCAGATCCCTATGCGGCCTAGGTGCCACCAGATCACTTGTTTGAGCTTGATCATGGGAAGGCCCCCTACACTATTCCCCTACTACCTGATGTTGTCCCACTAATGTGGATGTCTCCACACTAAAGAAACCACTATAAGGCACATTTAACTGGAACCCCTCTATAGGAAACTCTTAGTCACGAGTGCCTTCTCCAGCACCCCAACGTACGTTGCGATTCACAGGGTCACTACACTGGAAAAGATATCTCTTTGCTGACCCTTCTTGAACTTCCTCACATCGAAATAACTGTTACGTATCATTTCAAGGGTGTATCATGTATGGTCAGTAAACCTAACTGCATATGAATCAACTATAATGTCTCCCTTATTTAACTCTA
Organism: Viscum album; assembly: GCA_963277665.1. Classification (NCBI taxonomy): domain Eukaryota; kingdom Viridiplantae; phylum Streptophyta; class Magnoliopsida; order Santalales; family Viscaceae; genus Viscum; species Viscum album. The sequence continues at coordinate 1,723,302,458 of OY728163.1, forward strand.
AATTCTTCTGAATTCTAATGGTGGGCTTTAATGATAAAAATTACTCCTCGTGATATAGTTGCAATAACTCGTCCCCTGAGAGATTAGTCACATCGAGCATTTGGGTAACTAAAACCCACTACTGCCCACCTAACTCGAGAAAATGGTCGGTGGCCAAATAAATCATATTATCTTTCGGTTTCCACATCATCCTAAATAGTCTCACCATTGAATCCAACAATTCCTCTTCCCCCTGATGGTCTGTCTCACTATTAAGCCTGAGTATCATCAGGTGTTGGAACTCACAAAGCATTCTTAGACCTACTCATCATTAGTATGTTTTTATGGTTCTAACTACTAGTCCATAGGTGGAGGATTCTCCACTAGCCCACCCAGATGAATGGGATCATGTGACATACCATTTATAGAGGCCTCATCTCTCGCAAGATCATCATCATGAACTAGAGTGGGTATCCTGGTTGGCTTCCATCAGGGAGGCATGCTAAATTTTATCATGGATTACAAAGAACATATGAATATATATATTAAGAACACAAAAATGGGATCAATCTCAACATGTTCAATCAGTGACATAATCATATATGATTAATGTACCAATGACCCCTAAAACAAATGTCTCAGCATACCGAGTTCACAAGATGGTATTTAGGGTCCTGGTGAATGGATCTGTATGCCCTTACACCATCGATGTACTTCATGGCCTAAGTGCAACACTCAAGACACGTCAAATTTTTTTCCCTACACCCAACCATGACCTTCTTATAGAAACTTCTGAACAACCTCCCAATGGTCAAAACACCACTAATCACAACTTTTTCATGACTCGACTTGTGTCGGGACTCGAGATGTAACATTCCCAAGCACACCTCCAAAGAATATGGGGTGGAAACAAGTGATAAAGGCACAAAAATCTCAAGGAGGACTTTTCCTAAGAACATGTACACACATAGAAACAACCAACTCAATGTTAGGTGGAGAGGGAGAAAAGTAAAAGATGCGAACTACTATGAAAATAAACCATACATGCATAAAACCCTAAAATTATGGATACATTAAATTAATATAAAAGGAAAAATGGGAAAATATATTCCCAAATAATTAGTGTCTCTATATATTAGGAAAACTATGAATGTAAAGCTATCAAGGAATCCCCACTCCTAATTCCCCAGTTGTGACCACTGCATGCAGTCCAAGCACACATATCCCAAATAACATCCAAGTCATGATGAAATCTATGTTTTCTCTGCATAAGGAACAATATGTGTGGGAAAATACTATACAAGGGTGATAATGAACATACATAGTAGAAAACCCCTAAAAATATTGGGGACTAATAAGAGATACAATAGAAAAATAAATACAACAGATGGAACATAGTACAATAAAAGTGTAAATCTCAACCCAATAAGAGAGTGAAGAAAACTCATACATAAAGAAGGAGGTAGATGTAATGAGAAGGTGAAAATCTTGTCGAGTCATTGTTACCTATAGTTGGAGTATAGACTCATCCAACTATGAGAAGCTATATAAAGAATGATTGTAGAAAACCCAACATTCCTTCACATCTCCTAGAATAAGAGTAATTAGGACCAACAATGTGGATATAGAAATTGGGTATATATATAAATATATATATCCTTAGTTAAAGAAAAAAATGAGAGAGTAATCAGATCTCCATATTATAGCTCATTATAGTAAATGTGTCTCCAACTGTCCTAGAAGTAACCACCATCGATATACAGAATCATTACATCTTCCCTTAACTGCAAGTCAAATGGGGAAAAACACCACACCACGTTATTATTGTATTTTTTTAGGTCTATCATAACTACATGGTTTTGTGTCTTGTCAAAAGGATGCATCTCAGTAGGGAAAATCCCCGCTTTTATGATCAAGGTAACATCATGGAACATGTCACCACTGATCTTAAAATCTAGATAAAACAATTTAATGTAGAGGACCCACAATCTACACATCAGAGGGATTCCAATATAATAGTCTTCATGGACCAACTACCTAGTGCAGTATGGGGATCCCACTTAGAAGTAACTGAGAGAGTACCATCACCAATGTTGATGGGGGATTCCACTTATATAGTTTTAATATAGGACTCAATGCATAATGCATCAGGGGGAATCCACTCTTATTCATCATGGACCCACACCCTAGTGTTCTATGGGGATTCCACTCAAAAGTAGCTAGTATAGGATCCACACCCATGCCGATGAGGGATTCCATTCTTCAAACACATCAAAAGTATCTTCCAACGATATACCTTTCATGATTTCATGTTTAATGAGACCAAAAGTGTGGATCTTAAAATCGTAACAGATCACACCTTAATGATCCTAGAAAAAACACGAGAGGTAGACTATTCACTCTCCCAAAACAAACATCCGATGGAAAATGTATTTAATGTTGTGCTATAATTGAAATCTATATCATGGATTTCATTCCTTCGTCCAAAAATAAATTTTACAATCCACACCATTTTGATATTCTCAAAAAAAAACAAATAAGATCTACTACTCAATCATCCAAAACCAATAACAGGTGAAAAGGTTGTGTTTTACCACAAAACATGCAAACCGGGACTGATGGGGACTGAATGTAGACATTTTTTAAAACACTGTATTGTTGACTTGAAATGTTTTCACATGGACTAGGGTCTCACTAACACTGATATTAAATCAATTTGACACCCCATTTTTGAGATAGATCTGATACAATAACATTGAATAATAATAAATATTTTATTGTAGTTAAACATAAGTGTTTCATGAAACTAAGAAATGAACCCCAAACATAAAATCCTTGAAATGGTCAAAAAATATATGTCACAAAGAAATGGAATAATGGATGCTTAATTCAAGTAAGAAAGACATGTTGTTAAAATGATATGACATTATAGAGACATAAGGGCTAAAAAAGAAACGATTGGGCCCATTCTTTCTAGACCTGTCCACCGAAGTTGGCCCGCTTCGGCTGGCCCAGTCCTGTTCAGCTGGCCAACAACCCATATTCTGTTGGAATGGCCTGACAGCAGCTCTTGCCTCACTAGTTCTCTACCCCACAATAAATAGACCACCTCGGGACCCCAAAACCCATCATAAATAGATGACTATTAATACTCAGGTCGCTCCAACTTAGTCGTCAGCTGCCTCTCACTGCGATCCAGATATCTCACCGAGACACCACCACCACGTCTAGCTCACATTAGATATCCACCCTACCACCACAGAACCACACCGCCTACCTCTTGGTGATTTTTATACAAACCACCTCTCACAACTAACCACCTCTCGATCCGTCCACCGTGTGCTGCTGTTGGCCTCCGCTGTAATCGGATTCATGCCACCATCTCCCTCTGAAGGCCACCTGGACAACTCTAGTGGTATGAAAATTGAAACGAAGGATGTTTTGGGATCCCCAGGTTGAGGTATTCATTGCGCCATCCTCGGATCATTGATTTTTAGCATTTTACCATAGCGATAAATTAGGTGAAGAATGGGAAGAACACAAAAAATGGGTGGGGGTTCAAAGTGGGGATTGGAAAATGGCCATGTGTATTTTTACTTTTCATTGACACTCAAAAAATATATGTTGATGATAAAATAATAATATCAAAATGGAAATTTGGTGTGGGAAACACAATAATAAATTATTCCTTGAAACGATCTGATCATTGTTTTTGTTGTGTGTTTCATGCCTTTACTGTGATCCACTTGTGATTTGATGAAGATCTCCTCGATTTGACAATGATCTGAAGAGATAAAGGTTTTGTGGAGATATGGAGAGGTTATGGGATTACCCTAACCCTGACACATAATTTTATATTTATAGAATAAAATTATAGAACCCTCCAATAGTTCCAAAATATGAAATCTCCACAACCTCTCATTTTTTTTCATACCAAGGAAAAAAACCCATTCTTTACTGAAGGGTGGTCCCAAATTTTAAATCCGAGTACATGATCGAATGTTTTTTTCTTTGGCTTCAGGGGTAAACTAATTAAGTGTAATTATTTTTAATGATGATTTTAACACTGGGTGGCTTTTTCCACAGAGGCCCCACACTGATGAATGTTAAGCTCCCCCAAGGGTAAAAGAAATATTTCAGACCCAAACATGGCCTTATATTTTGGATCTGATCAACCATTTAAGAGGCATCCAATTTATTTTTTTTATAGTATAAAAATATACCAAATATATTTTATAAAAATTAATTTCCGGCACATCAGGCCTTGAAATTACCTATTGTCTCAGTAACCATTTATGGAAACATATAAAAAAATATTGCAATGTATTACAAGGTTAAAACTAGTTTTGTACATTACATGCATATATATACATATTCATAATTACTTAAATCATTTTAAAACCCATTTTTTCAAATTTTCAACATGAAAACACCATAATGATCCATAGAGACAAGACAATATCACGAATTACACACATTAAGATTAACTATAAAATATAAAATATAGATAAAGATGTTCATGAATGTAAATGTATGGAGACACATAACTCAATGATTTTTAGATGAAACGAATCCATTAAAGGAGAAAGAACGAAGGCCAGAGGGAAAACTAAGAACCCTAACATCATTGAAATTTTGCATAATTATCCAACCTTCACTCTATTTTCCTTCTAAGGGAAAATAATTAAATGAGAAACCATTACCCAAATGATGAAGAAGAGAAGAGAATGATATTGAATAAGAAATCCAAAAAACTCACCATAAAATTATGAGAAGGTAACACAGAGGAAGGAGATATAGAGGGAAGTGGGTTGGGGATCCCCTTCATATACATAGGTAAATTTGAGGGAGGATGATGTTAAATTTGGGTTAACAATTAAGATATGGAAATCATTAATATCTTCTTGTTGATTAACATTTTAATGTTTCATGATTCTTATGTATGGACATCCAAAAAATGTTCAAACCGTGAAATCCCAACCAGATATAAGGGGTACATTCATTGTCTAGCCACACATTTTTTGAAACAATGTTCCAAATTTTGTACTCATCTCTATCAAAATGATATATCCTCTTGCATACTTGCCAAAATATTTATAATAATTTTGTGCATGTTGTGAACCTTGGCTCATACAACACAACGAGTATGTAATGTTACTCTTATGTATGTCAATGATCATGTTTAATCTCTAGTGTTTTCTGATCATCGATGGTGTTCATAATTTCATTTGGCCCCATGTATATTACAATTATAACAATGATAATAATTATATGTTTCCAATGTAGTGTACTTTTATTGGACCTTATAAAAATAATTTTTTTGATTCTAATATATCATTGAAAAAATAATAATAATTCAAGTGATGTGGTTATACATGATTACCATCATCTTGGAATCCACCGCCCAATAAATATGTTATGGGGTGGTGTTTTGGAAAATTTTATGGCCATGAAGTCTAATAAATATTCATACATTTGGATGATTAGATTATACCTTTGAAGAAAATATAGTTGTCATTGGTAATGACTATATGTTAGTTTTTAGGATTTCATTTCAATGGACCACTTCATTTGTTAATGTGTATATTTTGGTGAGTGGGTTTGAGAGTTATTTATTTTGATAAGGGGTATTTTTAGAGGATATGGGTATTCTAGCAATGGTTTGGTTTGTTATTATATATAACTTCATTTTATTGACATATTTTGTATACTCTATTCACAATGGAAGATGATGGGTTAGTGAAGGAACATACTACGTATAAATATTCCGACCCTTAATTAATTTAATTTAGTATCATAACATAGGATAATGTTAGAGGATTTGTTGAGATATTTTATCTCAGACCTTTATATCATTATTATTATGAGATTTATTGTTTTATTTCATTATTATTTTACGGAAATCATATTAGGAGTTGAGTTTTTTGTTACACTTCCACTATTTAACATGATCCCAAATTATTGTATGATATAAATATATTTATTATTATTATCAAATGATAATAACATGATGTTTTTTTGGTAACGTACTAGGGTGTTTGTAGTTTTTGGATTTTAGAAATTTTATTTTATTCTATATTATATTAAAAACACTTGAGGATGGTAATTATCATGATGAAACTCAGGTCAACCTAGAACAAGTAAATTGAGTCTGGCAGCAACAAGGCATAGGAGGCATTCTATATACTATTAGGATTTAAATTAGTTTCTAGAATAAAGGATAAACCATGATGGAATGATTTATCCCAATATAAATAGATATAGTTAAACTAAATAGAGTACACAAAAAATACTATAAACCACATAACCTAAAAAATGAAAAAGGCTAATCCAGATACAATGAATGTTGAAAAAGTAGAAAAATATAAGACATAACTGGAACCAAAATAGAACCCAAAATGATCTCCATGTGACCTCCTGATCACCACCATCAATAAAACCATCCCAAAACACATACATCCTCAAAATTACCTAAATAAAACATTATCATGTAAAACATCTCTGGTCTACCAATGGATGATGGAACAAATTATATGTGAGCATAAATATCTTTGTATGTGATCACCATAGAGTCCCTAAATTCCACTTCCCAAAAAATTCCAAATACTTTAGTTTGAAACCCATTTATGAATATAGGGTTATTAGTATATAAAAATAGAAAATCAAAATTTTCGATAAAAGGTTCTTTCAAAACCATAGATGACATTATTTTAAAAAAATATTTCCATCTTAATAGACAATTTAAAACAAAAAGACAAAAAAATATTTCTAATAAGGAGTTAAAAGTGGTAAAATAGAAATAATATAAGTTTTACAGATGAAAATAAGAAAAAATAATAAATCCAAGAAACCCAAGTTCTATAAAAAATAAAACATGAACATACCGACAGTAATGTTGAGAATTTCTCAAACATCTTTATATGTAATAATTTAAAATACATTGTTTGAACTCACCAGCATGAGTATGTTGTATCACTATGGTAAAAACCCAACTAGATAATCTAAACAATACTCACTAGTGGGAAAGACCGCTCGGACAATCATTTATCCATAGGGTACTATTCTGTATAATTGATATTAATATGAAATCAATACTCGACCCTCTAGATGATGACCAATAATCCAATGATGGTAGTATAACAAAGAATATGGTGGTAGTCACATGATTGGAATTAAACAGAACCCCTATATTCCCCTATGGATACATTTTTTAATCCCTGACAACAACCATGAAGAGGCCCTTTCATGAGAGGGATTACCATAGGGGTTCTGATAACTCATACTGCTTCATAATGTGCCAATCGGGCCGATAAGGAAGATGAATTTTAAAAAAGATTTTAAAAACTCTTCAATATACCAACCAGGCCATTAAAATTTATGTCTAATTCCATTACCAAATCTATCTCCAAAAAAAGATTAAAAAAATACAAAATTCTCGAAGTGTGCGAAACATGACATTATATCAAATAGTTTTGAATTCATATTTTATAGTTCCAAAACTGTCCATGATATGGGAAACACATTTAAGAAACATTTTTTTGTCAGATAGAAACCTTGATTTTATTTAAACATTGAAGAAAACAAGTTATATGATGAAATAACAGAGTGAATGGAATATAAGTAGTTTATTTTCGATAGTCTAGGGATCAAGGTTAACATCCTTATAGAGTTCCATTATAATTTGTGTTATTATCTATATGTGAAAATGATGTATTTATTAATATGACCACATCCAATGGTATAAACGTAGAGTATCACCGATATATAAAAAACATTAATATAAGATTCATTAGGAAACTTACAACAATTTGTAAGGATTTACACACAGTTATTAAAACATAAATATGAACCAAAACCACACACCATAATCAATTTTACATGCACAATAATCAACTATAAACCAGCCAATACCAAACATAGTATGATACACCCAAACTCAATTATACTGGATAGTTAGAATTTATTTAGACACCTTACATTCATATATATACATAAATGTAATTATAAATATCCTTCTGGAGAATTTTTTTTTAAAATTCATAACATGAAAATGCCACAATGTTCAACATAAACACAACATTATCATGAATTACACACTTAATAATTAAATATAAATAATCGAGAATCAATTTGAATTTTAATGAATTTAAATGGATGGATACAGCTACCACAATGATGTGTAGATGAAACAAAACATTCTTAGGTGAAATAATAAATCCTTAAGAGAAAACACCACACCGTAACATCAATGAAATTGACCAACATTGGGAAACCCTCACTTTAGTGTTCGAATAAGGGAGAACCTAGAAATCAGAAACAATGAACCAAAATATGGATAATATAAGATAGGGATATTAACCACGAAATCCAAAGGAACACATCCTAAAAGCATGAGATGGATACTATAGGGAAAGGCGATCTGAACTATAGGAGTTTTGGGATCCCTCCCATGTACCTAGGTTAAATGGAGGGACTATGGGGTACATTTAGAAAAATATTTAGATAGGGAAAATTGGAATTTCATATTATTAAATAACATTTGATTGTTTCACGTTTTGGTTGCATAGTTTTAAAAATCATGGTCCAACACTGTACACCCTACCTGATAGAAGGGGAACACACATGGGCTAGTCAATCATTTTTGTAAACCATGTACCAACTATGGAACTCAACTCTATCAAAATGATAGAGTATCTTTCCTTCATTCCATAGAATGTCTACTAACTATGTACAAGTTTTGAAACATGGAAAATACCCCAAATATAGATTATACGGTTAGTCATAGGCCTCACATGGTTTGGGCTAAATCACACACTGATCGTTCTAGGCAAAAAAAGAAAAAAATTGAAGTATTAATTTGTTTTTCTATAACTAACCACATGTTTTAACCTCTATCTTTTCAAACTAACCATTAATAAGTCAAAAAAATTAATAACTCATAAATTTATTAATTCATACGTGAACCTATCCCAAAGCTCAACCAAACTATCCAACATCCATAAAATATTTTAAAAAATAAAGACCATGTATTTTTTTACATTATCCTCACCACACAAACTTTCTTCCCCTAGAAGTCAATTAATCAAATGAACAAAAAAACTCAATCTCAAAGTTGAATGAAGTGTAGTGATACCATGAACTAAAGAGTCACCATTAAATTCCACAAGTTAAACCTAATTAATACTAAAGATAACTATATACATGGTGGATACCCTCACTATTTATGAATGAAGTAGGATGATGGCCCCAACAAGGGACACCCAAAAAAAATAAAAACCCAAAAAGAGAAACTAAAACCAAACACTGATCGAAACCACAATTCAACATTTACATAAGACACCAGGATCACCAAAATGGGAACAAACCATTACTATAATCAATCTAAATGAAAAATAATTGGCTCATAATTCTTATTCCATAATACTTCAAAGCAACATGGCCCATGTGATTAAAAAAAGAATTTCTATAAATAGAGTAACCATAACAACAATAATATACACCATACCCATTCCCACATCAGTTATAAAAATATAGACCAGGTTTTTTTCACATTCCGAAAATTTCATTATTAAGTGATGATTTTCACTTTGAGACCTTTGGATTGAGCCATGGTTCCTTGAGACATCTGTTTCCACACAGTCAGGAGCTGAGAGCCTTCGACTGAGACTTCCTCTTATAGGAGAACTAATTTTAGACCGTCTCCAAATTACAAATACAACAACATTATAGTAAATCTATAAGAGGACATTACTAATAATTTTTTGACTGCTCGAACCTACCATAATGGAAGAATACAATCGAATGGTCTGATTAATGGGCTATTAGAACCGTCGATGGAGACACCAAAGATACTGGTTCCCCTAGAAAAAACCTCTCCCCATAAAAGGTAACATCTTGAGTGCCATGAGAAACCATAATTAAAAATACAATAGACTACACCCTAATAACCAACATGACAAGAAATTTCCCATCCACGTGCTTTCCAAATCAATCTTTTCTAGATGCAAGAACTCGAATATTAATCTCTTTATGAAGACCCTAGAAAAATAGAGGAGTTTTTAGTAGATTATCTAAAGAAATATATTTAGGAAAAAAGAAAATATCCTCATAGTGGTCAACATAAGCCTTCACCTTCAACTATCCTTTCTGAACACCCAATAGTTCAGCCACATTAATTACATTAAACAAATTAGGTATGAGTCATTAGATGAATGTGGAAATTAAAAAAGATAATATGACATCCCAACATGAAACAATTATGATATGATCACCTTCCACCAATAAAAACCCAAACCCACAAAAACGTAGAATAGACTAAACATTCCTAGCTTTATGAGTTCCCAATGACCTAAGTAAACCATCGATATTTTCACTTCACTTAACATCCTCTATCAATACTTGGGCGTGAAAAAAATGAAATGGAAACGTAGAACTCAACTCTACAACCACTCTAGTAGTCTTGGTTGGGACAAAGAGTGGAAGGGATTTATTAGAAACCATTTGTGTATTTTATGTTTATATACTCTCAAAAAAATAACACAAAACCAAAATCAATATCAAAACAATTTTCAAAATTCATCTCTAAAATTACAATCCAAAGAGAACACCGAACACATAAAATAAACATCACAAAACAGAATCAAAACGCTCTTTCAAAATTAACCATTAACATTCCAAATTCAAATCCACTTTATTCCATGACTAATTTTCTAAATACCAATACACATTTTCAATTACAAAATGAACACAAAATTTAACATCATAAAATAAAAAATTAACACAAAATAATTTTTCTTTTGAAATACCTCTTTCTCAAAAACCACTCCTCGTTTCAAAATCCACCCACACTAGAAAATAAAATACAAAGCACAAATATCACAAAATTTAAGAATTAGGGAACTGGGGACCATGTACAACCCAACCACAAGGATTATTGATCCACATGCCGATAATCAACCAACCACTATAAGCAACTTGAACTATGAACTATGGCTCCATATTGGTTAATATTCTATGAAATACTTCCAAAAAACACTAGTTCCCTTCCATTATCACATGCCAAACTAAAGAACCCAATGAGAACAAACAATAAAAACCATAAATAATCAATTCAATGAATAATATCCCAAAATACCTCAGGTGACATGTGGATTATGTGGTTTAACAGTTCGTGACACTCTACTCGTACCTACCTCTATAGTCCATGTAATAACCTAAGATTTGTGAATTGTTTTTTTCAAATAAATCTAATATTTTTTATTTTTTGAATTTTACAAAACACCGAAAATAGTTCATTTTATATTTAAGTACTATTTTTTTGATTATTTTCAATAAAAACATAAATTATAGATTTTTATAAATAGAAAAATGACATTCACTTTTGTTATACGCAATAATGACTTTCCTCTATTTCTCGTGTGGCTACGGTTTACCGAAAAATAATATATTATTATTAGTTGTAGCCTAGGAATAAAAATTGAGGTTATGAATAATATTTACTATCATATGAAAAATATACTGAATACAGAAATATAAGATTAATTAATATATTAATAATTAATTTTAAATGATAAAAAGTATTTATTGAATACAAATGGTATTATGTTATTTTTATGCTCCAAAAGGTGTTTTATTATAATAAATTAAATTAATTAAACTTATTTTGTAATATTATTTAAATATATATGTTATATATTCATTCAAATATTTCTATATTCATCAAAAATATTTTGTATACAAAGATATGAACAAACCAAATTTCATACATAAAAACCTCTATTTGTTAAAGGTAGTTTTACCTCCCTTTAATGGATAACCCATTTTAAATTGAATTTTTAGAACATTTATATACATAATATAACAAATTAAACATATTAATTTTTATTCAAATATAAAAATTAGTTCAATATAATAGTTTCATATTTTTTAATAAGTTATTAGTTTTTTAAGAATTGTTAAAAATACAATATTTTAATTAAAAACATAATTATAATGTTTATTTATATTGTTAAAATATATTTTATATTGGTTTATATTTTTAATTAGATCATATTTTTTTTCAATTAATCCAATTTAGGTAATAAGAATCAATTTCACATTTAAATTTAGTATAAAAACATAGCAAAATTTAAAAAAATTTACTTTATAAACCAGTTGTGTCGCACCGTCAGTGGGATTAATTTTAAATTAAATTATACAACATCTGTTATTAGAATTTATAAAAATGAATTATATATTTGGAATCATAATAATTTATATTTTATTTTATTTTCATCTCAGTATTTTTCAATAAGTATTAGTGAAATTGATTAAAAGTAATTACAACAGTTAATAGAAAAATTAGGATAATAAAGTAAAAAACCTTTAATTTAATACCCAAATTGATCTTGAAACATTTCCAACATCAATTTTTCCCAATCTTTAGAAATTAACCTTCCATTCCTGAGTTCAGTTTTTTTGGTATTTCATTTTTTAGGTTTGAACAAGGGTTACCAATTCAATTTCAAAAAATTACACAATTGTCCTTTACCTTCCCTATAAGAGGACACCACTTCTCCATCTTATTCAAGCCTCTCAAACCACATAGGATTGAAAAAACTCTACACAATACAGTTTAAAAAATTCCTCCATTCCAACTTGAAACCTCCCATTGTGAAGAATTAATTCCAGGGAATCCTTTTAGAACAAGACAAAATGTGTTACCAAATTAAGAAGAGGCTTGAATGAGTACAATAATATTCAAGACACAAGGTATTTAAATTTCTTCTTGGTATTTATTTCTATCATATACTTTCTTTGTTCACCGTCCATTAATTTTTTGTGCTTTTAATAATACCCATGGATTTATTATATGATTCATATATGTCAAATTCAAGTTATTTAAAAATTCATTTTGTTATATTTCTATCGTGGGGTCTTTTTGATTCAAAATTCAACAAAATGGTAATGTTATTTTCAAATAATTTTTTCTTTATTAAGACACATGCCATGTTGGGAATCTATATTTTTTGGGGAATATATATCCCTTGGAGTTTTATATAATGAATATAATTCTTCTGATGTTATTTTATGCTTCGTGTAATTCCATTTTATTTCATAGAGAGTAAGGTAAAAAAATTTCCAAGAGGAATGAGTTAATTGAAACAATCTCATTACATTGTGAGATTTTTTGTGATTGTGATATATTTGACGAAATCATATTATAAATTTCTTAATAACTCCCATAATGTATCTTATACTTTGGTTACTAATGATATATTTATGTATCAGTTCCATTTTCTACTATTTGGTTTATAAGATAGTTAAGAATGTGTTTTCCTTAAATCCAGACATTACCCTATCAAAAGATAAAATATGTGTTCCTTCGAAAACATATTTTATAAAAAGGGTTTCCAAGACTATTATTTGAATATCCAATGACCATTACAATAAATTTTTACCCATTTTTTTACAAATGATTTTAAAGGAATCTTATTCTCACTTTCTTGAATTATTTTTTTACCTTTTTACCATGAAAAATGAATTCTCTTTTTACCTCATATGACATGCATGGATTTACCATCCATCAATTCTTAAAAAATTTATTTGTATGTCTAAATGGTTATTTTTTTAAAAAAACTTATTTTAAATTTTATATTCATTGAAATAGTTTTAAATAGATTTCATTTTTCTTTTATATGTTTTGAAGGAAAATTGTTTTAAATCACCTTTTATAATTTTTACAAGAAAATTAACTTCAATTTTTTTTTTCAATATTCTTTTATAATTTCTAAATGAAAATTGTTTTCAAAACATTTTCATTATAATTTTATTAGCTTTCATGGTCAATTTTATTTCAAATAGAATACATGTAATGACCCGGACCTCTCAGGTCCATTACTTTGTGAAAATGTGGTGTTGGAGGTGTTCCGGGAGGTAAAGGTGACTTATCCCCAACACCTTTCCAAATTTCTAATTCTCTAAACAGTGTTTCCAGTTTTATGAACAATATCGGTAGGTGTACAATGTCTCACAGATCGGTAGCACAGATCAGTAGCACAGATCGGTAGCATAGAACAGTAGCACAGATCGGTAGCATAGAGCGGTAGCACAAATCGGTAGCACATATCAGTAGCACAGAATGGTATCACATATCGATAGAACAAATCGGTAGCACAGATCGGTAGCACAGATCCGTAACATGGATCTATAGCACAAATCGGTAGCACAAATCGGTATCACTGATCGGTAGCACAGATCAGTAGCACAGATCGGTACCACAGATCGGTATAATAGATGAATAGCATAGATCGGTAGCACAGATTAGTTTCACAGATCGGTAGGTGTACAGTAACGGTAGGTGAACAGTGTTTCTAGATTCCTTCATTTTTCCCCTTTTGACGTTTCCTTTGACGTAAAAAAAATTTAAAGCCTTATTTTAAGGACTCTTAAGGAAAATTAAATGGCCATAAATCCTATATTAATTATTCCTAATGTTGGGATGGTTTTACTTGGTCAAACCGCATGGGTTAATGCGATCCGTTGTTAATACAGAATTAAGAGGATCATAAACTATCACCCCATTAAATCTTCCAAAAGGAACAAGATTCATGCTCCCTTTTTCTTCAACTTTTTTATCGTATATGTGATATTAGAACCTTTCAATCCTTCCTATAGGAGTTACACAATCAAACATTACTCCTAGGATTGGTTCTTCTCTGTTTTGATGCAACCAAGCTGTGTCCGTGATTTTTTGATATAAGGTATGTTTTATCATTGGTACATCAGGGATTATCTTCTCCTATTCTCATTTCCATATTAGAATTTAATCTCCATGCTTCTAATGCAGTTTTATTGGGGTTTGGTTGGTGCAGATGTATCGTGGCATCCCCGGGTGGATGTAGTTGTCGAGAGAGGAGGATCGTGACCCATAGTGTGGATAAAGAATGTCAAAAACTCCTCAAGGTAGGGGATCCATTTCTTCTCTAATTGTTTATGTTCAATAATAGAGTTATCATGATTTATCCATTTGGATCACAATGAAATTGACCTAATTAAATATTTGAACCGGATATGGAAATTGTTACCACTCGTACGTTATTGCCTCGTGTTTTGCGAGATAGTGTGATGTCTATGCTTGATTTTATTAGATGTTTGTTCTTGATGGAAATTGATAAAGAATGTAAAGCCAAAATTAATTGATAATTAATTGGCTAAAGATAAATAGGCATGTAAATGAATCCTATTTTTTCCATTGTTGTAGTTGTTCTAATTTGATGTTATCAAAATTGGCATTGTAGGCATGTTAAATCTTTTAGGATAGCTTACTGAATAGGTTTCCTGGAATTGGATCCTAGGAATTGAATCTGTTAATTGAAGAGGGATTAAAGAACTTGTTGTTGATAAAATATAAGGCCTGATAGGGTTTTGAGTCACCCTCTTTCTTGTAAGGCCGAATGCTTTGTGGTTTGGAGCCATGAGTTCTCATTGCGTAGAAGGTCGGATTCCTTGTTAAAGGGCCAAGAGCCCATTTGATGTGATATTTATTTTCCTGCTACTTGAGTTGGGATGTGACCCTGGAGGGGTGTTGTGATATGTGGAGGCAGGGAGGCCTTGTGGTTATGGCAGCGGATGACGCCTAGAGTGAAGTGCTACATCGGTTTATGAATGTGGGTGTCGGGGAGGACACCAAGGATGATGGAATGGGATAGATGTGATCGGTGAATGTTTGATTATTTGATTGAATGTTTATATCCTTTACTTTTCCCAATTTCTCAAGGTAGCTGGTCCTTCTTTCCCTTCTTCTGAAGGAGGTGAAGACGCGTGAGGTATTCCATGTTCTTTCCATGTCTAGCTTATCAAAGGAGAATGGGTCTACACTTTTTCTATAGGCGGAAAAGACTCTACAGGTATTATATCTACTCTCTATGTTGAGCCCCCTTGTGTTTAGTAGCATAGGATATTTTTCTAGAATTCGTGGGGATATGGGAAAGTAATTATCTAATGAAAGATTGATCAAATGGTGATAATCCACAGGGATGGAGATGCTGGAATTTAAAGGTGATGTTGACTCTTAAAAGGAGAAGTTGATTTTGAATGTGATGCCAATTCAGTTAAATGAGGTTGTGTTCAGTGTTAATAAATGTTTGAAGAATTAATTAACATACAGTGGAACTGATAAAAAGGGAATGAAGTAATCTAATAAATCTCTTCAACTGGTTGTGTGCTTATAGGATACCTATTCTTAGAAGTAGCAGCTCGGAGTCTGAGAGTCGTTAGCTGCAGTTGTGTCTAAGAATAGGTAATGCCCATAGAGTGGTTTTGAGATATAATATATTCTGTTCTTCTATGTTTCTATACATTACTCCACCCAGTCAGAAAGGGCACCTGACACCTCGGGGATTCAGAGCCATGGGGGGGAGGGGTGTTTCCCCCAACATTCTGATGGTAGGTTGAATGACTGACTACCCAATTTAGCCCCACTCTCTTCTCTTGGAAGATACGATTGACTTTGTCACAACGATTAGTTTTCCCCATATATGTGTGTAAAGGGATGTAATGGATTTTGGTTATTTCACACACATATATTCTGGATATAGTATCCTATGGATTACTATAGGTGTAACGAGTGTAGGCTGTGATGGATTGAGGATCCTTACTCGGTGTATGGGTTGTGATGGATTGAGGTATAATACTCGACGTATGATAGACGTTATTCGAGCTGTGGTGGCTCCCAAAAACTACCTGGTTACTTTTGGTTGTAAGAATGGTGTGGTGCTTAGCCCAGGTGTCTGCGGGCAAGCCTTTGTGGTGAATGTGGTGCAGATTGTGGAGCTTGGCCCAGGTGTATACAGGAAAGCCTTGGGAGAGAGAAGCATTGGACGTATGTTGTTGGGGAAAAGTGGCAAACTAGTGGGGAATTAGTAGTGGGGTACCCCTGATATTCTTTACTATATTCTATATTATTGTATGCATTACATGGTGAGAGTATCCATGGTGTGGTTGGGAACATAGTATGCCTATTTAGGTGACGAGTTAGTTTCACTTGTTGTTCACTAGGATTTAGCATGCTTTCCTTACTTTTGAACGAGAGGCTTCGGGGAGGATCCTACTGAGTATACTAGTTTACTCACCCTATGTATATATAAATTGTTATTCAGGTCACTTGGATCAGGTTGGAGATCAAGCAGGTTACTACTAGCTTGTGGTTGGGGGAGCTGTTCGGGCTTGTGGTTGTTGCTGTTTTTCCATTCTTTTGGGTACTTGTATTTTCCCCTTTCAGTTGTAGTGCTTTTTCATGGCATTTCATATGTGTTATTTGGTTTTCATTATATTACAGTCTGAGTTAGAGTTGATTGGCATCTATCTTATCTCTCTCTTTCGCATGTGTTCTCATAGAGGGTAATTCCTCCTATTTGTGTGTTTATTATACCCTCGGTGCTAGTCCCCACCCTGGGGCCTACTAGAGGCAGGACTCAGGGGTCATTATCTCCCTTTTCACATTGCCATCCCAAGAGGGGTACCCATTGTGGGGAGGGGGTCATGATAGAGTGGTATTAGAGGTCTGGTTGAGGGATTGGATGGATTTTGGAGTTAGGCATAGGTGAGGTTGCAAGGGTTGGTAAGGAAATGGTGTCATTCATGTTTAGCAAGTGAGGTAAACACTAGAGACCGGTTGAGACATAGGTGTTTAGGGAACCCTATGATCTGATGTATGTACTATTAATTTTACAATGACTACTAAACAAGGTGATACTAGTTGCAGAGTAGAGACCTAGGGAAGGATAATGTATCATTCTTCTTTTGCCTGTGTTTGAATGAGTAGGCCTTGGTATAGGTTAACCTAAAATGAATGAAATAAAATAATAAATTAATTAATCTTGAGTCTTCCATATTCCAGGATTAGAAACTCTAACGATTTGTTATTTTACTGGTATGGATCCAGGCCGACATCCTCGTCAGGTTTGCGTAGAAAATGACTATCAGGATATTCCATCAGAACACCACAGGGTAATGGTTGACGATGATGACACTTGGAGGAAGACACTTCGAGAGTTTCAGCACTAGAGCCTGTAGAAGTATGAGGGATCTGTTTCAGATGAAGTCACCGAAGATTGGTTAGAGGAGGTTGATATCGGCTTCAGTTTGATTCTTTCTCAGAAGGATCATTGGGTGTCCTTGGATGTGACGATGCTACGTAGAGCAGCAAGGTAGTGGTGGCTCTTGTTCCTCAGGGACCGTGAGGAGTCAGCGATCTTGTAACACCTGAGACTTTTATGAGAAATATTTTGTTTTTATAAATCATCAAAAGAATCTTTCACTACACAAAACACTAGCTTGTCTTTCTTTACACGCAATCACAGCCTTCCTCAATAGCTTGCGTTGTACATAATACCGAGTTTCACTAAACAACGATATGCTATTAAAATATTATTAAAACTAGCCATTATGAATAGTAATAACCACTTTTTGAAATTTTATAAATTTTATTTTTCAAAATGGACTTCATTTTTGGATCTGGAATATCGAAATTATCCAAGGGTAAAATTTTGGTATTTTTCTAAAAGCTTTCAATTTTTGATGAATAGTGAAAACATTGGGTTACTATTTAAAACCCGACATTTTATTTAAATAATTATTTATTTTATTTAAATTTATTTTAGGTCAAAATTGATACATAATACCTATATATGTTCAATGTAATTCATTGGAGTCATTTTATAATAATTTTATATATATAAAAATTTTATTGAACTGTTGACCGTCTTTTACCCACCTCCTAGGAGAATTTTCAAATTTACATAAAACTTAATTTTTTCACTTTTGTGAATGAAATTTCAAAAATCTGAGAGACACGGTTGATGTCAGTAAGTAAAATGTGGTTCAATGAGATGAAAATAATTTTTTCTGAATAGTAACTTTTTACTTTTATTTACCAAAGTTAAAATTAAATAGGGTAATTTAGGGTAAAAATGATATTATTATTAACCTAACACCTGTACTACTTCTATTGGATAAGTGTAATTCGACCAAAAACAACATTAGGGATAAAATATTTCCCTTTAGGTCTGCTTGTATTAGATTATGACATTTAATATTATTTTATTTAAAGAAGAGTTAAAATAGTTAAAATAAATGTTTAATAACTAAAACATTTTTAATATAGGGTAATTCATAAGCTAAATTAGACTATAAATATTCATTAGAAAGTTAAACCAATTTCCTACGTAATGGTTTTTATTTACAATTTTTCGACATTAAATAATTTCATTTATTTATGACATAATGGTGATGTAGTAATTACCTTATTAATGAAATATTAACATAATTGATGTTATAAATACTCAAATAAATGTAATTTGAGACTTTTTATGAATTAAACTAATTTTATAGGTTAATAGGACATGTTAGTATGGATTTAATTAACATTCTTAGAACTAATAAAGCTGTTTTGATTTTCACAATAATTCAATTACCAAATAGTGTCAAAATTGACATAAAATAGTTTTTAAAACAAATATTATATTATTAATTGTTATTAATTTCTTAAAAATCTATGGTTCGGAAAAATGACTTAGATAAGGTTGCATATATTAATAATAAACAACTTGGGGTTCTTTTGGCATGTTATAGTATGTTTATTAACCTTATATTGTATGAAAACAAGTAGACATGGTAAAAGTTAAATTATTTAACTTAAAGTAAAATCTAAATGATAAGTTTAAAATATAAACCTAAACTTGTCTAAATTATATTGGATTGGAGTATTTAGACCCATCCACACCTTAGCATTGAAATAAATCAATTTGGAGCTATTAAAAACTGAATATCACTTCATAATAAAATAATATTTTTAGTTTTTCCAAAGGTGTCTCTCTCCTCCCTTATAAAAGGGAACCTCCTCCCTCTCCTCCTCACACCACTTTATGCCATAAAGATCAGCCAAACCCTGAAAACTTATCTTCTATGATTCCCTAGAAACATCCTAGAGGTCCTGGTCTTCTTAAAAGATCATCTCTAGTACTCTAAGAGGATGTTGAGAAGAGGCACGTCAAAGAAGTGGTAATATCCATTACCGATCCATTCCAATTTCTTTCTTATTCAACTTCTTCTTACTTAGTTGTTTCATTATGAAGTAATAACATAAGTATAACTTATATAATTATATGTTATTATAAATATGAAACAACACTATTTCACCTTCTATCCATCCTATGGAAAATGAAATCACCGTGCGTGCATACGTACGGAATACCGTCTCCACGCCGTGGTGTAATCTATTTTCCACCACCACCTTACTTGGATGGTTATAATGGTGTAAAGAATAAATATACATGATTATTTTAAAGTGATATTGATTCTGAAATAATATACATACACTTAAATACAATTCCACGATCATGGGAATGAGATCATCGCTCGTTCGTACGTACGGCCTACCGTCTCCACGATGTGATGCGACTCGTTCTAGATTATGTTAATTGCATAATGATTATATAAATCAGTTTAATGAATAAATATTACATATATTACACTAATACCATTCTTTAAATTAGGTATCTATAACCTGAAAATAATAATAATAATTTATTCGACAAAACACACAAAAGAACAAAATAACAATAAACACCCGAATAACAAGTAGCAATGAATATTACTAATACAAAGCTATGAATATAACCATATATGATATCATAACAATGAGTAATATTTTGGAATAAGTCAATAAAATTAATTAAATAATTATACAGGATATTTGGACACGTACAATGCAAATCAGACCTATGGTAAGGGAAAATCTCGTAATCTCAATTTTTATCCGAGATTTTTTATACTTCGTTAATTACTAGGGCATAATTATCATCCACATTCATGTTTCGTCAATATGTAATACTATTTCTATCCTCATACAATTTTTTTAATTCAAATATCACTCAATGGTGGGTTTTTAGTAAAACATATAAAAGGAATCTTTTGTCGTTTTTATTACGGGGCACTTTTTGACTTTTCCGGCCAAAGTATGAGAAGAATGTTTTTTTAACTTATACGACATGAATGTATTTTTTGAATATTATTTCCATGAAGCATCCTTTATAAGTTTTCAAGTTTATTTTTTATCAAATTTTATTAGTTTAAAATTTTATGACATGTCACGAAATGAAAAAAAAAATTAAAGTAGAAAGGATATCTTCCTCAAGAATGAAGTTCAAGTGTTTTATCAAAATTATTTTCCATCTAATATAATATAGAGTTCTGTTTCTATCCCTATTTTTAAATTTAATTGATTATGTTATGATGGAATTATTTTTATGATGTCCTTTTATGTTATATGTATTATGTAATGATGGCATGATGTTTATGAATCCCATTTTTATTACATGGGTTATGCTATGATGTATGATTTATGATCTTGTGGGACACATAAGAATAATATCATTATGAGATGGGTGGAACCTATATCTCCCTCCAATTCATTGGGTAAAGATTTATATCTCAGGAGATAGACATGGCTGTAATGGCAGGTTAATCCGGTTCAGTGAAATACGACTGAAACGAGCCATGAACTCAGTTCAGAAATGGACTTTATCCGCTAAGATTGTCTTGGACATGAGTCTTGACTAATAAGAAATGATTCTCTATTATTATGTGTGTATGTCACAAAGTTTCATGTTTTTTGTTATGATTTTTGGGATGGCATTTCACTACTTTGATTTATCCCCTGATTTGATATTATGATCTCTTTTGCAGGTTAAGATTTACAAAACGTTATGTTCTTATGACTGATATTACTTTTGTTTACCCTTACTGAGAATTTGAGCTCAGCCTTTTGTATGTTTTCTTTTCCCCATGCCAAAAAGAAGGGTATTAAGTATGATATTCCAAATAGGACTCTAGATATGATGAAATAAATGAGAGATAATGTAGATGATTTATGAACCAGTTGTTTATGTTTTCCAGTTTCTAAAGACACTATACCTATATGGTCCTTTCATGGTTTTGTTATATGTTGTAATAAGTGTGCTTCAATTTTGAAGCAATAATAATGAATGTAATGTTTTGGTCGTTATAGTTGGTATCATAGGAAAGTTATAGTCATCCATTGTAAACTAGGATGTGAAAGCCTTAGTAAGAACCCTAAGAATAAGTCTAAGCATAGAACACCATATTAGTGTTTTATAAATGTCTATGAATAACCTATGATAAGACCTTAAGTGTTAAATTTTATTCTTGATTATGTGGTTTTTCTATTATAATTAGTGTTTCTCACACTATTCTTCTTGGTTTTAGTCAATGGATGGAACCCCAAGGAACTGTGTTAATGCGGAATGTGACGGGAAATGTAATGATTGTCCCCCTGAGCAACCAAACATTATGGGAGATAAAATAAAAAATCTTGTAGTCATTATCACACAACTTTATCAAGCTATGAATCATGCAGGACTTACAAACGAGAAAAGGAAGGAGAATCATTCTGTTGAATCCTTCATGAGGCAGCGTCCACCTTCTTTCAGTGGGTCTACTGATCCATTAGTTGCTGAACAATGGATCAGTACTTCTGAAAAGATATTTTCAATCTTTCAATGTTCTGAGCATGATAATGTTATCATAGCAGTATATCGTTAGGAAGGTGAAACTGATCAATTGTGGAATCTTATCAAGAATATGATGCAAAGGGATGAAATTGAATCCATGGAATGGGACGAGTTCAAGAACTTATTTTTCAATAAGTACTTCCCTCGTATTCTTCGAACAAAGATGGAGAATGAGTTTCTTGAACTGAAGAAAAAGGATTATGAATCTGTTGGAACCTACGATTTTTTTTTCACAAGACATTCAAGGTATGCTTCTGGGATTATTATCCAACCAGAGAGTAAGATTGATCAATTATTTAGTGTCTTAAAACAAATTCTTTGAAGGGTGTTAGCCATAAGGGACTTCAATAGCTACGAGGAAATTGTTCGATGTGCTCTCAAAGTTGAGATGGAGATTTGAGTAACCCATCAGTCATATGTGTTTGATAAGAAGAGGAAAATGCAATTCAAAGGAAAATCTAAAGACCGCACTAAAAAGAAGATGAGTTTTCCCTTATGCTCAATGTGTGGAAAGAAACATGGAGGGAGTTGTCTTAAAGGGAAAATAAAATGTTTCACATGTGGAAAGGAAGGTCATCGGGTATTTGAATGCCGCAATGATGGGGAGAAGATGTCTAGTTATGCGAACAAAGAAAAAAGCTACATAGAGTGAACCTCCTACACTTCAATGTTACAAGTGCAAGGAAATGGGGAATTATGTTAATCAATGCCCTAATCCAAGGGTTGTTGATGATGATCTACATCAAAATACTCTTAAGGCTAAAGACAATGGAATGTCATATGCAATTTCTATCAGCGATGTGGAGTACGATAACGAAGTGGTGAAAGGTACACTTATCATCCACTATAAAGTAAAAAATGTTTTATTTGATTTTGGATCCACACAATATTTTATTTCTGAAGAATTTTCTAAGGGTATCGCCCTATTACCTCAACAATTAGATGTCAACTTAGCTGTGACAACCCCTAATGGCACAACAGTCGCATCAAAATTTTATAATTCTTCTCCGATTGAAGTTTGTGGGAATGTGCTTCCTGCAATTCTTGTGATCCTTCCTATATTGGAAGTTGATGTGATTCATGGCATGGATTAGCTTTCTTTATATGGAGCTCATATCAATTTCTAAAGAAGAGAAGTCACATTTGATATTCCAGATCAATCTATGATCATATATCAATGCAAGGATGAACATAACCTTCCAGTGGAAATTTCTTCCATCTTATGGGTCTTGATTCCACTAAATGAAGGTTATTTATCTCAAATGGTTGGATAGAAACTCACGATTAAAAATATTCCCATTGTATGAGAGTTTGATGATGTCTTTCCGGAGGAATTGCCGGGTCTTCCACCAAATTGTGAAGTTGATATTTCAGGAGAACTCGTACTGGGTGCATTGCCTATTTCAAATAAACCTTATAAAATGGCCCTAATTGAGTTCTAGGAATTGAAGAAGCAACTCCAAGAGAATCTTGATAAGGGATTCATATGCCCTAGTGCATCACCTTGGGGAGCACCTGTTCTGTTTGTTATGTAGAAATATGGATCAGTGAGACTCTGCATTGATTATCGAGATCTTAACAAGATCACTATCAAGAAAAAATATCTTCTCCCACGCATTGATGAATTATTTGATCAACTACGTGGAGCTCAATACTTTTCCAAGATTGACCTTCATTTAGGGTATGAGCAATTAAGGGTCAAAAAGGAGGAAATACCAAAGATGGCTTTCCATACAAGGTATGGACAATATGAATTTATAGTGATGCCATTTGGTCTTACTAATTCCCCTACTATCTTCATGGATCTGATGAATAGAGACTTTAGAGACTATATTGATCAGTTTTTGGTAGTCTTTATAGACGATATTCTTGTCTATTCAAAGATAAAGGAACAACATGAAGATCACTTGAGAACTGTATTAAAGACCCAGAGAAAGGAGAAGCATTATGCCAAATTTACCAAGTGTGAATTTTGGCCTCAAATAGTTTCATTTTTGGGTCACATAATCTCAAAATAGGGGATATATATGGATCCAGCAAAAATAGAGGTTATAGAAAGATGTTCGAGACCTAAAATATTAACTGAGATCCGATGTTTTCTTTGTTTGGATGGATATTATCGACGTTTTCTGAATGAATTTTCATGATTATCTAATCCACTCACCAGGTTAACTCGAAAAGAAGTTATGTTTGTGTGGACATAGGATTGTGAAGATAATTTCAAGGAGTTGAAAAGAAGGTTATCCAGTGCACCTGTACTCACACTTCCTCATAGTGGAGAAAGGTTTGTGATCTATAGTGATGCATCCAAGAAGGGGCTGGGGTGTGTTCTTATGCAAAATGATATGGTGATAGCTTATGCCTCATGATAGTTGAAAATACATGAGAAAAATTACCTTACTCATGATTTGGAGTTAGCTGTGGTAATCTTTGCATTACAGATTTGGAGGCATTATCTTTATGGTGAATGGTGTGATATTTATATTGATCATAAAATTTTAAAGTATATTTTCACACAAAAGGAGCTGAATATGGGTCAAAGAAGATGTTTGGAGATGATTAAGGATTACAACAGCTCAATTCATTATCACCATGGGAAAGCAAACAAGGTGGCATGCGCATTAAGTCGACAAGCCAATGCTAGCATATCCGTGATGAGGATCACAAAAGATCCAATATTTATGGATTTGTAATGGATGGATCTCAGAATTATAATGTAAGCGGAAAAATATTGTTTTTCTCAAATTAATGTCCAACCATCTATACACGTGAAGATTAATGAGGCACAGAAAGAAGATGTAGAGTTACAAATGAAGGTTAGAAATTTTCCTTAATTCAACCTTGATTGTGATGGGATAATAAGGTTCAAGAATCAGGTTTGTGTTCCTCCCATCCCAGAATTAAAGAAGGAGCTGCGGGATGAGGCTCATAGTTCTTCATTATCTATTCATCCTGGAAGCACGAAGATGTATAGGGACCTGAAAGAGTACTTCTGGTGGGATGGCATGAAAAGAGATGTTGCTGAATATGTCTCTCGATGTTTGGTTTGTCAGAAAGTTAAATCTGAGAGATAGAAGTCTAAGGGGATGTTACAACCATTACCCATACCCGAATAGAAATGGGAAAACATCACTATGGACTTTGTCACTGGAATTCCTATAACATCCAAAGGCATTAATGCTTTCTGGGTTATAATTGATCACCTTACGAAGTCAGCACACTTCATTGCTATTAGAGATGATTTTTCTCTTGATCAGCTTGCCAGGATATATGTAAAGGAATGGGTAAGATTGCATGGAGTACCACTTTCCATTATATATGATCGGGATCCGAGGTTTACCTTGATGTTTTGGCGAAGTCTTCAGAATACTCTAGATACAGAGTTGAGTTTCAGCACTGCTTACCATCCTCACACAGACCGTCAGTCTGAGAGGACAATTCAAACTCTAGAAGACATGTTGAGAGCTTGCTCTATAGATTTCAGAGGTGGTTGGGATCAACACCTATATTTGGTGGAATTTTCCTATAATAATAGCTTTCAGTCCAGTATTCATATGGCTCATTATGAAGCCTTCTATGGAATGAAATTAAGAACACCAACTTGATGGGATGAAGTTGGGAAAACAAAGATATTAGGACATGATCTTGTTGATGAGATGGCAGAAATGGTCCGATATATTAAACAACACATAACAGCATCTCAAAGTCGACAAAGAAGCAATGCAGATAACTGAAGAAAAGACCTAGAGTGTGAAGTGGGTGATAAAGTGTTCTTAAGAATATCTCTTTTGAAGAGGGTAATGAGATTTGGAAAGAAGGGAAAGTTTAGCCCGAGATTTATCGGTCCATTCGAAATACTGGATCGTGTTGGGAAGGTAGCTTACCGATTGGTGCATCCACCAAATCTCTGTAAATTTCATGATGTGTTACATGTATCTCTCCTGAGAAAGTACATACCTGATCCTTCACATGTACATAGCTCAAAAGTTGTACCGTTGGAGCAAGATCTTTTTTATGAAGAACAACCGATAGAGATTTGGGATCCTAGAGAAAAATTTCTACGAAACAATACCACTCGCTTGGTGAAAGTTTTATGGAGGATCCACCAATTAGAAGAAGCTACATGGGATCTTGAGGATGTGACGAGGGAGAGGTATCCTCATCTGTTTTTTATGAAGTGAAGAATTTCGAGGGTGAAATTCATTTTAAGGGGGGTAGAATGTAACACCCGAGATTTTTATGAGAAATATTTTGTTTTTATACATCATCAAAGGAATGTTTCACTACACAAAACACTATATTGTCTTACTTTACACGAAATTGCAGCCTTCCTCGATAGCTTGTGTTGTACGCAATATCGAGTTTCACTAAACAACGATATGCTATTAAAATATTATTAAAACTAGCCATTATGAATAGTAATAACAACTTTTTGAATTTTTATAAATTTTATTTTTCAAAATGGACTTCATTTTTGGATTCGGAATATCGAAATTATCGTAGGGTGAAATTTTGTTATTTTTCTGAAAACATTCAATTTTTGATGAATAGTGAAAACATTGGGTTACTATTTAAAAACTGACTTTTATTTAAATAAATATTTATTTTATATAAATTTATTTTAGGTAAAAATTGATACATTATACCTATATATGTTAAATGTAATTAATTGGAGTCATTTTATAATAATTTTAGTTATATACAAATTTTATTGAACTTTTGACCGTCTTTTACCCACATCCTAGGAGAATTTTCAAATTTACATAAAACGTAATTTTACTGCTTTTGTGAATGGAATTTCAAAAATTTGAGTTACATGGTTGATGTTAGTAAATAAAACTTGGTTCAATCAGATGAAAATAATTTTTCGTAAATAGTAACTTTTTACTTTTATTTACCGCGGTTAAAAGTAAATATGGTAATTAATGGTAAAAATGATATTATTATTACCCTAACGCATGCCCTAATTCTATTGGATAAGGGTAATTCGACCAAAAACAACATTAGGGATAAAATATTACCCTTTAGGTCCATGTGGATTATATTAGGACAATTAATATAATTTTATTTAAAGAAGAGTTAAAATAGTTAAAATCAATGTTTAATAACTAAAAAATTTTAATATTGGGTTATACCTAAGATAAATTAGACTATAAATATTCATTAGAAATATAAAAATATTTCCTACATAATGGTATTTTATTTATAATATTTAGACATTAAATAATTTAATTTATTAATGACACAATGGTGATGTAGTAATTATCATATGAATGAAATATTAACATAATTGACGTTATAAATACTCAAATAAATGTAATTTCAGACTTTTTATGAATTAAAATATTTTTATAGGTTAATATGACATGTTATTATGGATTTAATATACTTTTTTCAAACTAATAATTCTGTTATGATTTTCACAAAAAATCAATTACCAAATAGTGTCAAAATTGACTTAAAATAGTGTTTACAAAATATTATATTATTAATTGTAATTTTATTCCTAAAAATATATGGTTTGGCCAAATTACTTATATCAATTTATATATATTAATAATAATAAACTTTGGGTTCTTTTGGCTTGATATAGTAAGTTTATTAACCTTATAGTGTAAGAAAAAAAGAAGACACGGTAAAAGTTAAATTATCTAACATAAAGTTAAATATAAATGATAAGGTTAAAATAGAATCCTAAACATGTATAAATACTATTTTATGATAGTATTTCTACCCATACCCACCTTATCTTCAGAATAAATCAATTTGGAGCTATTAAAAACTGAATATGACTTTATAATATAATAATATTTTTAGTTTTTCCAAAGGTGCCCCTCTCCTCCCTTATAAAACGGAACCTCCTCCCTCTCTTCCTCACACCACATTGTGCCATAAATCTCAGACAAACCCTTCCAAATTCTCTTCTACACTTCCCTAGAAACATCCTATAGGTCCTGCTTTTCTTAAAAGACCATCCCTAGTGCCCTAATAGGAGGTTAAGAAGAGGCGCGTCAAAGAAGAGGTAATATCCATTATCAATCCTTTCCAATTTCTTTATTCTTCAACTTCTTATTCCATAGTTTTTTAATTATGAAGTAATAACATCAGTATCATTCATATACTGATAAGTTTTTATAAATATGAAACAACACTATTTCACCTTCTAACTATCCTACGGAAAATGAAATCACCGCGCGTGCGTATGTACGGAATATCGTCTCCAGGCCGTGGTGTAATATGTTTTCCACCACCACCTTACTTGGATGGGTATAATGGTGTGAAGAATAAATATACATGATTATTTTAAAGTTATATTGATTATTAAATATTATACTTACACTTCAATACAATTCCACGATCATGGGAATGATATCATCGCTCGTGCGTACATACGGCCTACCGTCTCCTCAATGTGATGTGACTCGTTCTACATGATAATCATTGCATAATGATTATATAAATGAATTTAATGAATAAATATGATATATATTACACTAATACCATTCTGGAAATGTTTTATCTATAAACTAAAAAGAAAAATAAGAATTTATTTGACAAAACACGCATAAGAACAAAAAACAATTAACACCCGAATAATAAGTAGCAATGAAGTATTACTAATACAAAGCTAATAATATGACCATATATGATACAATAACAATGAGTTAAATTCTAGAATAAGTCAATAACATTATTTAAATCATTATACATGAGGTTTGGACACGAACGAAGAAAATCAGACCTAAAGTAAGGGAAAATCACGCAATCTGAATTTTTATCCGAGATTGTTTATAGTTCGGTAATTACTAGGGAATATTTATCATCCAAATCCATGTTTCTTCAATATGTAATATTATTTCTAACCTCCTAAAAAAATTAAAATCCAATATTACTCAATGGTGAGTTTTTAGTAAAAGATATGAGAGGAATCTTTTTTCGTTTTTAGTACGAGACACATTTTGACTTTTTCGGCCAAAGTATGAGAAGAATGTTTTTTTAACTTATACGAAATTAATGGATTTTTAGAAACTTATTTCCATGAGGCTTCCTTTACAAGTTTTCATGTTTATTTTTAATCAACTTCTTTTAGTTTAAAATTTTATGACATGTTAATAAAGGAAAAATGTTTTTGAAGTAGAAAGGATATTTTCCTCAAGAATGAAGTTCAAGTGTTTTATCAAAATTGTTTTCCATCTAAGATAAAATAGTGTTCTGTTTCTATCACGATTTTTACATTCATTTGATTATTTTATGATGGAATTATTTTTATTATGTCCTTTTGTGTTATATGGAGTATGTAATGATGGCATGATGTTTATGAATCCCATTTTTATTTCATGGGTTATGTTATGATGTATGATTTATGATCTTGTGGAAAACATAAGAATGGTATCATTATGAGATGGGTGGGACCTATATATCCCTCTAATGCATTGGGTATTGATTTATATCTCATGAGATAGACATGGCTGGAATGGCAAGTTAATCCAATTCAGTGAAACAGGACTGAAACGGGGAGTGAACTCGGTTCATAAATGGACATTGTCCACTAAGATAGTCTTGGAAGTGAGTCTTTACTAATAAGAAATGATTCTATATGATTATGTTTGTATGCCACAAAGTTTCATTTTTTATGTTATGATTATTGGGATTACATTTCACTACTATGATTTATCCCATGATATGATATTATGATCTCTTTTGTAGATTAATATTTCCTAAATGTTATGTTCTTATGATTGATATTTTTTTGTTTACCGATACTGAGCATTTGCGCTCACCCTATTGAATGTTTTATTTTCCCTACGTCAAGAATAAGGGTATTATGTAGGATATTCCAAAATGGACTCTAGATATGATGAAATAAATGTGAAAAAATGTTGATGATTTGTGAACCATTTGTTTATGTTTCCTAGTTTCTAAAGACACTATACCTATACAGTCCTTTCATGGTTTAGTTATATGATGTAATAATATTGTTTCAATTTTGAACCAATTACAATCTATGTAAAGTTTGGTTCGTTATAGATATCATGGGAGGAGTTTTGAGACATGATTAGAGTTGAGTTCCTTTCCTTGACTGCGAAAGCATCCAGTCGTCAGAAGCTTCTTACCCTTCGACAGGGGAGCTCTAGTGTTTGAGAGTTTGGAATCTGTTTCAGAAACCTTCAAAGATATGCTTCAGACCTGTTACCAGATGAGGAGGACAGGGCGAGGCATTTCGAGGAGGCCTTGCATCCAGAGATCCAGTGCCAGGTCACCCCATTTATGCTGAAGACATATCTAGAGGTGTTGGTGAGGCCAGAGGTTGTTGAGAGGACTTTGGACAGGACTAGATCGTCACGAGAGGGGAATCTTCATGATTCCTCATGAAGCAGAGCTATGGTCTGCGGTTCCCGGTTTTTAGGGCAGAAGAGTTTCCGTTCACCTGGGGGTAGGTCCCAGCCCTTCCAATCTCATTTCTCAGGAGGCAACAAATCTCAGGCCTATGCCAAGGGATCAGGTGCTTGTTTTTCTTGTGGTGGTTTTGGTCATCAGTAGCGGGAGTGCCTGAATTTTCAGAGCACTCATCGTGCACCGGGCACTCTGCTCCAGGCTCCTCCATTGAGGCAGTTCTAGCCGAGGCAGTGGTAGAAGGTTGCACCAGCATTAGATCACAAGAGGGTAGATTGGGCATGCAGAGGAAATCCCCATGATGCTCCCCGTCCTCAGAGAGCAGAGCGCAGCCATAATGGTGGTTCTCATTAGGGTCAGAGAGGCTGTGGAGGAGGTCGTGGTCAGCTCCATTCTTTAGCATTGCCATCTCTATGCGAGCCATACGTCGTCTGAGGTACCCTTTTCTTGTTTTCTACATTGGTGTATTCATTATTTGATTTAAGAGTGACACACTCCTTCATATCTCCTACCCTTGTCCATGCCTTGGGACTTGAGGTAGAGAGTCTTCCAGTGCCCTTGGTGTTGACTACACCAGTAAGAGGTCGAGCTAACGTGTTTGAAGTATATAGAGATTGTGATCTAGTTTTGGGGTTGCACCGCTCTTTCGGTGATTTCATATGTTTACAAATACAACCATATGATGTTATCCTTGGAATGGATTTGTTGTATTTGGTGCAGGCTATCGTGGTTTTCCTCAAGAAGAAGGTCATCTTCATCGGTGAGGATGGAGAGAAGGTGGTGTTTGTTGGTGAGAGAGATCCTCAGATGGGTCATAGGCACATTCCATACTCATCATCCTTGTTGGATGAGTTGATGCTGAGTTATTTAGAGGATCAGAAGTTGGCGTTTCCTAGGGTTGTGGAGGATTACCCTGATATCTTCCCAGAAGAGGTCATAGCATAACCCCCTCGACGAGAGATTGATTTTGGGATCAAGATATAGCCATGAGAATCTCCTATATATATGTCTCCATATAAGAAAGCCCCTTCCGAGTTACGAGAGCTACGTATACAACTTGATGGTCTATTGAAGTGCGGTTTTTTTTGGCCGAGTGTGTCACCGTGGGGTGCACCAGTCTTTTTCGTGAAGAAGGCTGACGACAGTTTGTGGTTGTGTGTCGATTATCGCCATTTAAACAATGTGACAACAAAGAATCGCTATCCTATTCTACGGATTGATGAATTATTTGATCAACTAAAGGGTGAATGTTGGTTCTCAAAGATCGACTTGTGGTTAGAAAATCATCAGATGTGGGTGAAGGATGTGGATATTCTGAAGACTGGTTACCGTTGTCGTCATGGGAATTATGAGTTCATTGTAATGTCATTCGGCGTGACGAATGCTCCAGCTGTTTTCATGGGTTTGATGAACTCTATGTTCTATAAGTTCCTGGATAAGTTTGTGGTGGTTTTCATCGATGACATCCTTGTGTACTCAACATCTTAAGAGGAGCATGTATAGCATCTTCGAGCCGTTTTGGTATTTCTTCACCAACATCAGTTGTTTGTGATGTTGTCAAAGTGTGAGTTTTGGGATCGAGAGGTCCGTTTCGTGAGGCATGTTGTGTCCCAACAAGGAGTAGCTATGGATCCATCGATGATAGAAGCAGTGGTGTCTTGGGCAGCCCCCAAGACAGTGTGAGAGTTGTGATGTTTCCATGGTTTCAGAGGCTATCACAGGAGGTTCGTTGCCAATTTCTCATGGGTTGCTACTCCTCTAACAACTCTGACCAAGAAGGATTAGGCCTTTGAATGGACTGATCAGTGCCATGGAGCCTTCGAGCATCTAAAGAAGAAGATAGTAAGTGCTCCCGTTCTTTGTCTTCTAGCTGAGGGAGTCCAGTTTGATGTTTTCTGTGATCATTACATCTGGGGATATGTTGTGTTCTCATGAAGCAGAGGTTAGTTGTTTCTTATGGGTCTCGGCAGTTATGTCCCCATGAATGCAACTATGCCACCCATGATCTGGATTTGGTAGTCGTGGTGTTTTCTCTAATGTCGTGGAGACATTATCTCATTGGTGAGAACTTTCTAGTTTTCACTAACCAAAAGAGTTTGAGGTATGTTTTCTCCCCGTGTGACATAAACATTCAACATAATCGGTGGATGGAGTTATTTCAGGAATACGACTTCGAAATATCATATACATTTGGAAAAGGGAATGTTGTAGCACATGAGCTGAGTCAAAAGTCGCGTAGTGATACTATGTGTGAATCTGTAGATTCATGGAGAGTAATGGAAGAACTATCAGCATTAAATCTTTGTATAGAAGAGGTTGTAGGTATAAGTTGTCTTTTCCAGATGACGGTGTAGTTATACTTGTTGAAGAAGGTGGAAGGGTCCCAGTTGGGTGTTCCAGAGGTGGATGTTTGGAGAGACAGAGTTATTTGTGGTGAGGCCCCTGATGGTTGGTCGGAGGATGAACAACACTGAGTGTTGTATCATGGCAGACTTTTTGTTCCTTTGGAGATGTGCGATACGGTTCTCCGAGAGTTCCATTGTTCACCCTTAGCAGTAAATCATGGTGTGAAGAAGATGTAATGATCCTTGAGGAGTCAATTTTCATTGCCTGGGATGAATCGTGCGGTTGCAGAGTTTGTGTCTCGATGTTTAGTCTGCCAGAATGTGATGGCCGAACACCGTGTTCCTGGTGGTCTTCTCCACCCATAATAGATTCCCCAGTGGATGTGGGAGGACATCTCAAAGGACTTTGTTATAGTTTTACCTCGAGCTCCGGGAGGACATGATGCTATTTGGGTGGTAGTGGATCGTTTAACAAAATCGTCCCACTTCATAGCGATCAAGGAGTCGAGTTCAGTGGACGTTTTGTCAAGGCAGTAACTAGAGGAGGTGGTGAGACTTCATGAAGTACCTAGGACGATCATTTCTGATCGAGATTCTCATTTTACCTCCAGGGTGTGGAGAGGTCTCCAACATGCTTTTAGTTCTCAACTATGCCTTAGAACTTCTTTTCATCCTCCAACGGATGGTCAAACTAAGAAAACCATCCAAACACTCAAAGATATGTTATGATCTTGTCTTCTTGATTTTGGAGATTCATGGATGAGGAACTTACCCTTGGCAGAGTTCGCTTACAATAATAGTTTTCACTTCACCATCAGTATGACGCCATTTTAAGCCTTGTATGGCTAGCCTTCTCGTTCTCCGTTGTGCTGGGATGGGGTCGGAGAGTCAGCGATTCTCGAACCGGAAATAGTGCATAATACAACAGATATGGTTTAGATGGTTCGTGAGAGGATGGAGATATCGCAAGATCATTAGATTTCATATGATGATCAAAGGAGGAGACCCTTGGAGTTTAATTTTGGGGATCATGTGTTTCTGAAGGTAACTCCTAGTCATGGGCAGAGAAGGTTTGGTCATGGAAGTAAGCTTTCTCCCATGTTTGTTGGGCCTTTTGAGGTGTTAGCTCGTGTTGGAGTTGCGGCGTATGAAGTAGAACTTCCCCCACAGATGATTTAGGTACATTATATTTTCCATGTATCACATCTCTGTCGTTATCTTTAGGATGACTCTCACATCATCAATTGGGGAGAGATCGATGTTGATGATGATGCAACCTTCGAGGAGAGACCTATAGAGATCCAAGACCAAAAAGAGAAGGTGTTTCATGGGGTTTCTATTCCCTTGGTTCGTGTCTTGTGGCGACATAGTGGTATAGAAGAGAGTACCTATGAACGTGAGTCACATATTCGTGTCTAGTACCCAGAGCTATTTTTAGTTATTATGGTGAGTTTTATTTGATCCTTTATTTTATGTACCTTTGATGTGATGTTATGATTGAATTGTTTGGATATGTATAGTTTGTCCCCTTGCTCTCAGATGTCGTGGTTTTGTCCCAGCTTTAGAACAACTCAAGGTTGTTTTCCCCAGAGAGGTATCTTACAGGATGGTTGTTCAGACCCCTCTTTTCTTTATGTTGGTTTTAAATTATCAAGGACTGATTGGTAGCACAGATCGATAGCACAGATCGGTAGTACAGATCGGTTTCACAGATCGGTAGGTGTAAAGTAAAGGTAGGTGAATAGTGTTTCTAGATTCCTACAGTTTTTCCCTTTTGATGTTTCCCTTGATGTAAAATACATTTAAAGCCTTATTTTAAGGACTCGTAAGGATGATTAAAAGTCCATAAATCCGATATTAATTATTATTAAGGTCATGATGTTTTTACTTGGTCAAACTACGTGGGTTAATGCGATCCATTTTTAATGGAGAATTATGCGGATCTTAAACTGTCGCCCCATTAAATCTTCTAAAAGGAACAAGATTCATCCTCCCTTTTTCTTCCTCTTTTTTATCAGCTATGAGATGCTAGAACCTCTCAATCCTTCCTGTAGCTGTTTCACAATGAAACTTTACACCTAGGATTGGTTCTGCTCTATTTTGATGCAACCAAGATATATCGATCATTCTTCTATATAAGGTATGTTTTATCATTGTTCCTTCGGGGATCATCTTCTCTTGTTATCCTTTCCATATTAGCATGAAATCTTTATTCTTTTAATGGTATTTTCTTGGGGGTTGGTTGGTGAGGACATACAGTGGAATCCTTGGGTGGTTGTAGTTGTCGCGAGAGGAGGATCGTGACCCGTTGTGTGGATAAATAACATCAAGAACTCTTCGAGGTAGGGGATCCAATGCTTCTATAATTTTTTATGTTCAGTCATAGAGTTAGCATGATTTATCCCTTTTGATCATAATGAAATTGACCTAATTAAATATTTGAACCGGATAAGGAAATTGTTATTGATCGTATGTTATTTCCTCGTGTTTTTCTAGATAGTGTGATATCTCTGCTTTATTTGCTTAGTTGTTTTCTATTGATGGACACTGATGAAGAAAATAATGCTTGAATTAATTGATAATTAATTGGATAATGATAAAGTGGCATGTAAATGAATATGGTTGTTTCTTTTGTTGTAGTTGTTCTAATTTGATGTTAATCAAATTGGAATTAGTAAGCATTTTAAATATTTTGTGATAGCTTACTGAATAGGTTTCCTAGAATTCGAACCTACAAACTGAGTCTATTAATTCAAGAGGGATTAAAGAACATGTTGTTGATAAAATATAATTCCTGATAGGGTTCTGAGTTACCGTCATGCTTGTAAGAATGAATGCTTTGTGCTTTGGAGGCATGAGTGCTCATTTTGTATAAAGGCTAGATGCCTTATTAATGGCCCAACATCCCATTTGATGTTATGTTTGTTTTCATGCTTCTTGTGTTGTGATATGTCCCTTGAGGGGTGTGGTGATATGTGGAGTCAGGGAGTCCTTGTGGTTGTGGCAGCGGATGATTCCTAAACTGGCGAGATACATCGGTTTATGCATGTGGCTGTCGGGGAGGACACCAAGGATGATGGTATGGGATAGATGTGATGGCTGAATGATTGGTAATTTTATTG
Organism: Viscum album; assembly: GCA_963277665.1. Classification (NCBI taxonomy): domain Eukaryota; kingdom Viridiplantae; phylum Streptophyta; class Magnoliopsida; order Santalales; family Viscaceae; genus Viscum; species Viscum album. The sequence goes on from OY728163.1 coordinate 1,723,338,869, forward strand.
AATTTTTTTCTGTGTTACATTTCCCCACTTCTCAAGGAAGCTGGTCTAGCTTACCCTTCTTCCAAAGGAGGCGACGATGCGTGGGGTATGCAACATGCTTTCCGTTTCTAGCTTCTCAAAGGGTAACGGGTCTACGCTCATGTTATAGGAGGAAAAGACTCGATGGGTAGTATATCTACTCACCGGGTTGAGCCCCCTTGTGTTTAGTATCATTGGATGTTTTTCTAGAATGCATGTGATTCTTTGAGGAATGATTGATCAAATGGTGATAATCTATGGGGATGGAGACGCTGGAATTTAAAGGTGATGTTGAATCTTAATAGGAGAAGTTGATTTTGAATGTGATGACAATTTAGTTTAATGAGGTTGTGTTTATGGTTAATAAATGTTTGAAGAATTAATTAACATACTTTGGAACTGATAAAAATGGAATAAAGTAATCTAATAAAGATCTTAAAATGGTAGTGTGCTTATAGGATACCTAGTCTTAGAAGTAGCAGCCTGGAGTCTGAGAGAATTTAGCTGCAGTTATGTCTAAGACTAGGTAATTACCATAGTGTGGTTGTGAGATATAATATATTCTGTAATTTTATGTTTTTATAAGCTACTCCACCTAGTCAGTAAGGGGAACTCACACCCCGGGGATTCTGAGCCCTGAGGGGGTGTTTTTCCTAACATTCTCATGGTATGTTGAATGACTGACTACCCCCTTTAACCTCACTCTCTTCTCTTGGTAGATTCAAGTGCCATTGGCACAGTGGTTAGTTTTCCCCATATATGTGTGTAGAGGGCTGTAGTGGCTTGTGGTTATTTCACACACACATATTCTGGATATAGTATCCTATGGACTACTATAGGTGTAACGTGTATAGGTTGTGATGGCTTGTTGATCCTTACTCGGCGTATGGGATGTGATGTCTTGAGGTATAATACATGACGTATGATACACGTTATGTGAGCTGTGGTGGCTACCAGAAACTACCTAGCTACTTTTTGTTATAAGGATGGTGTGGGTCTTCACCCAGGTGTCTGCAGGAAATCCTTTGTGGTGCACGTGGTGCAAATTGTGGAGCTTGGCCTAAATGTATACGAGCAAGCCTTTGGAGTTAGATACACAGGACGTATGTCATTGGGGAAAAGTGGAAAACCAGTGGGGAAGTAGTAGTAGGGTAACCTTGATATTCATTACTATATGCTATACTCTTGTATGCGTTACTTGGTAAGAGTAGCCATTGGGAGGTTGGGAAATTAGTATACATGTTTAGGTGACGAGTTAGTTTCACTTGTTTTTCACTAGGATTTAGCATGATTTCTTTACTTTTTCACGAGAGTCTTTAGGGAGGATCCTGCTAATTATATTGTTATACTCACCCTATGTATATATAAACTGTTTCTCAGGTCACTTGTATCAGGTTGGAGATCAAGCTGGTTACTACTAGCTTGGGGTTGGAGGAGCTGTTCGGGCTTGTGGTTGCTACTATTTTTCCTTTCTTTTGGGTACTTGTAGTTTCCCTTTTCAGTTGTAGTACTTTTTAATGGAATTTTATATGTGTACATGGGTTTTCATTATATTACAGTCTGAGGTGGAGTTTATTGGCATCTATCTTATCTCTCTCTTTCACATGTGTTCTCTTAGAGGGTAATGCCTCACATTTGTGTGTTTATTATACCCTCGGTGCTAGTGCCAAACCCAGGGCCTATTGGAGGCGGGACTCTGGGGTCATTATCTCACTTTTTATACTGTCGGCCCAAGAGGGGTACCCATTGTGGGGAGGGGGTCGTGACAATACAATGTATTTCATTATATTTTCATGGAAAAGTATTTCAATATGATTTCAAGATCTCATTTTATGTTTTCAATGGAAAACATTTACAAAATGTTTTCAATTATTTATTTAAATGATTTCATGTTTATTTTGAAGAGAATATTTTTAAGAAGGTTTTTATGTTTTAAAGTCCCATTTTTGAATAATTAAGGATATTTTACTCAAAACATGTTTTTAAAATAAGTTTCATGATTATTTCCCATCTAGGATAATATTATTTAGTGTTAGTCATTCCTTTATCGGGAAAAGATTCAATACGTCCATTCATATTCTATATATAAATGGTTAATTTTTTGAGGGAGTTATTTTCATGAAAAATGATTATCATTCATGGGTTATATTATTTGGAATCCTATTTCTGATTCATGGGATTCATATTTATGAAACCCACTTTTTTAGGGGTTATGAATTGATGAAATGATTATAAAACGTGTTTCATTTTCCAAAGGTTACGTTATGATTTCATGTTTATGAATCAAATGTCATTACATGGGTTAAGATATGATTCTTTATGATTTTTTGGCACATGTATGTATCAATTAATTATATATTGGTGGGAACTATATCCCCAACCAATTCATTGGGAAATGATAATGGTTTATGAGCTCAGATGGTACCTAGGAGAGAATCTCAAGAATGAAACAATAGAGTATATGGGATTACACCCTATGACTGAAACAAGAGAGTAGATGGTAGGACATCCCAGGACTGAAACAATAGGTTAAATGGGAGGACACCCTATGCCTTAAACTGGAGGGTATATGGAAGGACAACCCAAGCTCGAAACATGATGGTACACAATAGGACACCCCAAGATTGAAACAAGATGGTGAATTGGAGGAAATTACAAACTTGAAATGAGAGTGTATGATGGAGGTAAGCTCAATCCTAAAGTAGGTATAGTAGTTTTTAACCAAAGACTAACATTTTACAAAGTCCTTTGTAGGACCCCTTGACATAGTGTTATTATATGCTTATGTGTTTTCCATTAATCCATGTTTAATTACTATGTTATGTTTTTGTAGATTATGTAATCTATTTTATTATGATTCACGTCTTACAAACATCCAATTTTTATTATGACTCTAATATAAAAGGTATGATCTTAAAATTTTATAATCCTGTTCCATGAACTTTTGATTATGATTTTCTTACAAATTTCTTCCATTTAACCTTACAAAGAATATGTGGTCACCCATTTCATAGGTTTCCATTAACCATGTAATTACGAATGGTTCTAAATTGATTTACTAATGGTGGATATATTTATGGGATATGTTGAAGATATTTAACTAGGATAGATTATTTTGTTTCCATGTTTCCATATACATTCATCTATTATGGTCCTTGAGAATTTATTTTCTTATTTACAGAATATTATTCTGAAATTATAAAATATCCATGATTGTTAATACTTGGTAATTATTGTTTGTATCAAAGTAATGGTTGGTTCATCCTTTAAAAACTAAGATGATAAAACATTTTTGAGATCCCTAGGATTATTTCTATGTATTTTTCTAGAAATGTCTCTAAGGATAAGAATATAATTGAGTGAACATTTAGGAAAATATCCTAGAACTTTCGTAAAGGATTGAGTAACTAGTTTCCTAGAAATAAATCCATTTCAACATACTACAAGGGGATGTGGATATTGAACTATTTTACGTAGGGGAAAAACTCATGCAACACATTCATGCCTTACTCGGAGCATTCTGGTGCATGGAAACAGGCCATTCGGCAAACCTGGTTTTACCCTCCCTAGCGATATTCTTTGGGAATTCACAAATTCTTCAAGAAACAACATGAAATATTTAAATAAAATTTCGATGTGAATATCGTAGGATTAACCAATGTATTATAGTTTAAGAATGGTCTATAATTTAGACTTTATATAACTGGGATTCTTCATTATATTTTTCTTAACTATGATGAATTTTTATTACACTATTCTTTTATTTTAAAAAATGCATGGAACCTGAAGGAACTCTGTTAATGGTGATTAAAACGGATAATTCAGTTATTTACCTCTTAAGAAACCAATTTCTATAAGATCAATCATGAAAAGTCTTATTACTATACTTAAAGAAATTTATCCAGTTATAAACCATTCTAGATTCCTAAAAGAGGAAATGAGGGAACACCATTCTTTTGAGTCCTTCGTGAGGCAATGTCTACCTTCATTCAGTGGGTCTCCTGATCCAATTATTACTGATTAATTAATCAAAACCACGAAAAAGATATTTTCCATTGTCTAATGATTGGAAAAAGAGAAATTCATTCTGGTTGATTATTAGTTAGAAGATAAAGCGGTTATATGGTGGACTCCAATTATGAATATGAGTCAGTAAGAAGAAATTTACTAAATTGGATGTGAAGAGTTCAAAAACATATTTTTTAAAAAGTATGTTTCTCTAATTCTTCATAAGAAGAAGTAAATGTAATTCATAAAGATTAACAACAATGATGATCAATATAATCATGCTTATGATGAAAATTTTACTAGGCATGAGATCTATTCAGTATGTATTATCATTAAACATGACAGAAATGTTGATCCTTACTTTACTAGTCTAAAATCTAGTTATTGACAGGCTGTTTCTATAAGATAACTCAGTAGATTTAAAGTAGTAGTTATGTATTCTATAAATCTGGAACTAAAGGGTGGGGTTTTGTATCAAAATCATGGTTTGAATATGAAAAGTAAGTTTGAGTTCAAAGGAAAATTAGACAACCCTGGAGAAAAGAAACTGAGCCTTCCATTATGCAGAAATTACAGGATGAAACGTGGGGGGATTTATTAAGGGGTCACCTATTTTTTTATGTGTGGAATTTAAGGTCATCGATAAGCTTAATGTTAATTTGATGGGATGATATTAGATAATATTTCAAATAATGAGAAATAACCATAGAATACACCTCACACAACTCAGTATTTCAGTTATATAGATTTTTCCATTACACCAATAAAATACCCAATCTAAGGACTATTATGAATAATAAGATAAAAAACTATTTAATGGCACATTACAACGGGAAAACATATGAGATCATAATGAATTAAGTCAGATAATATTAATAATAAATACTTATCCTTCCCACTTTAGTTGGGAATTTTATGATTTATTTTTTACAAATAATCCCAATGAATGTCTTGTTATTCATCCCTATCTCATGTGATTGTATTTCCCTACATGGATTATGGAATAATAAAATCACATATTATATTATACTAGTGAAAGTATTTTCCCATGTTTTTAATGTTTTTTTGGTTAATGATAAGAGATTATTTATGAAATAAAGGGTGAATTATATTTTGGGAATGATTTTTGGATAATTATTTATAGAAAGCTTTGTTTTAACACCAGATAATGATTCTGAGATTATTTCATTATCTCACCATGGAAGGATTTATTTATATTTGGAAACCTATTTTAAAAACATGGTGTTGAGGATAACTAATGAAAGTTGGGATGTCATATCATGGATTTTATGATATATAAGTGCATCAGAAAAGAAAAATGGACTTTACTTTCTGGAGAAAAAGGTGATGTTGATCTACAAACAACAAAGCGTAAGGATTTCCTTAAATAATTCAGGAATATCATTTAATTAAAATTATTCAAATTCTGGATAATGTATCTGGAAATAAAAAAATTTATCCTAGAAACATCATTTCCAAGGAATAAAATGGTCCCTTATATAATTATATTTTTATAGATATTTTATTGTTTAATTTCTCCTAACCTTGTTCCCTATCACACTCTATCAGAATTGGATAAATATATTTTTATTCAATGTCCATGTTTCCACCTACCACATATGTTCCCCTATGTGGAAACCATGTAATATGTTAATTGGGGTAACCATGATTTTTGAAACAGATCATTTTTCAAAGATGATTTAGTATTAATTTTTAAAATGTGGCTTTCAATGAAATAAAGTTCAAATTATTATCCCTCAGATAAGCCAACTGAATTTCAATGGAAAAAGCATTTTAAGGGGGTAGAAAGTAACACCATATTGTTTTGTGAATTATTTTTTTGAATTAATTTAATATTTTTGAAATTTTAAATTACAGAAAACACTAAAAAAGTTTTTATTTTATATTAATGTACAATGTTTGGATTTTGCGATCTTCAAAAAACATAAAAGTTTTATTTTTCTACACATAACATCAACGTTATATTTTCTTACACGCAACAATGACTTTTCTCTATGGCTTGCGTAACAAGAAAACCCGATCATTATTGAACAATAATATATTATGATTAGATATAACCTTAATAATAAATTAGATGTTATTAATAGTATTAACTATCTTCTGAAAAAATATAATATTTACAAAAATATAATATTTACCCATAGGTTACCAAATAATTATAAATGATAATATAAAAAACAAATGAATGTAAAGTGTAAATGTTTATTTTTATCCCCCATAAGTGTTTTTATAAACAAATTAAATTAAAAAAATTATTATGTGCTTTTATTTTTATATATATTATACATATAAAATAAAATATTTTTATATTTATCCAATATTATTTATATAAATAAGATAATAACAAAGACAATTTTATTCATAACAACATATATTTTTTACTTATATATTTACCGCATTTTAATAGTGAACCAATTTTAAACCAAAATTATGGAACATTCATAGATTTAATATGTACTAAAGAACATTATATTTTTCAAAGAAAAACAATATTAGTATATATTTTTGGTTTTTTTCTATAAGGCTTCAATTATTAATGAATAATTTAAAATACCAAATTTTAATTCAAAATTACTCTATCATATAATTTGTTTATAATGATAAATTATATTTTATATTGGATTCATTATTTAATTATATCATATTTTTATCAATTAATCCAATTATTTTCATTAGGATTAATTCAATTTCATAAATTTATTATAAAAACATCGAAAATAGTTGGATGTTTTTACAATAAAACCCTCTTGTATCATCTCATCTGTGGGATTATATTTTTATTAACCTATTCCACTTATGTAAGAAGATTTTGATAAAATAGAATCCATATTTGTAATTTTAGTAATTTAAAATTTATAATAAGTTCATATATGTTTTTTTCTGAAAATATTAGTGACACTATTTAAAATTATTTACAATGGTTTATGGAGAAATTATGTTAATTAAGTACTAAACCTAAAATTTAAGACTCAAAATAACCTAGACACTTTTCCAACAGCCCTTGAATGACCATGCTATGGAAATAAACCTTATATTAATGGGTTTTATTTGTTTTCTATAAATTTTTCGTTAAAAATGTTGGTATCCCTAACATGTTTTCCAAAATTTGAAGTGTATCCTTTCCCTTCCCAATAAAAGGACACCATCTCTCCCTTTTTCTTCAAACCTATCAAACCATGTTGGTTAGTCCAAGATCATCCCAATACACATACTAACATACCTCCCTTCTGGCTTAAAACCTTTATTTGGGAATACATATATCGAATTATTTCTATTTGGCACAATCCAAAAGGAGTTTCCTGATTAATAGGATGTTTGAACGAGTATGGCGAGAGTCAAGACACAAGGAATGTCAATTTCATATCACTATTTATTTTTGTCAGATAAATGATTTATTTACCCCAAATTAATTTTGATTGGTGTTTGTATAGCCCATGGATGTATTCTAAGATTCATATAAATAATTTTATGGGTTTTACATTTCCATTTCATGATATTTCATCCAGAGGAATTATGTTTTAAATGTTACCAAATTGGTAAAGTATCTTTGTCTCAATTTTATGTCATTGTTATAAATGCCATGTTATGAACATATTTTATTCCATGACATGTATATAAATCCTTTTAATTTTTATATCATGAATCTCCTTATTTTCATTATATTTTAGTATTCATGTAATTTTATTTTATTACATGGGGGTTATTCGTCAACATTACAATGTTGTACGACATTATTGGGACAATCTCATAACCTTTCAAGATTGTTTATGTTTATGCTTCCATTATTGAAATATTGTGATCTGTATCATAATAACTCTCATTAATTTTTATGTCCTCAATTTATTAATGATATATTCATTTATTAGTTAATTTTTTTCTCTCGTGGGTACATAATATAGTTCTGAAAGTGTTTTTATGAATTCCAATCTTTACCCTCTCTTTGGTCAGAAATCTAGATTCCTAAAAAACCATGTATTTGAAAAGGGATTCACTAATATTATATTATTATCTGATGATCATTAATGTTAAATTTTACATTTTTTTTCTTTTACCATTGATTTCAAAGGAATCTTATTATTGCAATCCTAATGAGGAATTTTTGGTAACCTTTTTACCATGCTAATGATGTGTTATTTTTTACATCATACAACAAGTGTCGAATTACCCGCTGCAAATTCATTGATGTTTTATTTTCATGTTTATGAGATTATTTAATATAATGAAATTTCATTAAAATAAATTTTAAATAAAATTATTTTCCAATGGTTTTCATGATTCTATTATAGTTTTTCAATGAAAATTGTTTTTAATTTTTCAGCTCCTTTTACTTTTTTTAAGATTAATTGTTATTAAAAATGTTTTCATGATAATTTTATAAGTTTTCAAGGAAAATTGTTTTCAAAATGTTTCCAACCTTAATTTATATGTCATCATGGAAAATTATTTTTAATATTTTTTCATAACCCTTCAATATGTTTTAATGAATTATGGTTTTCCAAATTTTTTTAAGATATCTTTATATGTTTCGAATGAAAATTGTTTCCAAATGGTTTTCATAGATTTCATTATAATCGTAACTGTATATTTTCATGTAAAGGGTTTTAGAAATATTTTATGTTTTAAATATACAATTTCAAATAAGAAATGTTAATTACCTCTTGAAATGTTTTTAAAATATATTTCAAAATTATTTCCCATACTTGATTAAATCATTTATTGTTACTCATGAATTTATAGAGAAATGTTTCAATGATCCAATTTATATTATTTCTATGAATATATAATGTTTTTATGGAATAATTTTCTTGATACCTATTTCTCTTTAAAAAGATATATGGTTTTGAAAACTACTTATTTTTCATGGGTTATATGTTTGTGAAACCCTCTTCTTTCCACAGGTGAGGATTTGACGAAATTTTTAGGAAACATATTTATTTTGTCCTAGTTTATCTTATGAATTCTTGTTTATGAAACCCATTTCATTTAATGGGTTATGATATGATTGATTATGATTTTTTGGAACATGTATGTATGATTTCATTCTAATATGAGATGCACCTATATATCTCTCTAATGAATTGGTTAATGGTAATGGTTTTATAGGCTCAACGGGTACATGGGAGGGCATCTCATGCCTGAAACAAGAGTGTATATGGGAGTAAATCCCAATATAGAAACATGATTGTATATGGGAGGAAATCATAATCCAAAAACTAGAGGGTATATGTGAGGACATCCCATAGACGATATAAGAAGGTATGTTGGAGTACATCCCAATCTCGGAATTAGAGGGTACACTAGAGGACATCCCAAGCCCGAAACAAGTTTTTACATAAGAGTGAATCCCAAGACTGAATTAAAAGGGTACATGGGATTGAAATTAAAGATTTATGTAGCTACACTTGTGATTAACCACAACCTAACATTTATAATGGCCTTGGTAGAAATCATTGACATAGGGTTATTATATGTATATGTGTTTTCCACAAGGTCCATATTTTATTCATATGTTATGTTTTCATATATTATTATATCTATATCTGTATGATAATATTATTATGAACTACCAATATATATTATGATTTATAATATGTTGTCTATGGTCTCCAAAAGTTAGGCCCAATCTTGATACCGTTTTGTTCACATTATGCATAAGCATTTTTATTATTTACCCTACTAAGAAACTGAGCTCACCCATTTATTATGATTCATCTCCTTATGGTATAATGAAAAATATTAGATAGAAGTACTCCAGGTGGAGATATTTATGGGATATGATGAATATCATTCTCTATGGTAAAATTATTTTTTCAAGATTCCAAGGAGATGAAACTATTGCAATCCTCAGGCATGTAATTTTTTTATTTCGTGAATATTAATATAAAATATTGTAATATCCATTTATTTTAATCATAGGCCATTATAATTTTTTTTTCAATATTTCACTAGGTTGCCCTTCCATCATTGGAATAATCACTCTCTTTTTAATACATTCTAGGTTTCCAAAAGCTGATGGCATCCATCGCTTATTCAGGGACATTTTCTCCTTGATCGAAATGGTATGATGGGATGTTGGTTCCTCCTTCTGTGGATTCCTCCTCAGAACTCATCGCCCAGTTTGGGTCTCCCAAATATATTTGAGTCATTGTTCATGAAACTCTTCCCAGTGCCACATCATTATGAACCCTAGTTAATTACATAGCTTCGGTCTGGACATTCAAAGGGGACAAGTCCAGGAAGGAAACTTCGGTCAAGGGACTAGTCACCTTGAACATTGATGGTTTGTCTGGACACTGAAACACTAATGGTTATGGGTTTCTTCCCCTTATAATAGGGATTCTCAAGGGCACATAATCTTGAGGCATCCCATGTTGAGTGCAGGGAATTATATTCCATAGGAATGTTTATGAGGTTTTCCTATGCATTCCATGTTTAACAGAGGATATTCTACATGTTTAACATCTTGCAGACATAGATTGGACTGATAAGAACACTAATGGATGTGGATCAAATGGGTGTTGCCCCAGGAGGGAGATCCAGAGAGTCCTACTATATGGGTGGATCAAGAGGTCCTATGAAGATGAATATGGGGATTCTTGGATCGCTATAAAGGGGACACCCTAGTCTACCATGGATTGGGATTGAACCTTATGAAGGATTCCTACATACCATGTCCCAGGAGATAGTCGTCAAAACCTATGTAGTTCGAATGGGGTGACAAATCATGGGGGGAACAGAGGACATCAGACCCAATACATTTTGGGGATTACACATATATAGATGCCAATCTTAAGAGGGGTGAAATTTGTTGGAAAGTTATGGATTGTATGGGTCTTAAGCATGATTAGCTGCCCGATTACTGATAAGAGTAGTGAGGAAGTGGGTGAAATGATTTCACCGGGATGTGGAAGCCATGGTAAGAATCAGGAAGGGTGATTGAGGGTTGAATGACATGGGTGGATAATGAGATGGAACCATTGTGAAAATGACGGTACTATTGGGCATGAACCACAAGGAGACTACCTAGATATCCCCGTGGAGGAAAATCAAAGTACATGTAGTACAATGGGGTTTTGGGACAACGTGGGGGGAGACCCGTGATAATGGATGCATGGATTGGACATGGAGGAAGGGGAACCTCTATGTTGGTGCATGACCTTCCCAAAACATAGGTCTTCTTGGGAGAGACCATGATGAGACATGGGAGATGGACTTGAACCTCAGGGATGATTCCTACATATCCATGTGCTACGGAATCAAAGTCCATATAGCTCAGGTTGGGTCATGGAATCGAGGTGTACGCAAAGGACAGCGACTCGATGAAATAATGTGTCTTACACGAGTTTAGAATCCTAGGAGTTGGTATAATTCCAAGGGGGAGGACCATAGATGTGGGTACTAACAAAGGGGAATGCAAAAGCTTACCACTGGTTGGGGACTACAACAACTTACCATTGGTCGGGGTTGAACCTCAGGGAGGCTACCTATATACCATGTCCAGATGACTGGGATAAAAACCACGTAGTTCGAGGGGAAACATGAAATTGGTCTATACACGGAGGACAGTCACCCGAGGACAAGATGGGGAATACACATGGTTAGCAGCACTAGAATTTTTGGGATTCTAAGAGGGAGGACCAGCTATGTGTGTACCCGTAAAGGGGACAACATCAACATAATACTGGTTAGGGACTAAAATGACATACCATTGGTTGGGGTTGAACTTAAGGGAGGCTTCCTACTTTCCATGTCTAGCAGACGGGGATCAAACCCACATAGTTCAAGGGTAAATGTGAAGTATGGGTTTACACGGAGGACAATGACCCAAGGACAAGTTAGGGCTTACATGTTATTAGAAGCCCTAGTATTTTTTTGACACGACGGGGTCAGACAAGATATATAGGAACTTGAAAAGAGGACACCAATGTTTACGATTTCTTGTGGTTGAACATCATGGAATATTTCTATGTACGCCATCTAGGAGATAGGGATAAAAAATATGTAGTTTGAATATACACGGTCTAATGTTGTGTGGGACAAAAGGGGGTCATGTAGTTTAACATCATGGAGGATGAGGGTTAACTGAAATGGAGTGGTTGAGATTAATAGTGATGTGATAGAACCACATAAAGGCTTTCTATGTATGTTTCATTGAATGGTCAAGGATTAATGTCCATGTAGTTCGAAATGGATGTTTGGGGATTACACACTAAGGGATCCTGAGAATGATGTAATGGCTGATGCTTACTCTAAGACAACCTGAGTCATGCTCGGTGTGAGAAATAATCAGAAACAATGAAATGATGATCACATCGTGAATAGTGTGTATGTGAGAAATGGAGTGTGTCTTATACGTGGTTAGCATCCCAAAGAGGAAACATGGTCTTACACCTGGTTAGTGGACCCGGGAGATGGATATTGGGACATACTATATGATGGAGGACCGATAATGAAAAATACCATAAGGTGAGGGAAGAAGAATTGAAGGTCCCCATTCCCTACTTTCTTTTTATCTTTAGGCACTAAAGAAAAGAGGAGGATCGGATATGCTACCTGCCACACGAAATAATAGGGGATTACAATAGGATGGTTTCTCATCCCTGTAGATAGAGGCTACTCCAGCAAGACGATCTCATTCCATGTCCGGTATATCACACTCTGTTAGAGACCCGTGTTTGTGTATAATGTTTTATATGGGTTATTATCATTTTAATTTACCAAATATATAAAGGTATAATGGTTCTTATAGTCTAGCATGGGTTGTCAAATCCACTGAGACATAAGAAGGTATATAAAATAAAAAACCTATGAGTTAAATTTTTTCTATGAAGTGGAAAATTGGTTTAAATATTACATGGTTTTAATGAACACTAAGATTCATATGTGAATTCAATTCAATTAAAATCGGCTGACCTTAGGATTATTCTCAGTGTGGATTGAATGAATTTTACATATTTAGAAAATTTTGGTTTTATTAATTATTTATGAATCCATTCTTCAATATAACACTACCTTCTTCATTTTCGGGTTTGATGCTAACTAAAGACAATTACTAATCTTTTACAGATTTAGAGAACAAAATTCTTGATCTCTCTACTGTATATGGCCATTTTATCCATTGGATTTAGCTTCCTCAAAGTAAGTGAAGATGAAGAGTGGAAATAAATGAAGAATGGAAGTATTAAATTTGTTTGAAAATTTACAAGAATTCATTCATAAAATAAAATTCAATCTAGCCACTTCATATTCCTACAATCAACCCATTAAAATTTTATCCCTCCATTGATGGTATACTATCAATGGTTGGTGTAATATGGATTACAAGAATTCAATTGATGAAATTAAAACCACAGAAATAGCGTCCACTCCTCCATCTGTGTGGACAAAATTCACTACTATGGGTGACCTAATTCACCAAAACACAGAGATATCACAATGCATTGTGATTATAGGTTTTTAATGAATGAAACAGGAGGTATATATTTGAAAGATTCTGACTAAGAACATTGAAATACAAAAAACATTCATGGCAATTGAAAACATTACAAATGAACATTGGCATAATAACATTACATCCAAAACAAAAGATCTCTCCCCCTCACCACCAATTACTTAAATAGAAAATTTGTAAGCCTTATTCTGATCCTCAATAAAGGTATCCCAAATTATTAAATTAATTTACCCCTTAGGGTGGTGGAATGTATTGGAGAAATTTATTCCCTACTTTGATATTTATACTCCTTGTCTCCCCTGGAAAGATCGTCGTGTATGAGGAATAATATTGCCGAATCTAGGTGGTCCATATAAGAGTATTTTATGTTAACGAATGTCCTCTAGACATATGTAACATATCGACCAATTTGGAGTTGTGGATCGGGATTTATGGCCGATATAGTGGGAAAATATTATGGGTTGTAGATTCTAGCCCAGATATTTTTATTCTATTTGGGCAGCCTTAATAACTGCAATGGAGGCCGAATTAGAACTGGATCCTGAATAATGAATTGTTTTTATATATGGATTCCAGCATCCCATGAAATTTATGATTCATTGGGCCTGTATTTTAGGCCACACATTCTCATCAGTGGGCTGGTGTCAAATCTACCTTCTCCAGAATTGTTTCCTTTCAGTGCAAAATATCCCCATTATCCTTTATGAATCATGCATTGATCCTTGAAAAAAAATGTTTATATTGTTGTGTAAGTCCATTTCCCAAAATATAAAATTAAAATTTGGATAATTACATTTCTTAAAATGATACTAATTTTTGGGCCAAAATTGGTATACATTAGGCATCAAGTGCCCCAATGATGAGAATGGCTATTGAAAATTTAAATCCACTAACTCAGGCCCATAAGTTCAAAAATGAACATTTAATACCATTAAAATTTAATTAAATTTGGTTTTTTTATTGGATAATCACACCCCCAACTTGATTTTTTTTAGTCATGAGAAAATAATTCAAATATTATATTTGAATTCTTTTTTTTTCATACACTTTATAACAAACAGTGCTCACAATGTAAACTACACACAAATATATCTTTATATACTATAAAAATAATATAAAAGAAGATAAATTTAAAAGCATATCCCAATAACAATCCCATTTCATTGATCAAATCTATCACTATACTTCATCCAACTTAGTTAGGTGAAATGATGTGTTGCAAATAAAAATGGATATGGGGGTTCATTTTAAATCATGGGGGAAATCATAGAAGTGCTTGGTGGACTCACATTTTACCCTAATATGAGTATTTTTTTATTTTTATTTTTGCAATTTTTTCCTATAAATTTAAATTTTAGTTAATCAAATTAAACCATGTATCAAAACATTGTTGGTGACTCCCAAGCCCAAAGGCCTTAGGGCACCAATTAAAGCCCATATACTCGGGCATCATCTCATGTTAGCTTGATAAAAAAATCATATTAACATAATTTGAGATAGAGTGAAAAAAACATAGGGATATAAAACTATGGATTCATCGTTCGCAAGTTCTGAAAGCCTCGCATTTTATCCGTCCATTTCTCTACATGAAATTTTTATTTTATTTAATTTTATTTTTTTTAATACTCATGTTATTAATAAAAATAAAACCAGCATATGATATTTATTATTGGACCCCAATAATTCAAATTAGTACCCCATAGTCTAGAAGACCTTCATTATGGTATATTAATTTAATAGATGAATAGAAAAATGATGAAATTTCTCATTGGACAACCAAAATTCCAAAATTAATTCTTCTAAAATTGATCATGAATTAAATTAAGCGTCATGGAAATAAAAATTATTTTCTATGTAGTTTTAATTTTAGCAAGGATGATATTATGTTAGTGATAATGGAATTTTACAAAAAAAAATTCGCATTGTTTTTTTAACAAAAATTTTGTTTCCACACCCACCAACATAGAATGAAACCTTCCATAGATTCATAAAAATAAAATAGAGGAAAATGTTGGTGGGGGAAATGAGTTGGAAAGGGCATGGAAAACGTTCACCTGGTGGCTTCATGATGATGATTGTGGGGCTCTCAAATCACTCTTCGTTCTCATGGGGGATGTAGGCACCTCCTTGATTGAATTTTTATCACGGAAAATAGTCCTTGAACCATAAATACAAGAAAAAACTGGACAAAAAACAACACAAAAATTTATTTAACCCCAAGTCTCATCATTTTTATGGTTCACTTTTTTCGTTTTTTAAACAAAACTGATGATACAATGTCTTCTTTTTAATTTCTCGGTATAGTATTACTAAGGGATCACACCTTGTGACAAGGATGAATACAGTGCCCCCTTTTATACCCATCCACACTCATAAGAGATGAACATATCAAGATTATGAGGTTGAATAAAATTATATCAAAATGATCCACTAATCATATAAGAAATATAATGTTTATTAAAACAAAACAATTATAGGAAACCTGAAAACCACAAGTTTCCTCCCATGCAACGCTTTGTTTAATGTTGTTAGATTGACTTGAACACCTAATCAATTAATTATATTCATCATATTAGGTAGGTTCACACAATTCTTCATCAACTTCATGTTTTTGGAATGGTTTTATGAATGGTTTGTCTCTATGACCATTAACATTAAATGTTTGACCATTGGTGTGATCTAGAATTTCAACAGCCCCATGGGGTTACACCTTATTCACTATGTATGTACCTAACCATATAGACATCAATTTTCCTAGGTTTTGTAGAATTATACAAAAGATAAGGTTTTCCTAGTTCAATGTGTTCGGTTTTATGGTTTCGAGATTGGTAGTCTTTTACTTTTTTCTTTATGGAGCCTTGAATTATCCTAAACCTCCATCATATGTTCTTCATATTGATTTAGTTATAATTTCAATTTTTTATTCGACCAATGAGAGGTTATAATTCATTTATTAATTTCCCAAAAGGCCTTATGTTCAATCTCCATGAGTAAATATATTGATTTAATATAAATATACCAGCATGGGGACATTCCTAAAATCATGTGAAATGTTGTTCGATTGGGAAAAAGAGAATATAAGATTATGTTTGACCTATCTTTCCTATATAGATTAAATGTATTTTCATGAATTAGTTTAATTTCTTGATTAGCTAGCTTAGCATGTTCATTTAACTGTGGGTGGTATGTGGTGGGCATTTTTTGAGAAATTCCATACTTTTCCATTATTGATGAGAATGGACGATTGAAAAAATGAGTTCCTCTATAACTAATGATAGACCTAGGAATTCCAAATATAGAGAAGATGTTTTCTTTTAGGAGTCTAATCATAGTTTTATGATAATTTTATTTTTTTGTAATGGAAGAAATCCATTCGGGGTCATAATCAATAGCTATGAGAATGTAATGATATCCTCTATAGTTTGGGAAGGGACCCACGAAATCAATTCTCCAATAGTCAAATATTTCAAACACTATGATTGGAGTGAGTGGCATTTGATTCCATTTTTGTGATGGACCCTACATGGTGACACATAAGATATCATTGAAAAAATACATAGGAGTCCCTTGAAAGGGTAGACTAGAAGAGACCAGACTGAAGAATCATATCAGATTTATTCTTTGAGGATAAGGGACCCCACATGCCTCGCTATGACAAAATTTATGGATGGACTCTTGTTTAGATTCTGGGACACACCTCCTAATGACTTGGTCAGGACATAAGTTATACAGGTATGGATCATCAAACACCTAGTTCTTGACATCAGAAAGTTTTTTACTTCTATCTTGAATCCCTAATAATTTTGGAATGACCCATGTAACTAATAAGTTGGATATGTCGGCATGCCAAGGGTAGTCAGTCTTGCAGTATAAGTGTTCATTATAGAATAAAGCAGACACATAGTGGTGATAAATTTTTTTATTGAATTATATCCTAGATAGGCGACTAGATACAAAATATTCCACATCTTTTTTCCTTGATTTTGAGGTCAAATACATTTACGAGAAGGACCCACCACATGAGTGTAGCCTTAGCATCATGTTTTTGGAAGTTTTATTTTAGTGAAGAATTTTCAGTGAACACACTGATGGGAGATCCTAATAGGTAGGACATAAACTTCTCTAAGGAAAACACAATATCAATTGACTCCTTTTCAGTGGGGGTGTAGTTTATTTGGGCATCATTTAAGTATTTTATTTCATATGAAATGACATACGGAGTTTCATTACAACATTTTTCTAACATAGCTCCTACAAAAATGTCATTAAAATCACAGATAATTTCGAAATTAATGTTCTAATTAAGAGATTTCATAATGGGAGGAGAGGTGGGAGAGGGTTTGAGTGTTGGTAATGAAGCCTCACAGCTTTCTATCCAAACAATTGGAGGATCCTTTATAAGGAGAGAATAAATGGGATGAGATAATGAACTAATTTCCTAGATGAATCTCTTATAGAAAGCCGCATGTCCTAAGAAATACCTCAATTCCATAACAGTTTCGGGTGAAGGAAGTTGATGAATGATGTCAATTTGTTTTTATCTACTTCAATCCCCCTACCCGAGACTATACAATCAATGACGTACCCCTATATGACTAAGGAATTTCATTTTCCCAGTTTAGGACTAGATTCGTTTCTTCACATCTGGAAAAAAATCTATCCACATTCCTAAGACATCGATAAAATGTATCCCCAAAGACAAAGATGTAATCCATGAATACCTCAAGAAAATACCCTACCATGTTTGAGATGATTCCCATCATGCACCACTGGAAGGTTCTAGGGGACTTGCATAACCCGAACTACATGTGTTTGAAGGAAAAGGATCCAAATGGACAGATGAATTCATTATTCCCTTGATCCTATAGGGAGACCTCAATCTGATTGTACCCCTAGTACCCATCTAAGAAAAAATAGAACTCATGGCCTCCTAGTCTCTCAAGGAATTCTTCAATTAATTGTATGAGGAAATGGTCCTTCAAGGTGAATGATTTAAGCTTCCTATAATCAATACAGACACTCCATCCACTACTAACCCTAGTTTGAAGAATCTATCTATCCTTATTGGTTATCACTGTGATTCCTGCTTTCATGGGAATCCCTTGGATTGGTCTCACCCCTTCACTCTCAGCTATGGGATATATGATACCAGCATTTAATAATTTCAGAAGTTACTTTATTACTAAATCCATTATATTAGGATTGAGTCTTCATTGATTTTGATGACATGGCTACAAATCATATTCTAGATTAATCATATGAGTCCCAATTAGTGGGATAATCCTATAAATATCAGACAAGGTCCAACCAATTGCTTTCTTATGTTATATAAGGAAATCTAGAAGCATTCTCTCATTATTGGATTAAAGAGAAGAAGAAATGAAAATAGGATGTGTTTGATTGTCCCCAATGAAGGCACACATGAGTGTAGTTGGAAGATCCATAAATTCGTGATCTGGTTGTTTCATAATTTCAGCAGAAGATTGGGACATTGGATAAAGATAGATTTTTTTCCTAGAGTATCGATCTAATCAAATCCATATTTATATAAGATTCAGCTAAAAAATATGTTTGATCATATTTAGGTAAGGGAGTTGGATTGGTCTCTAGAAAAGCGGTTTCCTGATAGGATTCATTGATTTTTAGACCTATGAAAACATTATAAGAGAAATTTGAAAATAATTCAAGGCAAGGAGATAATCATCCCTCATGTGAACAGAGGAAATAAATATCATCCTGACTTAAACATCCATCAAATATTTTTTGACGTTCTAGGGATTCATTATTAATTTATCCTATGATGTTTACTTCATGAATGTCCTAATAATCCCCTATTTCTAAGCATGCATTATAGTTGTTCAAGTGTGGAATAATGTTTCCAATGTTGATGGCCATGTTACCATTACAAAATCGGAATACAGAGTTGATTTTTTAAGGAAAGGACAACAAAGGATGATTGGGTTTGTTCTTTATTTCCAATGTTGGGATGGTTGTCAAGGACAATGAAGTAAGTATGGAAGATGAAGTTTTCATCCATTACCAGAACATCAATTAAAACCCCCTTTATAACCCTAATGCTATGATCAACAAGTTAATGTGTTAAAGATGTGGGTTCGATCTCTTCATGGACTAACAAGAAGTATACAACATTGGAAATTAGATTGACACTGCCACCTAAGACACAGAAGGCCATGAAAACATTTCACTCTCTTAGTTCAACATTGATGTATGGGAATCCAGGGACATTCAACATAGTAGGAATGATCCCTTTAATGGTGGTACTCACATTAGTATCCAAAAGGACATGGAAGTTTTGTGAAAAAAATATATTAGATGTTTACAGGTCCTCAAGGTACATTGATTAGGAAGATACGGTTTGTATTTCATTGAGAAGTGGAATGTTCAACTTGACTTGTGAGAATATTTACATCAATGTTTCTCTCAATTTAGGCATAGTTTCCCCCTCTCATGAATTTAGAATATGGTGGAGGTTGTGGGGTTTTTTATTGAAGAGATGTTTCTTTGAAAATGTTATCATGTTTTCCAAATTGATCATTTCATTCGTTTGAGTTTTGATATAAGTTTGAATATTCAGATAGGTTCTGAATTAGTTTTTCAGGCTTCCCAATTGATTTCCCACTTCATAAAATTATCACAACCTTTAGTTGTTGATGAGTTTTTTGAGTGCAACATGACTCTGCCCTTATTTTTTTGTTGTGGAGTAGATTGTGTATGCAAAGGTGTCTTTCCAATTTTGATGGATTAAAGTTCTTGTTTAAGGTAAGAGACTTCCAATTTCAGCTATTCAATTTGTTTTCCCATTTATTCTAGTAGTCTTTGTGGAAAAGTTAGGGTTGGTTCATGAGAAGATTGGTTTATCCCATGGGGATATTTTGGAGGTGGGATGGTTTGTTGAAAATGTACAACTAGTTGATGGTATTTTATTTTTTGGGTTTGGTAGTTCTAATGGGGGTTTGGATTTTGTCCCTATGTTTGGATAGGTTTTTGGTTATCATTCCAGCAGAATCCTGGGAGGTCATTATACCTTGTGTTGAATTTGTTTTGGTAATGATTCTTTTGAACGTTAAAATAATTTACTTCCAGTGGGGGTCCTCCTAAAAGAATATCCTTGATGGATGGAATGTTTGGAAAGTTTTCTATCTTATGGTCATGTTTTCCACAAATTATTATAACAGATTATATAGTTCGGATTTCATGGACTTTTCTAAGGTCAATCTCTTCAACCTTCCTAGAGAGTGCTATGAGATTTTCTATATGGATTTCCTCTTCTCTAATTTTATGAATTCGAGTAGTTACTTGTGTCTCATCAGAATAAGGTGAAGTTCCCCATGTTTGATTCTTTTTCAGAATGTCATTCCAAATACTCATATGCCTCAATTTTGGCTTCCTTTCTAAAGGTTCCATTACACATCATGTCAATTACTAGTTTCTTCCTCAGTCCCAACCCTTGGCTGAAACTTATTTTTTTTTATTAAGATAAACACTTTTGCGGAAAAAGTGTGAAACCGTAAAGTTCAACATACACCAAAAATAAAACAGAGCAGACAGACCAGAAAAGATTAACCAAGCAAAGAAAACAACCGCCAACCCCAATGCAGCACCACTCGGCGATCCCATGCAAGCATGGTCCCTCCCGAGGGCAGAGCCCTACCTCTAAAACAACCAAGTCCCGAATGGCCTGCAAAGAGGAAAGGGGTGTACTCCAGCCCATCAGAACCGATCTGGCCCTCCGACATTCCCACCCACATCCACAGAAATGGCAGATTCATTGACAAACAGTTTAATTCTTCCAGAACCCATATCCCTAAATAACTTCCAAGATAAAATGGATACCTGGTAATGTGGATCCTCCCTTAATAGATCTTCAAGTGAGGAAGTCATCTTGTTCCATACCTGGATATACTCCTCCAGTTTGATCACCCCCTTGTTGAAGCCGCTAACCAAAATCATATCTTGTTTGTCAACCCATTTATATTGCTCGTCATTGAGATTCACGTCAAGGGTCCGCCCCATCAACCTGGCTGCATCCTCCTCCGAAGCATTGAGAAAAAGAACCTGCTCTTTCACCTTCTCATCCGAGGACAATATCAAGTCCAAGGATGTGTCAGACTTGCCAGATGGAATAGGTTGGCAGCCGACACCGCTGTCCAGCTCCCCAGCCACTTCCCTTTTTGTTGACCGAGTCCTCATAGGAGGTGGGAGAGAGGAGTAGTCTCTCTTACCCCTCCTCCTCCTGACACGCCTATTGCTATCCCTAATTTGTTCTCCTTCAGAGTATCCTTTACTGAGCTCCAAAGAATCTTCATAATTCTCCTCTTCCTCCCCCATCTCAGCAAGGCTGGAAAATCTGTTGCTCAAGTTGACCGGGGTTCGAGTTGGCGAAGATGCTCCCCCAACCTGTATGGCCTGACTCAAGTCCCCATGTTCCCCAACAATGGTATGGGCAGAAATTTCCAAGGTGTCATCTTGCATAACACCGGTTTCTTCATCCCCTATCCCCTCCTGCAAAGCCTGTTCTGCACTGCTAGCAACTACCAGACCATTCTCCAACCGTTTGTCCCCCGCACCAGCCTCCATGGAGCAACTGGCAACATGATTGTGTGGCTTCTCAAGACCCCTACCCATAAACTGGAACGCAGCATTGTGGTTCAATACTTTAGAGTGACCAGTGTCCTTCCTGCACCTCTCAGAAACAAAAGGAGAAACAGTTACAGCATCCTCAGAAACAGGAACCTTACCTTTACCCTTATCCACACCAGCCTCCTCCTGAGACACCCCTGGCCCTATTGAGACACCGGCCTTCAAAAATATTCTCACTTGTTTAGGTATAGGAAAACCACGACATGAAACCATGTTTAGGGTGTCTTAGAACCTCTCCCATGTTTCATATAATGACCCTCCGTATTTTTCAAAAAAAATTTGAATGCACATTTTATGTGCAATTGTTTTGTGATGAGGGAAGTATTTTTTTAAAAAAATTCTCTTTTGCAATTGGTCCCATTAGTGGATTGATGCTGGTGTTAATTTTTTAGCCAATTATTAGCTTGATCCTTTATTGAAAAAGGTAATATAATCATCTTTTCTGATTCTAGTTGATGTGGGGGACACATGGTTTCTACATTGTCAATGAACTCCTTAACATGAAAATAGGGCATCTCAGACTCCGTCCCGTGACAGGCTGGAAGGTGGTTTAGGACATGGGGATTAAAGATGTAATTGGTATATCCTATGGAATTATCCTTAATGCATGAGAGGGAATTTTTCAAAGATGGATTGAGGTTGTCATTCATGGTTTGATCGACTAAATTCTATAGGTTTGGAGCTTCTTGATTTTGGTTTCCCATTTGATTTCCCCCAGGATTTAAAATTTTATTTATTATAAGACCATCCATTATAATTGATTCAATTTTTTATTTTAGAGTATCAATAAGAATAGTATCTAATGAAAACAATCCCCTAGTTTCACTTGACTCCCCTATCCTAGGAAATTCCACCCTAACTAGTCAGTAAGGTTTGTCATGGGTGTTTGCAGACATGCACTTAAAGGTAAAAAATGCGAGAAAGGGACAAGATAAAAGATCTCATGTGAGAATAGAAAAATGTGGGTGAGGAAATAACGTTTTGGAATAAGTTACTTAATTGGTCGCCAAAAATGGAACCAAAATTTGATTCATGCTCAAATTTAACAAAGAGTTGAAGGTAGAATAGTCCTTGTAGTCTAGCTTGGGTTGTCGAATCCACCAAGACCCAAGAAGATAACACTGATACACAACCTATGAGAAGGAGTTTTTTCTATGATGTAGAAAAATTGGTTTTTATTTTAGAAGGTTTTAATGAAAACTGAGAAACTTAAGTGTATTAAATTCAATGAAAAAGGGTTAATCATATTATTATTCTCATGGTGGATTGAATGAATTTTACATCATCATACAATTTTGGTTTTATTAATTCCTGATGAATCCATTTTTTTAAAAAAATAATACCAACATAATTTTCTGGATTGATACTAACTAAATTCAACTACTAATCTCCTAAACAGTTATAGAAAAAAATTCATTATTTCTCCAAGTTATATGGGCACTTTAGACCTTGGATTTAGCTTCCTCAAACACAGTGAAGATGAAGAGTGGAAATAACTGAAGATTGGAAGTCTTAAATTTGATATCCAATTAACAAAAACTTGTTCATAAAATAACATTAAAAATAGACAATAAATATTCCTACTGTCAACCCATTAAAGGGTTATCCCTTCATTGATTGTATATTATCCATGGTGGGAAGAATATGGGTTACAATAATTTGATTGATGAGATTACAATAGTGGAAATAACGATCACTCCTTCATGTGTGTGAACGAAATTCGCACCTATGTGTGAACTAATTCACCAAAATAAAGAGATATGACTCTGAATTGTGATTATAGTGTTTTTATGAAATAAATGGGAAGAATAGAAGACAAATATATTTATTAAGAACATTGTAATACAAATAATCTTACATGGCCATTGAAAACATTAAAAATGAACTTTGGAATAATAAATTTACATCAAAAAACAAGATATCCCTTCCTCGTCACCACCACTACCATAAATAGGCAATTATGAATCCTTAGGAAAAGATTAAATAAATGTATTCCTGGTTACTAAATTAAATTAGGAATTAGGTTGGTGGAAATTAGTGGACAAATTGATTCCCTCATTGAATTTTTATTCTCCTTGTCTCCCCTAGAAATATTGTCATGTATGGGAAAGTGTATCACCGAATCCTGGTGGGCCATATAAGTGTATTTTGTGTCCTCGGATGACTTCTAGATGACTGTAAATTTTGGGCCCATATGGAGTTGTGGATCTGGTGTTATTACTAATTTCGTGGGCTAACATATTGGGTTGTAGATTCTAGACCAGATTTTGATATTCTCTTTTGGATTCCATAATAACTATGATAGAGGCCAAATTACCACTGGATCCTAAGGAATTATTTGTTACTAAATATTTCCTATAGATACACGTGACATTTGGGCGTCATTGGGCTTGTATTGTGGGCCCCACTTTCTCACCAGTGGGCTGGTGTCCAATCTAACTTCTCTAGAATTGTTATCTTCATTGCAAAATATCCTAATAATCCATTATGAATACTACATTGATCCATGAATGAAAAATGTTCATATTTCGGTGTAGATATGATTCCCTAAATATAAAATTGATATATATTTATATATAATTACATTCCTTAAAATCAGAGGAATAATTGGTTCTAAATTGGTGAACATTAAGCATGAAGTGCACAAATGAAGATAATGGATGTTCAAATATAAAATCCACTAAATCGGGCCCATAAGATCAAAAAATAACATTTAATAAAATTAAAATTAAATTAAATTATGTGTTTTTATTCTCTAACCAACGGGGTACCCCATTTATATTTCACAGCATGATGTCACAATTTAACATCATGTACTTCATATTGTAGCATAGACAAGGTGGGTTCACTCCACACCCCTATGACTTACATAACTATACCAACCCACCCTTGGCAAATGTAAGTCATCAAAAATTTCATGGACATATGTAGTTATTGAGTGATCCATTGAGGGGCTCACGTTAGTGTGGCTATGTGAAGAAGCAATACCCGTTAGCATGCCTCTGTGAAGAATCATGAGGCTAGGAAATACATTATGAAACACCAACCAAGGGACCTTGATATCACTTTATACAAACCTAGAGTGTCGTATAGTATGAGGGTTTGTGAAGCCAAGTGGTTCACAAGAAGGGACTTTGTGATTCTATGGTGCTTCCCATAGTGGATGGACATCATGAAGGGGTATGCTTTGAGAAGTGGAGTGGCCTAGAATAGCCATGGAGTATATTTGAATATGAAGGGTGTTTCATTAACTAAAAATCCATTCATGAAGTTGGACATAGTAGAGCATGGGTTCCTTGAAAAAGAGTAGCACTGTGAATCAATGTTCTTCGTGAAGAAAAGTGACCCTACTTTAGCATGTGGGTCACATGTCCATTAAAGGTAATTCACAAAGCATGAGTGCTCTATGAAGACCCGAGTTCCCTTAGGGAGATCCTTCCATTAGCAGGGCCCATGGGCTCCTTAACGGGTATCCTTTGTTATAGATGGGTTTTATTTAAGCTAAAGGAATGGTATTTCTCATTTATCATATACCATAAAGTTCCCATTTTTCTTATTTTTTCTAGAGCAGAAGTTGCTTCATGATTTGAGAGTGGAGAAGGTGAAAGGTCGGGGTGTTATTCCATTGGGTCTGAGAGAAGTAGGGTATTTATAGGCAAGATGCAGCATAGAGATCAGATACCTCTTTGTGGGGCCACGTTGCACTTTGCTATCAGAAAACGATTACATCATGTTGGTCATAATTTGGGAGTCAACCATCATCACATCCTTTATGAATAGGCCTCCTTAATTCCCTCTACAGTGCTCGTAGAGGCTTTTAACAATTTCCCTGGGTTGGAAGAGTCGGTCTAGTTCCCTCTGTGGTGTGGAGATTTTTGTTAATTGGGTCATAATCATGGATCCCAATGCCCCTTTTACTCTATGGCGATCGAAGATGGGTCTTCAGCTTTACACTAGTCGTGGTATTAAGGGTCTCTGAGAAGGAGCTTCATAAAGAATCACATTTGGCATTGGTTCCCTCTTCTTATATTTCCTTTTTCCCATATTTTGGCACCAACAAATGCCCCCATCATACATGGAGTCGAAGAGATGACGAGGGTCTATGTTTGTGGGTAAATCGCCTAATGTTTTAGGATAATTGAAAAGCATGATCACAAAGCAGGGTCAAGATGCCGGAAGGTGATGTGGAGGTTGCGAATGACGTGAAACCTTCAACGGCCAGGTGATCCATGAAGCTCGGTGGTCATCACCTATAAATAGGGGAGTCTTACCCTGCATTTTTTCATACTCATCTCCAGCTTTTTGGTGATTGTGATCCTTATTCACATAGCTTCACATAATCTGTAACTGCTATTTGCGAATCGGGTCATTCATTCTCTACATCGCACTACAAGCCTTCTGAATCTATGAGTGTGCGCTCCGTGAGTTGTGTCTATGAGGTCCGTGGTAGGGCTCTGCAACCTATAACTACAAACAATATTTGTGAACAAACTCTATGAATGAGCTCTGAGAACGAGGTCCATGGACCAGAAAAAAAATTATAAAATTTTAAGACTTACTGGCTCATCAAGGAGCTTCTAGGTGTCCTTGAAGATATTTCATGGAGGGCTGAGCAGGCTAATAACCTGGGCATTGGGGAGTATGTGTAGATCCACTCCATCCATGAATCTCTAGGGGAGATATTGTCAAGAAGAGAGAAGAGCTACCCCCTCTACAAGAGAGTGCCCCTATATCTATTTTGTCTGAGGGATGAGGTTCACATCCCCAAAGAAAGCAAGGATGAGCCATGATAATCATTCAGGAGAATGTCGTGCTAGCATCAATGGTTCAGAGTAGAAAATTATCATACTTGGGATGATTATGCACCGGAAAATGCTAAAAATTTGAATAATCATGTAATAAAATGTTGATGGGAAGGAGTTGCAACTATAGGTATCTCCTCCATAGTACCCAACCGTTATAAAGGCATCCTTGGGGCTCTCGAAGAAGGGATGGACTGATCAGTGGGACCTGTGCTAGGGAAGAAATTTCACAGATTATTGGCCATGGGCCTATTGGGTATGCACCTCCTATGAGGAGATTGGGGTAGAGATGAGGTGACTCGGGAGTATGAGGCAATATGAGCTTCCCAATTACACATTCACCAGCTGAAGAAACTGATTCTAGTGTTTCTGAGATGTTGGTCATTGAGGACCACCACATTTGATTTTCACCATGGGGAGATTAGTAACAGCCTCTGGGACCTGCACAAATTCTGGGGGATCCCAATATCGGGTGAAAAGTATGATGAGTTCATCCCCAAAACTAATACGAAGGAGGATCTCGAGCATATGCCTCCATTTGAAAGGGTATTGATGTACCTTGTTCCCATAGAGGAAAAGAAGTTGGTGAGGGATATCCACTTCAAGATGTTATTCAATCAGTTCCTAAATTTCCCTATAGATGGGAAGTCTATCGTGAGGCCTCCCACATTCCCAAAGAGGGATCAACATAGCAAAGTGAACTCATACTGGATGCTCTTAGAGAATATCCAATGGGAGACATGGGGATTCAGTGATAGTATAGATCACCCACTAGTGGTTAGGTTGGTTACATTCATTCCAGAGCTCATTTTATGATGGATACTATAATTAAGGGATATGAACATGGGCATGTGGCCGAGCACATTTATCATGGAATCCATGATGGAGATATTGGAGCAGGTCAGCCTAGGGATCCTGATTCTAGCTATGTTGTTCAAGGTACTACAGAATATTAGTGAGGGGAATAATCCAAAAAGGGTGTATGGGAAGTTCCATCTTATGTATGGGTGTAAAGCGGTGCATATGGGCGCTAATGAGTACCTGAACCCCATTTCTCTTCTAGTATCAAACTTCCGATCGTCCGTTCTGAATCAGGTGGGGATTTTCCCGACCATTATGGCCGCACTAGTGGGGTTGACCGAGTCTGGATGGTAGATGAGTACAACATCCATCCATTCCCATTGCCAATAGGTTTTTTCACTGATGACTTATATGGAATGGATGAACATTGGTCCAACCTCCTAGCCTTATTGGATAGAATCTTTGTGTCGCAGGTTGACCGTGAGCCCCTCTATGCACTGTACACCCCATCTCGCTTCACAAGGATGCTCTATTGCACACACAACCTCACCTTGTTGGTCTACATGGGGGTACACCATGTGTACCCTTCATGTGTGAGGATGCAGATGTGGGTTATGTTCACATGGAAGAATGGGGTGATGTGGAATGAGCTACCTCCACACAAAGCTCTCTATTGTCTAGTGAAGAAGTACTCTATGAGTTGGGAAGTAGCCCACCTAGGGGAGACACTCATGTGGTGGACCGTCCATGGTACTGAAGAGGTCCCCCATCAAACTCATGTTTGGGGCTGGAAGGCGAAGAGGGAATCTCGTGGTGGATGGGTTGTAGTAGGGGTGAGGCCTATGACGATCGGGGGGCAGGCGGCAGCAACTGGTAAGGGGAGCCCTCCAGAAGAGGGTGAGGTTTCCAATTTTGACCCGTAGCTGGAAGAGTTTGTGGTGTCTCTTGAGCTAAACCATAAATAATTTTTTTATTGTTCTTATTCATGTAACCTAGTACTTATCAAATAATATTAGACCTATAGAAGAGGTTATCATATGCAAAAACACTCGCACACAATATTATATGGAGCTGTGGGAACTTACGGTTCTACACCCACGACGATGACTATTACCGAACCTAGCAAGGCAGCACCACCCAGGGTGGTTCTCTCAGAGTCATTGAATTTACCTATCATATATAGAGGGTAATAATCAGGGTTTATATGGGAAAATCACATGGGTGAGACCTATTATTTTATCTCTAAAACTATTCTTCACAGAATCTGTAATTGTTTTCCATTGATCACGTCAATTGATATTTGTGTACTCTCACATGAAAAGTTCATTAAACGGCATGGGCCCCATTGGTGAGGATGATTAAGGCCCTTGGTGATGGTTTTTGTAGGGGAATACAGGTGGTCCTGGAAGCGGATGTCCATACTGACCAAGCTGCACTGCTCCCAATCACAGTTGTGACCGTTAGTAGGACGGAACCTGAAGTTATTGAGGTGGACTCTAATGATGGAGATCAATCAGATGGTGTGGGTCCTTACCTACAAACCAATACACCATATGAATATCCTACTAACATGTTCCTAGATGCATTCCATTAATATGATCTCACTAACCCCATGGACCGGGACGAGACGACATCCAATGAAGATGATAACAAGGTCTTCTATCGCCGGTAAAGGATGTTGATCAATAACATCATTGGGGAAACCCCTCAATATAAATGGATACAATAGATGGGGAGGATTCATTCTTGATTGTGAAAACTATGCACTGGAGGAGTGGATGCCCAGAGTCCTCATATGCCCTCGAAGATTTGATGGTAGATAAGAAATGGGAGCATGAATGTGGCCTCATTGTGGGCTTGTAGTGAATGAAGTATTTGGAAATCAAGAGTCTCTTGGATATTGAAAATGAGATCCATCAGTAGAGGGCATGGGAGGATGATTATTCTACTTTTCTTAACGTTCAATCGGGGATCGTATCGCGGATTAAGGGACAGCTAGTAGTGGCCGAAGATCAGATTAGGAGAGACTCTAAGGGATTTCCATCATCCAATCCGATGAGGATCAAGCCAGTATTGAGGATGATGAATTACTCCCTATTTCCATTGAGGAGGAGTAGTAGATTAACCAATGACGATGGGTCCTGGATGCAACAAGCAAGAGAGTTGTGGAGTTGGGATGTTCCATTGAAGAGGTCAACCCATCCATGGGAGGGGCCAATACTTGGGTGTTTTAATGTGTGTAAACTCATAAACATATATTCATGATTTGATTTTTGATGTTGGTTACATCCATGAGTTCAATTAATTGTTATGTTTTTATACATTTCAATCATATTCATGAAATTCACACTGATTAATCCTTTAGATCATGTGGATAATTCCTGATGTGATAAACAACTGATTTGGATTCATTCATTCTACTACCCTATGTATAGATATATTCTAACACCCCTAGTGTTAACCCACTCGAATATTTGTGCACCAACCAGGCTTCAGGAATATTAGGTCTTAACAACAGATATGGGTTTCCAAGAAGAAAGTGGGAGGCCAGACTGGAGAAGTAATTTCTCAGAGTAAATGAATTGTCGTATTCCCAATTTTATCTAGTGAATGAGTAGGGTAACACTAGGGGTGTTAGAATCAATCCGAACATATGGGATTGGAAATCACGAATCATGATACCCAAAATTCTGAACACCATAGGTGTTCCGTGACTATAAATAATAAGTGTTGATCATGTTCAAAACACAGTATCCCTATTGTGTTAGCTTGAAATGGGGATAAAAATTGAGGGCCGACCACATTCCATGTTTGAAACACAGGGCCTGACTCGATATTTCATTGATTAGTCTTCTAGGTTTTTAGCCCGAGATAATAGGCGATCCCTAGGCCGACCATCCACACTATTAAGGGGATCCTCTAGGAATTATAGAGTATTAGGGTCCAAATAATGGGAATGCGAAGTGTGGAGGGTGGGATGATGGTTTGTTTAAATGAATTATAACACTCTTGAATTTATACCACCATGATGAAAGAACATTTGGTGAGAGAATGGGTATAATCAAGGATCATAATCATTTCTTGAAAAGATCCATCTATCAAGATACTATAGTGGATCGTAATTTCATGTCAAAACAATGAGGATTATGTACTCGTAGTTTAACGTTGTATATATTCAATGATACATATATTTTTAAGGTCATACTATCTGGACCAAGGATAATATATTAATGTAATGTTGAAATAACTATCGGCTCTGTGTATAAGGTTGTAGGGAAGGGACGGTTATCAGGGTTGAGGGGAATGAATGGTTAATGACCCTAGGACTAGGCCCATGGTTAAATATTTGGCATCTCAAAGCATCCCATAAGGATGAGAATCATTCCAAACTTTTTGATAGAGCACAGGGTGGTTAGAGACCATTACTGGTGGGGGAAATCCTCACTAGCGGGGCATCTAATGCATCGCATAATTATCATGGGGCATCCTTAACAAATTCTAGGTTGGGCTATAATTTACTGTTATGTTTTGAGGAAATGGTTATCCAGAATGGAAATGTGTGGTGAGGTACATATCCCGACATGAATGAGGACCGTAAGAGTTCACACCATGCCACAAGTTCTCGATGGGATTGTATAGTCCATAGACTAGAGGTGGCCTAACTTAGGACTGTCCTCGACGGGATGTTCTTGGGTGTTCTTATGTACCCCATGTGGAAGGGAATAAAGCCATATGTAGTTCTAGATGACCCATGTAGTTTATCATCATAATGTAGGACCTAGAGTAGAAGGTGGATACCCCGTAGTGGGGAGTATGTGGTGTGGTCGTTATAGACCCAATGAGAATGAGGACCATGGTGATCCAAACCACACTACGTATCATTGGGAATAATATTTGTTCGAGATAACAAAGATGGTGAAATTTGGGCTGGGCTCTAAGACAAAGGGACTAGGCATTCATACGTACCCCATGAGGATCAGAATAAACCCTTTCATAGTTAATATATTATAGTTTAACATCATGTAGTATGAAAGAGATGTGTGGTATGGTTGTGTAATGACCCATAAAATTCAATGGGATATTTTCTCTTAAATTTTATTGGGATTTTTCAGGTACGTATTTTCTGATGGCACCTAATTCTGAGGCCCGATGTGCCCGGAATCAATTTCCAAAGATTAGCTTGGGTACATTCAGTGAATGAACGAGCATATTTTTCTATCTTTTGAACCGGTTATCAGAATAAAAATCTGAGGGCACAAATGAAACTGCAGCTCTGGTATTTTCTTAAGAAGACATTTTCCAATGTTCTATTTTCTCGGGGAGAGTTGTTTAAATTTTGTGGATTCAGACTACAGAGAAATAAAATTGTGCAACTAATTTTATTTCTTTAAAGTGGTTAAATCCTAAGGATCGAGGTTGGGTGGAACTAACCACCCAAGTGAGGTTAATAGTGATGTGGGGCCCAGACGATCCCACACCTATTCAAATCCCCTAAGCCCCATCTTTAATGTTAGTAACCGCCTTAAGTTTTTGACCTTCTCTATCTCTTTAATTGAATGCCAACACACCTATTCAAATAATTGAATCTCGTTAATTAATTAAATGAGTTTTTTTCATTTTAAAAATGTTGGAAAGTGTGGATAAATTAAGACAAAGTCTTAATTTGTTTTTGGGTTGGTTCGTTGTGTGCAGTATAGGGAGAAAATAACCATGGTCTCAAAGAACATCGTCTTACACGTTGAAGAATATGAAGAACGTCAATACCTCGACGAAGAATGTCGTCACCGCAAGGGATGATCGTCATGCCGTCTTCCCTCCTCTCCGTAGCCGGTGAAAGAAGCCTTTTCTGGAGAACGACGACGCGCCGTTTTCTTCATCGGGCGAACACCGACAACGTGTATGGAGCCACACCCCGCAATGTTGCTTTCTGCGACGCTCATCGCTCTTCAACTCGTTATCAAGGTAGGGGTTTGTGTTTAAATATTTTGGATTAAATTTTCGCTTTCATGAGGAGGATATTTATTCTTTTTGGGCCTCCTCTTATCATCATAACGAGAGGACGTCGCACCACACAAACACGGATGACGCTCCTACCTATTTGTTGTTGTTCTTGTTGCGGCATGAACAAAGTCAGCCCGGGGCAACGACACCGCACAGGAACATGGAGAATCATGGAGAAGAAGTGTGGTGTCGTCGCGTCGCGCCATTGAGGCCGAACGAACCCACGGATGGAGTCGGGCCGCAGCGAAGGGGCGCTGCGCCGGAGAACCACAAAGACACCGCTGCTGATGAGGGGCTGCGGAGGACCGGCGTGGCGCCGTCGCGTCGAGCCGGTCAGACCAAGGTCGTGGCCTTGGCTGCGACTGAGTAGGGAGCGGTGGCTGGAACCATCGTCCGACGGCGCGTCGGAGGGGAGGGACCACAGGGTTTTGCGGCGGCGGCACTAGCCGGCCGTTCGGTGATGTCCAGAGGTTTAACCCCCAGCTGTCAAAAGGAGATGCCCCCATTTGGGGTTCGCCATTTCAAAACAGGGGGCAGTGTTCCCCCCCCCCCCCTTCTGCGACATCTCAGCCAGTGTCGACCCCTCCATGCGGGTTGCGCCGGCGCCAGGCCGACCGGCCACCCAGGTCGGGCCGGCAACCCAGGCCGGGCCAGGCCTCACCCTGTTGGCCTGGACCCGGACCCGGGTTGGGTCGACCCGGTTCAGGCCGACCCAGGGGGTCTTGGGCCAGGTCGGTCCGGGCCCAAAACCCCCAAAAAAACCTGATAGTTCGTCTAAATGCCCGTAACATGGGCTATGGAACTCCGATCGATGCACTATCAGTTGTGAGGCGATCCTTGGATCGCGTCGGTAATTTTGGTATATTACACTCAAGGTTTTGGAAAACTTTGGGTATATCCGGGTTGGTTCGAACACGAAACCAACCAGGGCCCTCGGAGCGGAAACACTTATAACTTGAGCTCTGGATGACCGATTGACGTTTTGTCGACTTTGTTGGATTCCTCTTAGTGATACAGTCCTTTTTTCTTACTCCAATAGAGGTTTGGATGTAGTTAAAGTGCGGTCGGGTTGGTTTTTTTTAAAAAACCAACCGGGCCCCAGGAATGAAAAGGCCAAAAACTCTCAAACCGGGCGTTTGATTGACGCACCGTCTGTCACTTTGAGTTCCTCTTGCCGAGACAAAACTTTGGGATACATCAAATCTGGACTATGTGTCAGTTGATGTATCGACCCCCTTGGTTCGTTGAGCGGACCCTCCC
Source organism: Viscum album (assembly GCA_963277665.1). Classification (NCBI taxonomy): domain Eukaryota; kingdom Viridiplantae; phylum Streptophyta; class Magnoliopsida; order Santalales; family Viscaceae; genus Viscum; species Viscum album. The sequence goes on from OY728163.1 coordinate 1,723,372,892, forward strand.
AGAATCAAGCATGCTTTCTGCGAGAACCCTAGAGCTGGTTGCGACTGCGACGATGATGACGACTGCACTGAAATCCTCCGTGGGTTCGGCAACGATGGAGACCGTACTGAAACCCTCCGTGGGTTCGACGGTGATGACTAATATTCTTGTATCCTATGTGGGTCTAGTAGTATTACAATTATTGTACCCTATGTGGGTCTGGCAGTATTTGACCTCTGTTGTAGTATCCTACGTGGGTCCGACAGAGTAGCTGGACATGTATCCTACGTGGGTCCGATAGCTTAGCTAGTTTAGTATCCTACATGGGTCCCAGCTTAGATGAATCAATGGCTATATCTGATCATCTCTATCTGTCACGACCCGTCCTTGGGGCCCGTGTCATGACTACCCCAAGCCTACCTTCCATAGGCCAGGGTCTGGCGACCAGCACCAAAGGCGTAAATCCCGACAAAAAGGGGAAGACATTACCTTAAGAAAGTAAACAACACCACATAGTAAGCCAACAGAAGTAAACACTAAGTAAATTGAGTATGAGTAAGTGCGGAAAATTAAGTGGGCCAGAATACAAACTCAAACTGAAAGTAAAGTGAAATTGTAAAGGAAGTACAACAACTGAAAAGTAAAGCAGCAACGCCGAGCCGTCCACTAGAAGTCCCAACTGAAGGGTGGGTACAGATAGCCTCCTCAGCTCCTCGGGTCCTACCGTCTACCATGTATGTGTCTCGTCCATTGGTCCACCTCCAGGTACCGACTCACCGTGATATCCACCTCCGGGCACCGTCCAGCTCTACAAGCCTCAACCTCGATTAGTGATGTCGGTCGTCTACCACCAACACAACGTAGTACGGGAATAGCCCGTGCAGGAGTGAGTATACGCTACTTAGTAGGGACCCTGAGACCCCCGATAGTCTCCCAGAATCTCCAATGGATAATACACAAGGAAAGATACAATCAAAAATTAATTTCCAACACTACTTAGGTATATGCCCATAAATATACCTAAGTCATTAATTCCAGTTCGGCTCCAACATCCAAGCACAAGTTCGATCACGTCAACACAGGATAGCATAACCAATCCACCTAGGATAACACAACCCAATCCACATAGGATTACAATTCAATCATATCGAAGATAATGATTGAAAGTTAAGACTTAGCTCAAACCAGGATTTAATCATGATGTCGAAACCATAGCTGTTGGGAAACTCCTCATCTATCGAGTACAGTGGACCTGCCGCTAAAACCCAGCGCTTCCCATTAACCTTGGACTGCGGTATTACTCCACCTGTCGAGTACTGTGTGTCTGCTGCTACAAAAAAGCTCATCCCACCATGGGTTTGCCGCTACAACCAAGCACTCCCCCTCGTAGCCTCCAGAGGTAATCCTTCTGTTGAGTACCGTGGGTCTGCCGCTACAACCAAGTGCTCCTCTATCGTGGGTCTACCGCCGCAACCAAGTGCTCCCCCTCATAGCCTCCAGAGGTACTACTTCTGTTGAGTACCGCGGGTTTGCCGCTACAAAAAAGCGCTCCTCCGCCGTGGGTCTGCCGCTACAACCAAGCGCTCTCCACTGGACTATCTGAAACACACCAAGTCGATCTGTCAGCAGTAGTCAAGTCTCAGCCAGCTCTAGGGTTTCATAATGATTGATAGTGTCGTAGTCGTCACCACCAAACCTAAGTAGGATTCCCGTATGGTAGTCATCGTCGCCGCAGACGCAGCCAGCTCTAGCGTTTCCGCACACAACACGCTCATTTCGGGAGGGTCCACTCCATGAGCCAAGAGGTAAATACTTCAACTAACATGTAGTCCGTGGTTTATGTATCCCAAAGTTCTGTCTCGTCAAAAGGAACACAACGCGACTGACGGCACGTCAATCGGACGTCCGGTCCGAGAGTTATTGGCCTTTTCGTCCTAGGGGCCCGATTGGTTTTTAAGTCAAAACCAACCCGACTACACTCCAAATGCGTTCAAAACTCGAGAAGAGTAATCCAAAAGATCTGTCTCACTAAGAGAAAACCAGTAAAGTTGACAACACGTCAATCGGAAGCCCAGAGCTCATGTTATGAGTGTTTCCGCTCTGAGGGCCCAGTTGGTTTCGTGTTCGAACCAACCCGACCATACCCAAAGTTCTCCGAAACCTTGAATGTAATATACCGAAACGACTGTCGTGATCCAAGGATCAAATCCCAACTGAAGGAGTGTCGATCAGAGGTACTTAGCCCAATAAATGGGAAAATAGATCGGAAATGGTCTAAAAATGGGGGGTTTGTGCCCGGTCCGACCCGGCCCAACCCCCCTAGGTCGGCCCAAACCGGGTCCGGGTCCGGACTGTTAGGGCGCGGCCCGGCCAGATGGGCACGGCTCGGCCCGGCCGGCGCGGCCCGGCCTGGTGCGCTCGCGCGGTCCGCATGGCCAGCTCGACCACGCCAAGCTGTGCAGAACAGGGGGGGGGGGCGCTGACCCCTGATTGGGAACCCGTGGCCCCCACAAGGGGGGCTGCACCTTTGGCCAGCCAAGTTTTACGACCCCCAGTTTAGTGGAAGCCGGCCGTCCCAGTCCGGCCAGCCGTTGTTGCTGCCGCGGGACCGCCGGTGTCCCTCCCCTCCGAGGTGCCGACGGCTGGCGGTTCCGGCCGCCTCGCCTTACACCGCTGCTGCTTCGAGCCGTGGCCTTTTCCGACCGGCACGGCGCGACGGTGCCGCGCCCCTCCGCCGCGGCCTTTCTTTGTCCGTAGTGTCTTCGTAGTTCTTCGGCGTGGCGTGATGGTGCCACGCCCCTTCGCTGCGGCCTGACTCTGGCCTCAGGTTCGTTTGGCCTCAACTGCGCGGCGTGACAGCACCGCGCCTCTTCGCCACTTTTTCCCATGTTTCTATGCGGTTCTGTTGCACCGCACTTCCTTCTTTAGAACCAAAACAGACAAAGTTATCAAAGGGGGAGGAGGTTCGGTCGTGTTCATGCGGTCCGACCACCTCCCGTTATTATGATAACAGGCTTCCCAAATAGAAGTTAATGAACGACAAAGAAATAATTCATGGGTAAAACAATTAACCCTTACCTAAAGGTGTCATCGAACGAAGGTTCGTCGCGGGAAAGGGAAGTCACAGAAGATGGCGTCGCAGAAGGAATATCGTCGGCGTTGCGGTACACTGTGTCGCGAATGGAGGATCGTCGGCATCGTGTCGTCGATCATCGATGAATCAGTGTTTTTTCGTCCTCCTTTATCGGAGTTTGGTGTTCTTCGTTGGAGAGGATACGATTTCCCCAAGTGTTGGGCATCACAAAATGTTACCAGCGCTTCATCGCTTGGTGAAGCCATCCCGAAACCTTCTCCCAAACTCTCTATATATAGGAGAGGGGGAGAGGTATGTAACCATCGTGGAATTTATGAAGGTTCATTTATTTGGAACCTTCCAAAATTCCAACGATGCTGTTACATAATTTAATAAGGGGGTCAGGCGAATTAAATTGCGATGGCGCAATTTAAGAGGTGCGTTGGCACAACTTAAAAGTTGAGGATTCCAAGAAGTTTCCCCCACATAGCTTGCGTCAAAATACATGACATGAATTAATTTTATGTTGACACGTAAAATTAATTGACATCAATTAATTTCACATCGACACTTAAAATTAACCCACATAAATTAATTTTTACGTCGAACCATAAAATTAACTTACAACAATTAATTTTACGTCAACTCATAAAATTAATTGAGAGTAATTAATTTTACGTCGACACATAAAATTAACTGACAATAATCAATTTTATGTCGACCCATAAAAGTAATTGAGTGCAATTAATTTTACGTCGACATATAAGATTAATTGATGGGTGGTTTGAGAGGTTTCCTCTCCATCCCCATTAAATGGGAGGTTATGGTGTGGTGGTTCCACCACCAACTCCCAAGTGGGGCTTCTAACCACTTTATCCGCACTGCATGTGTTTAACAAAATAAAATAAATTATTCACTTATTTTATTTTATTAACCCACGTAAAACCCCAAAAACTAACATTCATACCCGATCATCCGCCATTGAGGTGAAATTCTTCTTAAGCAAATATCGGCACTACGAGTTAAATGTTTCCCTTAGAATTCGATTCCAAGCACCAGTTCAAAAGTTATAAAACGCCGCTCGTACATTTACTAAACGTGCCCAAAAAAAAGTTCGGAAAATTATTATCAGGCACCCTCGACCCATTGCGGTCATGGTTAGGCTCTACCTTGGAGAAACATGCTCCAAATAACTCAACGGTACTCTCAGATTTTCATTTCAGGTTACCGTTTAGAAGTTATGAATTTTACAATAAAATAACTGTCACTTAAATATTTTATTTACGACCAAAAACTAACATTCTCAGGTGGCATGCGCTGGCCAAAGTTAGTATCTGCTTAAAGAAAGCATACCCTCATGAGTTCAACAGTGGTCTCGAATTATTAATCCGTGTTACGTTTTGTGAGTTATAAGCATTTGAAAAATAAAATAACTTTTTTTAATTATTTTATTTACTATTATGCCATTTTTGGGTTTTCTCACAGGAGGCCTGCATCGACTAAACTTAAGTCACGCCTAGGGTGAAATTGCAATTCTGAGCACAAAATTTCCCTCATATTTCTGATCCGAGTAACCGTTTAAGAGTTATTCAACTTTTTCAGGAAAACTGTTTATGTGTGTTAATTTTAGCTTAACATAATTTCAGGAAAATTATTTTGTGCACACTGGGCCTCAGAATCAGGTGCCGTCAGAAACTTCGTAGTCCTAAAATTTCAGGGAATTTATGAAAAAAAAAATTTCTCAAATTTTAAGAGTCTTTAAACTATCACCTTACGAAGAATTATACATGTGTGAGATAATTCATGACTTTCAATCATTATCTTCGATATGATTGACTTGATTACCTATATGGATTGTGTTGTGATTTTTTCTGTGGATTGGGTTATACTATCTTGTGTGGACGTGATCAAACATGGGATCGGTTATTGGAGCTGAACTGGAATTGATGACTTAGGTATATGTATGGGAATATACCTATGTAGTGTTGGATGTTACTTCGTGATTGTATCATTCCTTGTGGATTATCCTTTGTGGATTCATGGAGACTTTCGGGGTCTCGGGGTCCCTACTGAGTAGCGTATACTCACCGATGCACAGGCTATGCCCGCACTATGTTGTGTTAGATGCAGATTACGGACAACAGTGATCATGGTTGAGGCTTGTGGAGTAGTCAGTACCTAGAGGGGGACCACTGGGCGGGACGTACATGGGGCAGACGGCTAGACACGAGGTGCTGAGGAGGCTATCTGTGCCCACCCTTCAGGTGGAACTTCCAGTAGACGGCTCGATGTTAATTCTTTACTTTCAGTTAGTGTACTTTCTTTCTAGTTGTACTTTACTTTCAGTTTGGGTTTTTATTTTGGCCCATTTACTTTCCGCACATAGTTTTGTACACAATTTTACTTAGTGTTTACTTCTGTTGGCTTACTCTATAGTGTTTGTTTACTTTATAAAGGCAATGTCTTCCCCTTTGTTGGGATTTACGCCTTTGGTTCTATTCGCCAGCACCTGGCCTATGGGAGGCGGGCTTGGGGTAGTCACGACATGGGCCTTGAGGACGGGTCATGAAAAATTGGTATTAGAGGAGTTCGGTTCTACCACATAACTTAGGACTCTGATCTTTCTTCTATGTGAAGCAATATTGTTAAGGGTATTGAGTGTGGTTATCAGTCTAGGGAGTCCGGTGCTGGTGTGGCGGCCGACGTATCCTTACATCAGGACCCAGACTTCTGATTGCCTACTCAATGCATGAAAACATTGATCACATGTGTGTTTCAAATGTTTTCTTTGTGATTACTTGTGTCAGCTCACCATGTATACTGTTTTGACTATGGTGCACCTGTTTCTTTTCAGGATGGCCCCATGATGGCAGCCAGCTAGTGTTCAGAGCTTTTTTCGAGATGACAGCTCACCGAGCGACAAGGCCTCAGTGCAGGGCCCTTTTTTAGTAGAGGCACCGACGATACCTCTACCCGCGGAGCCCCTGATGCTCCTAGCCCCAGCCGCTGAGAGTGCATGTCGCCTTAGTGCACTGCACGAGTTTCAGCGTCAGAGACCGGCCAGGTTCAGTGGGTAGACGGACCCTAAGGCAGCCGAGGATTGGCTAGAGGCTGTATTTCATGTTTTTAGGCTAGTGGGGACACCAGCTGACCTCATGGAGATCCTTGCAGCGAGCCTCCTTTACGCGACAACAGGCAGATGGTGGAGCTTGATGCTCTAGGTGCACGACGAGGCATCTCTTCTCTAGACAGACATTGAGAGCCTCTTCCGCTCACTGTTCGTCCCATACACCCTCCGTGGGGTTCACATTTAGGAGATACTACAGCTGTGGCATGGCAGCATGACAGTCACCTAGTACTCGGCAAGATATACCAATTTCTCATGCTATTCGACAGACATGGTACGAGACCCATTCTTCCCAGCCCGGACCTTCGAGAAGGGACTGAGGAATGAGATCAGGGCATCGATGATCTCCCTCATCATTCCGACACAGGAAGGAGTACTGGAGCGAGCCCTTCTCATATAGAGCATTCTTGCTGAGCCTACACCAGCAGCGAGACCTACCACAGTGCGACATGTAGTAGAGTCGTCTGCAGTTGGCAGTCGACATACGTCACAGGGGTCTGAGCAGACCAGAACATCAGGCGTATGACCTTAGGACATTGCCTCAATGGTGCGGGGCACCTGGCGCAGAGCCAGCCTTCCGAGGAGCAGACAGTGCTACGCATGGGTGGGTAGGGCCACATGGCTCGTGACTGCCCGACCTGCCATACAGAGGAGAAGCCGACTGTTGAGGGGCTACCTAGGAAGAGGCATAGGGTCGACTGTGGAGGTCCGCAGTGAGTAAGAGGATGAGGAAGAGAAGTTTGACGAGCAGCAGGTGGTGGGTGACGCTTTGATACTTTACCACCACCACCACCAGGAGGTCCACCCCGACCACAGGGAGCTTGCAGACAGAGGCAGGATCAACTTCAGGCAGCGGTGGCCTATGACCACGGCGCGCCAGAGATGATTCGAGGTACTATCTCTGTCTACTCTACCCTTGATATAGTTTTTATGGATATAATAGTGAGTCATTCTTTCATTACAGCTACCCTTGTTTAGAGATTGGAGATTCCGACGGAGCCGTTGGCTCGATCATTGCAACTAGAGACTCCTATGGGTGCAGACTCGATGATTACGTATTGGTGCCGGTAGTGTGAGATTACTCTAGGATGAGAGAACTTCAGCTGGGATCTTCTTATAGTGGCGTCGAGGCCTTACGACTTCATCTTAGCCATGGATTGGTTATCTATAGTCCATGTTCAGATTGACTGTATTAGGTGCAAGGTGTGGTGTGTTTGCACCGACGGGAGCAGGTTCACCTTCACCGGTGAGAAGGGAACACTTACAGTGTAGGCTGGACTCATGCAGAGGAGATGACAGCCCATCACTCATCAGTTGGATAGTCTCATCCTAGGAGAAGTTGACGTGTGGAGTCCTAGTTTTCCTACAGTGGTGGATCAGTATGTGGACGTTTTCCCTAATGACATTCCAGGAATACCTCCTCACAGAGTGGTAGACTTCTATATTTACATGTACCCTAGGATAGCGCCGATATCCACTCCAGCATATCGGATGACCCCCGTTGAGCTTCGGGAGCTACGAGTATAGTTGTAGGACTTACAGGGAAAGGGATTCATCTAACCTAGTGTTTCACCCTAGGCTTCCCCGATATTGTTCGCCATGAAGGCAGATAGGAGCTTGCGACTGTGTGTCGATTATCGTCGCCTGAACTAGGTGACCTTGAGGAACATGTATCCACTACCGAGGATTGACGACCTCTTTGATCAGTTGAAGGGATCATAGTGGTTCTCGAAGATAGACCTCAGGTCAGGCTATCCTTAGCTTAGAGTTTGAGATGAGGACGTGCATAAGACGGCCATCAAATGTCGGTAGGGCCACTATGAGTTCTTGGTTATTCCATTCGGCATAACCAATGATCCAGTGGTGTTCATGGGTCTCATGAACACGATCTTTCATCCATACCTCGATCGATTTTTCGTTGTCTTCATCGACAACATATTGATATACTCGACCACTGTGGAGGATCACGCCTATCACTTGTAGGTTGTACTGGACACACTCCGAGAGAACCAGCTTTATGGTAAGCTCTCGAAGTGACAGTTTTGGTTATGTGAGGTCCACTTCTTGGTACACGTCATCTCTGAGGTGGGAGTTGCGGTGGATCCTGCGAAGATCGAGGCAGTGCTAGCTTGGGAGCCACCCAGGAGCGTGATAGAGGTGAAGAGTTTCTTGGGGCTAGCTGGGTACTATCAGAGATTTGTGCCAGACTTTTCTAGAGTTGAGACACCTCTTTCAGATTTTTCAAAGAATGGGAAACCCTTCTTCTGGTCAGATAGATGTCAGCAGAACTTCTAGGAGCTGAGACAGAGATTGAATAACACACCTATCCTGAGGCTATCAGAGGAGGGAGTATGGTACGTAGTCTACTACGATGCATCAGGGACTGGTCTCGGATGTGTCCTGACGTAGGAGAGAGCAGTGATCGCCTATGGATCACAAAAGTTGAGGTAGCATGAGCAAAACTACGCAGCCCATGACCTGGAGTTGGCAGCAGGGGTCTTCGCTCTGATGATGAGGCGACACAATCTTATGGGAGAGCGCTTTACAGTCTACTCTAACCACCAGAGTCTCAGGTACATCTTCTCGCAGAAGGACCTAAACCTGAGATAGCGGTGATGGATCGATTTCTTCCAGGACTATGACTTTGAGATAGTCTATAATCCTGGAAAGGGAAATGTAGTGGTCGATGCTCTCAGCGGGAGGAAGGGCATTCATCTACTTAGAGAGGTGATGGAGCAGCTAGACTCTTTGCAGATATCTTTCGTGGATAGAGATGGAGAAGCCTTTCTTCAGTCACTCACGGTCACTCCTCCACTACTATAGCGGGTCGGAGAGGCACAACGTGGGGACATTGTTTATGAGACACGGCGTGCATAGATATCCTTAGGACAGGAACCTGATGGATTATCTTTAAGAGGAGAGCACGATGTCCTATTCAGATGACATACCATGGTACCCGCTAAATTACAGGAGGAGGTGCTGAGAGACTTTCACACTTCCCCTTAAGCGGTACATCCAGGAGTGACGAAGATGTTCTGGGATCTCAGACGACAAACCTGGTGGCTAGGTATGGAGAAGGCTATAGAAGATTTTGTTTCTCAATGCCTCACATGCCAGCAGGTGAAGGCGGAGCAACGGGTACCATCAAGCTTGGTACAACCATTGGAGGTCTCGGAGTGGAATTGGGACGGGATATCTATGGATTTCGTGACTGGACATCCTTGTACATCTAGAGGTCCTGACTCTATTTGGTTGATTGTCGACCAACTCACCAAGTCTTCCCACTTCTTACCCATCAGAGAGTAGGGCTTAGTAGAGTTCGTGAAATCTCTACGTTCAGGATATTTTATAGATTCATGGTGTTCCATCATCTATCTTCTCCGATTGAGAGGCTCTCTTTACTTCCCGACATTGGAATGGTTTGCAGGAGGCATTCGGGACGCAGCTAAGTCTGAGGAGTACCTTTCACCCTCAGACGGATGGTCGGACGGAGAGGACCATTCAGAATCTCGAGGACATGTTCCGTGCATGTGTCCTCGACTTTCGTTACAGTTGGGAGGACCATCTACCCTTGATGGAGTTCGCATACAACAACATCTACTACTCCACCATCGGGATGGCACCATACAAGGCATTGTACGACCGACCTTGCAGATCACCTCTGTGCTGGACAGACACCGAGGAGTCAGCAGTTGTGGGACCAGAGATGGTCCAGGCCATGTCAGAGAAGGTCCAGGTCATCCAGGAGCGGATGAGGATAGTTCAGAGCCGGTAGAAGTCTTATGTTGATAGGAGGTAGAGACCACTAGAGTTCGAGGATGGCGACCACGTCTTTTTGCGGGTCTCACCTCAATGTGGATTACAGATATTTGGCTGGGGCGGCAAGTTATCTCCGCACTTTATCGGACCATTCCAGGTCCTCTTCAGGATAGGCGAGGTGGCTTATCGCCTAGCTCTACCACCTCAGTTGCACCAGGTGAACGACGTCTTCCACGTATCTCAGCTGAGGAGATACGTGCACGACCCGACACATATCATCGAACATGGGGAGCCGGACATTGATGATGGGGAAACTTTTGCGGAGGTCCTAGTAGAGATCGAGGTTCGATGGGAGGGGGTCCTACGTGGGTGGTTGATTCCTCTAGTGTGCATCAGATGTCAGCACGGGAACCTCCAGGAGAGCACTTGGGAGACCCGGTGTGCCTGGATTCAATTTCCGAAGTTTAGCTCGGGTACAATCAGTGAACTAATGATCGGGTTTTTCTAACTTTTGAATCGGTTCTCAGAATCAAAATATGAGGGAACCAATGAAACTGCAGAGCCTGTATTTTATTACGAAGACCTTGTCCAGAGTTGCCTTTGATCAGGAAGATTTGTTTAATTTTTGTGGATTAAGACTATAGAGAAATAAAATTGTGCTACTAATTTTATTTCTTTTAAGTGGTTAAATCCTAAGAATGGAGGTTGGGTGAAACTAACCACCCATGTGAGGTTAATAGTGATGTGGGGCCCATATGATCCCCCACCTCTTCAAATCCCCTATACCCCCTCTTTAATGTTAGCAACCCCCCTTAAGTTTTTGACCTTCTCTCTCTCTTTAATTGAATTCCAACACACCCATTCAATTAATTGAATCTCGTTAATTAATTAAATGAGCTTTTTGAATTTTAAATTGTTGGCAAGTGTGGATAAATTAAGACAAAGTCTTATTTTGTTTTTGGGTTGGTTCGTTGTGTGGAGTCTGGGGAGAAAATAACCGAGGTCTCGAAGAACATCGTCCTCCATATTGAAGAACAAGAAGAACATCAAGACCTCGATGAAGAACGTCGTCACCGCAAGGGAAGACCGCCGTTCCGCCTTCTCTCCTTTCCAAAGCCAGTGAGAAAGGCCTTTTCCGGATAATGATGATGCACCATTTTCTTCATCGGGCAAACACAGACGACGTGTACAGAGCCACACCCCGAGACACCGCTTTCCGCGATGCTCATCGATCGTCAACTCGTTAAAAAGGGAGGGGTTTGAGTTCAAATATTATGGATCAAAATTTCAATAGCTTGAAGAGGATATTTATTCTTTTTGGTCTTCCTGTTATCGTTATAATGGGAGGAGGTCGGACTGCAAGAACATGGCTGACCCTCCTCCCACTTTTTTGTTGATCTTGTTGCTGCCCAAACAAAGGCAGCGCGGTCCAACGGCACCGCGCGGAACCAAGGAGAATCATGATGAAGAAGCACAGCGTCGTTGATGCCGAATGAACCCGCGGCCGAAGTCAGGCCACAGCGAAGGGCCGTGACGCCATCGCGCCGCGCCAGAGAACCACGAAGACACCGCGGTCGGTGCGGGGCCACGGCGGAGCATGGAGCGGCGGCCAGAAACGCCGACCGCCAGCGCATCGGAGGGGTGGGACCGCAGGGTCCCACGGTGGTGGCACTGGCCGGCCAGCCATACCGGCCATTCGAGGATGTCCGGGGGTCATAACCCCTGGCTGGGAAAAGGAGCGGCCCCCACAAGGGGGCCGCCGTTTCAAAACAGGGGGGCCACGTCCCCCCCCCCCCCCTTCCGTGACAGCTCGGCCAGCGCCAAGCTGGCAATGCGGGCCGCGCCCGCGCCAGGCGAACCGGCCACCCAGGCTGGGCCGCGCCCTGTTGGGCCGGACCCGGACACAGGTTGGGTCGACCCAGTTCGGGCTGACCCATGGGGTCTTGGGCCAGGTAGGTCCAGGCCCAAAACCCCTTAAAAATCGGATAGTTCGTTTAATGCCTGTAAAATGGGCTACAGACCTCTGATCGATGCACCGTCAGTTGAGATGTGATCCTTGGATCGATACGGTCAATTCGGTATATCACACTAAGGGTTTTTAAGAACATTGGGTATGGCCGGGTTGGTTCGAACACGAAACCAACCGGGCCCTCGGAATGGAAACACTTATAACTTGAGCTCCGGACGTCCGATTGACATGCCATCGACATTGTTGGATTCCTCTCAGTGAGACGGACCTTTTTTCTTACTTCGATAATGGTTTGGATGCAGTTGGAGTGCGGTCGGGTTGGTTTTGACTTAAAAACGAACCGGGCCCCTAGAACGAAAAAGCCAATAACTCTCAGACTGGGCATCTGATTGACGCGCCGTCTGTCACGTTGAGTTTCTTTTGCCGAGACGGAACTTTGGGATACATCAACCCCAGACTACATGTCAGTTTTTTTATCAACCCCCATGAATCATGGAGCGGACCCTCCCGGAATCGAGCATGCTATGTGCAAGAAACCTAGAGCTGGCTACGACTGCGACAGCGATGATGACTGCACTGAAATCCCTCGTGAGTTCGGCAGCGACGACGACTGCACTGAAATCCTCCATGGATTTGACAGCATTGAAGACCGTACTAAAATCCTCCGTGGGTTCGAAGACGATGACTACTATTCGTGTATCCTACGTGGGTCTGGAAGTATTATTTTTCTTGTAGCCTACGTGGGCCCGACAGTATTTGACCTCTGTTGTAGCATCCTACGTGGGTCTGACAGAGTAGCTAGACTTGTATCCTACGTGGGTCTGACAGGTTAACTGGTTTAGTATCCTACGTGGGTCCCAACATAGATGAATCAGTGGCTACATCTGGTCATCTCTATCACCTTACGAAGAAGTATACATGTGTGAGACGAGTCTTGACTTTCACTCATTATCTTCGATATGATTGACTTGCTTTCCTATGTGGATTGTGTTGGGATTTCCTGTGTGGATTGGGTTGTACTATCCATTGTGGACATAATCGATCATGGGCACGGATGTTGGAGACGAACTGGAATTGATGACATAGGTATATGAATGGGCGTATACCTAAGTAGTGTTGGATGTTACTTCATGATTGTATCTTTCCTTGTGGATTATCCATTGTGGATTCTGGGAGACCTTCGGGGTCTCGGGGTCCCTACTGATTAGCGTATACTCACCCCTACACAGACTATGCCCATACTACATTGTGTTGGATGCAGACGACGGACAGCACTGATCGTGGTGGAGGCTTGATGAGGAGTCAGTACCTGGAGGTGGACCACTGGGTGGGACGTACACGGAGCGGATGGCTGGACCCGAGGAGCTGATGAGGCTATCTGTACCCACCATTCAGGTGGTACTTCCAGTGGACAGCTCGACGTTTTTGATTTACTTTCAGTTGATGTACTTTCATTCCAGTTGGACATTACATTCAGTTTGGGTTTGTATTCTGGCCCATTTACGTTCCGCATACACTTTTGTACCCAATTTTACACAGTGTTTACCTCTGCTGTCTTACTTTGTGGTGTTTATTTACTTTATAAAGGCAATGCCTTCACCTTTTTTGGGATTAACGCCTTTGGTGCTAGTCACCAGCCCCTGGCCTATGGGAGGCGGGCTTGGGGTAGTCACAGCACGGGCCTCGAGGACGGGTCGTGACAGGTTGGGCCAGTACAAAACCCACCAAAACTACAATTCCCACGTGATTTGTGCTCGATGTGGGAAACAAGGTGTAGTGATGGGATATTCCTAGTACAAGGAGGCATGAATTAATAGAAATTGAACTCTAGGTGAGTGGAAGCCCACCATTACTGACCCTCATACATAACACACACAGATACAGGGGGTGGAGAACTGAGTGTATTGAAATTACAACTGAACATAAGGGGGTGGAGAGATATGAATCGTGGTGCCAGTGATCTAGATCACAAGGATAGTGATTAGATGACAGAATATAGTTGTTGACCATGTTCGAAACAAAGAATCTATTTTTCAATATCATGTTATGGGGACAAAAAAATGAGGTTTGACCATTTACCATGTTCAAAACCCTGGACTTATCACAAATTGACATCCGAGCTCTTCTGGGGAGTAGTCCCAAGATGGTAGGTAAGCCAATGTGGCATGTGAACATGCCGTAAAGGGGGACCCTTCTAATATGGAAGGGGGTGAAGATGAAAATTAAGGTCTCATGATGTGTGGAAATGAAATTATGGAATGTCCATGTTAAAACTCCACACTTTGGAATCTTTTCCATGAAAAATTTGAGTACGCAAGATGGGGATGTCAGACAGAGGGATTCTAATACCTTTCTATTGACTAGGGTCTTGGGTATGTTGACTCCAATATTAATAGTACACATGTTGTAAAACCCAATATGAACTAGGAAACAAGGAGTCTTCACTATACAACATGATTCTGAATGAGTTGGGGCCAAGGGGGTTGGAAGAAAGGGGACAGGATTTAAGATACATGCGGTTGGAACCATAGATAAAATGTCCGGGTGTTCCTACAGATCCCAAGAGGATGGAAATCAAGCTATAGATAGTTTTGGAAAATGACATGCAGTCTAATGTAATGTGACAATGACATGGTTGGATCTTTGTTATATGGTATTATATTTCGGACCATAATGGAAAGGAGGAAGGGAGAAACATGGTGCATCTATTGAAAAACACAATATGAATGTGGAAAGAATGAGTCTCTATCACACCATATGCTCTAGGGGAGATTTTAATTTGAGGGACATAAAGTTGATGTTGGGCTTGGATTAGGGAAAAGTGCCCTGGTGTTCCTATATACCCCATTAAGATGGGTATCAAGATTTATGTAATTCTATAAGTGGTCTGGTATAGTACGGAATATAGGTAAAATACTATTGTGAGGGTCTAGCCGACACACAAAATAATGAAACATTTGATAGTTATTATTTTTTTTAGGATATTTGATGTTTTTTTGATGAAGAACCCCAGTATGGAGAATCAAGGAATCGATGTGGAATCAATCAATATATTGGCCTTGAAAAATGGCATGGTGGATTAAAAATACAAAACATGATGTTCCCTCGTGTGTGGACATCACAATGCAGTTCCATTTTCACCATGCATCCAGGAAAATAATGTCATAGTTTAGGGTCATAATATGAGACCATCCTACATATTTTAACATCATGTAGTAAAGAGGTAATAAATTATCTTCATGTTGGACTAGGCATCATTTTTTAAAGTCATATTTCCTGGACACATATAGAAGAATGATGATTTAGATGTAATCCATAGGGTATGCTAAATCGTACCCGACGTGAATGTGGAAAGAAAGTCCACACCATAGTGCTCGAAAATCTGGTGGAGAAGCCTCCGTCCAAGGGGCTGGAACATATCAAAGGATATGGGTCTTGACACGAAAAAAAATGATTAGGTGTTCCTGCATATCCCATGATGTTGGGAATCAAGCCATACATATTTCTATGACTGCATTTTAACATCATGTGGGAAAGAAAGCCTGAGAGACTAGCTCTTAACAAGGTATTAAGGGGTAAATCTGTTGTAAAAACAATGTGAATGAGGATATAAGCCCACATACCCCACACCACGCAATCCTATGAATGTTAGGTCCAAAAGGCCAAAAAGAAGTGGTAGTTAGTAAAACCTGAGTTGGACCCAAAGACTAAATGTTCATGCGTTTTTACATATCCCAAAATGATTGGAATGAAGCCATAAATAGTTCTTGAAGATTTAATTCAGTTTAGCATCATAGGACTTGGACGTGGTAGATCATTGTTTATGGACATTGAGCTCGGACTATAGAAGCGTGACTCTTCCAAGAAGGCCTAAACCATGATCCAATCTATAATTCCATGTGAGCCACACTCGATGTGGGAAACAATGGTGGATAAGATCATCTAAAAACAAGGAATACAGAGAATCGGGAAACAACAAAGAGCCTCAAATAACACCACACCATGGATTTATCCTCTTAATGTTCTCACACACACTGAGGAATAACACTAAGTGCGTCGAAACTCCACATGGAAATGATGGTGTGGAAGAAGTGAATCATGGACACAATATTTAGGGAATAATGGTGGTGGAGTAAAGATGTAGGATAACAATTGACCATGTTCTAATCAAAATATCAATATCGCAGGACATAAAATGGGAACAACCAATTGAGCATCAACCACTTATTTGATTCACAACATGGGACTTGTATGAAATTTCCATTCAAAAATTCTAGGGGGTTTCGGCCCATGGTTGTAGGAGAGACGTGGGCCCTAGAATCCATGCCATTCAGGGGTCCTTTCGAATGTGAAAGATGATTAAATCCTGAAGGTATACATGAAGCTTGAATATGGGGAAAAACATGTCTATGTAAAATTCATCACTCTAGGTCATGAAAAAGAGATCTCCAAGGCATGGTGGTGAGTTACCCAATAGATTTGAGGGGATGAAGGGCTCTCAAGTGGGATGTACATGGTATGACTATTTCAAACCTTATGTGAATAAGGGCATAATCCCAAACCACAACACATACCCCCCTCGATGGACTGAATCCAGTGGGACAAAAATATTGGAAGGTTTATATGAAATAGGGATGGACCTGAAGATGAAATATCTAGGAGTTCTTACATATCTAATGAAAATGATAATCAAGTCATATATAGTTCTGGAAGATGTCATGTATTGTAATTTCATACAAAAATGATATGGTAGATCAATATTTTATGGGAATAGTGCTCAGACCATAGCATCTCAGTTTAATGTCATGTGTCTAAGACAACAGAAGTGCAGATGTACAAGGGGAGAATAAATGAAGTGGTTGTCACAAACCCGATGTAAATGGAGTTGAGAAAAACCTGCACCACACCATGTGTTTTGAGAGGCATACATGCCAAGGGGAAGGATCGAGAGTAGAATCTGGAGTTCGGGGCTGGTCATATAAATGACGTTTCCAAGCATTATTACATATCTAATGAGGATGGGAGTCAATCAAAACACAATTCTATATACTTCCTGCAGTTTAACCTCGTGCGAGATTATAATTCAGGGAGATTATAGTTTGATATCATTGAACTCGGACCATTTTGGTGTTTATAATCTTGCAGGGTGAGGGCTGGGTTGTTTTACGTCCTCTAGCATGGACATATCATGCATTTTAATGTCATGTGGAAAAGACAAAACTATTTATGTTCATTTGGGAAAAAAATCATGTTACTCATGAAAAGTACTTCTTGAGGAATTTGGGGTTGGTGGGAGGAGTGATCCGCTCACAATCCTAGGTAATTCGAGAGTATGTGCCATTGGGGTAAACCATTTGAATGATGAATGTTCCATCCCACGTGGGATCCATCTTGGCTGGTTTCATGCCAGGTATAATTGGCATTCTTAGGGGAAACACCATGTCACCTTATATGAATGAGAAGAGGCAAATATTCTTGTTAAAGGATCTGTATATATTTTTCTAATCCATTTACTAATTGTGTAGGGCTCTAAAGCAATTATTATCGAGTGGTTTCATTATAGGAAGACATATTTTGGATACCTTATCTGGTTTTGGTTGATCTTAGATAGCTATGTGAAATGAAGGAATTTGAATCTTGATGGGAAGGACTGGTTCTATTCCATACAACAGGGACTATGGGGTCACCTGAGAGAAATTGTGAGTTTTCGTCCAATAAGACTAGAGAGCGTTGGGGAGTTTATCCAGAAAAATCTTCTTGTTCTGACCAACCATATTTTTTACCATTTTAGAGAGGGTTTTTCTAAACACCTCAATCTATACATTTTCTTATGCATGATAGCAGGAGGTATGGTAAGAACGGATTTTGTACTTTTATAAAAATTCATTAGTTTAGCTTCCCAGAAGATGGTGTCATTGTTAGTGAGGAAGGAATGAGAGACTCTAAATATGTAGAGGACATTGAAGATAAAAAAATTAAATTATATAACATGCCTTGAACTCCTTGGGAAGAAATTCGTCATCCCACGTGGAAGAAAACTGTAGCGGTCATGGTGAACCTGCCCTGGAGGGCTGTCACTAGAGGATAGGGTCCCACGATATTGATTCCCTAAACCACAAAGGGTTAGAAGCTCTTGGTAGTGTTGAGAGGTTCTGGCAGCTGATGCAAAAAATTATCATGTATTTGGCAGGCATGGCACCTCTTGGAAATCTTTATATAGTCTTAGATCTTGTCAGGACAAAAATACCCAAATCTCTTGATCTAGAGAAAGAGTTTCAGACATATCTGATGAGCCCAACAGGAACTGGCATGAACCTCCTGCACTATAACAACCTTAGACTTTATTACACTCTTAAATGTGATCTATTAAATAACCATTCACTTAAGAATACCATGATTATTGAGAGGTATAGTGTCATGGTAAATTATGAACTCTTCATAAAAAATTAGAACACAAAATAAAATACCATTATTGCAAACTTCCTTTACATGACAATATCATTCCCCCATACATAACATTTCATGGGATAAACTGAGGACATACAAGTTAAAAGGGTGAGATATTAAGCCTAGTAAGGGATTGAACAAGGCATAACATGATTAATATAGTATATTTTAGGAAATAGTCATATCAATGGAGAGCAAGTGAAACATTAACATAATGTTATGATATAACATGATTATCATGACATGGAAATGTGGAAACAACATTTAACACGATATTAGCATGAGACATGGCCCAATTCACATAGGGAATGAGTAAAACCACATAGAAATTGAATTATCATGAATAAACCCCCACCACACGTGACATATCATGATACTAATCTATACCCAATGTATTGGAGCGCTTTCCGGGTGCACCGTTCTTAATAATTTCATTTTAGGGATAAGTGTGTCACATGGATCATATAAAATGGATTCATTAAACATAATAATTTATTCCATGATAAAGGAATTAATTATTTATACATTAAACTCTATAAGCAATAGGTAAATGTTCATAAAGGTGAATACCCTTGACAGAGAAATATGCATGGTATTCACTACATAATGACATTGTCTTGGAAAATCGCGGTGCAATTTCGAAAGCATAATTGTGTGACATAAGAATTAATATAAATGGTTCTTGAGATAGAAATGGTTGTATAATAATATGTACATGAAATATAAATTACGTGGGTCATATAGATACATGTCCCAACATATGTAATGGAATTTAGATGCATTATTTAAAAGAATTTCATTTACATAAATGAGAAGAGAGAAATTCCGTACGAAATTTCAGTATGGTAATAAGTGTGCATTGGATAATACGGGGGAGTTTAAATATCATACCCCAAAATTTTTAATTGAAAAAAATTGTAAAACAATATAATGAAATTTGGACAAAAAATAGAATGGAATATATTTCTTACTTGGACGTGTGATCATAAAGGCTTGGGAGAGTCTTAAAAGAGGATTCTTGGGAGAATGGGGAACCTTGGGAGGATTCTAAAGATTTGAGGGATGGTTTTGGTTGAGATAAAAATGGTTTTAGTGAATAGGAATTGGATATTGAGTGGGTTTATGTAAGAAAGGAGTGGGAAGTATTTATTATTTAGGTTTTTTACACAACACATCAATCGAATCAAAACCACAAAACATCCCATGGGTTTTCCCATGGTTTTTTTCAAATGAGAGTGGAAAAATAATATTATAATTTCAATTAATGAACATATTAAAATATTATGCTTTCATATTTGGAGGTGAGTAACACTCTCCAAGAAATAATTTTAAAATGATAAAATGTTTAATAAGTCTTGGAGGGTTAACTAAGGAATTGTAAAATAAATAAAACTAAACTAAAATCAAATTATTTTAAAGGTAAAATATATATTGGAAGAATAACACTTTTTTAGTATTTTATTACATAACAATTTAGTCATTATGATGTCATAAAACACATTTTATATTTAAATGGTATTTATTTCTTACAAAAAAAATCGACAATCTCAGAAAATTATGAAAAACTCACCGTTGGATGATTTCAATGTCCTGAATCTAAAATTAATATTCATATTATCTAAATAATTTTATAAATTTTTGAATATCAAATTTTTATATAAGAACTAACATTTATAAGAAAACCATGGATTTTGACAAAAACTACTTTCAAACCGTTACAAAAATTTGAATTGTATTCTTAAAAAATTATACCCTAATTTTTATTTAATAAAATTTAATTTAGTAAATATATTTTCTTAAAATGTTATTTAATTCAAAAATCTCTTAATTCATTAAAATAGATTTCTTAATTTAATATTAACTAAAATATTATTTGTGCTTTAAAAAGAATTTTCAATGTAACAATGATAAAATGAATGTGTATTATTTATACAAAAATAATGTACATAATCATAGTTCTAGGGTCTTATTACCTAACACCTTATAACTACCACATAATACCTAAGGGTATGGTTTGTGATAGTGATAGACTCTTGGGGCTCTTTGGATAACATTTCTTGGGTGGTAATCTCAATTAAATTTATCTTCTCCCATATATAGTTCTATTTAAGCTTAGCGTGTTGAAGATTGGATTTTTCTTGGCCAATAGAAAAGACTGTGTATTCTACCTCCTTTCTATGTTTTGGCAAATGGGCTTTGTATGGAGAAATTATACTGGATGAGGCCATCGCTTCCTTTGTCTGAGTAAATATTATTTTTTGAAGACCTATATTTATAATAATCATGTGATCACTTTTCAATGACTATATTAGTAATGATAAAAATTCATAAATTATTTGGAAATCCAATAATCTTAAAACCAAGGAATTTAATGTAACTGATTTACATAATAACACATTTAATTAAATGAAGAGGAATTTACATTAATAAAAGTTTTGGTCGTTCCAATCTTCCCCCATTATGAAATGTTCCCATGAAATTTCGTTTTCCCATAATACAATAGAAGAGGGTAACAATGCTTCATCTCTTTCTCTGATCCCCACATTTCTTTTTAAAACATGTGGTTTCGCAACAAATCCTTGATAAGGGGAATCATCTTATTTCGTAGAACTTTTTCCAAATGATCTACGATCTTAAACAGCTTATCCTTATAAGAGTGGTTATTATATAATGGTACCACCTCTAGATTGAGTAGATGGGATGGGTCAGGTATATACATTCTTAACTGTGATACATGGAATATATCATTTACATGAGATAGCTTTGGTGGTAGTGCAAGTCGATAGGCTACTACTCCAATTCGATCAAGAATAACAAAAGGTATGATGTACCTTGGACTAAGATTTCCCTTCTTCCCAAATCCCATAAATCTATTCCACGAAGATATGTATAGGAATACCATGTATCCAACATCAAACTCTATGCCATGTAAATGGAAATAAACATAGATCATTTGTCATATCTGGTAATATATAATATGCTACTTGATGGTCTTAAACTTCTCCCCCATTTCTTCGACCATTTCTCAGCCTAGGAGTCTTTTCTCCCAAACTTCATCCCAAAATGCCAGTGTTCTACACCTCTTCCCATACAGGGCCTCCTAAAGAGCAATTTTGATGCATGACAGGAAACTGTTATTGGAAGATAACTCAAACAAAAGAATATGTTGATCCCATGGTACTTTTAAGTCCATTGATAATGATATCAACATGTCCTCATGTGCATGGATAGTCCTATTAGATTGGCCATCAGTTTGAGGGTGATAATATGTACTGATGTTCAGATCAGTATTGAGAGCATGTTGAAGAATATTTCATAACATAGAGGTGAATCTTGGATCTCGATCACCTATAATAGATAGTGGTACTCCAAGAATCCTTACTACTTCTTTTATAAATATATATTCTCGAAGACCCACTGAGAAATCCTCTCAAAATGCAATGAAGTGTCAATCTTTTTAAGACCATCGACAACAACCAAGATAGCATGGTTTCCTTTGGATGTCATCGGAAGACCAATGAAAATTTCCATGGTGATGTTATCCCACTTTCATTATAGTATGGGTAATGGAATCATCACCCCCTTAGACTTCTTCCTCTCATCCTTCACTAGCTGACATACCAGACACATTGATTTATACCCAATGATATCCTTATTCATGTTATTCTTCCAATAATGCACTTGGAGATCTCAATAAATTTTTATCCTAGTTGAATGGAGAAATATGAATTACGTGCATCATCAAAATGTTCATTGTTTAACTATTGATATGAAGGAACACATACTCTTGAACAAAATCCGCCAATTCCTTTTTCAATAACATTGAACTATGAGGATTTCCCATTTCATATAGTTTCAGTTTTATTCTAAATTCCCATATAATAATTTTCAGCATCCCTCAACCCTTCTAGAAGAGACTATTGAGAAATAATTTGTGAAAGTATTTATGATATTCCATTATTTATTATTCCCATGTATATCTTAATAAAATATATGAAGATTACATCCTTTTCAAATCCCATCAATTAATGAATCATCAGTTCCTTTCTACATAGATCATCTTCCACCATGTCTTCTATCATACGGTGTTAATGGATTAAGTAGTCATAGTCTTTGATCATCTCTAAAAATCATTATTTGTGGATATTAAACTCTTTATGTGTGAGTACATGCTTGAGGTTTTTGTGATCTGTATATATTTCACACATCTCCCCAAATAGGTAATGCTTCCAAATTTATAATGCGAATATTGTTGTAGCCAACTCCAAATCCTGATTTGGATAGTTTTTCTCATGAACTATCAACTGACTTGAAGCATATGTAATGACTTTTTTATTTGGAATCAACACACAACAAAATAACTTCATTGAAGAATCACTAAATACAAGTAAGATTTCTCCACTTGTATGTGGTGTGAGCACGAGCGCATTGATATGTGTCCTTTTCAACTCCTTGAATATCTCTTCACATTCATCACACCAAGAAGACATGACTCCCTTCTGAGTTAGCTTGGTAAGAGGTTTTGACAATCATAGGAAATTTCTCACAAATCGGCGATAATATCTAGCTAACTCTAGGAAGCTATGGATATCATTCATCAATGTTGGCCATGTCCATACCTCAATTGTCGCTGTCATGGAGGGATTGAAAATTAACCAATTTCTTATGATGATATGACCTATGAATAATGATTCCTTCAACCAAAAGTCACAGTTTTTGTACGTTACATAGAGCTTATCCTTTTTCAAGTTCTCTTGTAAAGTGAATAGATGATGCTCAAGATCCTCCATGGTTTTGGATTATATTAAAATAACTTCTATAAAGACTACCAAAAATTTGTCTAGATAATCTCTAATGACTTTATTCATCATTTCCATTAAGATTTATGGAGCATTAGTAAATCTTGAATTCAATACTATGAATTCATAAGGCTTGTACCTTGTACAAAAAGTAGTCTTTGGGATATCCTCCTTCACCATTACATGGTAATATCCCAACTAAAAATCCACCTTGGAGTAGTATTGTTATCCACCTAGCTAATTTAACTATTCATCAATTCGAGGAAGAGGATACTTGTTCTTTATCTTGATTTTATTTAGATATCTATAATCAATGTAAAGGCACATTAAACCATCCCTCTTCGTGATGGAAAGGACTAGTTCACCCCATGGTGAAGCAGTTGGGGTTATAAACCATTTATCCCGATTATTCTGTAGTTTTTTCTTTATCTCCTCATGCTCCACTACAATAATTCAATATGGACACTTAGATATTGGAAAATCCCTAGATATTTGATCAATCATGAATTAAACTTCTCTTTTTAGAGTAAGACCATGAAATTACATATGAAACACTTCAGATAATTCCCTCACAATAGGCATGTCTTCACGGATGGTCACTTCCTTAGACTCCATCATTTGAGCAAGATACCTGTTCTCACAGGGTAGTAATATCCAAATTTGATAAGATGGTCCTAAAAATGATTCTTTCCCCTCCCTGCACTTGTACAGAATCCGGGGTCCATTCTACATATAGATAGTGATTTCCCTCTCTTGTAAATTTACATTGGATCTATATAGCTAATGCCAATCAATGCCATGAATTGCATCAAATTCCACCAGAGATAGTATAGAGTAGATCATTGGGAGGTTCAAACCACAAATTGTGATAGGGGTGGAGTTATATTCATGTGATGCAATGATTTCCCCATATTATGTCCCCACCATCTTCTTTGCTTCCATGATTTTTAGAGGTGTTGGTATTGTTCTAATAAACATTCAAGATATATAGGAATTAATAGAACCAGAATCAAAAAGTACCTTCACAATTATTGAATGAATAACTAGCGAACCTATCACCACTTTTTTGTTAGGGTTAAAATCAGTGGTAGTGATGGAAAAATCTCTCCCTTTCTTCCTTGGAGGTGTTTTTTTCTCAAAAAAACCCTTGGCTTTGGTCACTGATTTTAGAAGTTCCTTGGTTTTTTATAGTTGAAGCAATGAAAAATACGTTGAAGGTAGAATGATGTTTTCTTCTACTCAATCGTAGTAGTAGGATTTTTCTTATTGGATGTTAATATCTAGGTTCCCTTCTCTTACACACCTAAAGCATTTCCTCACCCCCTTCCGGAAACATTTGGGCTGCTTCTTTCAATACCTTTGGAAAGTGGGGTGCATGATTCTATTAGGAATAAAGGATTTATACATCGGACCACCAGAATTATTGTATATCATATTATTCGTATCCCCATGATACCCCTAAGATTATCTAATCTCTATTTTGACATTTAGGGCACATCGGACAATTTTATCATAGCTATTGAAATCACATAATGCTATGAATTTTTGTAGAATAGGTTTTAGCCCACAAAAGAAGTGGTCGACCATGCATTCAAGGGTAATGATAAAGATAGAGGAGTATCATGAAATACTTTTTTTTCCTCATACGCTCTGATGTACTTCTCACCTTTTTTCTTGATGGCAAGGAAGTCCCATTCCATGTTATGTCAGAGGAGGCATGTAAAATATTTATCCAAAAACATGGATTGGGAATTATTCCATTCAAATGCCTCGATATCTTCCAAAGGCTTAATATTTTTTATCAGTGTCCACCATTGATCATCCTCAACCTCCATTTTATAAGAATCCATATGAACCTTCTCTTATTCAATACATTGAAGGATGGAGAATATCTTTTCAATAGAGTTGATCCATGGTTCAGAAATTAAGGGATCATATGATCCATTAAAATTATGATGATTTTGTCTCGTGAACCTATGGATTTCGACTTTTTATTTTGTACAGGGGATGAATGTTCCACATGACCCATGACTCTATTAAAAAAACGAGCTAACTGAGAGAATATTGTGAAAATGTTTGTAATTCTCACTCCCATTGCATTGGTTGTCTCCTTAGAATAGTCATCACATTGATCTTCGCATCAGTTCTTAAAATGAGTTATCCTATTAACGACCATTGGGGGGGGGGAATAAAAGGAAAGATAAGGGTAAATCATAAATGTGAATCAAAATAAAAAAAGTAATAACATATAAATACCATTTATTTCATTAACTTGTGTATTTATAGGCTTTCATCTATATTATCCACGATTTACTTCCCAACATATATTCTTAGGGTAATTTTTTATTCCCATAATTATTTTACATACTATGCTTATGAATTTACCAAAGCATATCCCTAGGGCATGTTATAAACATGAGGGCATCAAGTCATGTCGTTGTGTATTATTTCCTGTTCAAGTCTAGATCAAGGTGGTGTTTTTGGGGTTTAGCCCTAGATATATTTGTGCTAGAGCCACCTCTACCTACTCGTATCCAGACATGGATGTATTTGATTGATAAACCACTTACTCAATAATCACCAATATTTTGGGTTTTTTTTATTATACAGTGTCTTATCCCTAATGCTTTCACTAGGGTTTTATAATCCAAATCCAAAAAATTACTAAACCTATCATTTGATACCAACTATAACAACCCTACCTTTTATTACAAAAATAAACATGGTTTATTACTACAACATGAACATAAGACATCTATGAAGATCAAGATGTCTAGTTTCTGGGGAAATTAAGAACCTTAGATAACAAGTTAAAACATAAAACACAACATCTTTTTTGAAAAATTCATTTACATGACCACAATATTCCCACATACTTATCATTTCTTGGGATAACCTGAGGACATACAATGGAAAAGGGTGATCTATAAATCCTAGAAAGGGACTATAAAAAGAAAAATACGATTAATATAGTACATGTTAGTAAATAGGAATATCAATTAATAATAATAGAAATATGGACATTAAGGAATGATATAGCATGATTATTATAACGTAGAAATGTGGAAACAACATTTAATATGATATTAGCATGAGACAAGCCTCATTTGACATGGATTACGAGTAAAACATCATTGAACATGAATTATGATGAGTAAAACCTCATTTACATTAATTTATCATGTTACTAATCTTTACCCAATTCATTGGAGCAGTTTCACAACATTCCCTTATTAATCATTTCATTTTATGCATAAGTGTTCCACATGGATCATATAATATGGATTCATTCAACATCATCATTTTTTCCACAATAAAGTAATGTAGAATTCACACATGAAACTTTATAATCAATAAGTAAATGATTATAAATGTGAATACCCTTTATAGAGAAATGGGCATGGTATTCACTATATAATGACTTTGGCTTAGAAAATTGCGGTGCAATTTTGGCAGCATAACAACATGGCATAAGAATTAATAAAAACGGTTGATGAGAGAAAAATCGATGTCACTTCATATGTAATTAAATGGATATTATGGTTGTAAAATAGATACATGTACTAAAATACATAATGGAATTTAGATGCATAATTGAAAATAAATTCTTGAAATTAAATGAAAAGAGTGAAATTCTATAAGGAATTTTAGCATTGTAATGGGTATGCATGGGAGAAATGAATCAGAGGGAAAGAGGTCTCTCATCATTCAATCATAAGTAGTGAAGTATGTGGGTGCTTAAAAATCATAACTAAAAATTTGTAATTGAAATAAAAAGGGTATATCAATATAATGAAATATTGACAAAAAATATAAAGGAAGAAATCCCATAATTGGATGTGTGATCTCAAAGGCTTTGGAGAGGCTTGAGGGAGGTTTCATGGGAGATTGGGGAAACATGGGAGGATTCTAGAGAGAGGATATAATGTTTTGGTCGATCTTAAATTTTTTTTAGTGAAGTGTAATGGGAGATTGATTTGGATTATATCGGAAAAGAGAGGGAATTCATTATTATTTATGTTTTGGATACTACACATTAAACCAATCAAAACTAGAAAGCATCCCAGGGTTATTTTCCATGGTTTTCTCCAAATATGAGTGGAAAAAATTATTTTATTATTTCAATGGATGAACATATTAAAATCGAAGGCTTCCTTATGTGGAGATTAGTCGCACTCTCCAGTAAATCATTTTGAAATGATACATTCATTTATATGTATTGGGGGGGGGGGTCCACTAAGGCTTTGTAAATATAAAATCAGTTTATTTTAAATGTAAATATTTATGGTCATAATATCCATTTTATAGTGTTTTACATCACTATTATGTCATTATGATGTAACAAAACAAAATATATTTTTAAACGGTATTTAGGTTTTACGAAAAAATTCGATTGTCTCGAAAAATTATGAAAAATTCACCGTTATATAATTTAAACATCATGAATCCAAAAATAATATTCATCTTATCTATATAAATTTTTTAATATGTGAATTTTTACATTTAAAATTAAAAATGACATTTATAAAAAATTTATTATTTTTGACAAAAATCAAATTTCAAACCTTAATAAAAATTCCAATTGTATTCATAAAATATTATACCATCATTTATATTAAATAATAATTAATTTAGAAATAATATTTTATTAAAATAATATTTATATAAAATATCCATTAATTCGTCAAAATAGATTTCCTAATTTAATATTAACTAAAAATACTATTTATGCTTTAAAAACTATTTAAAATGAAACAATGAAAAAATTAAGTTATATTATAAAAAAATTATGTACATAAGCATAGTTCTAGGGCCTTATTACATAACCCATTTATAACACCTACATTTGACCTAAGGGTCTGGTGTGCGATGGTTACAGTATCAGAGGTGGTTCATATAACATTTCTCTAGTGGTAATATCTATTAACTTCTACTTATTTCGTATGTGGTTCCGTTCAAGATTAATGTGTTGAATCTCAGATTGGGATTTGTCAATATTGAACACCAAGTATGCTACCTCCTTTCTGAGTTCTTACAAATGGGATTTGAATGGAGAAATTCTACTGGATGAGGACACAATTACTTTTTTCTATGTAAATTGGATTTGTTAAAGCCCTATATTTATTCTAATAAAGTGATCACTGTTCAAGGGATATATTAGCATTGGCAACAATTCATAAAAGTAGTTTGAAATCCAAAAACATTAAACCATGGAATTTTATATAACCCTTTTACATAATTTCACATTAATGTAGTTCAAGAGGAATTTTCATTAATAAATGTTTTGGTTGTTACATGCATGAACTGTGAAATCTCACCTCCTTGAATGCAATAAATGAGAATTCCATAAAACCCCTGTCTATAGAGGATTTTATCAAGACTGGGTTCACTATACATGGTAAAGTTCAATGCACATCATTGGATTTTATTGCGATCACCTCGATCCTCTAAGAGATTGAAATGTGGGAGATACTAGATAATGGGGGTCCTCTAGTCAAGAGTAAAATCCAACACTATGGCTAAGGGACATTGGGTACTTGACATGGAGGCTATGGCGGTAAGGGGGCTTACCTGTGGGCTATCATTGTTATCTAGAGCGAATGGTGCGATAACTCTCTAGTGCGCCACATAAATAATCAAATCATCCTATTCATCTTCTTCAAGAGATGATCTATGATAGACAAGACGTTGGAATGACTGTTTAGTGAATGAGGGACATGAGTGACTTCTGGCCAAGAAGTTAACAAGGCCATCAACTAGCAGGCATCATCCAACAATGTTACGATATCTTGGTTTCTGGTGACATAGTTACCATTGATATTTTTGATGACTCTTTTGGAGTCCCCTTTAAAATATACGTGGGGAACATCAGTCTCGAGGGCCAGCTCAAGAGCGGTAATGAGGGCCTGATATTGTACCTCATTGTTGGTATAGTCTTCTGATGATAGGAATAAATATAGAAGAAAAACCTGTGCTCGTGTGATTAATATGATACCTAGGCCCACTTCGTTGAGTCTGGGGTCATTGAGTCTTCTACCATTAGGGCATTAGGAAGCACCAAAAATGTGCATTTTCCAACACACAATGACTAGGTGTACATAGAGGCTTACCTCATTGGGAAAATCATGATCCAGAGACTGGTTTGCAGAGGTAGGATGGGAAGAAAGTAATCTTACCAATTTCTTTCTCTTATTGGCCTTATGAGGAGAAGCCTGGTCTAAAATTGTTGGAGGATCATTGACTACCAGGGTAGACGGCCTGTCAACATCATGTATTTTAGATTGTACTTCAGCAGATCCTCTCAGGACACTAGCTGTATCTCATGATGCTTTAAGTAGTGTCTCAATTTTTCCACTTTGAGTATGAGTGCAAGACATCTATTCTAAATATAGGAATATATGATCTCTGTATTGGGGAGTATGAACATGAGAGGAATAAACTATTCTCTAATCCCTTAGTGTTCTTCAAGGCGAGAAGGGATCTGAGAGATCATTCCAGAGTGGTCCAATAAAATTCCAGTTACATTCAAAAAATGTGTGGAATTAGGACCATAGGCTGTAATAGGTACTATTTTATTTCCTCAAAAATATTCTTACACTTCTCATCCCACTGAAAATTGAAACCATTCATCCAGAGTCTAGAAAATATATTAAACATGCCAACTAGATTCCCTGTGAATTAGCATATATAGGTTAAGTTTCTTGGAATCCCTCACAGCTCCTAAATGTTGCTCGGAGGAGACAGATGGCTGATGGCTTTGATATTATCTGGATTGATCTCGATGGATCTATATCAGAAAAAGATATCAAGAAACCTTTTAGAGGTGACCCCGAAGGTGCACATTAAGGGATTTTTCTTAAGATGGAGGGATCTGAGGAAGCCAAATACTTTCCTGAGATCTTTTAGATTGTACTAGAACTTGCATTATTTGACTAGTAGATTGTCCCTATTGAAATCCACCAATGTCCCAAGGATCAGCTTAAATATGCGATGCATGGTACACTGATAGGTAGATCCTACATTCATTAGACTGAAGGGAATTACCTGGTTTAATGAGTGTACCTTGTGGTGACCTAATTTATGTATAGTATTCATCCTCAGGGGACATTAAAATTTGGTTATACCCGGAATACCCATCCATAAATGAGATATCTTGAATCCCGGTGGTGGTGTGAGTCGACAGTTTCATCAGGGGATGGAGAAATTCATCTTTTGGACAAGGACAGTTTAGATCCCAGAAGTTGATGAAGACTCTAATATATATGTTCTTCTTCTTGAATACAACAAAGTTGGCTCATGATTATACCTCTATAATTATACATTTCTTTTTTTCTTCAACATGAATATGAGCACTGATCAATGTTGGTTTTAGATCTATATCATTACTGAGGTTTACATGTACCAATTCATCTACCGTGTTGGAGAAACCCTCACTGAAATTAGAAGGAGCATCCTCTATATACTCTTATTCACTTATGGAGGATGGATCCTTGGTGTGAGGTTATTCCACTATGTTGACATATCCCTATGGGAAATTGCTACCAGCCTGAGCAGTGGTGGACACTACATTAGGGGTCTCTCGCACTACCGAAACCATAGTGATGAAAGCCATTGATCGGATCCAATCTGTACTTCGATCCAAGGGGGATCACTTGATGAAATAAAAGTAATAGTGGCATGTTGGATTGATCCAATTCACCCAACCCGGGAATAACAAGAAAGTATGGTGTATTGTTGTCGTCATGGTCCACACATCCTGATACCTTACGGGAGTTAGAGGCTCTAGGATTACACAAGATTGATTTTATAGGAATAAAAGGTGATATTTTGGAACCCATAAGACATGGGTATGTGATTCACCCACTTTCCAAAATCAGTGAAGCATTTCCCCAATTTCAGGTTCATGGACTCCAATTGGAGTGTCAAAAAAATATAACCATCATTCAGGCCTTTTTCATCGGTTGATCGCAGTTCTATCATTTTTAACCTCTTTGGCCTGAATTTTATTTTCTTTCTATTGTAATTGTCAGAATCCATGTATGAAGATTCACAAGAGGAGAATGAGGAAACATAACATTGGAGTAGACCTACTCGACTATTAAGGGTATAGTGAATGAATTGTTGATATGTATAAAGGACCATTTCATGCAATTGGATCCATGGCCTACACATCAACACATTGTACGTGGTTTCCGATGGGACAACATTTAACACAGTTCTAGCCACCATGTCACCAAACTAGGTCTTCATGTAGATCTTGTTGAAGGATGTCTATTTTTTCCTCTCATTACCTTGAATTTTCAAGTAATACGGACTTAGATCATCCTTAGAAAGCCCATGTTTTGTAGTTTTTGGGTTTGGATTAGGTTTTTCCCTGACCATATTTCAAAAAGATAGTGGCAAACCACCGGGACATCAAAATTTTCAGGGATGTACTATGGGATAATATGAACCTATATGGAAGAAGATTTATCTTCTACAGAGAAAGTGAAAATGGTCTGACATTCGGCGTGTTTGGTTGCCTTAGCATGGGAGGATTTTATGGCTGCGACCTCCTTCATAAACATTAGGGGGATTTTTAAAGCCTAGATAAGGGATTAATGCATATCCGTTGATAGGAATAGGTCCTAGAGGATAGATATCCTTGCAGGAATCCTATAATGATTTTTACGGATTACATACTTTTTGTGTCAAGCGTGACCTTTTACTAATATGAGGTCATTCTTTGGTAGAAGGCATGACGAGCCCTTCTGGCTGAACCAGCGGCCGACTGGTGCTGTGAATGTCATGCTTCTCATTAGTCAAAACTCGTGGAGTGACTAAAAAATGAGGGATAGATGACTAAGTCTGGTTCTTAATAGAACATGGATAATCACGCCATGGATTGAAAGGCTCCAACTGATGATGTACCACAAACGGTAGTGAAGGTGGACCAGGTGAAATAGGATGAGAAGTCTTCAGGTGTGGAGATTCATGTCAGGCATATTTTCATGATTCAGTGGAATTCTCAGCTTGTCTAGAAGTATTTAACAAGGAATTATTAAGACTCAAATAACCACGGATCCATCAATGCTGATGACAGATCAGGACATTAGGAGGATCTATCTAACCCTCCTCATTGTCGAGAACCATATAGGGGATAACTAGCTCCACATGGTAAACAGAAGAATACCCTTAGTCGTCACCTAAATAATCCTCCATCATTTGATTGATTCTGGGAGTATTATCCATCTCTGGTGTTATAATCTCTCTAAGAGTACGTAAATAAGATGGCATTAGGGGGTTTATTTTCCCTTGTGCTGCCAATACTTTCCCTTCTGGTAAGTTTACGGTTGGGATGTCAATGCGGATGTATTGGGTTCATGTGATGCAGTTACTTATGAAGGCTTGGATGACTCAAATGTGCATTGATAAGACCATGGGTATGAGATAATACCTATTGATCCATCCAGTAATCATATTTTTGAGACCTATAGTTAGGAACCTGCTACCTGCACCTTTATTATCATTTTCATTGATGGGTTGTATGAATACACACACCATCTATGCTGGTGTTGGGCCAAACCAGATAATGATTTTATAAACCTGATCTGGGATATATTGTTTAAACACATAGTATTACTTGAGGTTGTGCCTCAGGATCTATTGATTGGGGTAGTAATTGGGGAGATCAGTGAGATCTTCCTCTTTGGGTCTCTTGCATTACAGAAACCATTTATTTCCCTACTTCAAGGAACATTGGAAATAAATGGAGAGCTGAACATCATTAAATAAGTAGGTATGGATCCTTCTATCATGGAAGTGTGATCGGGGATCCTAGTCTTAATGGGGGGCCGAATGAGAGTGTCGATGACGTGGATCATAATTATCTCACATAGGTGGTGGTAGTGCATTACATAGGAGAACCTATCAATTCTGAGGTGGTCACTACTGGGTCTGAGGTAGCTGTCCTCTGCGAGGCTGTGGAGCCATCTCCAGTAGTAATAACTATAGCTACATAGAGGACTCTTTTTAGGGTACTTTAGTGGGGTTATCCTTAATATCCCTTCTCACATGAACTATAGGAGGTAGTGTAAATGCATGTTTTTCATGCTGCAAGGCTTCCTCTAGATGGTGGGCCTTTTCAGAGAAATCCTAGAATCCCTCGGGTTAATTCTGGGTGATGAGAGAAGGGACCAGTTCAGTTTTTACGATCCCCAAACACATTTTCAGAAACTATTCATGAGTCTGTGGCATATCAATGGGGTAGATGAGTTCATTCCACCAGGCGACACAGTCCACGACAAGCTCATCAGGCCTCTGCATGCACTTGAAGAAGACTACAATACTCATCTTCATAGTGGTAGAGCATAACTAGTGAAGAAACTACATATGAATATCTTCCCAACCAGCTTCTAACCCAATGGGTAGCAGGCTATACCATACAAACACAATCCCTTCCCATGTTTGTATGCAAAAAATGAAGATTGGAGGCCTTTTTCTATGTTGGATTTTAGAGGATGGATCCTAACCATTAGATGAAGTGGGATAGATGCTGCAGTGGGTCACCTATCCCATCATTTGGGGAAATGGCATGGTTTAAAAAACCTGGGTCTATTTGCATATCAATCCACCAATGTTGAATATGGATTTCAATTTGTGGTATTTCCACCTATCTTGTTTGCAAAGGCTAAAGGAGGGAAATGAGCGCTGACATTGGATCATTTGGATGGGGATTCCTATCTTGAAGATGGCCTTTGATGACTAGTGAATAGGTAGGTTCTTGAACAAGATAAATAAGCCTGACAGCTCATGGAGCGGCTATTGTGTTGACCTGCAGGACTACTCGAGGAACAACTTGTGGAGTAGCTGGGGGATCCTAAGATGGATCTTGATGATTATCACACCGATCAAGTGTATTTGGTGATAAATATCATTTCCTTCATCCATAAGCTCCGAATTCTACCATTTCAATTTTGGAAGGATTTTTAGGGTCACCCATAGGAAACTCGCTACCCATGCTGCCCTAGTGTATGATCACAATAGAATATTCGTCACACCCCATCACGTTTAGAGAGAATGTCATCGACCATATTTTTATGATCTGTGAGCTATTGATGCAATACTGGATTTTTTGGTTCCTCATACTTCTTCTATACTGAGCACGATGGGTCAATGGTTTTGACAGTCCCAAGATGTTATTTTCCCTTATTGGGATTCTGAACGAGGGCTAATGACTTGGAAGGTATAGGAAGACCCAATAAATTCTTTGTTGGCGGGTAATCCTTCCAAATGGATCCAATAGGTGTTAAAATTTCTCAGGGGGTATGTTCTCGTGAAAGAGATCTAGATTGTTCTCTCCATCTGAAAGGTGTATCATGTTAACCACGACTGTAACTGAAGTCATATCCTCAATATCGCAAGAAAAGTTGGTTTTGTTCCAGATATAACTTAAATGAAGGGTAAAAAACTACCCCAAACAATAGTTTGTAATGTGGGGGTAATCCTACTCGATAACAATGAGGACCACATTAAGGCACTGGACACACTACTGGTGGACGGTACAATGGAGACTGGGTGACTTAGGAAGTTGGGCCATAGGTAGCATATCCAAATCAACCATGAAGAATTGTTATCCAATACCTTCAAAGTGCACCTGAATCTTTGGGTAAGATCCTCATAGATAATCGAGATAGAATAGCACCACCTAGAATGTTCGGAAAAAACACACGACATATGCCTGTGTAACAGATTACAGTTCACTAACGCTTATGGTTGCAACTGGACAGAAAATCTTTGGGAAATGGTCTGCTACAAGGATTTCCAAGAATTATCTCACCTCATACTCAGGATCTAGCCCTTGGTTTCCCCATTTATCAAATGGGGGTGGATGAGGGACCATTAACAGAATTTTAGTGGACTATTCAGATTGAAGGATAGCCGGTGGAGAATATGGAGAGCAATCTGACATTCCGCCACATCATGTGTTGTCCCCTGAAGAATTCAACGACTGCACCACCACGTCTCCGTAATATGGACTATCGACCGAAACACCTAGCATAGGGGCTACGGTTACGAATGTTGGTTTTGGATTCTATTTGTCTTCTATTGGTCCCCATAATAACTCTCTATGATATCATGTTGAGATAAAGAATGACCCTACTGACGACAGGGAGGATTTCACACCTAGTACCTAGAAAGTTGAAAAATATTCCTACTCCTATATGTATCTTTTTATGGAGGCATAAATCTAGTGGACCTAACATATCTCAAGGATAAGGTTTATAAACATTATTCCAACCCTATCTCTTGATGCAGAATATTGGGTGAGGTTTCCATTATTGAATCAAATTCTACCTTGGAATCATAGAAGAAAACATGATTAATAACAGTCTAAAACATCCCAATATACTTCTTATGGTGGTGGTGACCCACCATCCATGCTCGGGATGGTTCTTTAGGATAGGGTATGTTTTCGACTCAATGAGGACCTTTGACCGAACTAATAATGGTGCCAAAAGGACTTCTTCCTGGGCGAGCTGGGGTGTAAGGAGCACTTTATCAAATATCAAAGGGAACACGAGGATGACTTCAGTATCCATTTTCTAGTGCAAAGAGAGAATATCTATAAGATATTTATGAGGGGGTAGGACCTCCGCAGGGGCATGTGGGAGCATGCTAAATACCTCCATGTGTGTTTCCATCGGCATCGACGGTATGAGGGGGCCTTCATACTGGTCAAACATAACATGGGGAAGACCTCCACACAGGGTTCCACTGAAGCAAGGCAGAACTCTGCTTCTCTGATTTTGAGGATGAGGAGGAAATTTATGAGTTGTTGTATGAACATGGGGAAGACCCCCATGGTGATGGTTGACCAGAAAAAGTGCATCATAACATTGATGTCATGTGTAAGGAGGAACAACTCCATACCTGGTGTCATGAGTGGGGCCGAAAATTCTGTACTGGGTGTCTATGTAGTGCGGAGGACCTTCTCATGGACTGATTGTGGCATGGGGAGGACCTCAACATCATGATTTTGAGTGGAGATTACCTACCCTTTCATTGGTGGAGGAATATGGGGGACCTACGTACATGATATCATCACCGTGGGTCGGCCTTTGATGGAGGCCACCTGTGTCGGCAACCAGGAGAGTCGTCGCAACCTGCCCATGGGGGGTTGGGGCATCATTCCAAGTTGAGCATATAACTGTCCCTCTTATGTATAAACATGGTATTAAGGATATGCATCGGTGGCCTGATGGGCCCCTGTAGTCATCGATGATGACTCCCTTGGGTGGGCGCCATCCTTACCATGCACACCACATTAGTGTCGGGTTAACCAGACCAAGGTTGGTGATGAAGGTGTATAATATAACTGCTGATCAGCCTATAAGGCAGGGTGGTGGCACTGACGTAGCCTAGTGGGATCCCTACAAGGCAGTCTCTGGTATTGAATTACCACTGGGCTATCCCATACATCCCTCACCTCATTGGTGTTCGGGAGGGAGTTTTCAAAGTGCTTTGGGGAGAGGCTACTGAAACAATTATAGGTTGGAATGGGGAGTAGTGTATTTCTACGTGGCCCATGGGGTTAGCATATAAGAAGAGGCATAGAAGATTTAATGTAATGTCGGTCCATATCCAGAGTTGGGATAGTACCTTGCTCCTCGTATTGTCAAAAGAGGTCATTAACAACCCTCATCTGAACGAGTTCATATGGAGTGATAAGGCATGGAAGACCAATAGTTGTCGATGTGGAGACCATCACAGAAGAGGTGAGGTTTCATGGGATCACCGCTTTGGTGTTTCCATGACTCTCGTATCTGTTTGTGGGTGGTGATTTGATTCATGTCAAAGAAGTTTGGGTTCTACAAAGTAGGGAGATTTAACAATTAATGTAGAAAGAAGGAAATGGATGACCAGTACCTGAGATCCATTCCATCTTGCATAGTTGGTAAGAACGATCCATGCAGACAACATCATAGACTGGGAGTTCCAATGTTCAACTACCCAATCTCTGCTGAGTTTCACGCCTGGCCCACATTTTCATTGTGGGACACGGCACCAGATTACTAGATTGGGTGACATGCTAATCCATTGATGTATCAAATTCCAAATATCTCCTAATTTAAAAGTAGAACTTCATTTTGGTTCAACCATTTATATTTTTGATTCTTTTTCTGGAGCACACATCCATATTTAGAGGATACATTGCTTGTTTCCCCGTATTCTAGCTTTCCATGGGTAGGAATCATCTGTTTCTTATTTAGGGATGTCTACTACCTGATCAAAACAAGATAATGGGATTTCAGTTCCTCCTTCTGTGGATTCCTCCTTGAATGTCATCACCTAGTCTCGGTCTCCCTCATTGATTTTAGTTATTTATCATGAAACTCTTCCAAGTGCCATATCATTTTGGATTCCAGTTAATTATACTACTTCTTCCATGTCATGATTTGGGAATTATATTACATAGACATGTCTCTAAAGCTTTCATCAACTTCCCGTGTTTAACACATTGTATGCCATAGGTTTAATGTATTTTGGAGCTGAATCAGACTGATCAAAAAACTGATGGAAGTGGACTATATGGGTGTGGCCATAGGAGGGAGCACCAGGGAGTCCTACTAGATGGGAGGATCAAGACATCCAATGAAGATAGATACATGGATGCTTTGGTTCCTATACAGGGGATTCCTGAGATTAACATGGGTTGGGATAGAACATTAGGATGTCTTCCAACGTACTTTGTTCTAAGATACATCCATCAAAACCCATGTTGTTTGGAGGTGTGATGAATTAGGTTGGGTGAAGAGGACAATGACCCAAATACATGATTGGGCTTACACGTGGATAGTCTCCCATCGCATGAAGAGCACTCTGAGATGGATGGTTATGGATTATTTGGGTCTTATGCATGGTTAGCTACCCAATTTTTTTCTATGAGTTACGAGGAAGTGGGTGACATGATATCATTGGGATGTGGAGACATGGGTAAGAATAAGGATTGGAGATTGTTGGTTGAATGAAATGGGTGGAGAATGAGATGGAACCATCATTAAAATGACAGTAGTATTAAGGTTGAACTTCATTGAGGCTTCCTACGTATCCATGTGGAGTAAAATCAATGTCCGCGTAGTTAGGTGGGGTGATGGGGAACATTAGGAGGATACCCATGAAAATGGATGCATGGATGGGACTCAGAGGAAATGGGTCCTCCAGGTCTGGGGATGTCCTTCTGAAAACACTGAGGCTTAAGGGGGAGGCTAGGATGAGACATGGTATTTAACATTAGGGATATTACTTATATATCCTTGTGGTAGGGAATTTAGGACCCTGTAGTTTAGGTTTGGGCACAGAATTTGGGTGTACATAAATCAAAATGTTCCAATGACATATCGCAGATTACGCATGTTTAGAAACCCAGGGATGGGTCTGACAACATGTTGGAGGACAAGAGATGTGGGTCCAAAAAAAGGGGACTAGAACGGCTTACTGCTAGTTGGGGACTACAACGGCTTACCATTTCTTGGGGTTGAACCACATCGGGTATTATAATATACTATGTCTAGTAGATAGGGATCAAAACCACATATTTTGAGGGGAAAAGTGAAATCGGGGTGTATATGGAGGACAAAAACCCAAAGAAAAATTGGGGATTACTCGTGGTTAGCAGCACTAACATTAGTCTAAATCTATAGGGGAAGACCTGAGATGTGGGTCCTAGAAAAGGAGACACCATATTATCTCTGGTAGGGGACTACAAAAACATAATGTTTTTTGGGGTAGAACCTCAGGGATTATTTCTATGTACCATGTCTATGAGATAGGGATCAATAACATGTAGTTCATGGGGAAAAGTGAAATCGAGGTCTACATGAAGGACAATTACCTGAAGACATGATGGGGTTTACACATGGTTATCAGCCGTAGAATTGGTCTAACACTATAGGGGAGGACCATAGAGTTGGTCCCAACAAAGGGACACTAAATTTTACTAGTGATTGCGGAGGAACCTCATGGAGGCTTCATACTTACATCATGTAGGATATAGGGATCCAAACGGAATAGTTATAATATATATAGTTTAATGTCATATGGGAAAAAATGGGGGCATATAGTTTAACATCATACAGGATGAGGGTGAACCGACGTGGAGTGGTTGGGACCAATGGGGGATGGGCTTGAACCTTAGGGAGGCTTCCTATATACCGTTCTGAGAAAGGTCTAGGATCAATTTCCACATAGTTCTGAATGGGTGTTTGGAGACTACACACTAACTCATCCCAATGTGGATGTCATGGTTTGTGATTACTCTATGCCCACATGATTCATGCTCAGTGTGAGAAACAAAAGGTAGAAAAGTCATGGGGATCTTGTCGTGAATGGTGCGTACAAGAGGAATAGAGTGAGGCATATGCATGGTTACTATCCCAAAGTAGAAAAAGGTTCTTATGCTTAGTTTCCAGCCCATAGAGATGGAGATTGGGACTTACTTCATAATGGAGGACTGGTGATGGAAAATCCCAGAGGGAGAGGGATGAGGCACTGAAGATCTCACTCTCATGGAGAATAGGGCTATGGAGAATGTCTGAGATTGGGAACCCCATGTATATTATAGGATGCATGGTCAAAATTTAACATCATGTGCTGAGGACGATAGTGCATGTAATTTTAATGTCCTCCAGCTCATACGAGGAGGGTTCACTTCTCACCCATTGGACTTACATTACTGTTACCCACTCACCCATGGGGAAGGGATGTCATCAGCAATTCCATGAAGAGGTGGTGTTATGGAGTGATGCATTTAGGGGCTCATGTTAGCATGGATATGTGAAGAAACAATAGCCTTTTTCATGCCAATGAAAAGAATCACGATGATACGAAATGATATATGAAATAACACCCAAGGGACCTTGAAATGACTTCGTACAATCCAAGAGGGTCGTATGAGAGGAGGGATTGTGAAGCAAAGAGGTTCCCAAGAAGGGACCTTGCGAAGCTCTAGTTCTCTACAATGTGGAAGGACTTTGTGAATGTGTATGATTTGAGAAGTGGAGTAGCCTAGCCATGGAATGAAGTATAGATGCATATGAAGGGTTCTTTATGAAGAATAAAGGCTTTTGCATAGTAGGACTTCATAGATCATGGGTGCCTTGCAATTCATAGAACATTGAACCAATGTGCTTCGTGAACCACTTTGAACATGCCTTAAAATTTGGGTCACATGTGCGTGGAAGATACATTGTGAATTATGAGTGCTCTACAGAGAACTGATTTACCTCAGGGAGCTTCTTCATTCTTAGGGGCCAGTGGGCTCTCCAAAGGGAATTGATCATTGATGAGGGGTTGTATTTGAGATAAGGGAATGGTCTTTATCAATGCTCAAGTACCTTGAGGAGGTCATTTTTCTCAATGTTTAATATAGTATAATGTGATTTGCAATTTGTGAGTTGATAAGGAGAATGGTTGGGGGTATCCCTCTTTTGGGTCAGAGGGAAGCCATAAATTTATATACAAGAGGTGGCGTAGAGCTCTGATATATCATTGTGGATCCACATGGAACTTCGTGATCAAAATCTTATTGCATAAAGATTTTCATAATCACAGAGTCGACCGTCACGCCCTCCTCAGTGCGGAGGCCACCAAAATTCCTCTTACGGTGCTTGTGGAGGATTTTATCAATTTCATATGTATCATAGAGTCGATAGGGTTCCCTCGGCAATGTGGAGCTTTATGTCATTTTCTTTATAACTGTGGATTCTCCCACATCATTTACTCTACATCGATGGAAGAGGGGGCTTCAGCTTTGTGTCGGTCGCAGTGCAGAGGATCTATATGATGGAGATTCACTAAGAATTCCCTTTGGTATTTTTTTTTTGAATTTTTATATTTCTCGTTTCACATATATTGGATCCAACAAATCCGACAATCCTAAATTTAATCTACTTGATTATATAAAATAAAAAAGGATCCTCTAATATCATTTTTTAAGGAATCGTCCTTTTTTAAACCTGAAATGCTCACCTTATCCATCTCCCTAACAAAGACCGAGATGTATTCCCGATCCTCATAGGCTTGGAAATAGGGTTAGGATTCAATGATAAACCATGTGGGAAAAAATTATTCTAAAATAAATTGATACAAAAATATGAATCATAGAATTCTATAAGAAATAATAAACCTCAAAACCAAATAATTTAATAATCAAATAACGATACAATAAATATTGATAAAAAATTTAGAAGACCAAACTGGAACCAAAAATGTACCCTACAATATCTCTATATGGCCCCGTGGTCACTACCATCTATAAAACTAGGAAGATC
The DNA here is from genome assembly GCA_963277665.1 of Viscum album. Classification (NCBI taxonomy): domain Eukaryota; kingdom Viridiplantae; phylum Streptophyta; class Magnoliopsida; order Santalales; family Viscaceae; genus Viscum; species Viscum album. The sequence continues at coordinate 1,723,414,356 of OY728163.1, forward strand.
CCTCGAAAAAGTAAAAAAAAACATGAACCTGTAATTTAGCACGAGTCTACGGGCACATAGGGAAAAAATAAGGGTGTGAGGATAATCCAATTAGTAGTTAAGAACCATAGAATCAGTGTATTTTTTCCAAAAAATATAATAATTCTTGTTTGAACTACATTAATGAAAATAGGGTTTTTTAATTTTAAAATATCCTCAAACCATTTTCCAAAAAATTATATTTGAAAAAAACTCATACCAATATTTTTTATTCCCATTTCAAAAACTGGTTTAAAAATGAAACTCCAAAAATGAATTCAAACAAGGTGATAATTATGATATACATGGAATAAATTAAATAGTAATCGTGAAAATTATCTAAATAAATCAAAGCATGTAACCCATGTTATACATTAACTTGAATAGAAACATACAGATAGAAAACGTGGGAATTTTCTAAACCTATTTAGATTCTATACATGGACGTACTCTTTTCAGACTCATCTATCGGCTTATGATGCAACTCCATAGTCAATAACCAACTAACTATTCTACCATATCCTCACCTATCTAAAATATCACATATCCTATCATATATCTATGGGGTAAAAATACATAAAATCATGACTATTAAAAAAACACCCGACCTTCTAATGAACTCCCACAAATCCAATGATGACAGTATAATGGATAATGAGGTTTTCATCAAATGCTTGGCATTAAGAAACACCTGAATATTCCATCATGGATTGATTTCACAATCACCAACACTAATTATGTGTAGACCCTCTAATCGATGTGATGTCCATAGGGGTTCCCATCAAACATAGATCCTCATAAAGTGCCTACCCATCCAATGAGTCATATGATTATTGAATCAACTTTCCAAAACACCATAAGATACTAACCAATACAATAGTATTTTCAATTATAATTCCTTTTCCAAAACAACTTCTAAAACAAAGGCAAATATTATCTACATGACTTCATGTTTTGTAATGGTCCATTATATAACATAGTTTCCATTTATTATTCCATGTATTCAAAGGGGCCATTATTTTGGAGACAAATTTAGGAAATATTTGTTAAGTTAGATAGAAAACATGAAACCATAATGAAAATGTTGAATTTTTTAATAAAACGATTTAAATTTTGGAATAGACGAGGTTATGGAATAATAGAAGTGTGTTTCAAGAAAATGGGTTCATGGTGAAAATAATTATGATGTTCTATTTTTATTTGTGTGCCTATCAATATTTGAAATCCTTGAACATATGGATATTCCCACATCCAATGGTATACACATAGAGTATCAAAAAAATACACTGAACTCTAATGTATGAATCATAAAGATCCTTAAAACCATTTATGTGTGATTACACATATATATCAAACCATAAATATGAACCTAAACCACACTCCAAGCTCAATTTCACATGGACACCAAGAATCCCAGAACCGGATAAGGAAAAACACATTCTAAAATACCAAAAATTATTTTTAAAGTCTAATTGAATTTTATTCAAACTCCATAACTAAATATATATATATATATACATTGAATAAATTTGTAAAACTCTTCTAATACATGTTTTATGAAAATGAAAAAATGAAAATACCACAACGATCCACAGAAACACAACCTATTCACGAATAAAACAGTTTTAGATTAAATAAAAATAATAAAAAATAAATTTTCATGTTACAAAAAATAAAATGGATCGAGAAACCATCCTCAATGATATACAGATGGATTGAAACCTTTTTAGGATAAGGAACGAATTAATAAGAGAAAACTGAAAACTATAACATCAAATAAAGAAAACATCATTAGCTAACACACACTAAATTGTTCATCGATGATTTAACCAAAGTAATAGGTACAAAATACCAAAAGAGGGTTAGTAAAAGATAATGAAATTGACCAATAAATTTTATAGAATTCGCCATTAAATTTTTGAGTAGGAAATCACGGATTAACGATAACAAAATATAAGGGGTGTTGGGAGCCCCCCGGTGAGACTAGCATTAATGGGGGAGCGGAGTGATGAATTGGTGTTGAAAATTAAGATGGTAAAAATAATAATTTTATCTTTTTAAATAATATTATAATGAAGCACTGTTTGTAAATATAGTTTTCCAAACCATTCCCCATCCATTTGCACCCTACTAGAGAGAAGGGGAAGATGCAAGGGTTGGACACACGATTTGGGAAACCATGGGCCTACGTAGTATCTCAACTCCTTCAAAATGACATTTCCTCTTACATAATTTCTTCATGATTTCTATAAACCGTTGAAATTTCCATCTCCTTGTATCAAACCCCACAATGATGTTTCATGGTTACTTTTAGTCATCACATGGTTTAAGAATAATTGTGCGTAAAATGTGAAAGGCTAACCATGCAAGAACAAAATGAACAAATAATTCCCCCATTCCTTAACTATCCAATCAGTTCACCCAAAAACCATACACACTAACTATACATATGAAAAAATGTACATAAAACCTCAAAGGACATAAATTTACACAGAAATTTATACCCAAAACCCAGCCAAATGATCAAACATCAAGAAAAGAATAAATTTGAAACAAATAAGGTCAGGGTGTGATAGTCATCAAACCATGGAATACTGATTTTAGGATTGTAGTCTCATAATAAATTTCATTATGAAATCTTATAGACTTTTGTTGGGTAGTTTTCATAAGTGATTATTTTTTGCAGTCAATATTCCTAGATGACCATAATGTTATCCTATATTATATGACAAGAGTTCAGTTGAGGAAGATGTATTGTTACAATTACTTTATAATATGTCGATTGGTCATATATAAAATCTCAATATTTAATGATATATTTCTATTTAATGAAATTTAATTTCAATTATAGCATGTTTTAGATAGAAAAATATGAATAAATTTAGTAATAGGTTTTATTTAATTGTTATTATTTAATGCGATGGTTATCACCTAGTCTTTAGATTTGAGTGTATGTAGAGGAAAAAAAATTATGAAAAATGATTTTATGAAAATTAATAAAATTAGTTCAATGTTTATCAATTGTTTGTAAATGAAAATTATAATTTATGAAGGGTAAAAGGTATGATTTTTTAGGAAATATATTTTTATCTACCCAAACTCCCATTAACATAATTAATAAAATTAATTTCCATTACAGAATAAATTTATTGAAATTTTTAGATAATATATACAATAAATTTTATTAGAATTCATTAAATTATTAATAATATTCATGTAATTATATTAAATTCATTTTTCCATCAAAAATAAATTTTCTTCTAAATTGGTTTTATCGTCGTTTTCTTGTGAATAATATAAATAATTTATTAAACATATATAATATGTATATGTTAAAATATTTATATAAATTATTAATAAATTATTTCATAATAGTCTTAAGATGAATTTTTTGGATAATTCTAAAAAGATTAATTTTTATGTGAATAATGAAAACAATGTTTTTAAAAATTCTATAACATTAATGAAAATATTATGATGTAATCATGGATTAAAAAAAATTCAATCCATTTTATTGAACATAGATGTTTTTATAGTGTATGTTGATTAATTTAAAACATTATTTTGAAAATTGGTATCCTATATATAGTTTTTTCAACATAAACAATATTTTATTAAATGTATAAAAGTATCTATGGTATTTACATTTAATGATATGGTTGGACGGTTCCATTAGTTTTTTCATGATAGAAAACTAAATAAAAATTATCTATTGTTAAATAATAATAAACACTCATATAAATAGTATTTTTATGTTATAAAAAATATTAATATTTTTTCCTTATGTCCTATTTTTTTGGAAAATAGTTTTTCTTGTGTTTTATATTAATATACTAAATAAAATTTCTTACACATAATGAAATTTAATATAATAAATGGAACCAAAATTTGAATCACAACGTAAAATTATATTTATAAGTTCAATTTATTCGAGATCATATAAAATTGTTTTTCATGGTTACTATTAAAATTATAACGATATAGGTTAAATTGGGTTAATGTGATTTAACTGGGATATAATGGATAAAAATATATAATAAATCTTTATTGATGTTATCTATTGAGTTTTTTAGACCATATTACACTTAATATTATAATTTTTGGTTCCTGGGTTCTACATTACACATCTTCTATATCTACTAAAATTGGCATCTCCATGCTGATGTGTCACCTTCCAAATGAGCCAAATATCCTCCATTTGTAAATTCCTCCGCACGATTACATTATCCCCACAACGGGAGTCCAATATCCCCTGCAATACTTCAATCCATCCCTCCTGTTTAGGGTTTCTTCCATGCTTCTATTTCCTATGTCGATCTACCAATTTTCCTCCCATATCCTCCCTTCGATGTCTGTCGGCCCTCGATGAGCTTCCAGTTTCCACCGCGCAGCCGGACTAAGTCGATGAAGGTTACGGTATCAATCAAGTTTCGGTAGGGTTTTCAATCAACTTCTCTAAAATTTATGTTTCTTTCCATCTCTCTTCTCGTAGATCGCTTTATAATAAATTTCATACTTCCATCTTTTGGTATCAGAGCATTCGTAAGATTTATTGAGTCTGGTAATTTTCATTCTGCATATACATGTCCTCATATCTACAATCTCACAGATCCCGTTGGACCCACCTCTTCGCCTATATTGCGTCGTGATACTTCAACACGTGCATCCCGCAGTATTATTCTGGTGAAACAAGTGGTCAAGAATCTCGATCGTCTACGACACCAACTGTCACCTTCAATACCAGGAAAGTTCCCTATCTTTCATAACTACTTATACCAATATAAGAAATTATTACCAGAAAATATCACCTCCATTTTATTCATATTCCATTAACATGATCACTATCGACAAACAATTTCGGTCCATGAAATTTGAAGTTAGTTCTGATTTCTCCTATAACAGACCATAGAAAAGGAAAACCAACTTTCTATAGTTTTAAAATGAAACTATAAATACAATAATATTATGTTTATCCATCTTCTATCCTTACATTATAAATCCAATGACTTTTTCAGGTGGAATACATCCCTATTTAACATCAGAATTACTGTTCTTCACGTGCAACATATGGAAATAGCATCAACGTTACTTCAATCAATTCCGTCCTAAATTATTTAAGAGGTAAAAAAATTGTGGTATGTTTTAGTTTAGGCTTTGGAACTTATATTGATTTCATTGAGGTTCTACCCATTGAAAATTTATTCAAATTTCTACTATGGTTTTACTATATTCATTTTATGGTTTTCTCTGCGAGTTTTATTAGTCTGTTTCTGAAAATGATTTTATAGTGATCATGAAATGGGGATGATCAGTGGTAATGAATTTGAATGTTCATTCATGCAAAAATATTATTTTCAATTTTTATTCTTCATACATGACATGTGTCAATTCACACTTCTTCATGAATTATAGTGAAATCTCATTTTCCCATCCTTCTCTCAATCCATTTAACATCGCAAATGTTCGATGACACATCACATTCCATTGGTATGTTTTCCACTTCACAATACCATAGACATTTGAATATGTATTAATATGTTTTCCCCATCACATGATTTCTATATTTAATTATTCTACTGGCTTCTTTAATCTATTTTCATCCATGACATCGATTTTCAGGTGTAGGGACATTCAGGTTTGTTTATATTGAATTTTTTCAACTATTTTTAGTATTTTAATATTATCTAATATCTTTACCACTATAATTTCATCGCTCCACCACCACCCACATTCCATTATAACATATGTGTTACGGTGATAACCATTTGTGTATAATGTTTTTCTTATTTATACATGACATGTGTCATTTCACTCTTCTTGCATTACAGTGACATATATCATGTGACTCTCTTCTCAGTTCATAGTTTTTTGGATTAGTTTTTAGTCAATGTATTATTGATCAATAATGTTAATTTATCCAGTAGTCTGTTGATTCAGATATTTTAAATGGTGGTCATTCGAATTATGGTATGTTCTCCACATTCCATTTTAGTAGTGTTTAATAATTCTAATTGAGTAGTAATGAAATGGTTGTTGTTACGTGATTCTATAATTTTCAAAATGTTGTTTCAGAGATTTTAGAAAAGTTCTTGAATTTCATAGTTTTCTGGAATATAATTCCTCCAGTGTTTCATTTTTATTTGCTTCCATTTTATCCAGCAGTTTTTTCATTCAAAGATACTAAAATGGGGGTCATTCGTTTTATTGTATATTTTCCTCATGCAATTATATTACTGTTTAATTGACCTATTTGAGATGTAATGAAATGGCTGTTGTTACATCATTCTATAATTTTATTTATATTGTTTTATGGATCTATATATAAAATGGTATTCTCTTGAATTTCATAGATTTATTGATTATAATTTAGTCAATGTTTAATTCTTCGCTACATTTAATTTATCCATCTATTTTCTGATTCATAGATGCTGAAATTGTTGTCATTCGCATTATGTTATGTTCTCCTCATGCCATATAATTAGTGTTTAATTGACCTATTTGAGCAGTAATACAATGGTTTTTGTTACAACATTCTGTAAGTTTATTGAATTTATTTCAGGAATCTATTTTTTGAAATTTATTTAATATAGAAATTCGTATTATAATTCTCTATTCATCTCTATTAAAATTTGTAAAATGGAATATATCCATTTATATTTGTTAATAATTTATATTCATTTTTAATTGTAATTTCTTCTAAGGTACAAGTTTATTAATATTCTAGTTTCAATATTTCATATAACATATACGTACCAGGAACTGAAATATTTGGATTTATAATTTTTAACAATATTTGTTCATTTTTTAACTGTAATTTCATAGAATACATATGTATGTAATTATTTTGGGATATCATAATTTTTTTGTAACTTATGTGTATCAGGTCTATAAATATGGATCTATTTCAATGAGTCGTGTTGTCTGAAACGTCAATGAGAAAATATCTGAACCTCTCACTAGTATGGATCCAACATCTCAGTATCAAATTGATCAGGTCATGAAAGACTTGGGAAAAACAGAAAAAAGGTGATTGTTCTCTCTTTTTATTCAACAGGTTTTCTTAAAATATTATGATTCTATACAACAAACGATTTTATTACTGGTAGAAATCAAGTAAATATGAATGTATATAATTCCCAATGTAATTAATAGGTTATGTTATTCATCTATTCAAAGCCATTCTGGTCATAATTCATGAATAATTATCTCAAATACGTTATGGTAAAAGTATGGCACATGGAAATACCTACGGTACGTAAGATCCATGTTATTATTGAATACTATGAATTCTATAGTTTTTCATAATTCTAACTTGAACTAGAACTGAATTTTATATTACATTTTAATTCCATTTATATTGCATTATTTATAGAAGTTTATATTAGTTAATGTTGTACATGAATTTCAGTTTACATTCATATTTTTATAGCTATTTGAATATAACTTCATATTTCAGTTTATATTCAACTATATATTGCATTATTATGTACTGAAATTTCATTTCACTTTTAGTTTATATTATCATGCATGTTGTATTCTTATAAAGAATGCAATTTCATTATACCAACTTTGTTGAATGTTTTTTATAGGAAGGTCATGGAAACTTCCAAAACTCTAGAGGTTGGTCATGATAGGATTTCTCGGCAGAAATGACCTGAGAATAGGAGGAGAGCATGAAGTGGATCCGAGGGTAAGGCAACAGGTTTTAGAAAGGTGCTGCATTTCCTGTATTTATTTTCATTTAACTTTTTTCAGGGATGTCTTCCAGATGCTTTGTGGTGTTTTATCTGATTTTATCAATACTACTAAATTCTATTCAATAGATAAGAAAATGTGATATACTAAATTAACATATAGAAAGTATAACTAACATTTCCCAAAAATGTAATATACATTTACATAATTAATGTGGAATATGAAAAGGAATTTGAATGCCTTAAAAACATATATAATAGTGTATTGAATATAAAAACTGGATTAGTTATACATGAAACTCTAGATGTATTGATAATCATATTGATGGTTAATATGTGATAATGACATTTCCTCAAAATTTAATATGAAAATTACTTATGAAAAACTAATTTCATAACTGTATTGAAGTTGAATTGAAAAAATTTAATATCACAGTTAATTACTAGACTGATTATCCTTCCAACAAAAAATATTTATTTTCAATTTTAATTCTGTATCATGCATGATAATAGAAATTTATATTCAATATATATTAATTTACTTCTTGTGAATATACATGCAATTACATGACATTGATAGTGCTCATTATTTTCTATTTATCACTGATGTATGAAATATTTGAAATTATATGCATGTTATATAAATTGACTTTTTATTTTATATCAATAAACTGACTGTTTTTAGTCAATTAGCAGGGGATGGTTTTGGCTTACCTGGGGTCAAGTCCCGGGATGTATTTCATATATTGTTTTGCTTTTCGTAGAGACAAAATATCAATATCATTATCATTCAATATTCATATAGTTTTATATGCAGTATTTAGACATTGATTGTATCAACAATGATTTATTGACACATGTTTTTTCAGATATTATTTTATGTGCACCTTCAAATGTGCCATTTAATTTCAATTATTTTTTGATGATGTGGTTGCACAAGATAAGAGATGATTCTTATTAAGAAGATGGATGAATTTCACTTGGTATAGGTAGATATAATTTGATGTTGAATATGTGGTTTGAAGACAACAGGTGAATTACAATAACATTGAAGTGATGTTACAGAAATTTTTGGACATCTACATCACTCAAATCGAATAAAATTTATGGGGACTATCATAGAAATTATGGTAATTATATTAGAAGATGAGTGTTTAAAAATCATGTCTTCTAACATCACATCTGGTATATCAAAAATAGCTACATTTTTCTTTATTTTCTTATAGTGAAAATCTTCAAAAATAGGTATCATGTTCCCTGATTTCACATGTGCAGTTTTAATGTTTCAAAATACCTATTTCATTGATGAATTCTTCATAAACTATTATTTATAATACATTATATTCTATATTTATCAGATCAAGGTAAATAATTGTATCACAATTCATGATTGCACCAATAGATAGGTAATTTTAAAACCTTATTGATTCTATAATTTTTTAGTGCAGGATGTTTAGGTGTTAGCTGCAATAGTGAAAATGCATTTTCTTCAACAAATACAAATGTATCATCTACTCAGGTACAAGTTTTCTTCCGTCATTGTCATATTTTAATTACATCATTGGAGTAAACAATAATTATTTTTTCCTGTTCCATTTATATAATGATTAAAAAAATGAAATTTGTTCTTCTCAACTAGAATTTCATAAACATCATTAATTCTGCTCTAATTATTACATTCGTCAAAATTTATGGCAACATTGTGATTGATGTTTTTTATTTATGTAGAAAAATCTGCTGATGCGTTTGATGATGGTGATGTGGTCTAATGAATAGTTAGAATGTCTTGAGGTGATGTTGCATCAATAATCCATGCCAAGGTACTTATTCTCAATTACAGGAAAATATAAACAAGAAGATAGACAAAATTGACTGACATTAAGTGGCCCATTTTAAAGGTATCAAAAAAACCTTATTTCACATGTAATTTTTAAATTAGAATAAAAATATTTAAATCAACTTTTAACTCATTATTTTTTACTGGTTAAAGGCATCCTGTTATAATAAATATAACACCAAAGTATCATTTCTGATTAGAAAAGGTGATAAAATGCAAATTTTTTAGTATCTTTTTTATCAGGTATATTGAATAGCCGCATGGTGCTTAATTACTCTGAACCTTCATCCAGAAGTGGTCATCCATTTCAGCATAGATGCACACTTATAGAAGTCTTTATGAAAGATGGATGAAGATTTTTATGTAATTCTGACCATTATAATTTACCCAGTTAAAATATGTTTCTCTTTCGGATTTCACAGTTGCTATATAAAAAATACACTGCTGTGAAATATTTATGCTTAGTTTATTTTGTTTCAAAACATTATCTGTTATGTTATAAATAATTTCAATAAACATGTTTCAATGTTTATTTTTATTTTTATTATTTTAAATGTTTGATATGTTTTATTTTTTCTCCATAGTGAAATTAAATTCTCATTCATTTAATATAGAATTATGTTAGTTTCTATTGTGATTATGTTTGATAAAAATCCACAACTATTCCAATGAATTACTTTATTGAGTCGAATGCTTGTCCAGTAGCTCCAAACTTGTAATCATGAAACATAATAGTCTGTGGATAATATATTATAGTAGTTCTACATAATAGGGTGAAATTGTAGAATATAATAATTTTTTTCAATTTTATAATCAAATATTGATCATTATGATGATAGAAAAATATTTTACCTCTTTTGAAGTTTATTTATTTTATTCTATTTTTTATACCTTAAAGGTTATGGTTAATTTCAACCACCTGTTTATTTTCTTAAATTGAAAAAACAAACATGTTATCCTCCCTCATCAGCATGATCTCACTGAATTAATTTTTTTTGGAATATGACTACCATAATTTTTTCTTTTTTGATTATTTTATTCATTGTTGGTGTTAAATTAAATTGTGAATTATAAATTTCATTCTATATTTTCACACATCCATTATAAAATGATTTTTTAATTAATCATACATAAAAATTTTCATCTACACAATTAGAATGAATGATTAATTTTATTTCTTAAATGAATATATATTGATCGTATTTTAATATTTTTTATGAGCTATATTGTATCACGACACTATTTTCCAGTCATTAGGATGTGAGAATTGTAGCAACTATGTCAAGATTATAGCAATGATGGTAGTATTTCATTAAACAACTTTGTAGTAATTAACTTTTAAAAATTGAATTCCTTATAATGGGGAGCATATTTTTATCCTTTCTACTGATAATTGAGGATGTGAGGATTGCAGCAACGACACAAGTCAATTTTATCAGGATATTAATAATAGTTATTTTCCTCACACAATGTCATTATGAGGTGTATCACACATACTCCAAAAAATGTACCCACTGTTACTAATGTTACCCATGTTAGTATAAAGAAAACATTCTCTATTGACATGTTTAATTTTTCCTCTATTTCAAAACAATATGTAACAAGTAACTATCATAATTTTAATTTTAATGATTCAATGTTAATTTGTAAAATTTCATAATTAAAAATGTATGATACATCTTGTTTTTTATTTTTCTATGGTGAAAATGATGTATCATTATTTTTTATATGTACTGAATGATACGTCTTAATTTTCTATTTATCTTTTTTCATCATGTTTTCTTTTTATTCTTTTCCATATATATTTTTTGATTGATGTTCTTTTTTTCATTTCTTTTCAATATTATCTATCACTATACAAAGTAAAGTTAACATATTTTTTACTAATTATTATAATCAAGAACTCAAATTTTTAATACACTTTTGAATATTAGATTTGAATTATGGCGTCGTGCGTATACACGGGCGAGGAACTAGTTTATTATATATATTATATTATAATAAAATAAGTAATTTAACTGGTATCATTTCCCTCACTTATGAAGGGGATCCACCACTCACCACTTACCCAAAATGGATGAATCTTATATCATGGACAATTCCAATAATATTTACTATTTGTATTACTTCAAATCATCATAAATATCTTTTTCATCCAACAATACTATCTTAAGATGAAATTATGAGTAAGCTATTAGAGGCCTCTAAAAGAATACAAAATTGTCTTACTAGAGCCTTTATTTGATTATTTATACTTATACATTGTGTAAAGATATATAATCTATACAAAAATATTAAAATGATATAATTAGTATACTAAGATGTTTTTATAGTTCTGTTTAATCCATTTTCCACCATATTTGAATAACATTTAAAATAAAAGTATCAATGTATTGTCCTTATTGATTGCCACCTACAAATAGTGATGTGATTCATTTTCAATCATTGATTCACATTGGTGTTTATAATTATTGATTTGTGGATTATTTTTATAGTTATGATATTATTATGGTTTTTTTATTTTGAATTAAAATATAATTTTATTTATTTCATCCATCAAAATGTTGTATCATCACTCATGGGTACGTACAGACTACAATCTCAATAATTTGATAAAACTCATTTATCATAATCACATTATTTAAAAGAATATAAATTTTTATATTATGTATATATATTATCTTTATACACTTATTAACATGATAGATATTGTAAAGACCTGTAAAATTCAAGGAATATTTATTCTAAATCTTCTTTGGGATTTTACAAGAACGCAGTTTCTAACGGTGCCTGATTCTGAGGCCCGGTGTGCCCGGAATCAATTTCGGAATTTTAGCTCGGGTACGTTCAGTGAACGAATGAGCGGGTTTTTCTAACTTTTAAACTGTTGCTCGAAATCGAATTCTGAGGGCACCGATGGAATCACAGCACTGGTTTTTTCTTAGAGACACCTTTTTCGGAGTTGTGTTTACTCGGGTGTGGTTTTTAATTTTTGGGGTTAAGTTAAGAAATAAAATAAAAGTGGTGCGACACTTTATTTTATTTCACTTAAAGAAGCTTAACCTAAGTTATGAAAATAAGGTGGGACCCACCATATCCTACCCACTTGGTAGGATATTTGTGAGGTGGGGCTCGCACGAGCCCCGCTGTTTCTTTCCTTCTAAGTAACGCACCCACAACCCCCATTTTTAATGAAAGTCAAACCTTACGTTTATTTTGGTTAAGAAACACCTCATTAAATTGGGCGGTTAAATCGTTCCAATTAATTCCTTGATTTAATTGTTTGTTTCTTATCTTTTGAATTTAAAATTCTTATGTTGATAATAAAATAAGGGATGGACATATTTTATTATTGTTGGGTTTGTGTTGTGTTATGATTTTGGGAGAAAAAGATAAGATTCATCGTTCTTCGACGAAGAACGTGAAGAACACACCACCGCCAACAAAGAACGCTAACCTCCAACGGCGGACGACGGCGAGGGGCGCCTTCCTCGGAGATCACCTAACGCCAACAACGTTCCATTCGTGGAGAACATTTTCTTCCGCGGCGATCCTCTTCTTCCACGGCGATCCACTTCTTCCGCGACGAACGCTCGTGCGATGACAACGTTGAGGTAGGGTTTTATTTTATTTTTTAGTTTGTGAAATCTTCCGTCGCTTCTCCTTTTCTTTGAACCGCCTTTTATCGTGATAACAGGAGGAGGTCGGACCGCACGAACACGGTCGACACTCCTCCCCTTTCTGGTCGTTGATATTGTTACGGCGACCAAGGCAACGCGGTGACGAAGCACCGCGCGGAATTATGATAATGAAAGGGGGAGAAGTGCGGGGCTATCGCGCCGCGCCGTTGAAGATGAACCGAAGACGCGGCGCCGTCATGCCGGGCCGTTGAATACGAACCAAAGATGCAGCGCCGTCACGCCGCACAGGAGAACTACAAAAGCACCGCGGCCGGAGCGGGGCGGCGGTAAAGGGGCGCGGCATCATCGCACCGCGTCGGACAAACCAAGGCCACGGCCGGTTCCGGGCCGTGGCGGAGCAGCGGAACCAGAGGCTGGTATAGGGCCGCCGACATCGGAGCAAGGGGACCGGCCAAGCCGGTCCCGTGGCGGCAAAAGCCGGCCGGCCGGAGCGGGCCGGCCAAACCTTGGAAGAACCAGGGGTTTGAAACCCAGAGCCACCCCAGACGTGAGCGGCCCCATTAAGGGTCCACGGTTTCTACACGCGGGGGCAGGGCCCCCCGCTTTCGAAATGGCTCAGCCGCTCGGTCGAGCCCCTGGCCAGCGCTCCAGTGCGCCGGGCGGCTGCCATGGCCGGTCCGCCAGACCGGACCGCCAGGCCAGTCCGGGCCGTGCCCAAGTGGGCCGGACCCAGAAACGGTTCGGGTCGACCTGGTTCGGGCCGACCTTGGGGGTATCGGGCCGGGTCGGACAGGGCCCGAACCCCTTAATACCGAACCTCTTCCGGTCGGTTTCCCATAACGTGAGCTACATGACTCCGATCGATGCACCGTTAGTTGAGATGTGATTCTTGGATCGAGACGGTCGTTTCGGTATATCACACTCAAGATTTCGGAGAACATTGGGTTCGGCCGGGTTGGTTCGTACATGAAACCAATCGGGCCCTCGAAGTGGAAACGCTTATATCTTGAGCTCCAGGCGTCCGATTGATGTGTCGTCAACTTTGTTGGATTCCCCTTGAGGAGACTGAAATTTTGGAATACTTAGCCCGAGGATTGGACATAGTTGGTGTATGGCCGGGTTGGATTGTACCCGAAATCCAACCGAACCCCTGGAACGAAAAAGCTGATATCTTTCAGACCAGACGTCCGTTTGATGAACCGTCAGCGACGTTGGTGATCAAGTTGAGACACGGTCCCTATGAGTATACCCTATGAGAGTTAGGGGTATAGTTGAGATATGGCCGGGTGGTTTTGCACACGAAACCAATCGGGCCCCTAGGACGAAAAGGACAATAACTCACAGACCAGGCGATCGATTGACGCGCCGTCTATTGCGTTGATACCCCTATTACGAGGCGGTCCGTTGAGATAATTCTTCGTGGGACTTGTGATAATTGGAGTATAGACCTGAAGCTCATGGAGAGGACCCTCCCGGAGATGAGCATACAGAGTACAGAGACCGTGTAGCTGGCTGTGACCGATGACTGCTTGTCCGATTCAATTCAGAGTGACTAGCATAGCCCAGTGGGGAGAACTACTTTGTGAGGTGGAAGACCCATGGCGGAGGAGCACTACCTTGTGAGGTGGCAGACCTGCGGTACTCGAGAGGAGGAGAACCTCTATAGGTTATGAGGGGGATCACTACTGTGTGAGGTGGAAGACCCATAGGGGTGGAGCACTACTGTGTGAGGTGGTAGACCCACGGTACTCGATAGGAGGAGTACCACAGCAGTATTAGGTTAGTGATCATTATATCGAGGTTGTGACAAGATCACATTACACTCCAGAGACAGGCTCATCAGCAGTTACAGTTTCGATAAGGAAAATACTGGTTTGATCTGAGTATTTGACCTTTGTGTTGACCTCTTGATTGAGATGGGTCACTTGATAGCTTAGTTATATGTATGGGCATATACCTGGGTAGTGGTTATCCGTTGATTTCTTAATCATTGTGTTTCTTCATGATTGAGATGGGTTACTTGATAACATAGGTATATATATGGGCATATACCTAAGTAGAGGTTATCTATTGAGATCTTCTTTGTGGTTATCCTTTTTGGATTTAGTGATACCTTGAGGGTCTCGGGGTCCTTACTGAGTATCGTTATACTCACCCCTGCACGGGATATGCCCGCAACTCATTGTGTTGGTTGTAGACGACGAGCAGTGCTGACGGAGGCTGAGTGTTCGAGGACTGGACGGTACCCGGAGGTGGACCTCACGATGAGTCAGTATCAGGAGGTGGACTTCACAGCGAGACGATACTCAGAGGAGGTTTATGGGCAAGAGAGTTGTGGAGTCTATCTGTACGTATCCTTCAGGTAGGATCCATGGTGGATGATCCAGGAGCAGCACAATCTGTACCTACCCTTCAGGTAGGATCCGAGGAGGACCATGCAGGAGCTGCTTCCTTTCATCCAGATTTTGTATTTTCTGGTGTACTTTCATTTAGTTGTAGTTGTACTTTCAGTTGGGTTTGTATTCTGGCCCATTTACATTTCATCACTTTCTTTTCTACTTAGTGTTTTACTTCCTCTTGTACTCTATGGTGTTTAGTTTACTTTTATAAAGGAAATGCCTTCCCAGTTATCAGCATTTATTCCTTTGGTGCTAGTCTCCAGCCCCTGACATATGGAAGGCGGGCTTGGGGTAGTCATGGAACGGGCCCCGAGGACGGGTCGTTACAAATTGGTATCAGAGGATTCGGTTCTACCGCAAAACTAATAACTCTGATATTTTCTTTCTGTGAAGCGACAATGTTAAGAGTACCGAGTGTGGATTAAAGTTCAGGGAGTCCAATATTGGTGCGGGCGGCCGAAGTATCCATACACCAGGACCCTGACAACTGATTTCTGACTTTGTGCACGAAAACACTGATTGCGTTTGTGTTTCCAGATGTTTTTAAAAGTCAGATCAAACCAGGTCAGCTCACCAGGTATAAATCATTTGACCATGTCATGTTTGTTTCTTTCAGGATGCCTCCCCGCGGACGACCAGCTAGAGCCCTGAGAGTTGTTCGTACTGACAGCCCATCGAGCGACGTAGCCTCAGTACAAGGCCCTATCCCAGTTGAGGAACCAGCGGAGGCACCTACGGTACTACTACTCATTGGTCCACCAATGCCGCCAGTTCCAGCAGTAGAGGGTACACGTCGCTTGAGCGCACTGCACGAGTTCCAGCGCCAGAGGCCACCCAGGTTCAAGGAAGAGACGGACCAGCAGGCGGCTGAGGATGGGATGGAGGATGTGGTGAGAGTCTTCAGGCTAGTGGGGACACCAGCTGACTTCATGGTGATCCTTGCTGTCAACATTTTTCAGGCAGCAGCAGGAAGATGGTGGAGCATGGTGCTCCAGATGCATGACGAGGCGACACTTCTTTGGGAAGACTTTGAAAGACTATTCCGGGCAGAGTTTGTACCTTCCACCCTTCGAGCGGTGTGTATACAGGAGCTACTTCAGCTGCGGTCGGGCAGTATGACAGTGGCATAGTATTCAGCGAGGTTCACAGACCTCTCGCGCTACTCCACAGATATGGTACGGGACCCGTTCTTCAGGGCTCGAACCTTCGAGTAGGGGCTCAAGTGAGAGAATAGAGCTTCTGTTGTTTCTCACAAAATTCTGATACAGACAAGGGTTTTGGAGCGAGCCCTCTTAGTGGAGAGTTTCCATGCTGATCAGTCTCCAGTAGCAGGACCCACCACTAGCTGGCATGCGGTAGAGTCTTCTGTAGCAGGCAGTAGACAAATGACGCATAGGTCCAAGAGGACCAGACCTATAGGTGGTCGACCGCATGACTCTGGGTCGGTAGTGCGAGGCACCAAGGGGAATGGAAGAGACAGACCTGCCATGTAGTGTTACTCCTGTGGCGGGATTGGTCACATGGCACGTGACTGTCTGACCCTCCATGCAGATGACCAGTAGATGAATGAACAACCTCCCAGGTAGAGGCAGAGGTTCGATCAAGGAAGACCGATAGGAGCTGGCCGTGCAGCTGGAGGTGGACGATGCTTCGAGGTGTTGCCACCACCACCACCATGAGGTCCACCCCCGACCGCAGGGAACAAGTGGACATGGGAGAGATCAGCATCAGGCATCAGAATCTTATGACTACGGAGCTCCGGAAGCGAGTGGACAGGAGCAGAACTAGTGGTTTCCTTTTTTTCTTTATATATATAGTTCCATGTTGTTGTTGTTGTTATATTTGTGTCTTTGTACCATGAGCTTCAATAATATAAAGACACTTACCTTTGTGACATTTTCTTCCTTCCTTTTTGAGTACTAAGAGGTTCCAGTTTAAACTGTTGACTTGACACTCACTTTCAAGATTCCTACTGGAAGATACCCAGTGACCTCACGCTGATGTCGACAGTGTGACTCGACCATTAGAGGCAAGAGTGACAGTTGGATCTCTTGGTAGTAACGTCGAGGCCTTACGACGTCGTCCATGGCATGAATACATCATTCATGTCCAGATTGACTATATTAGGAAAAGAACGTGGTTCATCCAGGGATGAGACCAGATTTCTCTTATCGGCAAAGAAGAAATCATTGCAGCTCTTGTGGGACCAGAGAAGGTCCAGGTCATCCAAGAGCGGATGAGGACAGCTCAGAGCCAACAGAAGCCTTTTGCTGACAGAAGGTAGAGACCACTAGAGTACGAGGATGGCGACCACATTTTCATACAGGTCTCACCTCAATGTGGAATTACGGAGACGTGGCTGAGGCGTCAAGTTATCTATGAGGTCCAACGGACCTTTCTATGTCCTCAGCAGGGTAGGCGAGGTGGTTTACCACTTGGCCCATCCACCTCAGTTGTACTGGGTGCACGACGACTTCCATGTATCTCAATTGAGGAGATACGTGCTTGACCGTTCGCATATCATCAACCATGGGAATCTGGACTTGGGAGATGGGGTGAATTTCTCGAAGGTTCCAGTGAGGACCGAGGATCGATAGTAGCAGATCCTATGAGGACGATCGATTCCTCAGGTGTACTTTCTTTGGAAGTACGGGAATCTCTAGGTAAGCACTTGGGAGCGGGAGGATTAGATGCGTGCTCAGTACCCACTTTTTTCCATAATTTTTTATATATCTTTACGGGTACGTAAATCCCTGAGGTGGGAGTTATTTAAAGACCCGTAAAATTCAAGGAAATTTTTTTCTAAATTTTCTTTGGGATATTACAAGAACGCAGTTTCTAACAGCGCCTGATTCTGAGGCCCGGTGTGCCCGAAATCAATTTCTGAAGTTTAGCTCAGGTACGTTCAGCGAACGAATGAGTGGGTTTTTCTAACATTTAAACCAGTTCCCGGAATCGAATTCTGAGGGCACCGATGGAATCACAGTGCCGGTTTTTTCTTAGAAACACCTTTTCTCGAGTTGCGTTTACTTGGGTGTGGTTTTTAATTTTCGGGGTTAAGTTAAGAAATAAAATAAAAGTGGTGCAACACTTTATTTTATTTCACTTAAAGCGGCTTAACCTAAGTTAAGCGGATAAGGTGAGATCCACCATATCCTACCCACTTGGTATGATATTTGTGAGGTGGGGCCCGCACGAGCCCCGCCATTTCTTTCCTTCTTAGTAACACACCCACAACCCCCTTTTTAATGAAAGTCAAACCTTACGTATATTTTGGTTAAGAAACGACTCATTAAATTGGGCGGTTAAATCGTTACAATTAATTCCTTGAATTTATTGTTCGTTTCTTGTCTTTTGATTTTCAATTTCTTATGTTGATAATAAAATAAGGGATGGACTTATTTTATTATGGTTGGGTTTTTGTTGTGTTTTGCTTTTGGGAGAAAAAGGGAAGATTCTTTGTTCATCGACGAAGAACGTGAAGAACACACCACCGCCAACGAAGAACGCCAACCTCCGACGGCGGAAGACGGTGAGAGACACCTTCATTGGAGATCACCTAATGCCAATGATGTTCCTTCCGCAAAAAACCTTTTCTCTCGCGGCAATCCACTTCTTCCGCAGTGATCATATCCTTCCGCGACGAACGGTCTTTCGACGATAACATTGAGGTAGGGTTTTATTTTATTTGTTAGTTTGTGAAATCTTTCGTCGCTTCTCCTTTTCGTTGAACCGCCTGTTATCGTGATAACAGAAGGAGGTCGGACCGCACGAACACGGCCGACACTCCTCCCCTTTTTGGTTGTTGATATTGTTGCGGCGAGCAAGGCAACGCGGTGCCGAAGCACCGTGCGGAATTTTGATAAGGAAAGGGGGAGAAGCGCGGAGTCGTCGCGCCGCGCCGTTGAAGACGAACCGAAGACGCGGTGCCGTCGCGCCGCACAGTTGAAAACGAACCAACGATGTGGCGTCGTCGCATAGCGCCGGACGAACCAAGGTCGCGGTTGGTTCCGGGCTGTGGCGGAGCAGCAGAACCGGCGGCCGGTACTGGGCCGCCAGCGTCGGAGCAAGGGGAACGGCCTAGCCGGTCCCGTGGCGGCAGATGCCGACTGGCTGGAGTGGGCCGGCCGGACCGTGGAAGAACCGGGGGTTCAAAACCCTTGCCTCGCTAGACGTGAGCGGCCCCATTAAGTGGTCGTGGTTTCTACACGTGGGGGCAGTACCCCCCCGCTTCCGAAACGACTCGGCCGTTCGGCCGAGCCCCTGGCTAGCGCGCCAGCACACCGCATGTCGGGCGGCTGCCATGGCCGGTCCACCAGACCAGACCGCTAGGCCAGGCTACGCCCAGACCGGGCCGGGCCGTGCCCAAGCGGGCCGATCTCGGACCCGGTTCGGGTCGACCCGGTTCGGGCCGACCTTGGGGGTATCGAGACGGGTTGGACCGGGCCCGAACCCCTTAGTACTGATCCTCTTCCATTCAGTTGCCCATAACATGAGCTACGGGCCTCCGATCGATGCACTGTCAGTTGCGATGCGGTCCTTGGATCGAGACGGTCGTTTCGGTATATCGCATTCAAGGTTTTGGAGAACTTTGTGTTTGGCCAAGTTGGTTCGTACATGAATCCAACCAGGCCCTCGGAGCGGAAACACTTATATCATAAGCTCCGGACGTCCGATTGACTTGCCGTCGACTTTTTTGGATTTCCCTTGAGGATATGGAAATTTTGGCATACATCGCCCGAGGTTTCGATGTAGTTAGATTTTGGACGAGTTTGATTGTACCCAAAATCCAGGCGAGCCCCTAGAACGGAAAAGCTGAAATAATTCAAACCGGACGTCTGTTTGACGAACCGTCAACGGTGTTGGTAATCACGTAGAGAAATGGTCCCTATGAGTATACCCTATGAGTATTCAGGGTACATTTGAGATACGTTCGGGTTGGTTCGCACACGAAACCAACCGGGCCCCTGAGACGAAAAGGCTATGAAATCACAGACTGGGCGTCCGATTGATGCGCCGTCTGTTGCATTGAGACCCCTATAATGAGGCGGTCCATTGATATACATCTTCGTGGGACTTGTGATACTTGGAGTATCGACATGTAGCTCGTGGAGCAGACCCTCTCGGAGACAAGCATAAAGAGTATGGAGACCGTGTAGATGGCTGTGACTGATGACTGCTTGTCCGATTCGATTCGGAGTGACTAGCAGAGCCCAGTGGGGAGCACTACATTGTGAGGTGGCAGACCCATAGTGAAGGAGCAATACATTGTGAGGTGGCAGACCCGCGGTACTCGACAGGAGGAGTACCTCTGTAGGCTATGAGGGGGAGCACTACTGTGTCAGGTGGCAGACCCATAGCAGTGGAGTACTACTGTGTGAGGTGGCAGACCCGCGGTACTCGACAGGAGGAGTACCTCAGCAGTCTTAGGTTAGTGAGCAGTATCTCGGAGTTGTGATAGGATCACTGTACACTCCAGAGACGGGCTCATCAACAGTTACGGTTTCAATAATGAAAATTCTGGTTTGAGTAGTGTCTTTGACCTTTGTGTTTACCTAATGATTGAAATGGGTCACTTGATAACTTAGGTATATGTATCGGCATATACCTGGGTAGTGGTTATCCGTTGATTTCTTAATCTTTGTGTTAGTCATGATTGAGATGGGTTACTTGATCACTTAGGTATATGTATGGGCATATAACTAAGTAGAGGTTATCATTTGAGATATTATTTGTGGTTATCCTTGTTGGATTTAGTGAGACCTTGAGGGTCTTGGGGTCCCTACTGAGTATCGTTATACTCACTCCTGCACGGGCTATGCCCACAACTCGTTGTGTTGGTTGCAGACAACGATCAATGCTGACGGAGGCCGAGTGTTTGAGGACTGGACGGTACCCGGAGGTGGACCTCACGACGAGTCAGTATCAGGAGGTGGACTTCACAGCGAGATGATACTCAGAGAAGGTTGACATGAAAGAGCGATGTGGAGGATATCTGTACCTACCCTTCAGGTAGGATCCGTGGTGGATGATCCAAGAGCTGCGCTATCTGTACCTACCCTTCCGGTAGGATCCGAGGAGGACGACCCAGGAGATGCTTCCTTTCTTCCAGCTTTTGCCTTTTCTGTTGTATTTATGTTCAGTTGTAGTTTTACTTTTAGTTGGGTTTTTATTCTGGCCCATTTACTTTTCAAAAATTTCTTTTGTACTTAGTGTTTCACTTCCACTTGTACTCTGTGGTGTTTAGTTTATTTTTATAAAGGCATTGCCTTCCCAGTTATCGGGATTTACACCTTTGGTGCTAGTCGCCAGCCCCTGGACTATGGAGGGCGGGCTTGGGGTAGTCACGGCACGAGCCCCGAGGACAGGTCGTGACAAATAATATCCAACAATGATCAATGTTCTATCACCATAGTTGTCATACAAATACATACATGAAAATTGATGTAGTTACAACCTGAAATGGTTATGATAATGAAATATTGATAGTGAACAGTTAATAATAAGTTATATGTTTTTCATGTATTTTATTATATGTAT
Organism: Viscum album; assembly: GCA_963277665.1. NCBI lineage: Eukaryota > Viridiplantae > Streptophyta > Magnoliopsida > Santalales > Viscaceae > Viscum > Viscum album. The sequence goes on from OY728163.1 coordinate 1,723,436,485, forward strand.
TAATATGGTATTTTTTTTAGTTTTATGATATTTTTTAATTTATTTTATAGGAGAATAAAGTCAGATACGATGTAATTCAAACTTAATGTAAGAGTTTTATTTAAAAATCTGAATTTTTATGATGCTTTTTTATTCTTCAATTTATTGATTATGAAATTTTATTTTATACATATCACCAATATTATTTAATTTATTATTCTATATTTATTTTTAGAGATTTATCTTTTTACATTATTTTTTATCAATTTAGATACATTAAATTCTAAAAAAAATTATAGAAAAACTTATTTTATATCACACATCAGCTAAGAATATTTTAATCCATATTGATATTAAGAACAATATTTTTTCAAATGTGTTATTAATACTATAATAATTTTAAATAAATTCATTTTATCCTTATTTTAACTTCTATATAAAATATAAATGAAATTTGTTATCATTTTTTAAAATAGGTAATTATTAACAACGGTGTGAATGGAATCAAAATTTTATCATTCACCACATGAATGGATTTTCCCTCTATAATGAGACACGTTTTAATTAAATATTCATATACATGTTCATGAGATTATTTCTCAATAATATTTATTATTTATAATTTTTTTAATATTTTATATTTTAAATAAGTGATTTCAAAATGAATGGTGTATTTTTATAATGAAATGTTTTTGTGATATTATGAAATAATTTCCACACATTCTAATATACATTTATGTCTAATATGGTTAACTGAATATATGATCAAATTATATATTAAATATTAATTACAAGTATTTTTTATGATTATGATGAGGAGATAATGATGAAACTCATTTTATTTTCCATGAGTGAATCTATGATGATATGATAATTTTTTGGAATCATACAGAAATATTATGAATGGATTCTGTGATGGGTGGGTCAATTATATGTCACCAATGAATTATTTGAATATAAATGGTTATGAGATTAATGTTTAAATTGTACTCTATCCTAATTAAGAATGAATGTATGTTGTTGGTTATATTAGACCTGAAAGAATGAACACTATCCTATGCGCAATGAAGGTACACTAATCGTTATCCCAAGCCCAATATATGCTAAATTTCATATATGGTAGAATTACCATATTAATTATATCTTTATTATTATGCTGCATTTTTTATGAAACCATGTATATCTTTAACATATTCTTGGGATATGATCTCATGTATCATCATATTTGAATCTTCAATAATTCTTGTATTATAATCTTCCAATTGAATGTATCGAGATTATGACTTATATATTATTAATTATTAATTTCATCATTAAAGCTCTTGTTCTCCTTCCATTATGCTCATGATAAGATAACTTATGATAATTTATTTATATCTCCAAAGTTTACACTTAGTGAGAATATGAGTATGCCCATTTTTGTATTTTAGGTCCCAAGGATTTAGAGAACGGTTTTATGTAGGATATCTCTAAGAAGTGAACTATATGAAAATAATATTTTCATAGATGTTGAATAGGTTTCCAAAAACAATAATAATATTTATATATTATTAAAACTCACTATATATTTAAAATTTTGATGTTTTTATTTTTATGATATGTTTTGAATTTTCATCTCAAATAATAGAATAATTATGAACATATTATTTGGGTCACCTCAAGTGGTATTAAAGTAGGGTTTAGTTATTTTTTCACTTTTGATGAAGGATAATTTTTGAAACCAATATTGATACATCTAAATATAACATAATAACTTTATTTTTTAAAAAACTATAAATTTGTTAGTTATCATATAAAATTAATCCCTTGATGGATAATTTACGGTGCATTCAGTTACAAACCAGATATACTTAAGGAATAAATTTGAAAGGGGAACATTAAATATCAATTATAACGTCACTAGTAAATTATGAATAGGTTAAAAAATAGACATCCTGATAGAATCTATCTTAGGATATTCATTGGGTAATAGAAAAATTTTATGTACCATTATAATAGATTTTAATTGATTAAAATACTAGATAACCAGGGTTATGCCTTTGGGTTGATAGAATGAAAATATGGCATATTGTCTAGACATCCAATGAATGGTTTTTTATCATTATATTATTTATCACTGAGATTATGGTTTCTAACACTAGGGTTTTTAGTTTTAATCAATGGAAAGATCCAGGACAATTCATGTCTATTCTAAATGTGACATTAAATGATAATAATTTCGTCTCTTGTAGAAAAATGTTTTGAGAAACATAATGTTGAGTTTTGATTCTATTTTCAATAAAATATGTCAAATTATGAATCATATTGAGAATCCAAACATGAAAAATAGGGAACAATATGTCATTGATTCCATTATGAGCCAACGTCAAAATTTTTTTAGTGGGTTATTTTATCCACTAATTGACGGGTAATGGATCAATACAATGAAAATATATTTTTGATTATCCTATTTATGGAGATGGAAAATGTTTTGTTTTTTTTTCATGTAGTTTTTTACAAATATTTGTGGTGGAAACTTATAAAGAATAATATGTAATAGAAATAAATTAACTCTATAATAAGTGATTAGATTTATAAGATATTTTTTATTAAATAAATTCCTCATATTCTTCATATGAATATGGATAAGGAATACATTGATCTAAAGAAAAAAATGATAAATCCATTGTACAGAGGAGTATTATTTTAAAAGACTATGTAATGCATTATTTTAGAATTATCATTGTATCTGAATTTCATATTGATCAATTATTCAGTGGTTAATACCATGTATATAATGGGAGTTATTTTTAAGATAACATAGTGGGAATGAATAAATTATTTTATTTTTTATTAAGATATAAATTCATATTTGAGTCACCAATCGATATCTTGGTTTTGGTAAAAAAAATTAATTATAGAATTGGAATTAATTGTCATAACAACAACAATACAGGGAGGAAGATGAGTCATTCATCATAATAGAAGTGTGGAAAGAGACATGGATGATATTTTTATGAGGGTAATAATAAACTCTTTTAGTGTGTAATGTAAGGTAATATAGGAATATAATACCAATTTTATTGGAGGAGGTTATATATTTATGGTAATTGAGAGAAATACAAATAGAATTCACCACCATCAATACAATGTTTTAATTTTAAGGCGTATTTCCACTATTTTAACTGATGTTTTAATGTGAGGGTTAATGATAGTTATCAATTTGTGTTAAATCATTATCCTTGTTAAAATTGGAAATTCATTGTAATCACTATTACTTATGTGGGTTTTGGGGAAAATCATGTGAAAGAAACATGTTCTGTCATCTCTAGTCCAACAATTTTCTTAATGTTTTATGGTTCAACCGAATATTATATATCTAATGAATTTTATATGGTTGAAATGTTACCACCTCATTTATTGGCTAATTAATTAGTACTGAAAAAAGCATATTGGTGTGATGATTTAATATTATGTCTCATATTTTTCATCAATTTATGTTTTTGGGAATGAGCTTCATGGAAATATTATTATTCTCCATCTACTTAAATTTTATCTTATTTTGATAAATTATTATAAATCCATACATTGATCACATATAAAATTTCAATTAAGGGTAGTTATATTTCATATAATAAATGAACATTTGATCATTTATCTAGGTATGGATTAAAAAGATATTAAAATGGATATTATATCAAATTTATTGGATTTTATTCTAATTTATAAAGGGTAATATCTTTGATTATTGGGAGAATCTAAAAACCAAAGACATGTATGTTATATGGGTGTTTATTGATGTATTTTAAGACGAGTTTCATATTACTCCTATGAGTCTTGAAGTTATGTTTTTAGTGGAACTCGGTCCGTTTTCTACAACTATTTTAAAGACTCTATATTGAATGTCCATAATTGAAATGTAAGAATTGATGAAGATAATCATGGTGAATCTAGATAAGGGATTCATTTGTAAAAATATGTAAATCACAGGTTCACCTATTATTTTATAAAGAATATAAATGGATGAATTTGACTATGAATTGATTATCTGGATGATAACATGAACATGATCTAGAATAAATACCATTTTCCTCCTATTGATTTTTTTGATTACCTTCATGCATATCAATAATTTTACAATATTGAACTTTGTAATGAGTAATTTAAAATGGGTTTCCAAATTGAATATATACCACAGAAGGAATTCCATATTAGTTATGAACATTATGAATTTATAGTGTTTCAATTTAAGATATGTAATTAGAATAATATCCTTATGGATTTAATGATGATATTATTTAAATTTTACCTTTATCAATTTGTGATTGTCTTAATAAATTATATTTCTATATATTCAATGATAATGTTATATCTTCATGAGAATTTCATGATTTTACTATAGACTCCAAGGAATCAGAAACAAGATAATAATTTTAGAATGTGTGATTTTTGGTTACATAATTTTTAATTATTGTTTCATATAATCTCAAGTGAGGGTATATTGGTGCATCCTTGAATGACAAAAGCTATAAATAAATATCCAATATCAACAACTATGATTGAGATTCATATCTTCCATGGACTTTCTATGAACTATCAAGGATTTGATAATTATTCCATTTTTCCTTATAATACAAACACTTTGTAAAACCATTACTGAGTAACGTTCATTTGGAAAGAAAAATGTCATGAAATGGTGAAAATAAGGAAAGAATGTGAACTAGTAATCAGTCTAACTTGTAGAATTAAAGGGTATATGGTATATATTGATTCTTCAATGAAGGGAATAAATTGTATTCTCATTAATAATTATAATGTGATAGCATATTCCTCTCAATAATTGAAAATACATGATAAATATTACCCTAGGGATTACATAATGTTATAAGTGGCGATTGTTATAATAAATGTACATAGGAAATATCTTTATAGTGAATATTGTTATATATATATATATCATTAATGATTAATGTATATATTCTCCCATAAAGGGATGAATATATTTCATAGAATATAGTTAGAGGTAACTAAAGAATATTTTTCCCACTAAATTTCCACCATGGGAATGTAATGAATGTGGTACACTCTCTATGTAGAAAGGGTCATGTTAGCTAACCTATGGTGTGGATAAAAAATAGAAAATATTAAAAAAAATCCACTGTTTGGGAATTGAAATAATAATAGAATGGTAGAACGACTATATTTCTCATTTTATGGATCAACAATCCATCCATGTGATGATTAAATAGGTTAATAAGATAAATGTATAACTATAAAAGAATATTATAAATGATCATTATTTTTAAATTGATTATGATTGAATTATAATGTTTATTAAATTATTATCTCTCCTTCTAATTAAATAACTAAATAAGGAGTAGTTGGATGAATCTCATTATTCTCCAATCTATATTTATCACATAATTAATAATATATATTGATATCTAAGAGAGTTTTTCATATTTTATAACATGAAAAGTTATATTTTGGAGTACGTTCATCTGGGCTTGCTGTGCTTATTTGTTGAGGGTGATTGAAATAAGTGTGAATAGATATCACTGTTGTTACTGATACAAGTATGTAAAGGGGAGAAGGTAAATATTTATTTTTCTTTGAACCTTAGAGAACATGTAAATGGTATAATGTCATTTGGGTGGTGGTCAATCATCTAATAAAGTAAACACATTTCATTATTATTTGATCTTATTTATCTGATTTATCATATTTCTCATATATATAAATTATTGATTTGTTAAGGTTAGATAAAGAAACCGATTATATTGTATTTGGTCAAGTTACGTTGTTTACCTAGATGTTCTATAGAATATTTCTAGAAGACCTAGAAATTGAGTTGTATTTCATTATAACCTATCAATCATCGATAGATGGACATTATAGAGTAAAATTCAAAACCAATTAGGTATACTAAAATCATTCCCTATGGATATTAAATGTTTTTATTATCATAACCTTCATTTGGTAGATTTTTCTTTAAATAATAACTTTCACATGATAATTCAGATCGATCCTCATTAATTAGTCCATGTAAAAAAACCCATAACTACAATATTCAGTTATGAAGTTGGAGAAATAATTTTATAGATGGATGTAAGCTAGATATGTAAATTGATGATAATGTTTGATCCATTCGTAACACATTAGGGAAACTTAAATTTCACAAAAATGTTATAATAACAATTTTAATGTGTGTCTTGAGTGTAAGAAAAGTGATATGTTATTCCTTATATTTAAAAATAAAATTAATATGTATCCTTATATATATAGAAACTTTTTAAATAAGCCTTCGTATTATGATGGTTTCTTATTTCCTAGTTCTTCAACTTATTATCTGTCAAGTTCATAATGGGTTACCTATAATTCTCTGAAGGAACTATATACCCAATATATTACATGTACCGTTCCCAATGGTTATATCATATGAGAATGATGTTCAATATCATAAAAATATAATGAAATCGTGGATCATAATGAAAAATCCCTATATAATAAGACTACTTTCATTGGGAAATATCATTAATGAATGTGAACTTCTTGGAACTTACATGGGAACCTGGTGATATGATAAAATCAAAGAATCGTCATTTTTTCAAATGATAATGATGTAAATTCAAGGGTTGAATTCATTTTAATTTAGTAAATGTCCATCACCATATGATGTTAATATATATTTTTATATGTATATATTTAATTTCATTGGTATAATTTTTTACACACAACATTATGTTTAATTGAACCCATACATACAATAAAATTATTATTATTTGATGTCATGTTTATCAATAATTTTCATATTAAATGGCATGAATATGACCAACTTAATTATGAAAAATTACATCTTACACATTTTTAATTTTAATTAATTGTTTATCATTTAGAAAAAGAAATGAAATAATTTTATTTCTAAAAATTATTCTCTTAAAAATTATTCTAATATGTGAAATGTTCCTATATATTATTAAATGAAATTTATCTCTATTGATTAATTATTTTAATTAAATATTTAGATAATATATTTTAAAAAAATATATTTCCATTCATTTAATTATGGTTACCTTGAAAACCCAGATAGTAATTTTATTTTATGCTTCAAAAAATACATATTCTTCAAAATATATTTTATTGTATATTATACATGGTTATTATATTTAATTTTTTTACACAATAATATATTATATTTTATCAAATTTATAAAATTTTTTATATCCTAATTTCTTCATTGTAAATGGATTATTTTTTCTTAATTTTCTAAAGAAATTTAGTTTTTATTAAATAATGAGAAATACATATTTTTCAAATATTATATAATTTATAATATTATTATAATTAAACATGGAATAATAAATTATAAAAACATTTTCATATCTAATTATAGGTTTAAAATTTAAAATAATAATCTTAAAACAAAATTAATTTTTTGGAAACCACCCACTACATTGGAGAATATATTTCATATTTAATTCAAATTAAAACTATTTTTGTTTCTTTTTTTAAATGGTAGGGATAAAATGTTGGGAAAAAATATCATTGATCCAAAATTAAGAAACTCTTAACATTTTATTCTTTTACAAAAAATATGATGGAAAACTTCTCACAATATTTCAATGTAAAATTTTTTTGTCACATTAATAGGGTATTTTCCATAAAAAACTATTTTTCAGGATTTTTGTGTTTGTATATTAAAATTAATAATTGTTGGAAATAGAAATTTAATATAAAAATTTTGATTTAAAATATATAATTATAATTTACAAATTTTATTAGAACTTGTGATATATTTTTTTTCATTAAATTATATAATCATGGTAAAATGTTATGTTATCACAGTATTGGTTAAAATGTGTATATAGATTTTTAACTAGGAGAAATGGATTAAAATTTCTCCAATAAATTACTTAATGTAATTGGATTATTTTATTTCAACCTTATCAAATATTGAATTTCAATTTTTGGTGACTTGGTTCTTATAAACTTGATTATGATATGTAATATATTTTAGTCATTTATGTAATTTCAAGTGTGTCATTTCACTTAGTTTTAAAAGGGATCCACCTCTGCTGCCTTATTAATTTCCATTGATCCTAATAGATTAGATAGAACCTACCCAAATTCCATCTTCTCTTACTTACCAAAATCATAGATCCCTTTTTGTTCCCCTAAGACAATCCAATGTAGTGTTCTGGTGTAAGATAAAGTACGAATGTTACACCATACACTTATAGTTTTTTCCTCCTATACTTCCTCTAAATATACTATATATATCATTAAATAATGAAACTGAAATCATCAATATAATATCTATTATTATTAATGTGGGGAAAATATAACCGCATTTTAATTAAATGGTAAATGTATGTATCGCTCATGTGTATGTCTGGACTACCACACTCATGTAGTGATTTGATACATTTTCTACCAGATCTTCACATAAATGGTTTTAATGATGTATTTATTGAATATATAAGGTAGTTATAATATTATTATAGTTATAAAAAGGTGTTTTTTTCAAATCCTTCAAAATATTGAAATATCAATCGTTTGTACATATAGATCATCATTACCATCAAGTAAGATAATTAATTTTTCATCTCCACTTTATTATAATTGTTATAAATTTTTATACAATGAATATATATCAAATTTATACCAGGATTATCATTTTATGTATGATTCGACTATCACCAATGTAAAAGGACCATATGATTCCAACCAAAACATAAATGTAAAATAATGAAGTTACCCCATAAATGATGATGATAATGAATTATTGTTAATGAATCGTTCATAATATATTGAAATTATTCCATTTCTTCTAATATAAGACTCCTCTCATGATTGGAAGATATTTATATATATAATTTAAATTTATTATTCATAATGATAAAAACACATACAAATCACGTTATACATGAGGTTAATGTATTTTTAATAAATTTGCCTTTTTACAAGGGTTTTTATGAATTAAATATTAAATTATTAAATTATATAATTTTAGTAAAAAAATTAATATCGATTTTATTCAGTAATGGTTATTTTTGGATATAACATTTTTTCATTTCATTTTTCTTTCTAGAAGCGCTGAAAAATATAAAATATTTTTTTAAGGGAAAAAATTATTTCCCTCTCCACTTAAGAATTTTCCCCTCCAAAAAAATACATTCATTAAAATGAGTTCATTAGATAAATTAATATTATAAATATAATAATTGATTTCATTTTTATATATATTTAACATTCTATAAAATGGTGTAAAAGTAATATTATTCACATTCTGAAAATTGATAATTTTTACCAAAGGAGAGAATGAAATATTTATTTTAATGAAAACCTTATAAAATAATTTCTACACCATCATTACTGATATTTTATTTGAAGTATACTTTTCTATTATATATGTTATTTCCCAATTATTTGTTTCATTATATTTTAGAAAATTTAGATTTTATATAAGTGATCATACAATGAAAATGGTATATTTCTTAATAAATGTTATAGTTAATTTTTTTTAATCCAACCAAATGAGAATAAAAAATTATAACTGATAAGAAATACACGAAAAAATGGTAATATTTTATATGAAAAACGAAGGAAGATAAGGGGGAAAAGATCACACAAATCATGTAAAATTTAAAATTTCTTTTGATTGAATTACCATAATATGACCATATGAACTAAACATGCACACTTAATGGCCTATAAGAGATCACATATATCCCTTAAAAAACAGATTTCTTTTTATGAAGGAGCCTTAGACACTCATTAATAATGCAGAGGGTGGAAGACATGTTCCATCATGCCATGCGACATTTCCACTAAAACACATATTGAAATAATCCAAAACCATTATATAATAATTTGATAAATATATTTATAATATGGAGACCTTATGTGGTTATTGATATTCAGGTGACATAACCATGCTGTTACCAAGACACTACAGAATCCCAAGAAATGTGTCCAGCTTATCACGTAAGTGTCTGCTAGGATGACACCATAATCATGTGAAGGGTCTTTGACATGTCCATTAAACATTATCTTCCCATTTTGATCCATATAAAAATAGAAAGTGTTCCCATGATAATGATCTCACATATCTATAATAAGCATTGTGGGTAATACAATTCATTATAGATGAATATAGTTATTTTCTTCGCAACACTCACTCAATTTCGTGATATCCCTATCTATTGTGTAATAAAATTAATGGGAAATCAAGAAAGAAAATTATGGTATAAGATATGCTAATAATTATGTGAAAGGTGTAAATTCCTGATTAGTCATAATTGACCACATTAGGTCCCCTTAAAATGGATGCATAATCTCGCTAAAGCTCTCCTGGAACGGTGTCTTTATCACACAACTGAACCCAACAAATTTTACTTAAGTCACGTGAATGGTGACCTGATCTTGTGATGAAACCAAGAAATTTTTTCCTTACATTTTGTAATCTCGTTGACATGTCTACATGTTCATGAGAAATCCCATTGACCGGGTTTTGTATAATAAATATTACAGCGGTGGAACAATTCTATGGTTTCTAATCATCATTTGACACCCCCTAAATGGCCCACAAAAATATTATGTGACGTGTTTGAAACCAAAACTCTCAACTGATAGTAGCCCAAATACATGATATAAACAACACAAAATGCGGCATAAAACCATGTCACTGATGTATATAAATCCCCCCAGTGAAAAAATTTCATCCATAGTCGATCAAACATGGGATTTAAATAGAAGACTTATCATAGTGAAAAGTAACATGATCACAAAGGTCATCCAATCGGTAAACTCGAAACAATGGCTTAAGGGTATCAAAACATCAATATGCACTTCACTTGACCACTTGATATTTAATTTAAGGGACTTCTATATTTTTAATCAGATTATTTGAAGCGTATCCCACATACTGGTTGGGTCATGTGTAATATACAATAAGATAACATTGTAAAAACATGATGATATTATGAAATAAAAATATTGAATAATGATTAAAAAGATAGGTTCATTATGTGAAGACAAATTACCTATTCTTTTTGTACATTTTTAAACTCATAAAGATAACGCAACATCAATGGAACATGTCTCTAATTCCATGTGATTCTCCCTCGACATGATACATAGATCATGTGATGTACCTTGGACATGTTGATCAAGTTGCATGACACCCCTAGTCATTCCACCCATGTCTTGTGATTTCCTCTAGGATATCCAGACAATCCTTGTGATAGACTCCAAGAATGTGGCCCCAAATCACATGGTGACACTAGGACTTGTCATATAGGTCTCAAGATGACACCAAGACATGTGAACCAACTATCTTGATGTCACTATGACATATTATCCTTTTTCATGATATTTCCTAAAGAAGTTACGTCCAACTCATGAAATTTCATCTAGGTATGTTCTCATTGATCATGCATCTTTCTACATACATTTCGATGCATCATTGAATATGTTAGACATAAAACCATTTAAATTTATCAATATCTAATTTTTTCTTCCAAATAAGTCTGGTATGATCATGTAATGGCACCTATACATTTCATCAAACTAATGAGATTTCCTTTGGACATGTCATCCAAATCATGAGACATCTTCCATAATGTTTATGAATGATCATGAAATTTCCACCGTAATATTCATTGATGTTGTCCAATGGATTCTATAAAATTATACTAGATCAGAGATTATCTTCAGAAATATTCAAAAAGAAACTGGAACATGTCAAGATATACTCAGACATATCAGGAATAAAATCAGACATGTTAGGAATATAATCAAGCTATGTCAAGTAGATATCCTAGGAAATTATAATCACATTCATGCAATATATTAGGTGTATCCAAATCGAATTGGGCTATGAGAAATATTATTCCTACCATTACAAGGATACATAAGATGACATCTTATGTGAATCTGAGTTAGTGCAATTTACTCAAATACTTCAATATTCCAACCATTTGATCTAATCACTAGAATGGAATGACCATTAAACCTCACCCCCATGAAGAGTTAAAAGGTATATGAATTATATAAATATTGATTCCTGAAATACCTAGGATATGTAGGATGACATCCTAATTCCTAAGCTCTAAATTAAAAATTCAATGGGATTTCATAGCATATAGATCCATCATCCGTAGATAATGGATCTATTTACCTAGTATCCACTTCATCTCAAAATGAGCATTGATTATTGAGGGCATAGGTAGTTTTAATGTCTATATCATTTTCATCCTTAATATCCAGCTACCAGGTAAAACACTCTTTCTATTCTCCAATCTGTTGTGAGATATAACTACTACAATATAATTGAATGATCATACTATGATTACTCGAATTCATGTTATAACAAGGGTATGTTGTTATCCTCTCTTTGAATTGAGCATAATATCAGGTTCCTAAATTCCATCATATATATCACTTCTGCACGATGTTAAAAAACATGGTTTTAATGAACTACATGAGTATTGAATACATATAAAATTTTGATATGTAGGACATCACATAATGGTGTAATCCCATACTCGAAATATTAATCACCTCCTTTGATGATAACACATTTCGAAGTGATTGGTTTTATTGATTCATGAAATATATAGCTACCCATTAATGGGGAATGGATGAAAAACATTAGATATATATAGATGGAATCCTTAAAAGAAATCCATTTCCACATAGAGGTATTCCAAAAATTACAAATTTTTTAGGGTAACCGGTTTAGTTTTTGCATTAAGAAGATATTTACTTACACATATTAAATAAAAAATAGATTATTCATGTAGGAAACCCCCACACCCTAAGGGTTTGATGGGAATGTCCTCCCATCCTCTTTTCCAAAGTGATTCCCTAAATGTCATTGGGGATGAAAGCCCAATTTATCTCCATCATTGGGAAAGAAGTTATGTACTCAGTTATGTATGAGGGAACTATTGGTTGATTCATTGAAAGGATAATGTGATGAAACTAACATGGTGAATTTTCCATTGCATTCAACCCACCTCACATTCAATTGTGAGACATCTAAATGGACTAACATTACAATGATTCGACATTTTTGAACCTTACATGAATATATTAAATTCAAACATGATCATTACACCACGTGTCTGAATTTTTTTTTCTAATCCTATAATATATGGAAAAAATGGCATGAATATCTGAAAATATTAATTCAGAGTTCTCATGAAATAAATAATTCCTCACTTTATCAACTCCAAATGGGATTAATGGATTGAACATGAATAAGAAATGAAAATTGTGTTACACGTGTATATAATATTCATAAAGGTATCATGCCAACGATGATGAACTTATCAGTGAATGTGTGTCTATTTATATTCATGAAAATAGTTAATGATCTAACAAAATACACCTTGACATAAGACCATAAAATTATCAATAAATTATATTGGGAAATCAAGTAATGTTGAAACCTCCATGGGTTGAAGAATGATCTATCATACCAAAAAAAATCAGGGTCAGGTGGAGATCTCCATTTTTATTCAATCCATTAAACATAGTACAATCCCAACACATGAAGCTACTCGTAAGGGTCACTAAAAACTAAAAATCACGAGTTTTCATTGTCGAATGAAAGATTCAATAATTCTAGTTGAATTTGTTTCCACTACTAACTACATTGGAATCTTATCCCAATATCACAAAAATCACCACCTGTAGTATCAAATAAGAATGAAGAAATGGGTCAACTATGGATCCCTTCTTGATTTAGGGATCTGGAGGAGTGATTTTGTCAGCCATAATCCCTAGTGCTATCCTAGAACTTCCCTTCAGTCTCCAACAGATGGTACCACCTGACACATTTCCACATATAATTCTCTTGTATGTGAAACATGTAAGTCACATTAGGCAAAATCATATTTCAATAATTAGAAGTGGAATCATATCCCCATATTTATTGAACAATATCATCGGTGTGTTCTAATGGTATCGATTAGGAAGACTCATATCCCTATTAACTCTAATTTATTCATCAGGTATATTCCAAAAAAATCATGGGGGAGGCACATATCCTTACATATATTCATGAACTATTTCACCAAATTACTGTTGAAAATGGGAGTGAAATGATGTCTCATATTCCCAGGTTTATTAAATATATATTCTGGTATAGAGGGGTAAAAGAAAAAGTGTAGGTATATATACATTAACAAACTATGGCAATGATCCATTACATATTAGAAAAATATGAAGAAATCTTTTGAATATTATAGTAGTGGTAGAGATATTGGGACATAAACATATTTATACCCCTACATCTATGGCGGCACAACATTCCGATCATCATGAAGAAGTTGTTTCTCTAAATAAAACACACATTATTTCTACCATCTATATAGATTGATGAAATATTCAGTTAAAGGATAAGGAACCATACTGGGATCATATTCATACTCCAACTGGGGCTCTCCATGTGAGAGTGGAAAATTCTATCTAAAAGTGTGATATTTTTATCAGAAAAGAACTATTGCATACTCTAAAGGATCAGGATCATTCTCTTATCACCATTCTAAATGGGTCTCACCAAGTGAGAGTGGCACATTATATAGGAAATGATTGTATCCCTATAAAAATGACTAGAGGAATATATAAAAGGGTTTGGAATGGGATTATATCACCATTCCGACTGAGGCCGTCTAGGGGAGAGAGTCACAAACCTCTATACGTTCTCATATCCCTATCAGTAAACCTATATGCCATATTCACCAGTCCATGGAAGCCTAGTTATTATCTCTATGTAATCTAATTAAGGAATGAAAAAGCATAAATTTGATGAAATACAGGGGGGATCATATTTCTTCACACATTCTAATGTTCTATTTTCATATTTTTTTGGGGAATCCATATTCATACTAGGCTTATATTCCTACTCCAATTGGTGATCAATAAGTGAGGGATGAACTTTATATGGGATAATCTTATCTTCATGAGGAAAAATACTTGATTAAATATCTGAAGGGTCTGGATCATGCTCATATCCATGTTCTAACCAAGTGTTCCCATGTGAGATATGTACATGCCTCAGGTCATGCTCATATTTCTATCGTTGTTGTCACCTTGAATTTTTTATTATCTTATCTGTAGTGGTCCCATATTCCAATATAACCATAGGGTTATCATAATAATACAAAATTAATCATATATCATTTTCATACCACCACACAATCCCAAATGTCAAATTGGAATATTTAGGACACAGAACAAAAAGTGGCTCATATACCTAATATTATAAATTAAGGTGTCCTTTAGGTTGTGTGAGATACATTCTCAATAACATAAGGTTTGGTCGACCCCTCAACTAAAGTAGAAGGCTGTCATTTTCACGATAGTAATCCTCATGGTTGCATGGAGATAGATCATATGGACTCTACTCCTCCAATTTTTCCTGGTCGACCCCCCCATGTTGGTATTTCTCATAGACAAGGGAATCATCCAATTACCCAAAAACATCCCATTATAGGGGATTTCATAACATAGATTACTTCTTATAGAGGGGTTTTTAGACTACCAGGTCCAACCATATATGGTTCCCCATAATCTACATGTAACCCTTCATTATGGTTGGCAGGTGACCACATGAAGCAACTTCTATTGTCTAACCAAAAAGAGGAATGTAATTCTAATGAATATTATTCAAAATTGATATATTTGGAGATTTAGATAATAAAAACCTCCCTACAATGTTTAGTCATTTTTCTATATATGACTATGAGATCCCAATAATGCTAGAGGAGGAGTGAAAGACCATTAGCCAAAAAAATATACTGTAAACTGATTTTAGACAAAATTTTAAACACCTATATATTAAGTATACGAGGGAAACCATCTGCCTATTAAGTTAATCTAAAAATTATATTGAGATTTCTTGTATCTCCATGTCATGGGACCCAATACTGGAAAATCACACAAAAAATATACAACAAACACTCGATCATTGCATCACAGTTGTTCAGAAATTGATTTTCGAAGCCTCATCATGTATCTGTATTTAAAGTTGGAGAAGGTATGGTGTGTTTCACTTTACCACACATCTTGAATAATATGACTCCCTAGATATAAGTTTCATTAATGTTATAGCCTTGGGAGAGATTGGGGGACTTGGTACTGTATGAGGTAGTTGGTCAGTAATATAGAATATCCCACTTCAATTATTTGAATACATCATGAACGGAGGTAGCCTATTGCCAGAAAATCATTGAACCAGATCCCTTGAAGGATCAAGAACCCATTTAGACATTGAACCTAGTGTATCAATCAAACAAACAAATTCATGTACATAAATACTCTTATCATGGACTACCATTGCACCCATATTATAAATGATCACAACTATTCGAAATCCAAATGTCCACTATTGTAGTAACCATAGCAGCCACCTAGGATTGACCCTCGCATGAAAGCACAAGGGGGAATACCTACCACTACATCCAATAGCTACATTGTCAATCCCAAAAATATCTAATTAATAAAATTTGTATATAGAGACCATTATAATCCTTTTAGTATGTTGAAATTTTTATCTCAATCACTATAACCATATTCATCAACCCCTGAGAGGGTCCTGGGAAAATCAATGGAGGATCCATATCCACCCTAGCCTACTAGGCTAGGGAAATTTATATCAAAATTCACTTCATTAGAGTTATTAAATCCTCTAATGGAATCATTTAATCCCCAAAAACAAGAAAAAACCTTCCAATTGTAGTCCTAAATAATCACAGGAATAGAGGATTAGTCTATTTTTCATCATCAACATCACCATAGTGGGAATTAATCTTCTCCAGGGTTGGATGTAAATATCGAAAATAAGGATCCCATCCATTCCTCTTGCTAAAATACTAACTGATACTATTAGGGTCCATTCAGAAAACATGATCATAATCTCCCTCGCAATCACTATTGATAGATAATAATTGGAAGGACATATAGAAAAAGAAATCAAAACTCGTCATGGTTGGAAGACAAAATCATAGAATATGGCCACAGGATTGAGAAATGACCCTAATGTAGGTAGTGAAGAATTCTCCTATTTCATTGAGATTAATGGGATGAATACAATTTCATGATACACCACTTTGAATGTCATCACCATTAACCTAATAAATAATATTGATCCAGACATTGATACAAACAGACACAATTTGGAAAACATACCCCAAGTGGAGGATCTGGATTCACCAAATGAGGTTGTATATAAATAGAACTAGATGAGTATCCAAAACCTGTCACCCTTAAATATTTAGGTGACAACTATACGATGTAACACTAGTAAATATAAATTGAATGAATATGTCATATCCCACTCATCACCCAGAAAATGTAATGTTCATTCCATGGAGAAACAATTGGTACAATATGATATGATATTCAAACTCATAGAAAAGTCAATAAGGAGGTACTCAGGGGAAACATTCCCCCGAGGTATCATATATAGGCTGAGATTAATATCCTACCTCCTATAAAACTAGAAATAGTTGATGTTCCAGAAAATGTGGAATCTGAACATCATACTGGCTCTAGGTCTAGGCAGTCAATCTACATAAATGTGATATTTGGAAATAATAGTGACAACTGTCCATTAATATAATACCCTCTCACTCATCTAGGTTATCATTAAGTCTTGTAAAAAATTGTGAACCATCAATATTTGAAATTATGGAGACTTCATCAAACCAAACCCTCTCCCTATAGACTAAAGGAAACTTATATATATGTATCTCAAATATTTCTCAATTTCGTCAATTCCATAGATGCTTGAATGGAATCCATGGAATAGTGATGTAGAATTATCAATCCAAAGAGGATTCCATATCCTAAATAGATGGATTAAACTTTTCCACATCCCAATTTGGTAAATCCTACCTTCTAAACCATTTTCAATTCATGATTCCCATAACAGCATCACACGCACTTCTTATCTGGATGTTCTATAATTATGGGCCATAAAGGTAAAAAATTGAACAAGATGAGGTGTTTTGTACAAACTTTGATAGGAAATGTCATTTTTAGGTATAACACTATTAGAGGAGGATATGTGGAGGGATTTTAATGCCTTTTTTGAAACCATAATTCATGGATTGGGATAATTTGATGTAGATCATGACCATTAGAGATGGAATCCAAGATCAAACCACACCAAAAATATTCCAATGTTTCTGCTCCATGAATCCTCTTCTTGGATAACCCTACCCCATAATGAACGCATGAAGATGAGATGGATGTCCCACAACTTCGACACTCCCTGTGGTCATTCTGATGAATTTAACAGATGTCTTCATGAGTCTAATAAATTCGAAAACCATCACAGAGACTATTTTTTTCTCTGTGGAACATCTATGAGAATCGTGAATCCCAATACCTATAAATACATTGATCATTTAGCTTTATATTCATTGATACCACAAAATTTTCGCTTCTAATCTCTCAATTAGTGATGCACCGGAGCACCATGAACCAAACCAAAAAATGAATAATCCTTGGAACTAGAGGATCACATGACCCACTTTCCCTTATTCCTTAACACCCCACCTGTTTAGGGGAAGCCTTTCATGAAGGCCTACATCCTTATAATGATAATAAGACATTGTGGGAAATTTGAGGCTTCAGAGAGAACTCATTCTTTGTGAATCTCTCTCTCTCCACATATTGACATCATGCCAAGGCTAGGTAACCATTTCTTGGGAATCCCTTTCCTTAAAAAGATTCTTGTTCTCCGTGAATATCCTGAGCTTTGTGAAGACCCTCTCTATGAGGACCACTACTCAAGAAGACCCTTCTTTTTTGCCTCTCCAGGTTACCTTCCTATTGATATAACTTTTACCGTATGACTATCCAGTATTGTGTGTTATGATTTATTTCCCCCTCATTAGTTGTCCTATATTATGATTCCCTACCTATTTCTATTCTACATAGTTACGCTAATATATTTTAATTTTAATCATATATCCCCTAAAATGGAAACCGCTGTCATCCTATTATTCACACTATTGAACTAAGGAATTACTGACTCCTTCCCTTCCCAAGGGTTGATATGTGATGGTTATGTTTGTCAAATGGGTGAAGATTGAGTCCCCCATGTCAGATATTTTGGATATTAAACTACCTTGCACCAACGTCCTCAAAAAATGATGTAAAACTATGATATCATCGTGAATACTAGGATATCTCTTTGTATGACTCCAATGGAATGAAATCCTCAACATAGGATTAGGGAGGGGATGTAAAGAAATAATATATCACTTCCCATACCCTCCCCACTCCCTTTGGGATATGTTTCCAAGTGCTCCTTAATAATTCCTCATGTGTTTTCCACATAACTCCCTTGATAGGATTCTATTTGTGTGAATAACACGTAATGTGTTATTCCATAAATGAAATGAGATCCTCATCGCATAGAAAGAAATCCTCGTTAGGTATCTCACCTGCATAAACTTCACCCCATCTCTCATTGTCACATCTTTTGGGACATGATAGCCAGGTCAATTTCTTCTTCTTATTTCTCTCACCGACCATAACTCATGTGGGATTAGATTTTCGAGAAGTCCATAAAAACCATTCTCCAACAATGAGACATTTTTATGCATATACCTATAATGTCCAATGGGAAAAATTCTTTGTTTATGCTCCATCATCCCCTATCTTCTTAGAAGATTCGAAGAATAACCTCCATCCATGTTTTTCACTAGAATGGGTCACCCATTCAGGTCCCCTAACTGCCCTTTCATGAACTAGATGTGAAATTATTCTCAACAACATGGGATATGTCGGAATCCTCCCTGAATTTCAATTCCAATAAACCCAAACACTATCCATTCCCCCACTACACCCAATACATAAATCTTATTGAATCATAGTTTCATTAGGGTCATCACATATCAATGAGACCATATCATCCTTATGGACCACCCCACTGTGTAATCCCTACACATATCCTCACTTCTCCTAGAAGCACACAAGTATCTCACATGTGTAATCCCCATGAAATCTCACACAATCCAACCAAGAGAAATATATATGTGAAGGGAATATCTCATGCATAATACCCACTCCATCCATAAAACAACATGGGTTTTGATATATATCTTAAAAAAACATATGTAGGATGAATTAATGAGGTTCAATCCTGACTAATGGAAAACCTTGGTGTCCCCCTCATTCTGGGAACCTCTCTAATCAACAATCAATGGTGTCATAATAATCATTCATAATGTTAAACATTCAAGTCATGAAACACACCACACTAGGTTTAACCTCATTGGGAATTCTGATCTACCCATAAGTTAAATATTCCAGGTTCTCCATCCTATAGATACTCCTTTTTGATCAGCCTCCACCATGTATTTAGGTCAAACTCTCTTCGACTATGGTAGTTGTAAAATGCACAGTGCACCTCATGTTAAAATTGAGACACCTGAGGAAAGCCTCAAAATTCATTACATTGGAATTCGTTACCCAGTGAATGACATGGTATGCCTTGGGTTCGATGCATGTGAGGCACCCTCGAGATTCCCTCCTACGAGGAAGATACAGCTTTTAAATGTTCTAGCTTCTAGACTTTCTATTGATTCCCAACATGAATACTCTCTTAACCAATTGTTACCACCCTATCATACCCCTTAGAGTGTCCATATATAATAGGCATCAGTAACTAACTTCCACAAATATATGGAACCCATAATAAGTTTTTTTATCCATATCTAAATATCTGAGGGAAATTCAAACTAGGTGATGAATTCCATGAAGGAATTCATGGAAGGAGGAAAAAACAACCCATCATCCTATTTCGATCATGGATTAGACATTTTCGAGGAAGTGATGAATGTATCCCACCATTAAAAAATTGGAATGTGGGTATAATACAGATGTCTACAAGAAAAACCTTATAAGATGGTGAACCCTGGTGAGTGAATCGGAAACAAAAATGTTGAACATGATGTGGCCGATTTTCTCCTTCAACATTGTTGATTGAACATGTAGTTCATTAGATTATGGATTGTTCTATAACACTCTAGGAATCATTATACAAATAGAAATGGTGAACCCAATTTCAATAACATATACTTAAATGTGGGGAATAATAGAATTCAGGACACATGTTTAGGAAATTAAAATGTTTTCCAGATCTAGCTATCTAGATATAGAACCTACTAAGAAAATATTGGGCCTTATGAGGAACTCACTAGTTGTTGGGGAGTAGAATTTTTTTATCTGAGTATAAAACAACATCACCATGGATCCCTCTATCCATCCATAGTGGAATTAAAGACGTTGGGGAATTGGGATTGGCATTTATAGAACATGTAGTAATATCTGAATCCTTATACTTTTCAAGACTGATGTTTTAGGAAAACAATCACCCAATTCCCACAGACGTAAGGGAAGAATACCAATAGATATGGAAATTCTTCAAGACCTAACCACCTCCACCTCAACTGGCATGCCATTAGTTATTGGGAAAATATCCCAATCTCACCTTAATAAATAATCTATATGGGGGTTAGGGAAACCCTTATATGATGGTACGAGCAGGTGGGATTCATCCCCACATCAGATATTGATGTCCAAGACTAGGTGGATTACAAACATTGTGGACACCATCGCTCCAAGGGATGTTTAGGGAGACATGGTACTCACGTTAATGACAAACCGCTTCTGCATCTTCTCCCTATTGTGATATTTTGATTCACTCACCTATTCCAAGGTGGTAGGGGATGCTCAGGACACCACAAAAATGACTACTGTTCAATTTTTTCCATGAAGGGCTTCCAAAAATCGATGTCCACAACTCCAATTACTGTTCTTCCATGTTAAAGAATAGGTGGACCATCCCCCTACTATGTTGATCCTAGTCTTACGCACCAACTCCAACTTCAGGTCTATGTGAAGGAGGAATCCTATCTTGAGGTATCATATTCCTCATATTCTATAGCCCCTTCCACCATCATCAAACATTAATGAGTCCCTATTACTATAGAATTGGGGATCATCATTGCTAGGTTGGGATCGAGACCTCAATTGCCTTATAGGTAGGTTGGGTTGACTATTTAAATCGTTTTCATCTCTAGCATCCATTATTGGCTAGTTATTTATGATGAGACTCGCCACTGAGTCCCTCCTCATATTGTTTCAAGCCAGAGTGGTGGTCCTCCCCTCTCTCACACCCGACATGGATGTCCTCTCCATGTTCCATGTTTCAGCCAAAGTGGATATCATTTCCACAATGTCGATGTCTAGTATGGAATTCCTCTCCATGCTTATGGTTCACAAAACCGAGGCCCTCTTCATGTCTTTAACCTAGGATTCATATGTTCTCCTCATTCTACCCCAATATTTAGTGAAGGTTATACACATCCATCTTCCACCAAAGTGGAGATCCACCCAAAATCATCGACATTCATTTTGAAGTTATTTTTCATTTCCTCATCACTTAGAACCATGTAGGCCCCCCCTGTTCCACAACCAACTAGATTGGAGGTCCTCCCCACTCCTATGGAGTACTTCCTCATGCATACAACTACTAATAAGATGGTCCACCCCATACACATACATGTCAAATAATAGGTCATCCTTATCTTACTAATGACTATAATAGAGGTCCTACCAACTATTTCAATTCATAGTGTGGAGGTCCTCCCCACTCCAGTGACAATAGATACAACGGGCCACCCCATATCTCAAAAACTATAAACTGATTTCCTACACACATAATCAATCAACATCATGAAGGACCTCATCATTCTGAGAAAATTCCCTTCCCTAATGAACCATCTCAAGGTAGAAGGGGGGACTATTTACACTGAAGTAATAAATTTGTTAAGATTCGAGTCATTACCAATATCATTCTCTTATCAGATTATGATGTCGAGTTCGACTAGATGATTGACTATTCCCCCTATTATCTACATCAGTTTTAAGGGAAGGATCATGATAGTTTATATTCATCATCCCATAATTTGAAGCTCAAAATATCCTAGAATCCATTCATATGTACATGGAAGAGGATGGAGACATGGCTTCCATTCAAGGTCTCATGTTTCATTCTTCTCTATGTTATCCATCTTCGTTATCTACATCTATACGAGATAAGAGATATTATTTCGTGGACATCATAAACCTTGAGTACCTAGAGGATCTTCTGATTACAGTCATTACCCTCACCCAAGAGAAATTTATTTTCATCCATACTATAGGAATGGGATGATGTAGTCAGTACTTCCACCTAACGATCATTAAACATGGATTGATCAATTAGATCATGCAGTAATATCTATACCATCTCATCCATTTCCTCATCAGTCCACAACTATGTCATTTCCAGTTTATCATCCAACACTGATCAAAGTATGGTGATTCTAAGAGTTGGGTCCCGCTTCTAAAAAGAGAATATATGAGAACAGTATGGATACTGAATTGGTACCAGAAGTGTTCTTGATAAATGTGGTTTCTATTATCGATATTCTAGATTCCCTCACTCTGTATGGGGTTATGTGATATTTTATGAGTATTTGGGAGACATATTTCCAAAATTTATTACCATCAGTTTGTCTAATCGAGGAGTTGTGTTCACTAGAACAATTTTGGCTAATAATGTCGCATAGTTGTGTTGGCAGCACATCTAGTTGAGAAACATAATACATCACTCAATGACCAATTTACCTTCAATGATGAAGTGTTAATATCTTATTAGTTCTTTATAGAATCATATAAGAAACATCTCAACATGTGAATATTACTACTAGGGGTCAGTACCCAAATATCCTATATAATCCCTTCATGAGGTAGTCTGATTCGACCTATGACAATGAAGACATTCTAGTTCTCTTCGTAGTGAATATGAAAAAACTCAGGATGCCCAAGGATGAGGAGGATATAACGAAGAGAATTTGACAAATGGGGCAGCATGGTATCATGTGGACCATACAGGTGTATTATTTAACCAGTATAGCTAGACCTTCATCCTAAAAGAACCCTCTGTATTATTTTCTCCCAATTGGAATCCCAAAAAGTTAATAGAAATTTTGAGTCCTCAGATCCGACCTATAACACATAGACAAAAAACGGTTATTCTGCAACTACTGCGATGTAACATCATATTGTAGATCAACATTGGTTAATAAATGACCTACTCTTAAAATGATACACATATTATGGAGATCCATAGAATGTTTATATTGCTCCTCCAATAGGGTAGTAGGGGAATCAACAAGTCATCCTTTGTCAGTTTCTCCATATAGACATTGTAGATCCAATGCACCATAATATGTATTGAAAGAGACTATGTCATGAATCTCTAAATCCTCCTAATTAGCCTGATAATTTTCATCTGGACTCATATCTGACCATTCCCCACGAAACTCCACAAGACACTCAAAAATCATCTCTGTATGTCACTACACGAGTCGCTGATCCTACATATCATGTTGATGAGCCTGTCAATTCCCTAAATTTAATTAATCCTCCCAATGTTATGAATCCCAATCATGGAAATCTTATATCTTCTATCCCAACACAACTAAAATCCTTAGAAACATGAGAGGTGGAAATCCCAATTGATAGTAAGAATTATTTGGTGTGGATGGAAATTATGATAGCACCCTTGGAATTCCAGAGTCCAACCATCGACCCCTTAAAATTGATGTGTGATCCGCTACAAAATCTAGCCCACCTTTTAGAATGGTGTGGATCTATGTTGGGAACCCAAGATCAGTAAGAAGAAAATGTGGTCTGATGTTTTTTTTCATATATTGGAAGGAACATCATTCATCTTGTATTTCAAACTACATATTGGGTCTACCCTAGAAGTAATGATCATAGTAGGAAGTTCTTTTATTAGTTTAGTCCCATTAAAAAGAGACATGTATTTACATCCTTTTCAAGTTCAAGATGTTACTATATGAGTTTTTTCACATACTTCATCTCTAGGTGGAATGGGATTTTGTGATCTCTTGACATGCCGCTTACTCAAGAGCTGTTGTTGACAATGTGTGTGTGGAATGTAAAAGATAAATTTGTTCTTACCATAATCTCTCACAATTTCCATAGTGGATTATTATATTTCTATAATAGGGATTAAAACATAGAGGATACCATGCATCTATCCATGAAGGAATGTTCTTTTTCTATTCTAACTCTTACAAGAAGTTCCTCTAAGGTAGAAACATTCTCCATAGTGTTGCTGGGGATGTATAGTCGCTTGATAAATTTACATTATAACCTCTCCATGCACCACCACTTCATGGAAAAAATTCCATGATAGATTCACCTCACCAAGTGTATAATATGAAGGAACCTCCTCCGCAAGAACCAAATCCTAGAATAGAGAATATGGATTAATCCCCTTGTCCACCTCCAATGCCTTATTAGGGCCAGGAACCCATAGATACCTTCCAAATAAGATAAGATGAACATAAAATTTCTTATAGGATAATGTTCCTGATTACTTCCATAGTGATTCGGGAATAAGGGATCCTGAAGCAGCTATAATGCAGAAATCCTAGTGAGGCTGAGCTCACTAACCACACATATCACAATATATACCATAGTATCCTTATAAATACAATTAATTGGGGGATATGTGTTCAAATAATTGGCTCTAGGACTAGGTTAAAAAACATATGATCAAGGAGATTAGTGAAAATGAAGATTCTGGTGACTCGATGAAAGTCCCCAACCATGGGACTCATATGTATGATGAATACGTGGCTCCCATGGAAGTCACTCGCACCTGTAACATCATCTATACCAATTTAAACATTCCCAAACCTCCATAAATCATTTCACCTTATTTAGTTGTTGCATATACATCCTCCTCTCAGCCTTCTACATCTCAGAAAAGTAGGCACTAATAGCGTAAAAGGAATAAAATTACCACACTAATTTTAAAGTCGTATCCTACACTTGGAGAATTCATGCCTCTAGAGATGAGAATCACAACAGAGCCTATCTAACATCTAAAGACTCTTATCATTATGACTGAGACTGTGTATATGTGAATATCCTAAAATTGGTTGATACTTACATGATCATCAATGATTAGGAGTATCACAGTATCCATCCCAATGACCCTAGATGATTCCATAGATTGAGAAGTCATGGAGAAGAAACCCACAAGAATTCTTAGTCGAGCGCATCAATCAAGGATATATATGTAACCATAAAAAAATAGGTGTAGTGTAGTGGTCAACAGGTACAGTCATTATATATAACTCTTCCAGATTCACTTCCACCATTAACTGTGTTTGTTGACTAGGTTGAACCACTATAGTGACACCATGTTCATCCCCATTAAACATGCCCTTAGTTAGCCTATAGTCGGCTAGTGGTTGTTCATAGTAGCTTGTTTGATCAGTTGAATGTTTTCAACACCAACCAAAATCTAGTAGTTCTTCCATCAGTTCCCATTATGCTCCACTCCAAAAAATTATTTCTTACTCTTATAATTGTGCACCTAGAATGGATGAACACTTTGTTGGATAAAATTTATAGAATTCCCACTAAGATCTTGATCCTCGAGGTCCTATATCTATCATAATAGATGCAATAATACCACAAATAAGCCATAAAAATACCCCTCCAGTTTGAAACAGATCATTTGGTAGCTGTGACATTCTACAATGCAGAGATCGATCATTCAGAATGTTAGGAAATCATCTCTTTCTCCAAAGAAGATGATAGCTCTCTCATGTAAGGGCACATTTTCCCACTGTAAGTCATTGACCAGTTAATTTTTTTGGTGGTATGTCTCTATCTAGTTGACATAGGTTATAGTATCAATATCATCCTGAGCCAGACTCTTGGTGTGTTTGGACTGTTCAAAGTAGATTGGATCCCCTCTGACCTATTGATTCGGGCTTACAATATGAATGAATAGTAACCAGGTGGATGGTTCTGTTTGAATACCCATTTTGGAAGTTTCATAGAAGGGTCAAAGATTATGGGTTTCTCATAGGACACCACTTCTAATGCATTTATGTTTAGGAAGAAATTGGCTCCATCTGTATGAATTTGTCTCCTCCATGTATCACCAATGCCTCATGTACTTCCTTTATGGTCTACTATTCATCCCCCAAGGTGACACAATACCCTTTTCCTCTTCTGAATAAAATTATATATATTCCTCTAAATACTACAGAAATTACCATAATTCTCATACCAATGAGGTTGACCTGACCAAAATCGTAGCCGACCCATAGAAATATCCAAATGAGTCATCTGTCCTCCTGATTCACTGGTTAGAGTCTCTGATTCAAAAAATGGGAAGCTGGTTCATTATTTCTAATATGTAATGTCACTTTGTCTCTAAGTTCAAGGAAATACATAAGATTAACCCATACTCCTACACAGTTTAGGAATGGGTGATACCAGATCACCCTACTCTTATTAGGTATCATGATATTTCCCCATGGATACAACCACGCATTAGACCCCATTGTTCTGTCGAGATGGGTTGAACCGTCCCAAGGTTACCATTTACCACTTCTTTGACATCAATCATGGACCTTATTGTTGATTATCTATTTTAACTAATACACTAATATTTGTTTCCATCATTTCAGCAATATAGGATTCTCCTGATGAACATTCCACTACATGTCAAGCTCGAATCAGTGTTCCTCTTTAATCAGTCTACCCTGTGGAGTTTACACATAACAATGACCTTCCTCTAATAGAAAATGAAGAACTTTTGGAATCCCCCTTCTTTAATTTGAGGATTGTGTCTTTACAATCACTGACAATATGGTTCAGTTGAATCTCAGTACTAAGGAAGATCCATGTCCAACCATCCTATATGCTTCCATACCTATTGAGGAACAACCATAGTACGTGGATTTTTAAATGTAGCACCATGATGTTTTTTCTTGGTGATAATATAAGATTCAATTAATCATCCCTTACATCATTTTCAAATTTCTTCTCCTCTATAAACACCATCTTGGGTTTAAGAAGACTACCTGGAGGATGAATTTATATCAAGGTTCCTTAGTGAAGGATGAAAATCACAATCTTATCAAGTCCATCTTCATTAACAATGTTCAGTACACCATGTGTCTAGAATATATCATCCTAGTCAATAAGAAGAACATGTAGATTAGAGTTCATATCAACTTCTCAGATCTCAAATGACACATTCTGATGGAAGGTCTTCCACTCCCAATGACCGAGTTGTTTAACAATGTGATATCTTGTTTTCGGGATCTATCTTCCATGGATGGGTACTCCAGGTACAATTAGTTATTAATTTCCCCTAAAGACAACGAGTCTACCACCATTAGAGTTTCACAAGATACTCTATACTATAGGGTGATTTCTTTTGATCTTAATATTATATGAGCTAATTATCAATGATCCATGCACCATATCTTCAAACTGATCCTCAGGACGCAAGTGGAATTCTACATAAATGATTTTCTAGTAAAATTCCACTTACATCAGTACCATATTAGAGATCATTGGAATAATTGTGGCTTCTTCTATTCCAAGTAGTTTAAGATTAACCCTTTTAAATGATCTTTCTATGTGGCCAATATAGTGTTTCTCAGTTTCATTATTAGATCAAGTGGTATTGTGATCAACTAAGTGTATATCAAGGACATTAGGTAGATTCCTTTTATGAGAAACCTCTAGGATATTCGGGATATCCATGGACACTTTTCCTATATACGCCCATTCATTGCAAATTTGGAAGAAAGGTGTAAGAGCTTTTCAAGGATCATGAAAAAATAAATCTTCTACTAGTTGAATGATTAGTACCTCAACACATTCAAGGGAAAATAGAAATATCTATATTCGCCTCCGATTTTGAAGGAATCTGTCCAGGGAAGCCTCTAGTCCACTATGTGACCTCCCTATAATGATCCCCCAGCACCCTCCTCACAAAAGAAAAAACAAAATATGTTTAGAAAATAGTTTATTATTTATCAGTTGAATGATCCTGGACATAGAGCTCAACAACTCCTTTATTGAGAATATATGCCTCATGATAGTTTATTCTATTTTAGAAGCTAGATATCATGATAGGTGGTGAATCGTTAGATATTCATCCTAAGATGTAACACCCTGACCCCAGTTACCTAGAGTTGGTGCATTATTACATTACATTGTCATGATCACAAGAAATATCAAATCTTGAAAGATCGATTGGTTTAGTAGCCGTGGAAACAATAGATATATTCACAAAGTTTTACATTAATTCATAAGGTGAAAAACTACTACAACAACATATTGTCTCTATAGTCCACACTATTATCCCCTCATAATATCCCTGCATGTCATTCATAATTTACTTCTTCACATCCTGTGAAAAATAAAACATAGAAAAGGGGTGAGCTCAAATGCCCTGTAAGGATAACAATATAGCAGAAACTTTCATAAATAAGAATAATCCTTTAATGTAGTGTGTAACTAAAACAAAAGCCTTTTAAACATTAACATTAACATAGTATGGAAAAAATAAAATGAAATAATGACATTTAATTATTCACATGGATATTCTACTAATTGAATAATCACATGCAATATCAATAACCACATTCATAATGATGGAATGCATAATTCCAGAATATCATAACCACATAGCCAAGGCCTCATGCCAAGACTACAAATAAATTTTGTCAAGGCCTTGTTCCAAGACACTAGTTTGTCTCATGAGACCTACCGATGCATCGAGGAGCTATATCGGGGTCCACCCGTCACATATTAAGTCCAATTAATTCCCATATGAAAAGTTTAAAACATAACATAAACATTCGTACTAAAAATAGCATACGAAATGTCAATATGTTCACCATAAACAATGAATGGTATAAAAATAGAACATCCACATTCAAACATATCACAAAACCTTCAATGCAATATAGAAGTTTTGTATCATAATAAGTCAACTTCAAATAAGCGTAAAATCCATCAAAAATGTTGAAATAGTTGAAATCAAAACTCTTTTTAGAGAAATATATCATTCTATTTTGAAATCATTTAAGAGTCATATGTTTATAAAATAAAACATTTTCTTTGAAAATATATTTATAAGAATGTAAGGGAATCATCCAAGATTTTATAATGGCAGAAAACAGACGCACCCACCGTTTATGTTAAAAAAACATTCTTACCTTAATTCTGTCGAAAAGGTTAAAAAGCACCTTGTATGGAAAATGACAGAATGATTCCTTTATATAACTCTTATAAAAAGTAAAACAAGGGTATAAATTAATTTAACCCATATTATTTTAAATATTAAAAATGTTTTGAAATATATTTTTAAGAAACATGGATGTCAATGATAAAGATATCCCAGTAGATTATTACTTATAAACAACCTCGGATAATGAAATGATTGTGAAATAACCCTTACCTTGTACTTTTCCTTGGTTGGGGGTAGGTTAACCTCCTGTATAATGGTGAAATAATTGTTATTAAATTATACAAGAATCATATATATTAATATGATATCATATATGACCTTTTAACATTCATTTGTTAATAATATCTTAGTATTATCGTTGTTTTGGGTGTTAACTTACTCATTATCATTTATATGTTTTGTTACATAAGATGTGATCGTCATGGATAGGTTGTATCTTAATAATATCCAGAATTATATCAAGCCCATAAACATTATTTTTAAATCATCAATTGATAATTATACTTGAATGGATACGATGGAGAATGAATCTCGTCGCGTTCGTGGAGACGGTAGTTCGTACGTATGCACGAGCGACAACATCATTATATTGATATTAAAATAATATAGAATTGGATGGTTTATCAAATATACAGAATAATTATCATGTTACCTTTACTATTTACATGAATTACACATCATTATTATACCCATCCAAATAATAATTTATTGAACAACAATTACACCACGACGTGGAGATGGTAAGACGTACATACGCACGTATGGTGACATGTTATTCAAAGGATGGATAGAATACTGAATATGATTATACCATATTTATAATAACATCACAATATATATAAGATACTAGAGTTATTATTTTATAATGGTAATGACAAAGAACGATGAAGTGGAAGAAGAAAGGAACTTGAAAAAGGGTGGTGAAATCATTACCTCTTCTTTGTGTTTGTTGGGCAAAAATCCCTCAAGGTAACATTGCAGCATTTTTGGGTTGATTGTGTTTGTTGACAAAGCAGGTTTCCATGGAGAATTGTCGAGTTCCCGAGAATTTGTTGACATTCCATGTTGACAAAGAACTTTGACAAAGGAAAAGACGATCTGGAGGCGGTACAAAAGAGCAGTACAAGGTGGCGCCGTTTTCCAGTGTTTGCCAAATTTTTGGGCCTGAAAATCGCCAATGGAAAATGGAGTGATATGTTGTTGGCAAAGGTTGAGGAGAGAGAAATGAAGGAGGTGTGCGGAAAAATCAAGCATGGCGCGCAAAACTAGAGGGTTGCGCGAAATCTTGAAGTGTGGCGCGCAAAACAGCGGGTTGCGCGAAATTGTATTTCGCGCAAAAGATGTTTCAAGGCCGAAAGCTTGAAAATCGGTAAAGGCATGAGGCGCGCGAAATTTTGGAGGCGTGCGCGGAAAATTGAAGTGGCGCACGAAATAGCAGATGAAGTATTTCGCGCAAGAGGTGTTACGAGGTCCGAAGCTCGTAAAATGGCAAAGGCATGAGGTGCGCGAAATTATGGAGCAGTGCGCGGAAAATGTTTGTGCGCGGAAGATCAAAGCGGATTACGCGCTCAAGGAGGGTTTTTCGCGCGGGGTCGATTTTGCCTATAAATATGAAGTGACCCTCCTCCATTCAGCAGAGTTCAAGACATAGAAAATACCCGAGCTCTGGTGCGCGAAATTGAAGTTTGAAAGGGTGTTGCGCGTAAACTTAAAGTTTGCGCGTAAAGTCAGATTGCGCGAAAAGCAAAGGCTGCGCAGAAAGTTTGAGTTGGCGCGTAAAAGGAAGGTTGCGCGAAAAGTGGATTTCGCGCAAAGGCAGTGAATTGCGCGCAAGGCAGTTTCCAGGCTGCGCGTAAAATTTGAAGGTTGCGCGAAAAAGGAATTTCGCGCAAAGCATAGAAATTGCGCGCAAGGCACCGTAAGGGTTGCGCGTAAAACTTGAGGTTGCCCGGTACATCCGGTGCAAAGTGAGATTCATCTGCGGGTGAAAGTTGGACTTCAATAGAGCATCTACATACAGAGAAAGATGCATTCCTTAATGGAAATGAAGAGACCTACAGGTCTATAAACTGTGAGTGAATCCCTTCCAAGAGCAGTGAGCTTAGGAAGAGGAAGAAGGTGATCCTCTCCACCGGCAGTGAGCCAGAGAGAGAGAAACAGGGAGTGACCCTTGGGAAAGCAGTGAGCTGACCCTAAACCTTGTATAGGCAGTGAGCCTGGGCATAGAAGTGATCTAGCCCGAACATTGTAATCCACAGCTAGTGAAGTTTAGTGGACTTGGTACGACCGGCAACCTGTCGGCGTATGCTCCTTGGACGTAGCCCTTAGCGGTGAACCAAGTAAAATTGTTGTGTCCTGTGCTTGCTTTACTTTCTGTTTATATTGTGCAGCAGGAAAGAGAGAGAAGAGTGTTTTGCTTAACAGCGAAACAAGATCAGAACGGGCTTTAATTTTTAATTAGTCATACCCTGATTCACCCCCCCTCTCAGGGTATTCAGCCTAGTGGACCTAACAAGTGGTATCAGAGGGAAAGGTTAACAGTTGGTCTTCTCTCAATGGAGGTCACTAATCATAGAGGGATTCCGATCTTCGACGGATGTAATTTTCAGATATGGAAGAATCGAATGCAACACTATTTCCGATCTTTGGGAATGGATGTGTTTTCAGCAGCTATGCATGGTATCACAGCTGATATTACTAGTGGTGCATTATCAGAAGCTGAGCACAAAGAGTTGGATGCTGATTCCAAAGCAATAAATGCCTTAGGGGGAGCACTCTCTAATCCCATTTATACAAAGGTGATGTCATGCAAAACGTCACATGCCATGTGGGAAAAACTTTTGAATATTTATGAAGGGGATACAAAAGTCAGAGAGGCAAAGCTGCAAGTGTTGTGGAACAAGTAT
Organism: Viscum album; assembly: GCA_963277665.1. Classification (NCBI taxonomy): domain Eukaryota; kingdom Viridiplantae; phylum Streptophyta; class Magnoliopsida; order Santalales; family Viscaceae; genus Viscum; species Viscum album. The sequence goes on from OY728163.1 coordinate 1,723,469,530, forward strand.
GAAGATCTCAAAATGAACCCGAATGAGTCTGTTGATGCATTCTTTGACAGGGTAAATGCTGTGGTAGAAGACATGCGGGGTCTTGGAGAAATTATCGAAGACATTAAAATCGTAAAGCGCATCTTGAGAAAGCTTCCACCTCGGTTCAATCCGAAAGTTTCTGTGTTGGAAGATAAAGATCCGAAAGAGCTAACATTGGATAACCTACACAGCACTCTTGTTGCATATGAAATGAGAAATGATGACAACGATGCTGTGGAAAAGGGGAAATCCAAAGAGGTGGCATTTAAGGCCATGAAGAGGCTCACTATTGAAGATTCTAAGGAGGAAGAAGAGTCAGATGAGATGATGTCGTTCCTTTCTTCAAATCTGCAAAGAGGAAAAGGAAAGTTTAAAGGGAAACTTCCACTAGCATGCTTCCGATGCGGAAAGGTTGGTCATCTTGCTGCAAGATGCCCCAAAAAGTTTCAAGAAGAAAGCGATGAAGATGAAGTTGAGATTCCCATGAAAAAATCTTCAGCCTATGTGAAAGGGAAGAAGAAGTTCAAGAGAAATTTCTTTAAAAAGAAGAATCTTCTTTCCCAAGAAATTGATAGTTCAGCTGAGTCTGAGGGTGAAGAAGTTGAAGAGATAGAAAACTGTAGAGATCGTGGTCAAAATGCGATGGTGGCTGTTGCTAGTAGCACTCTAGAAAAGAAAGAAACTGAAACTGATGAAGAAGAAGAAGAAATTGAAGGGAGAGTTGACATGGAAGCTGAATTAGAAGCAGCTCTTGAAGAGATAGATGTTTGGCGAGCAAAAACAAAGAAAGCCAATAAGATAGTACGTGATGCCAAACTCTACATGCAACAACAAGAAGAAGAGAAGTCTGAGCTTGAGAAAGAAATTGAAAATCTTAAGTCTTCCAGGCCAGAGCGCACAGAAAAGGTTGATGAGCATAAGCTCAAGATTGAAGAGCAGAAAAGGGAGATCGACTACTTGAGTAGAAAAGTGAAAGATCACGTCAAGCGTATTGAAGAGCTTGAAGAGGAAGTTGTCGGTCTGCGGAGAAAAGTAAAAGACCAGGAAAAACCTTTGAATCCCAACACATTCTTGGGAAATCAGGTCGTTACGAAGACGGAAAAGAAGAAAGAAGAGCCTAGTAGTTCAGCAGGAAAGAAGCAGCAATTGAACTCAGATGTTAAGGCTGATTCATGGCTTAATCAGAAACAAAAATCTACGGCAGTTGAAGTTAGACCGCAAGCACTTGTTCCGAGATTGAAAGTGGATTTGAGCACAAAGCAGAATTGGAATACTCAGAGATCCAAAGGGGAAACTCGTAGTGCTGAAGTAACACGAAGGAATTCACCTTATATCAGGTGTTACTGTTGTGGAAAGATGGGACATTCACAGTATGTGTGTTCCATAGCCAAAAGATATCGAAGGGAACAAGAACAGAGATGGCAGCCAAACAGAGAATGGTTTCCCAGAACATTTTTTGAAGGACACTGTTTTTGGTGCGGAGGATTTGGACACATGGCTAGGTACTGCACTCCGGCCATTCAGAAAATTGTGTCAAAGCAGAATCAAAATGATCGCAAGCAGCAGATCAGTAAACCGACAAGTGAGTTAAAAGTTCAGAACAGATTTGCAGTTTTGCAAGATGAAGCTGGTCCATCATACTCTGAGAAAGAACAGAAGCCTCAATCCATGCCGAGTATGAAAGAAAAAGTATGGACTAGGAAGAAGAAAACTGAGAAGGCCGTAGTTGCTGAAATTGCCCTTAAAGCATCAGATCGTTCTGGTGTTTGGATCCTTGACAGTGGTTGCACATCCCACATGACGGGTAATAAGGATCTGGTTACAGGCATAAAATATGACAAAGAAGGAGTTGTCAAGTTTGGAAATGATGAAGGCCTGAAGATTGTTGGCTCAGGAAAATCCATGTTTGGGGGCAAAGAAATGAGACATGCTGATGTCTTGGTGGTAGAGGGTCTCAGTCATAATTTGCTTAGCGTCAGTCAACTATGTGACTCTGGGCACTCTATACTTTTTACCAAGAAGATGGGTTTTGTTAAAGGAAAAGATGGAATAGTCATTCTTCAGGGAAAACGAACAAAGGGGAATCTTTACCTGGTAGGTGGGGAAGAAGATTCATGCCTTTTATCCAGAGAAGAAGAAAATCAGCTGTGGCATAAGCGACTTGGTCATCTATGTCAACCATCTATGGAAGATCTGGTAAAGTGTGATGCTGCTAGAGACCTTCCCAAACTATCACGTGATCGCACTCATACGTGTGATTCTTGTCAACAAGGGAAGATCATCAGGAAGACATACAGGCCAAAGGAACAAAAAGCAACTCGAGTGCTCGAATTGGTGCATGCTGATGTATGTGGACCTATCTCACCACGAGCTATAGATGGGCAAAGGTACTATGTTCTTTTCATTGATGACTACAGCAGAATGGCCTGGGTATTCATCATTACCCATAAGACAGAGGTGTTCAGTTGCATAAAGCAGTACAGGAGGGAATCAGAAAAGATGCTTGGGCAGAAAATTCTGAAGTTTCGTACTGATAACGGTACAGAATTTACAAACAATCAGGTTGAAAACTATCTCGAGAAACATGGGATAAGGCATCAAGTTTCATCAGTAAGAACTCCCCAACAGAATGGAGTGGTAGAAAGGAGGAATCGGATCATTAACAACATGGCCAGAACAATGCTTATTGATAAGGACCTACCAGAGAAATTTTGGAAGGAAGCAGTTTTGACATCGGTCTATGTTTCAAACAGGTCCCTGTTATGTCCGAAGCAAGGGAAGACTCCGTATGAACTGTGGTACGGAAAGAAGCCAACGTTGAAATACTTTCGAATCTTTGGAAGTAAGTGTTTCATTCTCAACAAAGAACATCATAGGAAGTTCGAGGCACGAGGAGATGAAGGGATATTCCTTGGCTACTCAGGGAAAAGCAAAGCATATAAGTGCTTCAACAAGAGGCTGGGAAAAATTGTTGAGAGTAATGATGTCACTATAGTCGAAAATGAACAGACTGCTCAACGACCCAGTGAACAGTTCCTGGATGAAAGTGATGATGAGGTAAGCAACCCAGGGGGAGCAGAAGTGGCAGAAGCTGACTCAGAAGAAGATACTGATGATGAAGAGGAAAGTGTCAAGTCGGTGTCTGCGAGGAAGACAAAGAGTCGAGCTGAGATTGATAGGCAGAATATCATTGGTGATCAAACAGCTCCAGTTCAGACTCGAAGAATGAAATCATCACAGCAAGCATCGTTTTTGTCTCAAGTGGAGCCGAAATGTTTTTCTGATGCAGCTGAAGATGAAAACTGGGTTCAGGCCATGAACGAAGAGCTTGATCAGATTGAGAAGAACCAGACATGGGAGATTGTTTCGAGGCCAGCGGACAAGAATGTCATTGGGACCAAATGGGTCTATCGCAACAAGATGAATGAAGATGGCACAGTGATTCGGAACAAAGCACGACTGATGTGCAAAGGAGACTCCCAGATAAAGAGTAATCAAAGGATGATGAGGATGGCAAGGCAGTTAATATCACAGAATACAGGCAAATCATTGGAAGTCTGTTGTACTTAACCGCAACAAGGCCTGATATTGTTTTCGCCACATGCCAAGTAGCGAGATATCAGAGTAATCCCAAGGAAAGTCACATGCTCGCAGTGAAAAGAATACTTCGGTATATTAAGGGCACGGTGGACTTCGGCTTGACATACAATGACAAATCTCGGACAGAGTTATTGGGGTACACTGATGCAGACTGGGCCGGTTCAGCAGATGATAGAAAATCAACATCTGGAGGTGCATTTTATCTTGGCGGACTATGTATTGCTTGGTTGAGCAAGAAACAAGATTGCATTTCATTAAGCACCGCAGAAGCTGAGTATATTGCGGCCACTCAAGCATGCACACAGTTATTGTGGATGAAGCAGCAGCTTGAAGATATGGGAGTTGAAGTGAAGTCTCCGATCGGAATCCAGTGCGACAACTCAAGTGCTATAAATCTTAGCAAAAATCCCGTCCATCATTCAAGGACAAAGCACATTGAGATTAAGTATCACTTTATCATGGAGAAGGTTGAGCAGGGGATCGTGAAGTTGGAGTATGTGCCTACAGAGCTGCAGGTTGCAGACATTCTGACAAAGGCCTTACCCAAGGAAGCATTTGAGAGGCATCGACTGGCTCTGGGAGTTCAGTCTACTCCCCGCACTTGAAATAGTGTGGATATGGGTCCCCCCCCTCTCCCCGAGGTATGGTGTGTTTTTCCCTAATGTGCTGATATGTGTTCTCTACTATGTTACAGACTACAAAGGCGTGACCTTTGGGTTCGTTGACAAAGGGGGAGAAAAGTGCTTGAAAAGTGCTTGACAAAGGGGGAGAAAAGTGTTTGTTCAAGGGAGAAAATAGTGCGGAGATTTGATAAATCATAATTGATACGGGGAGAAGCTGACAGGTGGAGCAGCCAGAAAGGGGGAGCAATTAGAAAGGGGGAGAGATTTGTAAATCTGACGATGCTAGACGTGATCGATCAAATCATAGAAATCACGACAGCTGAGGATCGTGATAAAAGCAGAACAGTGGTGTTGGAATGGTGTGAGACAGTGTCCAGCTATCAACAATTGGTATCAACTTAAGAATTCACCAATTGGTATCAGTGTGGTTCAACAACCGGTTTTTTTTCTTTTAAGAATTGGTATCAGGGTGGAATCGACAATTGGGGTCTGACATGAAGTGATTCATTGATGAACTTTTCATTCTACTCTTGTTTCTCACGCCGAGCATTGCTCATGTGGGCTTAGAGTACATGTTAAGTGAATCCTTGAACACTATCATAATCGCAAGAGGCGAATGGTGGTAGCAGCTGGAAGAAGACTCAGTGTGGTATCAAAGTGCAGAAAATATTTCTGAGCAGAGTTGTGAAGAGTTGTCAACAAACCCAAAGGGGGAGATTGTTGGGCAAAAATCCCTCAAGGTAACATTGCAGCATTTTTGGGTTGATTGTGTTTGTTGACAAAGCAGGTTTCCATGGAGAATTGTCGAGTTCCCGAGAATTTGTTGACATTCCATGTTGACAAAGAACTTTGACAAAGGAAAAGACGATCTGGAGGCGGTACAAAAGAGCAGTACAAGGTGGCGCCGTTTTCCAGTGTTTGCCAAATTTTTGGGCCTGAAAATCGCCAATGGAAAATGGAGTGATATGTTGTTGGCAAAGGTTGAGGAGAGAGAAATGAAGGAGGTGTGCGGAAAAATCAAGCATGGCGCGCAAAACTAGAGGGTTGCGCGAAATCTTGAAGTGTGGCGCGCAAAACAGCGGGTTGCGCGAAATTGTATTTCGCGCAAAAGATGTTTCAAGGCCGAAAGCTTGAAAATCGGTAAAGGCATGAGGCGCGCGAAATTTTGGAGGCGTGCGCGGAAAATTGAAGTGGCGCGCGAAATAGCAGATGAAGTATTTCGCGCAAGAGGTGTTACGAGGTCCGAAGCTCGTAAAATGGCAAAGGCATGAGGTGCGCGAAATTATGGAGCAGTGCGCGGAAAATGTTTGTGCGCGGAAGATCAAAGCGGATTACGCGCTCAAGGAGGGTTTTTCGCGCGGGGTCGATTTTGCCTATAAATATGAAGTGACCCTCCTCCATTCAGCAGAGTTCAAGACATAGAAAATACCCGAGCTCTGGTGCGCGAAATTGAAGTTTGAAAGGGTGTTGCGCGTAAACTTAAAGTTTGCGCGTAAAGTCAGATTGCGCGAAAAGCAAAGGCTGCGCAGAAAGTTTGAGTTGGCGCGTAAAAGGAAGGTTGCGCGAAAAGTGGATTTCGCGCAAAGGCAGTGAATTGCGCGCAAGGCAGTTTCCAGGCTGCGCGTAAAATTTGAAGGTTGCGCGAAAAAGGAATTTCGCGCAAAGCATAGAAATTGCGCGCAAGGCACCGTAAGGGTTGCGCGTAAAACTTGAGGTTGCCCGGTACATCCGGTGCAAAGTGAGATTCATCTGCGGGTGAAAGTTGGACTTCAATAGAGCATCTACATACAGAGAAAGATGCATTCCTTAATGGAAATGAAGAGACCTACAGGTCTATAAACTGTGAGTGAATCCCTTCCAAGAGCAGTGAGCTTAGGAAGAGGAAGAAGGTGATCCTCTCCACCGGCAGTGAGCCAGAGAGAGAGAAACAGGGAGTGACCCTTGGGAAAGCAGTGAGCTGACCCTAAACCTTGTATAGGCAGTGAGCCTGGGCATAGAAGTGATCTAGCCCGAACATTGTAATCCACAGCTAGTGAAGTTTAGTGGACTTGGTACGACCGGCAACCTGTCGGCGTATGCTCCTTGGACGTAGCCCTTAGCGGTGAACCAAGTAAAATTGTTGTGTCCTGTGCTTGCTTTACTTTCTGTTTATATTGTGCAGCAGGAAAGAGAGAGAAGAGTGTTTTGCTTAACAGCGAAACAAGATCAGAACGGGCTTTAATTTTTAATTAGTCATACCCTGATTCACCCCCCCTCTCAGGGTATTCAGCCTAGTGGACCTAACAGTGTTCTTCCATTTGATTTGATCAAAAGGGCTCCTCATGTTGGCTTTCTGACTAAAGTAAGGTCTCTATGATGGAGTGAGGGAAGTTTAGAAAGTATTTGGGCAGTGTTTGGTTGAACAAAAAGGCTTTGAAGGTGTCATTTAATTAGAAGAGAGAGTGACCTTTTATAAGTGGGGTGAGAGGCACCTTTGGAAAAGCTAGAAATATTATTTTATAATAAATTCATATTCGGTTTCTAATTGCTCCAAAGTGGATTATTTAAAAGTTAAGGTGGGTATAGGTCGAAAAAAACTAATCCAATGGAATTTAGACTGGTTTTATTTACTATATTAACCTTATCTTTAAGTATTAACTCTTAGTTAATTAGTTTCACTTTTACAATGTCTCTTTGTATTTTTATATTATATGGTTAATAAAAATAATATATACATACAAGAGACCCCTAAGTGGTCCATTAATGATATAAATATCATGATATAAGTATCTTGGCTGAACCTTATATTTTTAAGGATTTAATATCAAATAATAGTATAATATTTTTTAAAAAACTCTTTTATGTCAATTTTGACACTATTCAGTATTTTATTTTTTCAAAAATCATAATAGTATTATTAATCCAAAAAAGGTTAATTAAATCAATCCTAACATGACATATTAACCTAAAAATTAGTTTATTTCATAAAAGTCTAAAATTTTATTTATTTTGGTATCTACAATATCAATCATTTTAATCGTTCACTATTATTGTAATTAATGCATCACCATTGTGTCATAAATAAATTATATTATTTAATGTCTAAAAATTATAAATAAAATACCATTATGTAGGAAATATTTTTATATTTCTATTTAATATTTATAGTAGAAAATAAAACATATATAACCCTATGTAAAAATTTGTTTTCTAAAAGATATATGCTTGCATCATTTTTGTATTCATTTTAACTTAATTAAAATAACGTGTCCCTATCACTTACATGTGGCACCATGGGGTCCCCAAATGAACCCAAAGATGCCCATGGTAGAACATGTATCAACCAATAAGGTTAGGACACGTTTTAAGGTAATTTTTTATTATTATAATATTTTTTTTATCACTTATTTACCTGATTTATCCTTTAACAATGGTAAATAAAATATTTACCGAAGTAATTATTCAAAATGTCTAAAAATAAAAGTTACCTATTTAAAAAATTTGAAAATCATAATTCCAAATATGGAATCCATTTTTCCAAATTCAAAACACAGAAGTGGAAGAAATTAATTTAAAATTAATTCTCGCTGTCAAAACAAAAAGTGTGTTTTTAAGATATAATAACTATCAAAAGATTGATACTTGTTTATGTTCGGTTTAATTGTGAAATCATGTCCAATGAACAAAATTGTATTAAATGGAAAAAATATATTCTAAATATAACTTAAAACCACTCAAATTCATAATTTATCACTATTAATTATTTTGATTAAAAAAGTTGTTTTTATTTAAAATTTATTAATTTTCACTATTCATCAAAATATTAATGTTATCCGAAAAGTAAAAAAATTTCACCATAGGCTAAATTCGATACTCTGAATCCAAAAATGAAGTCCATTTTGAGAGATAAAATTTATAAAATTTCAAAAATTAGGTATTACTATTCATAACGGCTAGTTTGATCGGTTGTGGTGTGTGTTCGAACTCGATGTTGCGTACAACACACGCTGTCACATTATTCAAAGAGAAGCGGACCATAGAAGCTTGGGGTGTTAAATTCCCCCCTCCTTCAAATTATTTCGTCCTAGAAATTTCTAGAATACTACCACATGCAAAGAATCGGGTGGTTCTTCATCATAAGTTCCTTGGGTTCCCACGTTGCCTCTTCCATCTTATGGTTTCTCCACAAAACTTTTACCAGACGTGTCGTCCGGTTTCTCAATAATTGTTCTCTCATATCATGAATCTTGACAGGATCTTCGCAATAAGACAGATCAGGTTCCAGTTCCAATTCCTCATAGGTGAGTACATGCGTTGGGTCAGGCATGTATTTCCTCAATAGAGATACGTGGAACACATCGTGAACTTTGTAGACACTTGGCGGCGTTGCCAATCGGTAAGCTACAACCCCAATTCGTTCTAGAATTTCGAAAGGTCCGATATACCTAGGACTGAATTTACCTTTCTTACCAAAATGTATGACTCCTTTCCATGGAGATACCTTCAGGAAAACATGACCATCGACTTGAAATTCTAAATCCTTCCTTCGATTATCGGCATAGCTCTTCTGCCTACTTTGAGCTGATTTGATGTGATTTTGGATTACCTTTACCTTCTCCATCGTTTACTCCACCAGTTCTGGGCCTACAAGTTTACTTTCACCAACGTCATCCCAAGAAGTTGGTGTGCGACATCTCTTTCAGTATAACGCTTCATATGGTGCCATCGGAATACTCGAATGGAATCTATTGTTATAGGAAAATTCTAACAGAGGTAAATATTGATCCCACATACCCTGAAAGTCAAGTGATCAGGATATCAACATGTCTTCTAAGGTTTGAATAGTTCGTTCTGATTGTTCATCTGTCTGAGGGTGGTAGGCAGTGCTCAAATGAAGTTCAGTATCCAGGGATTTCTGAAGACTTTTCCAGAATCTTGAAGTAAAATGGGGATCAAAATCTGAAACAATTGATAGGGGTACTCCATGAAGTCTCATAACTTCATCAATATATAGTTTTGCTAGACGTTCCAGTGGTAGATCTTATCTTATAGCAAGAAAATGTGCTGACTTGGTAAGACGATCAACAATAACCTATATTGCATCATTCATTCTAGGAGTCTTCGGTAGCCCCATGAAAAAGTCCATTGTAATATTGTCCCATTTCCACTCCGGTATGGGAAGAGGTTGCATGACTTTACTAGGTTGTTGACTTATAGCTTTCACTTGTTGAAAAACCATAAATCTTGACACAAAAGCACCAATTTCCTCGTCATGTTGTCCCACCAAAAATTTTCCTTCAAATCTCTATACATTTTGGTGCTCCCAGGGTGTATAGAGAAATTGGAACTATGACCATCATCCTACAATTCCCTTTTAAGATCAGGTATATCGAGAACACAATGTCTCTTCCCAAATTTTAAAATTCCTCCTTCGTACACAAAGTCTCCCAATCTCCCATCATTCACAGCTTTAATTTTCTTTTGAAATTCTTCATCATCAGTCTGAGAACTCTTAATCCTTTCTAGTAAAGATTGTTTGGAAACCAATTGAAAAAGCATTGATGTTTCACCTTCCCTGGTTATTCCCATGTCCATCTTCACTAGATCCATGATAATTGGGTCCCTTTCAATTCTCATATTGTTCAAATCTCCATGGTCTTTTCTACTCAAAGTATCTTCCACCTTGTTTTCTTTCCCCGGGTGGCAGTGTATCGTGCAATCATAAACCTTGAGTAATTCAAGCCATCTACTTTGCATCATGTTGAGTTCTTTATGTGAGAAAATATAAATTAAACTCTTGTGATCAGTATAAATCTCACATTTTTCACCTTAGAGGTAGTGCCTCCATATCTTCATAGCAAATATCACATCTGCTAACTTGAGATCATGTATAGGATAGTTTTTCTAATGAATTTTCAACTGTCGTGATGCATAGCCAATAACCCTATCATTCTGCATAAGGACACAACCATGTCCTTTCTTCGATGCATCACTATAAATAATGAACCAATCATTCCCTAATGGTAGATTCAATATAAGAGCATTGACTAATCTTCTCTTCAGTTCTTCGAAACATTCTTCACACTCTTTTTTCCAAAGAAATTAAACCCCTTTACGTGTGAGCTTCGTTAATGGGTTAGCCAATCGGGCAAAATTCTGGACGAAACGTCGATAATAACCTGGTAAACCAATAAAACTGCGTACCTCAATTATACTCGTAGGTGTTGGACATTCTTGTTTTACCTCGGTATTAGAAGGGTCAACAGAGATTCCATATTTAGAGACAACATGGCCATGAAAAGAAATCTCTTGATGCTAGAATTCACACTTTCTAAACATTCCATATAATTCATGTCTTCTCAGAGTCTTCAGGATAACATGCAAGTGATTTTCATGATCTTCTTAGCTTTTGGATTATAACAAGTTATCATCAATAAATACCACCACAAATTCATCGAGATATTCCTTGAAAACTCTATTCATCAGATCCATGAATACAGAGGGTGCATTAGTCAATCCAAAAGGCATTGCTGTAATCTCATAATGCCCATACCTGGTTTGAAATGCTGTCTTCGGAATGTCTTCCTTCCTTACACTTAACTGATTGTATCCAGATCGATGGTCAATCTTTGAAAAGTATTGAGCTCCATGTAGTTGGTCAAATAATTCATCAATGTGAGGTAGGGGATACTTGTTCTTTATTGTTATAGCATTGATCTCCCTGTAGTCGATACATAACCTCATAGATCTATCTTTCTTTTTAACAAAAAGAACAGGGGCTCCCCATGGAGAAACACTATGGAGAATAAATCCTTTATTACTCAATTCCTCTAGTTGTTTTTTAGTTCGACTAATTCTACAGTGGACATTCTATAAGGGGTCTTTGATATAGGCCTTGATCCAAGAATTAAATCAATGGAAAACTCAACTTCTCGTTCTGGAGGATTTCCAGGTAAATCATCCGAAAATACTTGTATATATTCATTAACAACAAGTAAATCCTCTATTTGAACATTCCGTTCCTCACCCACAGTCATTTCATTCGCTTCCTCCCCAATAATTGAATTTAGTTGAGCTACTGGGGGTGGATCTGGATAACAATTAGGCGGTGACGATTCTTCTCTAATGATATGGTGTTCCTTATTATCCTCATAAAAAATTGTAACCTCATTCTTATTACAATAAATATTTGCATCATAGTCAGAAATCCAATCTATACTGAGGATTATATCAAAATCAATCATAGGTATGACGATGAGATCATCAGATAAAGAACATTTATGTGCTCTAATGTGGACTAATTCACAAAACTTTGTTGCAATGATACTTCCCTTAGAAGTTTTAACTAACAACACTCTTGTTAAATCAAATTGGAAATAACTATTTTTCTTAGGAAACTAGGAAGATATGAAACAATGCGATGATCCAAAATCAAATAATGCATTTTCTAAACTTGAGGAAACCATTAAATTACCTACCACCACATCTTTTGGAGCTTCTACCTCAGCAGTAGTGATAGAAAAAGCATGGACTTGATCCCTTGGCCTTTTCTGAGGTAAGTACCCCTAATGATTAGGACATTCATTTGAATAATGTCCCATATCCCTGCAATTGTAGCACTGAACATTGGTAGCTTCCTTCTTCCCCTTGCAATCACGAGCTTAGTGGCCTTTTTCACCACACTTGTAACAGACTCATGTTCCCTTCAAGAAAGAACCGGGTTGTTTCTTCCCTAATTTACCACAAGATTGATATTCAACCTTTCCCTTCTTCCCCTTATTTCTATTCCCAGATTGATCAGCAGATCTATTCTTCTCTTGCTTTTCCTTAAAGTCATAAGACTTAAAGAATTCCTTTTTGGTCTTGAGAGCACATGAGACAATGTCTTCGTACGACGAGAAAGATTGTGGGACTAATTCTCGAGGGAGAAATGGTTTTAACCTATCAAAGAAACGATCAATCTTACTTCTTGGGTTACGTATATAATCTCCAGCATACCTTGCTAACCTTGTAAAGTTAGCCTCATACTTTGTGACATTCTCATCCTCCTTTTATCTCAGACTTAGAAATTTCCTTTCCATATCTGCTCGATGGTCGTGAGGAAAGTATTTTTCTAAAAACAGATCTTTGGACTCCCTCCATTCCATATTTGATACTTCATCATCTTCCTTCGTATTCTGAATCAATGACCACCATTGATCAGCATCTCTAGTGAGGCGGTAAACTTCCATGATAACTTTTTCCCTTTCACTACTACCTAAAGCCTGAAATATTTTCTCTAGGGAATTTTTCGATTGCCCAGATACAAAGGGATTTGTAATCCCATTGAACGTTGTTTGTGGTTTCCTCATGAATCGATCTAACATTGATCCTCCACGTTGCGGATCAGGGTGCTCTATATGGGTAAGGTTATTATTCATAACCTGAGTAAGTTGTCCCAGTATGGTGATTAGCTGATCAGCACCAGTTGCATCACCAGATCCACTATAATTATCATGAGATGGAGGGAAATCCCTACATGGAGTGTGTGCATTGATAGAGTTTCCATTTCTTCCACTAGGCTCCATTTCTAAACAATGGCATAAACTCGATCAGTTTATGAATCAAAATACATAATACCATACTTATAAAACAGTTAACATAAATTGAACTATTTTTGGATATAATCCATAATCATAAGAATTTTTTCTTTGAGAAGGTATATACTCATAAACCATTCATAATGATTTTTAATGAAAATTATATTTATCATAAGCATATCCCCCGAGATTGTCGTAACCAAGAGTGTAGCAAGGCCCGTTGTCGTGCACCAGTTCCCGTTCGAGTCTAGCTCAAAGCGGTGTTTTCGGGTTTTACCACTAGGTACATCTGTGCCAGAGCCGCCTCTACCTGCTCGTATCCTGACAGGGATTTATTGCTCAGAAAACCCACAAAATCTCTACAATACCAAAATTCTAGGATGTTCTTCTATACTTATCCTCAAAGTCTATCTTAGGTCTACGTGATCTAATCAGAGTTTATATAAATCTAGCTTCCAAAGTTTGTACTAAACTTCCTCTGATACAAACTATAATTCCCCGACCCTAGTAACCCAGAGTCGGTGCATTATTACATTACATTTTCATGATCATAAGAAAGATCAAATCACAAAAGACAGATTGGTTTAGTAGCATTGGTACCACTAGACATATTCATAAAGTTTTACATTACATCATCAGGTGAAAAACGACTACAAGAACATATTGTCTCCATAGTCCACACTATTATCCCCTCATAATATCCATACAGGTCATTCATAATTTACTTCTTCACATCCTGTGAAAAATAAAACATAGAAAAGGGGTGAGCTCAAATGCCCAGTAAGGATAACAATATAGCGAAAAATTTCATAAATAAGAATAAACATTTAAAGTAGTGTGTAACTAAAACAAAAGCCTTTTAAACTTGATCTTCAACATAGTATGGCAAAAATGAAATGAAATAATTCCATTTACTTATTCATATGGATATTCTACTAATCGAATAATCACATCCAATATCAATTACCACTTTCATAATGATGGAATGCATAATGCCAGACTATCATAACCACATAGCCAAGGACTCGTGCCAAGACTACAAGTAAGATTTTGTCAAGGCCTTGTGCCATGACACTAGTTTGTCTCATGAGACCTACCGATGCATCTAGGAGTTATAGTGGGCTCCACCCATCACATATTAAGTCCAATGCATTCCCATATGAAAAGGTTTAAACATAACATAAACATTCGTATTAAAACTAGCATACGAAATGTCAATACTTTCACCCTAAACCATGAATGGTATAAAAATAGCACATCCACAGTCAAAAATATCACAAAACCTTCAATGAAATATAGACTTTTTGTATCATAATAAGTCAACTTCAAATAAGCGTAAAATCCATCAAAGGATGTTGACATAGATGAAATCAAAACTCTTTTTAGAAAAATATCTCTTTCTTTTTTGAAATCATTTAAGAGTAATATATTTATAAAATAAAACTTTTTCTTTGAAAATATCCTTAAAATCTTGTGAGGGAAGCTTCGACGATTTTATAACGACGGAAAATACCTGCACGCACTGTTTATGTTAAAAAAACATTCTTACCTTAATTCTGTCGAAAAGGTTAAAAAACACCTTGTTTGGAAACCGACGGAATGATTGCTTTATAAAACTCTTATAAAAAGTCAAAAAAGGGTATACATGACTTTAACCCATATTCTTTTAAATATTAAAAATGTTTTGAAATACATTTTTAGGAATCATGGATGTGGATGATAAAGAGATCCGAGTAGATTTTTACGTACAAACAACCTCAGATAATGAGGAGATTGTAAAATAACCCTTACCTTGTACTTTTCCTTGGATGGGGGTATGTTAAACTCTTTTATAATGCTGAAATAATTGTTATTAAATTATACAAGAATCATATATATTAATATGATATCTTATATGATCTTTTATCATTGATTTGTTAATAATATCTTAGTATTATCGTTGTTTTGGGTGTTAACTTACTCATTTTCTTTTATATGTTTTGTAACGTAAGTCTTTTTTTTCAAGGGTAGGATGTATATTAATCATATCCAGAATGATATCAAGTCCTTAAAAATTATTTTTAAATCATAAAATGATAATTATACTTGAATGGATACGATGGAGAATGAATCTCATCGCGTTTGTGGAGACGATAGTCCGTACGTACGCACGATCGACAATATAATTCTTTTGATACTAAAATAATATATAATTGGATGGTATATCATATATACATAATCATTATCATGTTACCTTTATTATTTGCATGAATTACACATAATTATTATACCCATCCTAATAATAGTTTATTGAACTACAATTACACTACGACATGGAGACGATAAGCCATACGTACGCACGTATGGTGACATGTTATTCAAAGGATGGATAGAATACAGAATATGATTGTAACATATATTTAATAAAATCAAAATTTATATAAGATAATGGAGTTATTATTTTAGAATGGTAATAACAAAGAAGTAAGAAGTGGAAGAAGAAAGGAACATGAAAATGGGTGGTGAAATCATTACCTCTTCTTTGGGTTCTTCCTTTCGATTTGATCAAAAGGGATTCTTAAGATGGCTTTATGTCTAAAGGAATGTCTCTAGGATGAATTTAGGGATGTTTAGAGAGTATTTGGGCAGAGGATGGCAGAAAAAAACGATTTGAAGGCGGGATTTAATGAGAAGAGAGAGTTCCGTTTTATAAGAGGGGTGAGGGGCACCTTTAGAAAAGCTAGAAATATTATTTTATAACAAATTCATATTCGGTTTCTAATGGATCAAAAGTGTATTATGTAAATGTTAAGGTGAGTATAGGTCGAAAAACACTCAACCAATGGAATTTAGATAGGTTTGGTTTACTATATTAACCTTATCTTTAAGTATTAACTCTTAGTTAATTAGTTTCACTTTTACAATGCCTCTTTGTATTTTTATATTATATGGTTAATAAACATACTATATACATCCAAGAGACCCAAAAGTGGTCCATTAATGATACAAATACCATGATATAAGTCTCTTGGCAGAACCATTGATTTTTAAGAATTTAATATCAATTAATAATATAATATTTGTTTTAAAAACTCTTTTACGTCATTTTTAACACTATTAAATAATTGATTTTTTTTAAAAGAATAACGGAATTATTAATTCAAAAAACGTTAATTAAATCAATAATAACATGTCATATTAACCTATAAAATAATTTTAATTCATAAAAAGTCTCAAATTATATTTATTTGGGTATCTACAATATCAATAATTTTAATTTTTAACTATTATTGTAATTACTGCATCACCATTGTGTCATAAATAAATTATATTATTTAATGTCTAAAAATTATAAATAAAAAACACGTATGTAGGAAATAGTTTGAGATTTCTAATTAATATTTATATTTAAAAATACATCATATATAACCCTATTTAAAAATTGGTTTTCTAAAAGATATATGCTTGTGTCATTTTTGTATTCATTTTAACTTAATTAAAATAAAGTGTCCCTATCACCTACATGTGGCACCATGGGGTCCCAAAATCGACCCAAAGATTCCCATGGTCGAACATGTATCAACCAATAAGGTTATGACATGTTTTAGGGTAATTTTTTATTATTATAATATTATTTTAACCATTATTTACCCGATTTATCCTTTAACCATGGTAAATAAAATATTTATCGAAGTAATTATTCAAAATGGAGAAAAATAAAAGTTACCTATTTAAACAATTTGAACATCCGGATTCCATATATGGAATCCATTTTTCCAAATTCAAAACATTGAAGTGGCAGAAATAAATTAAAAATTAATTCCCGCTGTCAAAACAAAAAGCGTGTTTTTAAGATAAAATAACTACCAAAAGATTGATACTTGTTTATGTTCGGTTTAATTGAAAAATTATGTCCAATGACCAACATTGTATTAAATGGTAAAAATATATTCTAAATATACTTCAAAACCACTCAAATTCATAATTTATCACTATTAATTATTTTGATTAAAAAAGTTTTTTTTAATTAAAATTTAGTAATTTTCACTATTCATCAAAATATTACAGTTATCTGAAAAGTACCAAAATTTTATCTTAGCTAATTTTGATACTCCGAATCAAAAAATGAAGTCCATTTTGAGAGATAAAATTTATAAAATTTCAAAAAGTAGGTATTACTATTCATAACATCTAGTTTGATCGATTGTGGTGTGTGTTAGAACTCGATGTTGCGTACAACACACGCTATCGCATTATTGAAAGAGAAGCATAACGTAGAAGCTTGGGGTGTAACATTATCCCCTACATCAAATAATTTTTTCCTCGAAATTTCTAGAATACTACCACATGAAAAGACTCAGGTGTTTCCTCATCATAAGTTCCTCGAGTTCCCACATTGCCTCTTCCATCTTTTTGTTTCTCCACAAAACTTTTACCAGACGCGTCATCCGGTTTCTCAGTACTTGTTCTCTCATATCAAGAATCTTGATGGGCTCTTCGCAATAAGACAGATCGGGTTCCAGTTCAAATTCCTCATAGGTTAGTACATGCATTGGGTCATGCATGTATTTTCTCAATAGAGATATGTGGAACACATAGTGAACTTTGGAGAGACTTGGCGGCATTTCCAATCAGTAAGCTACAACCCCAATTCGATCTAGAATTTCGAAAGGTCCGATGTACCTGGGAATCAATTTACCTTTCTTACCAATATGTATGACTACCTTCCATGGTGATACCTTCAGGAAAACATGATCACCGACTTGAAATTCAAAATCCTTCCTTCGATTATCGGCATAGCTCTTCTGCCTACATTGAGCTGCTTTGATGTGATTTCGGATTACCTTCACCTTCTCCATCGTTTCCTCCACCAGTTCTGGGCCTATCAGATTCCTTTCACCAACGTCATCCCAGCAGGTTGGTGTGCGACATCTCTTTCCGTATAACGCTTCATATGGTGCCATCGGAATACTCGAATGGAAGCTATTGTTATAGGAAAATTCTACCAGAGGTAAATATTGATCCCACATACCCTGAAAGTCATGTGAGAAGGATCTCAACATGTCTTCTAAGGTTTGAATTGTTCGTTCTGATTGTCCATCTGTCTGAGGGTGGTTGGAAGTGCTCAAATGAAGTTCAGTATCCAGGGATTTCTGAAGACATTTCCAGAATATTGACGTAAAACGGGGATCAGGATCTGAAACAATCGATAGGGGTAATCCATGAAGTCTCTCAAATTCATTAATATATAGTCTTTCTAGACGTTCCAGTGGTAGATCCTCTCTTATAGCAAGAAAATGTTCTTACATGGTAAGACGATCAACAATAACCCATATTTCATTGTTCCTTCTAGGTGTCTTTGGTAGCCCCATGACAAAGACCGTCATAATATTGTCTCATTTCCACTCCGGTATGGGAAGAGGTTGCATGAATCCACCAGGCTATTGCCTTCCAGCATTCACTTTTTGACAAACCGTACATCTTGACACAATATCAGCAATTTCCCTCATCATGTTGTCCCTCCAATAATGTTCCTTCAAATCTCTATACATTTGGGTGCTCCCAAAGTGTATAGGGAAATTGGAACTATGAGCATCATCCAGCAATTCCCTTTTAAGATCAGGTATATCAGGAACACAAAGTCTCTTCCCAAATTTTTAAATTCCTTCTTCATACACAAAGTCTCTCAATCTCCCATCATTCACAGCTTTAATTTTCTTTTGAAATTCTTCATCATCGGTTTGAGAACTCTTAATCCTTTCTAGTAAAGATGGTTTGGTAACCATTTGAAAAAGCATTGATGTTTCACCTTCCTTAGTTATTCCCATGTCCATCTTCACTAGATCTATGAAAATTGGGTCCCTTTCAATTATCATATAGTTCAAAACTCCGTGGTCTTTTCTACTAATATCACTTTCCACCTTGTTTACTTTCCCTGGGTGTTAGTGTATCATGCAATCATAATCCATGAGTAATTCTTGCCATCTCCTTTGCCTCATGTTGAGTTCTTTTTGTGAGAAAATATACTTTAAAATCTTGTGATCAGTATAAATATCACATTTTTCACCATAGAGGTAGTGCCTCCATATCTTCAAAGAAAAGATCACAGATGATAACTCGAGATCATGTGCAGGATAGTTTTTCCCATGAGTTTTCAATTGTCGTGATGCAAAGTCAATAACCATATCATTCTGCATAAGGAAACAACCAAGTCCTTTCTTCGATGCATCACTATAAATAACGAACCCATCATTCTCCAATGGTAGAGTCAATATAGGAGCATTGACTAATCTTCGTTTCAGTTCTTCGAAAAATTCTTCACACTCTTTTTTCCAAAAAAAATTAACCCCTTTACGTGTGAGCTTCGTTAATGGGTTACCCAATCAGGGAAAAATTCTGGATGAAACGTCGATAATAACCTATTAAACCAATAAAACTACATACCACAGTTATACTCGTAGGTTCTGTCCATTCATGGATTACCTTGTTCTTAGAAGGATCAACAATGATTCCATCTTTAGAGACAATATGGCCAAGAAAAGAAATCTCTTGAAGACAGAATTCACACTTGCTAAACTTTCCATATAATTCATGTCTTCTCAGAGTCTTCCGGATATCGCGCAAGTGATTTTCATGATCTTCATAGCATTTGAAGTATACCAAGATATCCTCAATAACTACCACCACAAATTCATCGAGATATTCCTTGAAAACTCTATTCATCAGATCCATGAATACAGAGGGTGCATTAGTCAATCCAAAAGGCATTCCTGTAAACTCGTAATGCCCGT
Source organism: Viscum album (assembly GCA_963277665.1). Classification (NCBI taxonomy): domain Eukaryota; kingdom Viridiplantae; phylum Streptophyta; class Magnoliopsida; order Santalales; family Viscaceae; genus Viscum; species Viscum album. The sequence continues at coordinate 1,723,489,102 of OY728163.1, forward strand.
ACCTGGTTCGAAATGCTGTCTTTGGAATGTATTCCTTCTTTACACACAAATAATGGTATCCAGATCGAAGGTCAATCTTTGAAAAGTATTGAGCTCCATGCAGTTGGTTAAATAAATAATCAATGCGAGGTATGGGATTATTGTTCTTTATTGTTATAGCATTGATCTCCCTGTAGTCGATACATAACCCCATAGATCCAACTTTCTTTTAAACAAAAAGAACAGGAGCTCCCCATGGAGAAACACTGGGGCGAATAAATCCCTTATTACTCAATTCCTCATGTTGTTTCTTTAGTTTGACTAATTCCACAGGGGCCATTCTATAAGGGGTCTTCGATATAGGCCTTGATCCAGGAATTAAATCAATGGAAAACTCAACTTCTTGTTTTGGAGGATGTGAAAGTAAATCTTCCGGAAATACATCTATATATTCTTTCGCAACAGGTACATCCTCTATTTGAACATTTCTTTCCCCAACCACAGTCATTTCATTCTCTTCCTCCCCAATAATTGAATTTAGTTGAGCTACTGGGGGTGGATCTAGATAAGAATTAGGTGGTGAAGAATATGCTCTAAATATAAGGTGTTTATTATTATCATCATAAAAAATCATAACCTCCTTCTTCTTATAATAAAGCTTCACATAATAGTCCGAAAGACAATCCATACCGAGGATTATATCAAACTCAATCATAGGTATGACGATGAGATCAGCATATAAAGAACATTTATGTGCTCTAATGGGGACTGATTCACAAAACATTGTTGCAATGATACTTCCCTTAGGAGTTTTAACTGACAAATACCTTATTAAATCAAATTGGAAATATCTAATTTTCTTAGAAAACTGGGAAGATATGATACAATGCGATGATCCAGAATCAAATAATGCATTTTCTAAACTTGAGGATACCATTAAATTACCTGCCACCACGTCTTTTGCAGCTTCTACCTCAGCAGTTGTGATAGAAAAAGCTTGGCCTTGATCCCTTGGCCTTTTCTAAGGTATGTTCCCCTGAGGATTAGGAAATTCATTTGCATAATGTCCCATCTCCCTGCAATTGTAGCACTGAACATTGGTAGCTTCCTTCTCCCCCTTGCAATCACGAGCTTGGTGGCCTTTTTCACCACACTTATAACAGATTCATGTTCCCTTCAAGCAAGCACCGGGGTGTTTCTTCCCACATTTACCATAGGACGGATATTCAACCTTTCCCTTCATCCCCTTATTTCTATTCCCATATTGATCAGCAGATCTCTTCTTCTCTTGCATTGCTTTAACGTCATAAGACTTATAGAATTCCTTTTCAGTCATGATAGAACATGAGACAATGTCTTCGTACGACGAGAAGGATTGTGAGACTAATGCTCGATGGAGAAATGGTTATAACCCATCAAAGAAATGATCAATCATACTTCTTGGGTTATGTATATAATCTCTAGCATACCTTTCTAACCTTGTAATGTTAGCCTCATACTTTTTGACATTCTCATCCTCCTTTTGTCTCAAACTCAGAAATTACCTTTCCATATATTCTCGATGGTCGCAAGGAAAGTATTTTTCTAAAAACAAATCGTTGAACTCCACCAATTCCATATTTGATACTTCATCATCTTCCTTTTTATTTTTAATCAATGACCACCGTTGATCAGCATCTCCAGTGAGGCGGTAAATTTCCATGATAACTTTTTCCCTTTCACTACTCCCCAAAGCATGAAATATTTTCTCTACGGAATTTATCCATTTCTCACCTACTAAGGGATTTGTACTCCCATTGAATGTTGGTGGTTGTTGCCTCATGAATCTATCTAACATTTATCCCCCACGATGCAGATCATGGTGCTCCATACAGGTAAGGTTATTATTCATAACCTCAATAAGTTGTCCCAGTATGGTGGTTAGCTGATCGGAACCAGTTGCATCACCAGCTCCACTATAATTATCTTGAGTAGGAGGGAAGTCTCTACATCGAGTGCGTGCATTGATACAGTTTCAATTTATTCCACTAGGCACCATTTCTAAACAATGGCATAAACTAGATCAGTTTATGAATCAAAATACATAATCCCATACTTATAAAACACTTAACATAAATTGAACTATTTATGGATATAATCCATAATCATAAGAATGTTTTCTTTGAGGAAGTATATACTCATAAATGTTGAGCAATGTATTGTTTTCAAACAATTCAAAATAATGTTTTTTTAAAGGGGGAGATTATTTTAAATAATACTCTGTCTCTTTATGATGATTTTGATGCTCACAAATACCCTTAATTATTTACTAATTATTTCGTTGAGTATTTTGCAGGAATTTATTTTATTTATTTATTTCATATAACGAGATTTCATACTTCATTTATTCCGAGATCAATTTTAGCGCGTTCTGGAATCACTGTAGCGCGAGATCAGTTTTAGCGCGTACTGGAATCACTGTTCATACCCTACGTTGATGAACGTAACGTATGGATGAAAAGTTTACTTTTTATGTTAAAAGAAACGTATGGTTAACGAACCTTACATTATTTTGAAACGTATGGTTAATGAACCTTACGTTGTTGAAAAGTATGGAAGAAGAACATTACGTTTGGAAGGAACCTTACGTTTTTGTTGTTGGACAAGTATGGAAGAGAAACCGTACGTTAGTTTTCAGTGTTGAGTTTGTTTCTCAAAAGTATGGATCATCAACCATACTTTTATAATCAACCGTACGTTCTTTGGAGAGTTGAAGCAAGACAAAGTATGGATGATCAACCCTACGTTTGAATGATGAAGAGAAAGTATGTATGTTCTGAACCTTACGTTCTGAACCTTACGTTTGTGAACCCTACGTTTGGAGCCACGTCATCAACCCTACGTTTGGCGTCGGGATATTTTTGACAGACGATATTTCCTTTTGCATTGGTCAAACAGGCGGATTATTAAGCGGATTTCGAGCCGATTCTTAAGTACGACTTTGACTGAATCAAAGACGATTTTCAACGGATTAATGATTGATTTAAACGAATCTTTTTATGCCGATTCTTCAGGGGAGTTACAACGGCTCTGTTTTTTCATTTTTTTAACATCGCGAATCTAAAGGAGATTTTCATGGATCTATTTATACGGAAGATTTTCTCAGATTTGAATATTTATGTTCTATCTTGGAAACTTCGGATATATATATACACAGGAAAGTGTATGAAATATATAGATTGATCTTTTAACGAGCAAGAAACATAGACTGTGTGAAGGCGTTCTTTTCTGGTGATCGAGAAGAAGTGTAAAACCTTTATTACCGAAGGAAGATCTTGATAGCAGATTCACGTGTTCTACATCGACTATCTGTTGTGAATCTACTGCTTCTGAAGTTGTGAAGATTCTTGTAATATCTATTTCAACTGGATCGACTAAGAACTGTTTTGATTACAGATATTTATTTTCTGAAGACGACGATCTATCTACTGTCAATTGCATTCTGTTGCAATTGTGAAGAACAACTGGAGAAGTGTTTTCTTTATCGAAACCCTTTTTATTTTTGAGTAATCAGCTTCTCGTTCTAAGCTGTGTGGGTTCGTGTTTGAACCAGGAAGGTTGTGTTTGCCTGAAACTTGTAAAGGTGTCAACTGCCTGTACTCAGTTGTGAACAGGTCTGTGGAAACGAGGACCAGATAGTGAAAATCGCCAAGCTCGTGGATTTGAGCGTTGGTGGAGTGGACTAGGGGCCTTCTGTTCCCCGAACCACTATACATCCGTGTGTTCAGGCTTTTACTTTTTCCGTTGCATATTTAATCGTGCTAAAGCATAGTGGACAGAATTTGTCTAAATTGAAGAGATTGTAATAATTTTGAAAAGACACAATTCACCCCCCTCTTGTGTATAATCCGTAGATTCAGATCCAACAATTGGTATCAGAGGAGGAGCTTCTTATTTTTAAAGTCTTGTCATGCTAGAAGTATTTAAAGATTATACATAGTGTATCATGGCTGATACGAGAGAGGGAATGTCAATGGTCAGAGCACCTTACTTTAATGGAGATAATTATGGCTGCTGGAAATCACGTATGATTATTTATCTGAAAAATCTTGGTTACAAAGTCTATTCAAAGATTCTGACTCCCTATAAAATTCCTGAAAATCCTGATACATGGATTGCTGCTACAGAGGCTGAGTATGACATGAATTCAAAAGCTATGAATGCAATCATCTGTGGTCTAGGACCGGATGAATTTAACAGAGTATCTCAATGCCCGACTACATATGAAATGTGGCAAACAATAGCTGTTGCTTATGAAGGAACAGATAATGTAAGACAGATGAGATATGCAACTGCTAAATTAAAATTCGATACTTTCAGAATGATTGAAGGAGAGAGCATCACTCATATGAATGGAAGATTGACGGAAATTGTCAATAATATAACAGCTCTAGGAGAACCAATCAAGCAGGCTGATCAAGCGTTAATGGTACTGAGAGTACTTCCTACTCGATGGAATGGAATCTCTGCAGCAATCAGACAATCAACTTCTGTTAAAGATCTAACTATGAGAGAGCTGATTGGTACATTGATGATGTACGAGGCTGAAATGTAAGATGAGGTAAATGAGCATAAAGTCTACATAAAAAGGGAAAATACTGCTTTGAATGTGACTTCTCAACAAAAGGATAGAAAGATGAAGAACAGATAAGTAAGTGCTAAATTAGAAAGCTCTGATTGTTCAAATTCGGATGAAGAACTGGCTCAGCTAGCCAGAAAATTCAGAATGTTCTACTGTAAGAAGAAAGACTTCAAGAAATCCTTCAAGACGGATAGCAAGGAAGTGAGATGTTATGAATGCAAAAAGATGGGACATATCAGACCGGATTGCCCAAAATTGAAAGATGCAAAGAAGAAGAAATTCTTCAAAATAGATGATTATGAGCAGAAAGACAAGAAAGCTATTAAAGCTACTTGGAGTGTTTCTGAAGACTCAAGTAATTCTTCTGAATCAAGCTCAGAGAAGGAGGAAGCCAATTTAAAAGCAAATATGTGTTTCATGGATGAAACTGATGAGGTACACTCATACTACTCCTCTGACTCAAATAATGAATCAAACTCTGAAACAAGCTTCTCAAATAAAAAACTTGCATCTTACTGCAATATGCTTGAAGAAAGGTATGACTCATTATTTAAAAAATATAAATCTATAAAGAACTTGCATAAAGCTATTTCAGATTAGAGAAATACTTTTCTAAAACAACATAAGGAATTAATTGACAAATAAAACTCTGCTGACTGAAATAAAATTAATTTTGAATCAAAAATAAAAACTCTACAGGATGAAGTAGAATCTTATAAAAAGGCTGCATTAGTTTTTACAAAAGGAGAAAACGCCTTAAATGAGATACTTGGAAAAACTGTAATTAAAAAGGAAAGGTTTGGAATTGGAAGTAAAGGAGAAAAACCTAAGTTATACAAAAATTATTTTGTTCCTAGCACTAAACAGGTTATTTGTAACTTCTGTGGAACAAAAGGTCATATAGCTAAAAACTGTTTTCTAAGACAACCACAAATATGTGGAATTAAGAAAGCTTATATTTCCAATGATCTATATGATTCAATCAATTTTAAGAAAACAAAGAAAATCTGGATACCCAGATCACTGCTTGCTAACACTCCTGGACCCAACAAAATATGGGTACCAAAGCAATTTGTTTGAATGTCTTTGCAGGTAGCAGGTCACCAAAAAAGAAAGAAATATGGTATATGGACAACGGCTTCTCAAGACACATGAGTGGAACTTCAGCTAATTTCTCTTCTCTTACTCGAAAGGAAGGAGGACTTTTCACCTTTGGTGACAATGCCAAAGGAAAGATTATTGGTATTGGAACAGTTGGAGATCCAGAGACTGTCTCAATCAACAAAGTACTTTATGTACAAGGGTTAAAACACAATCTGATAAGTATCTCTCAACTCTGTGATGATGGATACACTGTTGATTTTACTAACAATAGTTTTACTGTTTCTAAAGATAAACTGTTTAAGTTTAGAGCACCCAGAACTGATAATGTTTATACTTTGGATTTGTATTCCTTGTGTAAACAACAAGTAAACTGCTTAACTGCTAATATAAGTGACTCATGGATCTGGCATAGAAGACTTGGCCATTGAAATATATATGCTTTACATAAATTATCTAAGAAACATCTAGTTTCTGATTTTCCTAGTCTCAAATTTGAAAATGACAGATTCTGTGATGCATGTCAGCTTGGCAAGAAACACAAATCATCATTCAAATCTGTTAATAAAGTTTCTACAAATAAACCTCTAGAACTTATCCATATGGATTTGTTTGGACCTTCAAGAGTAGCAAGTTTAGCTGGTAAATTATATGTTTATGTATTACTTGATGATTATTCTAGATTTACTTGGATTTTCTTTTTGATATTTAAAAGTGAAGCTTTTAGTTTATTTGAAGGTTTTTGTAAATCTATTCAAAATGAAAAAGGTTTTAATATAATCTCATTGAGAAGTGATCATGGTGGAGAATTTGAAAACCAGGAATTTAATTTCTTTTGCTCAAACATGGGTATTAAACACACCTTCTCTGCTCCAAGAACACCTCAACAGAATGGGATTGTAGAAAGAAGAAATAGAACTATTCAAGAAATGGCTAGAACTATGTTAAATGAATATAGCCTACCTATATATTTCTGGGCAGAAGCTGTTAATACAGCTTGTTATATAATGAATAGAATTTTAATAATACCTATTTTGAAAAAGACAGCCTATGAACTATGGAATAACAGAAAACCTAAAGTAAATTACTTTAATGTTTTTGGATGCAAGGTTTACATCTTGAATACCAAAGATTATCTTAGTAAATTTGATCCAAAATCTGATAAAGGTATTTTCTTAGGATATTCTGCAACCTCCAAAGCTTATAGAGTCTATAATAAAAAGTCATGGATTTTTGAAGAATCAGTTCATGTGAAATTTGATGAATCTGATCCTTTTGAGAAAAGGATAGAACAAATAGATGAACCTGATTCTAATGAAAACACGAGACTTGAGAATTTAAAGAATGATTTTGAAAATGATATAAAAGAAATTCAGTCCAGTTCAAGAGAACATGACACTAAAGAACCTTTGAATGTAATGCCTAGACAGTCTAGAACCTTAAAGAATCACCCTTTAGAATCTGTGATAGGTGACTTAGAGACTGGTATTCAAACTATAAGAAACCTTGGAAACATAGTTGAATTCTCTGCTTTCCTATCCCAACAAGAACCTAAGACCATAGAAGAAGCCTTAGATGATGAGAGCTGGGTAATAGCAATGCAGGATGAATTGAACCAGTTCAAGAGAAATAAGGTTTGGGAATTAGTTGAGAGACCACATGATTATCCAGTAATAGGAACTAAATGGGTCATTAGGAATAAACAGGATGATCAAGGGATAATAACTAGAAATAAAGCAAGATTAGTAGCTAAAGGATATAATCAAGAAGAAGGAATAGATTATGATGAGACCTTTTCACCTGTAGCCAGGTTAGAAGCTATTAGAATCCTTTTAGCCTATGAATCTTATATGAATTTTAAATTATTTCAGATGGATGTTAAATCTGCCTTTTTAAATGGTTATTTAATGGAGGAAGTTTATGTTTAGAAACCTCCTGGTTTTGAAAATTCTCAAAAACCAGATTCTGTTTTCAAACTTACTAAAGCTCTTTATGGCCTTAAACAAGCACCTAGAGCTTGGTATGAAAGACTAAGTTCTTTTCTTTTGAAAAATGATTTTACTGTTGGACTGGCAGATCCAACACTCTTTAAGAAAACTGTGAAAAATAATGTTTTGTTGGTTCAAATTTATGTTGATGATGTAATTTTTGGATCAACAAAAAAAATTCTTTGTCATGAATTTTCAGAATTAATGCAAAAATATTTTGAAATGAGTATGATTGGAGAATTAAATTTCTTTTTGGGTCTTCAAATATTTCAAAAAGATTTTGGAAATGTTTTAAATCAATGCAAATACATTACTGATTTACTTAAGAAATTTGGACTTGAAAACAGCAAGCCATTTACAACTCCTATGTGTACTAATATAAAACATGATTTGGATGAAACTGGAAAATCAGTGGACAACAAGTTATATAGAGGTATGATTGGTAGTTTGTTATATCTTACTGCTAGTAGACCAGATATAATGTATTCAGTATGTCTTTGTGCTCGATTTCAATCAAATCCCAAAGAATCTCATTTAACTGCTGTTAAAAGAATTTTTGGATATTTAAAAGGTATTATTTATCAATCTCTACTTTATCCAAAAACCTCTGATTTTAATTTAATTTTATATTCAGATGCTGACTTTGGAAGCTGTAGATTAGATAGGAATAGTACTTCAAGAACATGTCACTTTTTAGGGAAGTCTTTAGTATCATGGTCTAGTAAGAAACAACACTCAGTTGCCCTGTCAACAGCCGAGGCAGAATATGTGTCTGCAGGTAGTTGCTGTGCACAGGTGTTGTGGATGAAAAACACTCTTATGGACTTTGGATTAAATTTCAATAATACACCTATTTTATGTGATAATACTAGTGCAATTAATATTTCAAAAAATCCTATTAGTCATTCTAGAACTAAGCACATTGATATAAGACATCACTTTTTAAGAGATCATGTGTTTAAAAAGGATATATTTTTAGAATTTGTAAATACAGAAAATCAATTAGCAGATATTTTTACTAAACCACTTCCCACGGCAAGGTTTGAATTTATTAAGGGGGAGTTAGGTTTATTTAATTTTAAATAGTTTTTTTTTAAATCTTATTCTGTTTTCGAATTCTGCTTAATTTCTGTTTCTCGCTATAAGTAATTTTATTTTGTTTTAAATAAAAGTAATGATTAGTGATTACACGGGAATCAAGGCTGTTAGAACCGTTTCACCATCTAAACTGCTTCACCTTTTTCGGAAACCCTTTCGAAAACCTAAAACCGCACATCTGCTCCAAAACCCTTTTCTGAATCTTCAAACCCTAAACTTACGAACCTTCAGAAATCGTTGTTGGAATGGAAAAGACTAAGCGTCCAGATGAAGCCGAGAGCAGTGTTGCAAAGAAACCTAAGGTAGTTAGTCGGAAAATACTGCAAGGTAAAGCCATAGATTTAGAGTGGCTGTTTGAAACTAATTTACTGTTGAAGCAAGCGTTGTCGTTTCAAAGCCTTGAGCAAGCTTTTAATAGTGAAAATTCTGAGTTTCTATATGAGGCAGAAATGAGACATTTCTTTAGAACTGTTCAGTTTAGCCTTGGAGATACAGAGGATAGTTTATTGGCTCAAATAGAGGATAAGGACTTTTCAATATCATCTGTAGAGATAAGTCAAATTCTTAACTGCCCTCATGAAGGAGTTTTTCATTTCGATTTACGGAATATTGGAGATTCTGTACATAAGTCTGAAGACATTATGTCTTTTCTGTTTGGAACCAGAGTGATAAAGAAGATGTTTATTAAGGATTTGGAGCCCGATCAGAAAATTTTGGTAAAATTTGTTCAGACTGGTTTAGCACCAAGAATGGCTGAGATGGAGAAAATCCTATATCCTGACATGTACATAATGTATCTTCTGATGTGTGATATTAAGTTTAATTTTCCTCGGTTTATGATAAGATATCTGAGTTACTGCTGTCAGAGTGAAGCAAGAATGACCTTTTTCCCTTATGGAAGGTTCATTTCTTTGTTTTTGTTTAAAAGAGGAATGATCAGATTGGTAGATGCTGGGGTGAAATGTCACCACAGTAATGTTTTTAATGCTGGAACTTTGAGGAAAGTAGGATACTTCTGGAGCACAGTTAAAGGAAAACTCTTACCTGTTGGAGCTGAGGAAAACTCGGAGAGTGCTCAGGCTCAACCGGCTAAGTCCAAGGAGGGACAAGCAGAATCAAGAGTTAGTACAGTGGCAAGGAGAATTCATTTTGAGATGGAGGAAGTTGAGGAAGAGAGAAGTCAAGAAGGACTTCAATCTAGAAGGAAGAGGTCAATTGATGAAGAAATTATCTCTCCTGCCTTGAAATCCTCTGAACCGTTATTTTCTTATTCATTTGTGAGAGAAGCTGTTGTGGAGCAGACTGCACCGATAGAGGAACCAGCAGCTCAAACAGAAACTCAAAAAGAACCTCAATCTGCTGCTGTGGCTGTTGAAAAAGTAATTCAACAAGAACAACTTATGGAGGCAGTGCCTGGTGAAGAAGTGGCCCGATCTCAAGATTTACATGAAAATATTGTTCTTGACCAATCAGTAGAAGTCAGAGAGACTACTGTTCATGATGAACATACTTCTGAAGCTAATACAGAGGTACTTCAGGAAGATTTTTCAGTGGAAGAGTTTCATTCTTCATAAGATAGTTCAGTGGATCAACCTTGTCAGGACAAGGACAAAGAACAGTCAGATGTAGATTCCTTACCACTTGCCCTGCTTCATCAACCTAATTCTGGACATGAGAATCGAGCACAGGGTGCCCCTGATTCGAGAAAAGAAGAAGTTGTTGAGTTGTACAAGCGTATCTCTCAGTTAGAATCTGAGAATGTTAGTCTCAGAAATTCTCTGAACTTAGAGAAGTTGAAGTTTCAGAAGCTGAAAGAATGTACTGTTTCAAGACAGGAAGTAGATTTGTTTAAGAATGATATGCTGCATGCTGTTGATCAGTTAAAATCAGAGATGTTAAAGAAAGATGATTTGTCTGAGATGAAGATTTACATGGAGAATAAATTTGAGTCTTTTGCAAACAGTGCTGTGAGTGGATCAGGCTCTTCACCTGATTTGATTCGGAAATTTCAAGCAATTACTGCAGCAATGAGCAATATGAGTGATAGATTACACGATCTTCAGTGTAATAGTGCCCCTTTGTCAGTTTTTCTAGATAATCAGAGATTTTTAGTGGATCAGTTGACATCTGGAGAGCAACCGATTAGGATTCTTTTGAATCAGTTATCAGAAAAACTGGCTCTTTTTGTTGAAAAAGAAGAAAGAATGCATGAGTTTTTCAGAGTTAATTTGATTGAAGATATTCATATGACTCAAGGGAATAGAGATCTTGTCATCAAGTTAGGAGATGGGATGATGAAGAGGCTCAGAGAACAGTTTATAGAGATAAAGACCGCGATTCAAAGGAGATAGACACCTTTTTCCCTGTCTTATCTATGAACCTTGATTCCTCTGTATATCACAATTGTTTATATATAACAGCTTGTGAATGAAAATTCTTTTCTTACTTCTTTTTTGTTTTTTTGTTCATTGATTTATGATTGAGTTAGCCAGTATAACAAATTCACTTATTCATACACAGTTAATTATAGCATTTACTTATAGTTCAGTGCAATATTGAATGTGTTCAAATCCGTAATTTTTCATTCTTTTTGATATCACAAAAGGGGGAGAATTTGGATAAACACAACATTTAAATTCATTTGTTTCCTATGAAGAAATTTGGATATATGGGAGAATTTGGATATATATGACATTTATCTTTTATCTATTTTTAGCTGAAAATTTATTTTTATGGGGGAGAAATTTTATTATAGTTAAATATTGTTTTAATCCTTTCAAAATTCTAAAATTTTATAAAACTAATTTTTCAATAAAGATTGCAATTAAATTAGTTCTATTATTTTATGGGTTTTGTGATCATAAAAAAGGGGGAGATTGTTGAGCAATGTATTGTTTTCAAACAATTCAAAATAATGTTTTTTTAAAGGGGGAGATTATTTTAAATAATACTCTGTCTCTTTATGATGATTTTGATGCTCACAAATACCCTTAATTATTTACTAATTATTTCGTTGAGTATTTTGCATGAATTTATTTTATTTATTTATTTCATATAACGAGATTTCATACTTCATTTATTCCGAGATCAATTTTAGCGCGTTCTGGAATCACTGTACCGCGAGATCAGTTTTAGCGTGTACTGGAATCACTGTTCATACCCTACGTTGATGAACATAACGTATGGATGAAAAGTTTACTTTTTATGTTAAAGGAAACGTATGGTTAAGGAACCTTACGTTATTTTGAAACGTATGGTTAATGAACCTTACGTTGTTGAAAAGTATGGAAGAAGAACATTATGTTTGGAAGGAACCTTACGTTTTTGTTGTTGGACAAGTATGGAAGAGAAACCGTACGTTAGTTTTCAGTGTTGAGTTTGTTTCTCAAAAGTATGGATCATCAACCTTACTTTTATAATCAACCGTACGTTCTTTGGAGAGTTGAAGCAAGCCAATGTATGGATGATCAACCCTACGTTTGAATGCTGAAGAGAAAGTATGTACGTTCTGAACCTTACGTTCTGAACCTTACGTTTGTGAACCCTACGTTTGGAGCCACTTCATCAACCCTACGTTTGGTGTCGGGATATTTTTGACAGACGATATTTCCTTTTGTATTGGTCAAACAGGCGGATTATTAAGCGGATTTCGAGCCGATTCTTAAGTACGACTTTGACTGAATCAAAGAAGATTTTCAACGGATTAATGATTGATTTAAACGGAGCTTTTTATGCCGATTCTTCAGGGGAGTTACAACGGCTCTGTTATTTCATTTTTTTTAATATCGCGAATCTAAAGGAGATTTTCATGGATCTATTTATGCGGAAGATTTTCTCAGATTTGAATATATATGTTCTATATTGGAAACTTCGGATATATATATACACAGGAAAGGGTATGAAATATATAGATTTATCTTTTAACGAGCAAGAAACAGAGACTGTGTGAAGGCGTTCTTTTCTGGTGAACGAGAAGAAGTGTAAAACCTTTATTACCGAAGGAAGATCTTGATAGCAGATTCACGTGTTCTACATCGACTATCTGTTGTGAATCTACTGCTGCTGAAGTTGTGAAGTTTCTTGTAATATCTATTGCAACTGGATCGACTAAGAACTGTTTTGATTACAGATCTTTATTTTCTGAAGACGACGATCTATCTACTATCAATTGCATTCTGTTGCAATTGGGAAGAACAACTGGAGAAGTGTTTTCTTTATCGAAACCCTTTTTATTTTTGAGTAATCAGCTTCTCGTTCTAAGCTGTGTGGGTTCGTGTTTGAACCAGGAAGGCTGTGTTTGCCTGAAACTTGTAAAGGTGTCAACTGCCTGTACTCAGTTGTGAACAGGTCTGTGGAAACGAGGACCAAATAGTGAAAATCGCCAAGCTCGTGGATTTGACCGTTGGTGGAGTGGACTAGGGGCCTTCTGTTCCCTGAACCACTATCTGTGTGTTCATGCTTTTACTTTTTCCATTGCATATTTAATCATGCTAAAGCATAGTGGACAGAATTTTTCTAAATTGAAGAGATTGTAATAATTTTGAAAAGACACAATTCACCCCCCCTCTTGTGTGTAATCCGTAGATTCAGATCCAACAATAAACCCTTCATAAATATTTTTAAATAAAATGAGAATTATCCTAAGAATATCCCATTGGAGTGTCGTAACGAAGAGTGCAGCAAGGCCCGTTGTCGTGCATCAGTTCCTGTTCGAGTCTAGCTCAAAGCGGTGTTTTCGGGTTTTAACCCTAGGTACATCTGGGCTAGAGCCGCCTATACCTACTCGTATCCAGATAGGGATGCATTGCTTGGAAAACTCACAAAATATATACAATACCAAAATTCTAGAATGTTCTTCTATACTAATCCTCAAAGTTCATCTTAGGTCTACGTGCTCTAATCAGAGTTTATCTAAATCTAGCTTCTAAGGTTTGTACTAAACATCCTCTGATACCAACTGTAATGCCCCGACCCCAGTTACCCAGAGGCAGTCCATTATTACATAACAATGGCATGATCACAAGAAAGATCATATCTCGAAAGACCGATTGGTTTAGTAGCCTTGGAAACAATAGATATATTCATAATGTTTTACATTACATCATATGGTGAAAAACTACTACAACAACATATTGTCTCCATAGTCCACACTATTATACCCTCCTAATATCCCTACAGGTCATTCATAATTTACTTATTCACATCCTGGGAAAAATAAAACATAGAAAAGGGGTGAGCTCAAATGCCCATTAAGGATAACAATATAGCGGAAACTTTCATAAATAAGAATAAACATTTAAGTCAGTGTGTAACTAAAAAAAGCCTTTTAAACTTGAACTTCAACATAGTATGGAAAAAATAAAATGAAATAATTCCATTTACTTATTCACATGGATGTTCTACTAATCGATTAATCACATGCAATATCAATAACCACTTTCATAATGATGGAATGCATAATGCCAGACTATCATAACCACATGGCCAAGGCCTCGTGCCAAGACTACAAATAAGATTTTGTCAAGGAATTGTGCCAAGACACTAGTATGTCTCATGAGACCTACTGATGCATCGAGGAGCTATAGCGGGGTCCACCCATCACATATTAAATCCAATGCATTCCCATATGAGAAGGTTTAAACATAACATAAACATTCGTATTAAAAATAGAATACAAAATGTCAATACTTTCATCATAAACCATGAATGGTATAAAAATAGCACATACACAGTCGAACATATCACAAAACCTTAAATGCAATATACAAGTTTGGTATCATAATAATTCAACTTCAAATAAGTGTAAAATCCATCAAAGGATGTCGACATAGATAAAATCAAAACTCTTTTTGGAGAAATATCTCTTTCTATTTTGGAATCATTTAAGAGTCATATATTTATAAAATAAAACATTTTCTTTGAAAATATCCTTATAAGCTTGTAAGGGAAGCTTTGGCGATTTTATAATGGAGGAAAATAGCCGCACCCGCCGTTTAAGTTAAAATAAAACATTCTTACCTTAATTCTGTCGAAAAGGTTAAAAAGCACCTTGTTTGGAAAACGACGAAAAGATTCCTTTATAAAACTCTTATAAAAATTTAAATAAGGGTATACATGACTTTAACCCATATTATTTTAAATAGTAAAATTGTTTTTAAATAAATTTTTAAGAAACATGGATGTGGATGATAAAGAGATCCAAGTATATTATTACGTATAAACAACTTCGGATAATGAAGAGATTGTGAAATAACCCTTACCTCATACTTTTCCTTGGTTGTGGGTAGTTTAACCACCTGTATAATGGTGAAATAATTGTTATTAAATTATACAAGAATAATATATATTAATATGATATCATATATGATCTTTTAACATTGATTTGTTAATAATATCTTAGTATTATCGTTGTTTTGGGTGTTAACTTACTCATTTTATTTTATATGTTTTGTTACGTATGACGTGTTTTTCGTGGATAGGTTGTATATTAATCATATCCAGAATGATATCAAGTCCTTCAACATTATTTTTAAACCATCAAATGATAATTATACTTGAATGGATATGATGGAGAATAAATCTCATCTCGTTCGTGGAGACGGTAGTCCGTACGTACGCACGAGCGACAATATCATTTTTTATATTAAAATAATATATAATTGGATGGTATATCATATATACAGAATCATTATCATTTTACATTTATTATTTACATTAATTACACATAATTATTATACCCATCCAAATAATAATTTATTGAACAACAATTACACCATGACGTGGAGACGGTAAGCCGTACACACACACGTATGGTGACATGTTATTCAAAGGATGGATAGAATACTGAATATTATTGTACCATATTTATAATAACATCACAGTATATATGAGATACTTGAGTTATTATTTTATAATGGTAATAACAAAGAAAGAAGAAGTGGAAGAAGAAAAGAACCTGAAAAGGGTGGTGAAATCATTACCTCTTCTTCGGGTTCTTCCTTTTGATTTGATCAAAAGGGCTCCATAAGATGGATTTCTGACTAAAGGAAGGTCTCTAGGATTAATTTAGGGAAGTTGAGAGAGTATTTGTGTAGAGTTTTTCCGAACAAAAAGGCTGAGAAGGTGTGAGTTAATGAGAGGAGAGAGTGCCCTTTTATAAGAGGGGTGAGGGGGACCTTTGGAAAAGCTAGAAATATTATTTTATAATAAATTCATATTCGGTTTCTAATGGCTCCAAAGTGGATTATATAAATGTTAAGGTGGGTATAGGTCGTAAAACACTCAACCAATGCAATTTAGATATGTTTTGTTTACTATATAATCCTTATCATTAAGTATTAACTCTTAGTTAATAAGTTCCACTTTTACAATGTCTCTTTGTATTTTTATATTATATGGTTAATAAACTTACTATATACATCAAAGAGACCCCAAAGTGGTCCATTAATGATACACATATCATGATATAAGTCTCTTGGCCGATCCACAGATTTTTATGAATTTAATATCAATTAATAATAAAATATTTGTTTTAAAAACTCTTTTATGTCAATTTTGACACTATTCAACAATTGATTTTTGTAAAAATAATAACAGAATAATTAATTCTAATAAAGTTAATTAAATCAATCCTAACATGTCATATTAACCTAGAAAATTAGTGTAATTCATTAAAAGTCACAAATTATATTTATTTGGGCATCTACAATATCAATCATTTTAATTTTTCACTATTATTGTAATTACCGCATCACCATTGTGTCATAAATAAATTATATAATTTAATGTCTAAAAATTATAAATAAAATACCATTATGTAGAAAATCTTTTTATATTTCTATTGAATATTTATAGTCGATCATCCAACATATTTAACCCTATGTAAAATTGTTTTTCTAAAACATATATGCTTGTGTCGTTTTTGTATTCATTTTGACTTAATTAAAATAAAGTGTCCCTATCAATTACAAGTGAAACCATAGGGTCCCAAAATCGACCCAAAGATGGCCATGGTCGAACATGTATCAAAAAATAAGGTTAGGATATGTTTTAGGGTAATTTTTCTTTATTATAATATTATTTTTGAACCCTTGTTTACCCGATTTATCCTTTAACCATGGAAAATAAAATATTTACCGAAGTAATTATTCAAAATGTCTAAAAATAAAATTTACCTATTTACACAATTTGAAAATCCTGATTTCAAATATGTAATTCATTTTTCCAACTTCAAAACACAGAAGTGGAAGAAATTAATTTAAAATTAAATCCCGCTGTCAAAACAAAAATCGTGTTTTTAAGATATAATAACTATCAAAAGATTGATACTTGTTTATGTTCGGTTTAATTGAAAAATTATGTCCAATAACCAAAATTTTATTAAATGGTAAAAATATATTCTAAATATACTTTAAAACCACTCAAATTCTAAATTTATCACTATTAATTATTTTGATTAAAATAGTTGTTTTTAATTAAAATTAATTAATTTTCACTATTCATCAAAATATTAAATTTAACCGAAAAGTACCAAAATTTCACCTTATGCTAAATTCGATACTCCGAATCCAAAAATGAAGTCCATTTTGAGAGATAAAATTTATAAAATTTCAAAAAGTAGGTATTACTATTAATAAAGGCTAGTTTGATCGGTTGTGGTGTGTGTTAGAACTCGATGTTGTGTACAACACACGCTATTGCATTATTCAAAGAGAAGCATACCGTAGAAGCTTGGGGTGTTACATAAGATTAATTCCACATAACATTGTTATGTTTCATGAACCAAATTATTTTCAATGCACTCATCAGAATCCCATGTAAATTCCCCTTTACATTGATTCCCCAGATGAAGCTACCATATCGGTGGACCAAGCCATATTGAGTTGGCTAATGAATTTCAATAGTGCCTCCACGAGTCTATCCAGTGGGAGGATAAATGATCCCAATATCTACAGAGTGGGTCAATGAAACATATTCATCATCACTACATAGGATGACATTCTTTATTCAGTCCAGCTATCATAAGGCTACACGAACAAAGAGGTTGAGTATAATGATCTCATTAATGGTCTTATGATATCTATCACAATTGTATTTACCGTTGTTTATGTGAAATGTGACACTGATTTATTAATCAATTAGATCAATGTTGATTATATCATCAATAAAATAGACCATGTTGTACTACTCAAGAATGCTATCTAGCTGATGGAAATGTTCCCGTATCATCTATAGGTGACTCATGCTCACCAGTCCACAAAAGATGGATTTTATGTCTGGGCCAATCATGTGACTTCTCTTGTTGATCCTGAATATGATTATATACTCATTAATTTGGTGCATCAAAGAGTCGTCACTCTCATTACTTTAGATTAAAATGAAATCCAGAAGTTAAATCATCTGACTATCTATGATTCAACATTGGGACCTCTGGATCCCACCAACAACTGAAATGCATCCTATTGGACAACTCCCTTCTTCAAGTATATCCAACATGGAATCATCATATCGAACAAATCTAATCATGAGAAAATCTCTCACCGTGCAATGCAGTTAAACCTCTTGAGTGGAACTGACCTTGAAACAGATCTCTAAAATATTATATTTGGTGGACTTATTCCCTGTTGTATTTAAGATGACAAGATCCCCCAGGTAATATAGGAAGTTCATGTTAGGTACGGTGGATGTCACTAGTTTGGGATGAAGCTCTCTTAGCAAATTTCATGGTTGTGATACATCTAGACCACAATAGTGTATAACTATTTCAATTTATTCAGGAGGTGGAACACATGTCAGATCTATGACAACACTATGCTTATACCACCAGATACTCTCCATACTAAAAAGTACTACTGTCCCTTTGAGGTCTCGGGACTCAACCTCGTAAGACTATATCCACTAGAAATATCTCACTGGTGAAGTCACATTCTGATCTCCATGGATTTCTTTCCAAGTGGAAAAAATATATCAATATAAAGGAAACAAATTCTAGAACGATCATTTTAATCATGAGATCCATAATCTTTTATCGATCTTGATTTCATCACTCTATTCTTATTAACAATGACACCAACATCCTAGAAGCCGAGATTAATAGGTACTACTTTATGTACATAATCCAGTCCAACCATACATCCCAATACCATCCATAGGAAAAAGAGAAAATCAAAATATTCTAACAGACTATCTGCAATATTTTATAGAATATGGTTGGAGAAAATAAGAATAGATGGCTTGATAATCTCCCCAATGAACTTTTTGCTTTTTAGATGAAAACCTAGAATTCCACCAAGCTAACTCTGTATTATCTGGTGTGTTAAATAGTTGTTGTCCAGCCTATTGAAATATAGTTTTCATTTATCAAAAAAACTTTCTATAATATATAGATGTTCAATTTGATATACAACATACATATATCTAAACTAGTATTCTATAATGAAAATATGCTCCTAGACATTTATAATCTAGGGAGGTGCCAGAAAAAGATAGTTATAGTGTTTAACAAGAAGGTTATCCCCCACTCTTTATTCCACGATGATACAATATAGGATATCTGAATGCCAATGATTCATAGAAAGAATCCACAAAAGATGGAACCCAAGTGGATAGGGGTTTATATCCTTTATATGTTCTACCCCAATGGTGCATAATATTGGGTCCCCATGGATGTGGAGTGAATCACCTCTCCAACCAATACCATGTTCTTTAAACAGAACATAACATGAATGGATTCAATTCCTCGTCACATGATGATAAAATGGATAAAAAACAATTTACATGCTATACAATGATAAAAAAGGTATCAACCCACATCCTAGGTACAAGAAGTTAAATATATAACCAAAGACCATGAGTTATAACTTTAAACATTGGGTAGGTTTTCCTTGAAGATGTTTCATGTAGATTGGGCCTCATTTGACCCTCATTCTCTTAGAGTTGTTCAAATTTCTCTATAAAATTTGTATTTATCACATATCCTCTCCATCAAAGTCAATGAATCATGACTTCAAACTATGTGCTAATTCTTCTCAGGTATTTGTGGTGTGGTGTCGGTCTTCCTTGTCCGTAGTCATGTTACGTATCTCATGACTCCACACTACACATTGCAGCTACAGAAGCGTATTATCATGGTTTGAGCTATGTGACCATAAACTAAGACCTACATCATTCTTAGTTTCACAACCTTACACCATCTAACAACTAGTGTCCAATATACATGAACATAAATGTCACGATGCCACAATGTTCCCACTTAAGAGAGAATTTTCCCTAGCATTGTTCACGTACCATGACAACTCTATGAATTGTGTATAGTTTTCTTCCCATCCTTATGTAATATGTTGGAACTCCCAAACATTTTGTATCTAGGATTAGTAATAAACATTAACTTTTGGACCCTTGGAATTTGTTTCCATTTAGATAATGTGATGCGTAAAGTGATCATTTCAAGTCCTCATTCACATCAGGTTTATAATGGTTGTTATGCACACCTCCCTTAGAAAAACTTCTATCCCATCACATCCTTGCGGCACGATGATAAAATTCATAGAAACAAGTGTCCATACCACATGAAACTAAACTACATGGACTGGTCTTTTGAAACAAATTTAAACTGTGGCTTAATTTCCATTGGAATCAGTCACCTACCATTCCATCCTCCAGAACTATGTGTGGATTGAGTCCTATCTATATGTGATATGTAGTGATGATTGGATTATTATTCCTATTATATCCACTCCAATCATCATTCCCCCTATCTATGTACTGATCAGACTTACACATGGATATTTCATTCAAGAACTACGTATGGATTGATTTTCATCCCTATAAGATATGTAGTGATTCCTACATCTTCAATCACATTCCCATACAAGTCTCTTCATTTTTTTCGCATTGGTTTACGTTTGTCCTCACTGCACGTTATTAAATTTCATTGGCGTTAATGAACTACATGAGTCTCGGATTCCATCATCATGGGATACATATTTATGGCTGCTAATTTCATCTTCAATCCCAACCATCGATTTATCAACATTATCCCCCTTTGCCTTATCTTAGTCCACATTACATGACATTGGAATCTATATATGGAATTATATAAAAAATTTTGTGTGTTTTTTGGATTATTTAATCCTCATTCACATTGTTTTGGTTATACCAACACACTACATTTATCCCTTTAGGTCATTCCCCATCTTGATCCATGCTCAATGACGTTATACTAGATGATTAGATTCAGTGATCATGACATTAAACAAAGCACAAGATGCATCTAGAATGTATCAACCAGTTTTTGGTTTCCTTCACTCATGTTGGGTTAGTTATAACATCATCTGAAACATTACCAATTATTATAACTTCGTAAATGGTGTAAATTATATGACTATAAACTAAGAACCAACATCCAAGATGAACAATGTTAAGCTACAGTTATACCTTGTGCATGTTCAAGATTACCCATGATAGTATTTGGATGGATCAGTTTCCGTAACATGGTGGAATTTCCCCGATTAGTATTAGTTTCCTACCAAACTATGTTCATAAAATATGTGTGCCTAGATTCCCATCATCATGGGAAATTTAGTAATTCCTAAAAATGTCATCTTGGGTCACAACTAAAGTATCATTCTGACAATTAGGTGATCGAATGAGACCACCATCCACATAATATAATTTAAAACTATATGAATAACCTTGGTTTTATGAAATATTCATATTACATTCCCATTTCACATTTCAAGAAATTATTGGGTTCAGTCTCTATTCTCATTCAAATCTAGAAAGACAAACATAATTGTGATGGTATCATGCCACATTTGGCTCACCTTCCATTTTCATCCAATTCCCTAATGGTTATCTGATTATAAATTAAATATCATGATTTTTTGAACATTATTAATAGTTGATTTTACATTCTCATTCATTTTTCTAGTAAAGTTAGGTAGGGATTAGTTTTCGTTTAAAAATGTTCATCAGTATCCCCTACCCACCAGTGACCCCTTCTGATCCTCGCCTTGTAATTATTGATTTAATTCTGTTCCATTTCCTTCACATTCACACATGTCGAAAGATCCCTGATAGTGTTCCTTTTTTCATGCATCAAGCATGGTCCAGATGGGAATATGAGTCTAGTATGGCGTTAACTGACACAAAAATTATTTTCCAAATTCTATGATGTTAAACTAAGAGCCTACATCCAATATTTCATTACATTAAACTATGCGTGAATCCTTATGAATGTGTGGTGTGGACCAAGACTCTTCTTGCACGTTCTTGTCGGGTAGTTAGTCTATGACACCACAGACACCTATTTGATATATCATCATCTTGGTCCAATCAATACAACATTAAACCTAGTTTTTCCCCAAATATGTTTGATGTAGTGTGATCATCATGGTCCGTATTTTAAATAAAATATATCTACATTTTCACACTTATGTGTTACACAATCCACTTCTAGATTGTTCACATTATGTTAATTTCCTAGGTGCACAATATATTATTTGGAATTAAAATTTTCATGGTCACTGAAATATAACATTAAATGTACGCAAGAGTGTAGGATATATGACTTTAAACTATTTGAAACATCCCAGTCCAATTATTTTAAACTATAGGACAAATCCTGATCAAATGATGATAAATTATTCCATGAATTGTCCTGAGAGTATAATGTGAAACAACTTGTTTATAATCCTCATTTGAATGAAATAAAATTTCATGGAATACTAGGCCATAACATGAGAGGTCCTCCCTAGAAGTTTGATTTCATCTTTGTTCAAAACAATTTGCCTGCACTGAGGTGCTCCATGTCACGGTGGATTAATTTAATGAGTGTTTGAATCCATTTGATCATTCCATCACTCCACTCCCATTTTTCAGATTCCCCACATTTGGATCCTCATCATCTTTAATGTTTTAAGTGACCCTCTATTGGTTCGATTATGGAACATCATCTCTCCTACAAATTGAGGGCAATGTTCCAGAAGGAATTGGATAAAATATTGTGTTATGTTCCATTATTTTAACATGGTAAATAGTTTAACCACTTCTGTGTATCCCCATTCCAAGATAATGGTTTATATAATATGTTTCAAACATGTTCATCAGTCATCCTGTACCGCCATGATGTCCCCCTCATGTTCTAAATTTTTGTTATCATGATTCTCACTCTTTAATACATTTTTTTAGATTGACTCTAATGGACATGGTGTTATATCAATTTTTCACTAGCACACACTGGAAAGAATGTTGGATAAAAATAGAGCCATATTCTATAGTTAGAACCTCTTTTAGAACAAACCCCCCCTATGGTCTGTCAAAATATAGCAGATCTTGAGTATTTTATTATTATGTACCACTCCTATACAAAGAGAAAAATTATGTGATCGTCCCAGGTTTCTCGCAATGGGTGTTACAACCATGGTCTTACTGGTTGTTCATTTTTGTTTTTGTCATATATGGATAGGGTGTGCTAATGCAAAGAAAAATTGAATATATCCCTGAACAGAATGTTTCAATGAAAAAGATGGATACATTAAGGTAACTCTACACATTGGATCCTTTTATAATGTC
The DNA here is from genome assembly GCA_963277665.1 of Viscum album. Classification (NCBI taxonomy): domain Eukaryota; kingdom Viridiplantae; phylum Streptophyta; class Magnoliopsida; order Santalales; family Viscaceae; genus Viscum; species Viscum album. The sequence continues at coordinate 1,723,512,463 of OY728163.1, forward strand.
CTAAAAACATTCCCATATGGCTCTACTCCTAGTATTGATCACTTCAACTCTACTTTCTGTTGGAGTGTAACCTTGAAAATCTATTTTTACCACATTCACTCCCATTGCTCCCCATGTTTTCTCGTTGATGATCATCCACCATGATATGTGCCCGATCATGCTATGCAAAAAGGTTGGTAACATGATGCAATGCTTGTCTTATTTTCTCCTCAGACACCTCATGATGAGCCATCAGTTGGACAATGAATATCAATTGATTGTCAATGATGGAGGAATGTTCATCTGATTTCTATTAGGCATAAAATCTTTTAGTTGACCTCATGGATCTTCTATATACTGAGGTGTTTCACTTTAGTATGTGAAACATCTAGATGAACATGGGTTTCTTATAGTTTTTTGGAAAATGTAGTCTCCAATCAGAATGTGGAGACCATGAACATAGACTCTCTCAGCACATAGACTATATAACTAATAGTTATGTGACCCCATCTAGCTTATCCATTCTGATTTTGGAGTGTGATAAATGAAATTATTGATTCACTTACACTCCCAATTGTCGTCTGATCTAACATTAATCGTCCACATTACATTATGACTAATCATGTTCTTTAGGATTTGTCGGCTCATACTCTATAAATGTGGCTAGGACATTAGTTACAAGATCTTACTTTGGTATCATGTCAGATTGGCTAGGATATGTGCGGAAATCATATTCATCATCACTTGATCCCACCTCCATAATATTTCCATTGTTATCTCTAGGTACAACCCAACCAGTGATGTCACCAATAACCACTACTAATTGTTCACCGAAGGACAGGTCATGGTCATTTCTCTTTGACGGATCTGCATGGATCGATTACCTTGTTTGAAAATGTATTCTAAACCATCTAACCATCTCCTATAGTACATCACCCACTTCTCCCATCAATATTCATACATGATTCATTTCAGTCAACTTGATCAGGTAAAAAATAGATGTTGTTATGTACTGTAGGAATCATACTGAATTGGATGGGTGGTGAATCATCCTCTAGGATTTTATAAATTGGTATTCAATGTTGTGGCCTTCAATATATGATTATAAGGATGTAGGTAATCTAGGGTTGCCTCGCATGACTCTTTAACTCTGATTAGGCCCATAGCAACCATCACCCTAAACACATATCCTAGATTTTTTCCTTTATATCTATTTTTGTGCCTCCTCCCCCATCAGAAGTGGTTCCTTTCACAATATCCTACTACACATAAAAAATTCTAGTTGGGTAGTTTAGATGAATCATGATGGATATGTTACATGATTAGTGGTGAGTTAAATCCAACCTTGAGATGTTCGTCGAATACTCCCATGGAATCTATGATCCCAAAAATCTCTTCGGTGATCCCATCATTGGTCTCAACCCCCCAATATCAAATAATTCTCTATGAAATGGAATTAAAACCAATTGATCAGTATCTGACATTAGTAGTGAAGAGGTAATTTATAATAGTAACATTAATTAGTCCTTCATCGTATGTGAAGTGAATCTAGAGTGCAGTAGGTCCTCCCACTCCTCCATGTACCATTTCCCCTCTTCTTGGGATATAAGAAAGAAAACCGTGTCATAAGAATTTCCCATAATTTACTTCTCATACGCGATGAGGTGTTCCCACACCTGATGAGGATAGATGAATTTATTTTGGGTATCCCCGGATTCCCAAGCATCAGGGTAGATGGTTTAAAAATGGAGTCCCATACAACGCAATCACTTTTATAAATATTGGCATGATTCCTTTGAGAAACCTATCAATGGTTCTAATTTTTTTTCCAAGTATCGCTGATTGGGGGCACTAGGCCTAGTGAAACTATTTTTATTTTATTTATGATTTTTCCATGCCATAGAACTATTAGCTCAGATACTGCAGTTCCATTTCCATTTAAATCTCTATCCCTTCCTTGATGGTTTATATTCATTAACGTTCTCCTCGTCCTAATGCTGCCACTTTTTTGGTCTGAATGGTTTGCTACCTCAGAGTTTCTCCCATGTAGGATGCATCTTAGCTCTTTGAGTATGTATAGTTCAGCGAGTGAACTTCTTTTTTTCAGAATCTCATTCTATATCTTCCCATATTCCAATTTTCACATGATCCAGATCTTCCTCATTAAATATGGGTGGTCTTCATGAACTAATTCCATGTATAAATTTGGAGTCAGCCTCTATAAATACCTAATTTAACTAGTGAATCACTGCGTATTGTATAGTTCACATATAGGATCACAATAAACTCATGATACCATGAATCTACCTCTAAAATCCTGGATATATAACCACAACTCCTTCGCCCCTATGTTATCATTGGTCATGTCAACCATTAGCAGTGGGAATGGGCGAAAAGTGAATTGATCACCCCCATCATTTATCAGCACCACCATCACGCCCATATTGAAAATTAAAATTCACATGATATTGATAATTTCTATCTAGAACATCTTCTGAAGAGGGTAGATGTGGTTTAGATTATCATAACCTCCCATGTGCAACACAACCCATCTATACCTGAAGTGGAGAACCCCACACATAGAAAATGGTTTTTTCCATTGCAGATATGCCAACGAACCTTATATTTTTTCGGCATTGGGACCCTAAGGTTAATGCACTTATATTTTCCTTGAATGCTGACCATATTGAATGTATGAGACTATACCCCCATGTTATCTTCTTCCACTATCAGCATCCACCCACAGATGAGTACTGGAATTAAACCGAAAAACCTAACTATTGGTTGAGGCTCTATCATAGCTTTTTACCCCCATAGTCGCAATTTTATCTCCTTCATGATATTTTTGTAAGAGAACTATTTTCCTCATTGTACTCATCTTGGGTAGGTGTGGGGACTTGACATAATTTTCCTATAAAATTCACCCCCCTCAATGGATTCCACTACAATGTTTGTGAAATAGTTGAACCAATGTCTGAAATTGACTTTTCTTATCACCTACATCACTTAGTAGTACCCATCACCAGATCTAGAAATATCTTCACCAGACATGGAAATATATCATGAACCACCCACACATCCTCCATTAGGACAAACTCATCATACCTAGCTCTTCTTATCGGGATTCATGAAATATGATGGATGCCACATTGCTTCATTTCAACCTCCCTATGATAAATTTTAAAGGTTTGGGTCCCCAAAAACCATCTTTTATTTCGATCTTTCTAGATATCCAATGGATAGTAGACATGGAACTGGGAAACCCATGATTCATTATACCGGCCTACCCACTTCAGCTCTACCCCGAACTCAGCGCAAGACATACATTCCCAATAGGCCCCATCCAAATCTTCAGTGTTGATAACACCTTAATGTAGATACAAATCAATGTTACATCATTTCAATGGATTACCTAAAACCTCCTCGGGGATTCTATGATATTTTGGGTAAGAATATTCATTCTCCCACTTCCACCCATCGTTGTTGTTGATGTGGTTATAGAGATATTTTGTGGTGATGGTCATGTGATCCATCCCGACATGAACTAAAGTGGAACTGTATTATTAGAGTTTTCTGGGAACTCCCATGAACTAGTAAGCTAGTTAATCCATATAAGATAGTGGTTTGAAGACATCAGCTCTCAGAACAAATATATACAATGACAATATATTTCATCACTTATAATTCTTATATACACCCAATAGTATCACAAGTAATGATTCATTTTATGAATGGATCCAAACATAGTCTCTAATCGTGATTTTTATCACCATTTCTATGATTAAGACAACATCCTCAAGGGACTCTTGAGTAGCTTATTTACAAGACATCAAATCAATGACTTATGTAGTAATCTGGTTTCATTCATGGATGTTGTTCATGGGGCACTAGTTTGAAAATCATTGATGTACTCATCAAAATTTTCAGTCAAACATCGGATCATAATGTGTGGATCTCTCAAAAATAATTCATGAAAAAAAGATCAATGGAATCTGGTTCGCAGAGAATGAATTCATAGAGTGAAATCATAGATCATGGATATTAGTAAAAATAGACCACATGTCAGCTTCTGATGATGGTTACTAATGACTGAGGGACATTCTAGTGCAATTTATAAAGTACACAATTTTTTAGAGAATCATTTTCCCTTTTCCATCGAATTACTTCAAGATGATGGCTATTCATGATGGGTAGATTCATTTTTCAGTTTTTAGTGGTTATCCATTATTATAAAACCATCATATACCATTATCATCCCTTTTATAGGGTGGGGGAATCTATTGGTGCCACAATATTTCCCCTACAAAAGTTGGGAGGGATCACCACCATTCAACAGGGGGATCCAAGACCAAATGGCCATAAAGTCATCCAAAGGGTATAAATTTAGAATCCCATTTGTAGAGATTACACCACTAAAACAGTCACATGATGTTTAGAGGTAAATCCTGTAGTATTGAAACTACCCACTACCATGGTAAAGAATTTGATAAAGAGCTTTGTGAGGCCAATGAATCCATGTTTCTTTGTAGAGCACAGTAAATATTTTTGGTGTGTCTCTGATTATCACAACTCCCAATGACTATAAATAACAAACACATTACACTTCAAACTAATTGATATCTTGAGGTTTCAACTTTTGATATCCTTATTAAATAAGAACATGACCATTGTGATCATTAATTGAATGTAATTCATCCAAGGTACTAGAGCTTCGTGATACCCCCATTCCATTGTTCCTAAATCCCCGACTAGTAATAAGAATCTATTTCATTCTTACCTATTCTTTTTGATGTGGAATAAGTCTATAAGGGGTCCCTGAGGATTCATTGATCATTCAGCCTTTGTGAATCACTCTATTTCCACACCATGACATCATGCCAAGGTGGGTTTACTATGTATCATGAATCCCTTTCCTTCATGAGATTCATTTTCTCCACAAAGCACCTAATATTTGTGAAGCCCCTCTCCATTAGGCTAACAACTTCATGCGACCCTTCTCAATTACCTCTCCATTTTGTCTTTCCTCAACTAGAACATTTACTATGAAACACTCAATGCTTATGCATAGTAATTTCATGGCCTCTCATGAGCATACCTCTATTATGGTTACCAACCTATTTCTTCTCAATATAAGTACAGTAATGGATTTTTCATTTTACCATAGATAATCTATCATGGATCCAAAGAGAAACCACTCCTCCAAACCCTCACCTTATAACATTTTTTACTCCTTCCCTTTCCTATGGGTTCATAAGTGATGGTTATGCATGTGAAATGGTTGAATAGTGAGTCCCCCACATTTGTGTAGCAAAACCTTAATATACTGTGCATGAAAATAATCAACACGTGACATTTAACTGTGATCTCACTGGGTGTGGAAATAACATTGTGTCTTTGTTTAAGACTTGCATAGAGTTAAATCCTCCAAAAATGTTTATAAAGGGAATGAGAATTGGGAATATCTCACTTAGCATACTCTAAACCCACCACCCATCTCCCTTTGGGATTTGTTTCCATGGGCACCCCATCCAGTCTACAAATGTATGCCTCAACATATCCTTGGTTGGACTATATGTTTATGATGGAGGTGGAAAAATATATTATTTACACATAATGAGATCCTAATCACATAGAATGACATCTTCCTCAGTCAGGTCACATACATAATCCCCATACAATCTCCCATCAATGCAATTTTTGTGACAAGACTGTCAGGTCTACAACTTCCTCTTGATTCTCACATCAAACATGAATCTATCAGGCATAGAGTTTATGAATGACCATGAAATCCAATAACTATCTATTGGACACTTCAATTAATATAATCGAACATTTCCCATAATACACCCTCCTGGTGTAAGCCCCATCATGACCCTTTCATCATGGATTCTTCCACGCATAATACCCAACCATGGGTTATGCATTCATGGGTCATGTCATTATGTCCCCTGACACCACATTCCCGAATTTCATGGACATTGATATCCAAATACATAGGATACATAGGAAAAATTCATGAGGTTTAATCTGATCAAACCCAACACTCCATCAATTGGGTCCACTCCATGTAATACGTCATCCATAATCCATCTCGATTTCATCAAGTCCTTCACATCTCATTTAGATCATGCCATCCATTTTGGCCACTCCAATGCGTATTCCATATCTATATAATCGCTTCCCCTAGATTCAGCCTCGAAGATACCATTTTTTGGGCCTTTAAAATCTAAAATAATCCAACCAAGATCAATCCTCTTACAAATGGAATGTTTCATGTGTAATCACCAACCCATCCCTCGAAATTTGGGTGTTTTGATATCTGTCTTCTAAATAGGGTATGTATGATTCGTACATGAGGTTCAATCATAACCAATTGTAAACCATGTCCCCCCATTGGGGTTCACCTCTTTGATCCACCATCATTGGTGTAAATACCATCCATCAGGATGTGAAGCCTTATATTTATGTGACACACCTCTCCATGTCTTCTCTCATTTGGATTTTTCATCCTTCCATTTGATAAATTTTATGGGTGATCACTTATAGGGATTGACCTCTTTGATCCACCTTTACAATGCATTCTAATTAGAGACTATTCAACACAATATGATATAAAACTCATGAAATACCACATTTTAAAAAAATTAGGTAAGAGGAAAACAACAAAAGACATTCCTTTGGCATTAGGTATCTTGTGATCAGCATGGGATGCCTCAGGTTCTATGCCTATGATGCCTCAATGAGACACCCTCCTATAAGGAGGATATATGTGACCAATATTCTAGTATCCACAAATGAATGCAATGACCAAAGTTACTACTCTCTTTACTAGAGGATTCCACTCTGTCAATCCTTTAGGAATATCTATAAAAAAGATGCATAATTAACTAGAGTCTATAAAGAGATGGAATCAGGAATGAGTTTCGTGAACCATTTATTAATATATGATGGGCCCCTAGACTACTCGAAGTATTCAGAGGAGGAATCCATGTAAGGATGAACCGACATCCCATCACCCTATTTCGATAATGGAGTATACATCACCAAGAATGTGACGAAGTCACCAAACATTGGAAATTAAGAATGCATGGTACAATGGATCCATCCGTGAGAAACACCTCGTGAGGAGGTGAACCCTGGTCAATGTGTTAGAAATAACTGTCAAAGTAATTTCATTACAATTTAAGATCCACACTAAGGAAAATGACAATTTTCGACCTAGATAACTATAGGCCATAGGTTTTAGAAATTATAGAAAGGCAGAATAGTCTATTATATTCACTCAACATCCCTATATTGTGAGTGAAATTGATGGAGCACTATGCTGAAAATGACAAGGTTGAGTTGTAGACACCACTAATCCCACTTAAATATCTAACACCATTCATTGAGTTTTCAAAAGTGACATAATGTTTTGAATATTCCATTCATCACACCCTAGAAAATGAATAGTAGTGACCATTCAAGAACCATGGTAGGTTCTAAGACACCCAGTTAGTTCTCTAATGAGGAACCAAAAACAAAAATTCCCTCACTTATAAATAAAAATATATTTGAGTCTCCCATGATTTAATCAATGGATGAATAAAAAATACTTACTCTAAAATGGGAAATTACTTGGTTATGTCATTTAATACATAAAAAATATCCTTCACAAGATAAAATGCCTTTGGAATCCCAATGAGGTCAACCTCATCGACATTGCTAACTTTTTACCATTCCATACAATGTTCAGTCATAACATCCATGATTGATTTATATTCATATAATTCCTCCAAATCATGGTCAATTCTAGAAAAATGATGTCAGAGGACTAGCAAGCATAAATGTCCTACATAAATATAGTCCAGTTTGAAGAATATGGTGATTGGAAAAATGTTCCAACCGTGCATGGGTGGAATTTCAACAACATGATGACTTGAATGATAGTTGACAAATATCATTCAAACCTACGCCCATTTCCTCACAGACCTATAATGGTCATATCACATAGTGTTCTTTTATCGAATATGATACCCAAAGGTGAGCACGTCCATCAGAAACATGAAGATATAGATGAGTAATACTCATTTTCAACTCTGCACAAGCTCTATCTCTTGTAGATTTCCTCATTGAAACATTTGAGGCACATGAACTGCCCCAAAAAATACAACCCTCATCATATGAAGAGGTCATATTCGGTTCTATTCACACAACACACATAGAATAACCCATATCTAATGATGAATATTTCCCTGCATATGATTTCCATATACATGATTGGGGAGTCGAATGCATAAGGTGTAGGAGCCGAGGATATAGGGGACAATGCTGGAATGGTAATAAATTTTATATTAAACACATCCCCATAGAGGATATATATGCAATAGAGACCCAATGTAAATAATTATAGGGAGCCCAAAAAATACATGGATGTGTCCCAGAACCTCCATTTGAAATCTACACCAATTTATCTTTTGTGGACTCCTTGTGGGTGTGTGGTTTTCTGATCAACAAGGATAATATAGAAGGATGGAATGACCTATACCATTAGTAGAATATTCTCCCTCAATCACAACATATGCACCAGGCTGGTTTACCTCAAATCCCCATACTCTGAATTCTAATTACTAGCACCACCCTGAATTGGAATGTTTCGACCTCTGTCATATAAATAAGTCATTCTGAAATAGATAACAGTTGTACCAACAATGATATCAACCCGAGATGTTCTCTATCATTCAGAAAAACATAGAGGTTCACTGGCTGAATACCTCTAGATCCAACAAGAATCCAATACAAATGTTACTATATTTGACGATTATCAAGAGGATGTCATGCTATAATAATGTAGTCTAATTATCTATTACAGAGAATAGGATCCATAAAAGGACATTCAAGGACACTTAATACCCCTATATATTTCTATATGAAAATATAATTTAGATATCCAATGGTATCATATTAGAAATAGTTCTTGGATCATGGTCATCCCAATTTGGACCCCCTGATGATTTATATATAGAATCGAGGACTTACCTCCCACAAAGAAAATCATTCACGTGTATGGTAATAATGAGTGTAGACCACTATTGATGATCAATCTCAAAGATATATTTGGTTTGTATCACATATAAAATTGTATTTATGGTTATCCAAAAATACACCACATTAAATTTCATACTTGGAAGGCCCTTGCTCCATAACAACATGGTGGTACATTCATCATTCCATTTGTGTAAAAAATACACCATTGTTGGGATGGTCAACAAACTAAATCGTGATAATACCCCACTCAATATATTTTTAGTGACATATGCTAAGGTTGGTTCCTATAAAAGGGATAGAAGAAATACAATGGTGGTTGAAAATATATAAGTTTAATCCTACAATGAATCGGCGACCGCCACTAAAAATCCCGTCACTATGATTGAAAGGGATCATGTGATACACATAAATTTGATTAGGGTAATATAACTGATCCCTTATGTCCAATCCCCATCATTTTAGTGGTATTTTAAATGAAAATAATCTCTAGAATATATCTGAAATAAATCTCATAAAAGGTGAGGATAAGTCATCTACCACCACGATAGTGATAGTGATTGTCTCCAACTTCTGACCTCATCTAAAAATGACTCCAAAAAATCAATGGTGGGAGAGGGGGAGGATGACCTCCGAAATTCCTCTCTAACTTTTGAGGAGGGCTTATCTACCTCCATTGATATGATCATAATGGTAAATCTATAAATAAAATATGACCAACAAGCTACACCGAGTTCTATTTCCCAACCACTTTGGGAGAAAGAGATATACATTTATGTTCTAAAGAAACATCGATATGTAATTTCTATGAATTGTATAGACATTTCCTTGAAAAATATAGATGATCATATTGACCATCTTGATATATCTATGGACAATCAAGGATTCAATTAGAAATATATGAGGGTTAAATCCTATGCTAATCAATTAGAAGAAAAAGCTGAATAATTGATCATATCAACTTCTATCTAGATAGGGAAATACCAAATATGGATAACCAATATCTATATTAGAAAAAAAAGAATGGCCATATTAGAATCTAAATTTATTTAAGAGACATTAATCAACACATCCCAAATTATTACATCCCACTTCCAATTATAGATATATTCATTGATGAAACTAATAGATTCCAAGCTATTTCTGTGAGGGATGGGTATTCATGGTATAATCATATAAATATTTCTTGTGATTTTGAGGAAGACAACACATTCAGAGTACCTCATTGAATATTTTTCTACTAGGACTTTTTCTTTGGATTAATGAATTCATGTGATATATAAAAACACTCCATGCATCATATCATTTTTCCCTTCTTGGTATGAAATTTTTAATGTTATATTGATGACCTGGAAATAAAACCTTTTTAGCCATGTGATCAATTAATTGACCATAAATAGTAATTAACAAGATACAACATCCTAGTCTGAAGATGAATAAACTAAATTGTTCATTCGGGGTAACATAAGAAATGTTACTTTGATTTGTGGTGCATCGATATAGAATCATGTTCTACCCAGTAAATACTAGGGCTATTCGAGCAATGTCACCCCATGAATCTCAAAGAAATAATGGGGATCCTAGGGAACCCTACCATAAGTTAGCATTTTAGAGCCCACCTAACGAGAAAATAACTCCCCTTAACTATGATAATGAAGAAGGGAATATCCTATCGACAAAATGTGGACTACTAATAATCCTTCAGGAGTCTCAAGTAGTTTCTTCGTCAACAACTAAACATCATATCATCGGTGAAATGAATAAAAACCATCTTAAATGTGAATATTGTGGAATTTTTATTTTTCACTATCCTATAACCTAAAAAAGATGCAGGAAATGTGAAAAATCTCCACGACCTGGGATGAATTAATCCAGGCACTCAAACCTGACATTAAGATGTTGAGAAGAATAGTCTCACACTCATATTTGTAGTCAAAAAGACAATGTGTTACTTGTAGAACCATGATGTCCACTTGGTGTCTCTTATTGATCCACTAAAGTACATCCTTAGTCTTCCCCTGCTAACGGGGTTCCTAGACTGATGGGTAGTATGACAATCAATTACTTTCATTGATGTCTATGAAAGTGTATGCCCCAATTGATATCCTTAGAGCACATACCATACCGGAATGTATATAAGTACACACCATTCTACATAATGAATAGGTTTTCAATTCCCATTAAACACCCAAAACATGGGAGATTTATTTTGATGGAACATCCCAATGTCTGTTTAACAAGTGACTATAAAACAGAAACTCAATATGGTTCTTAGATATTGTGTTTTTTCTCATGAAAAATCAATTATTACATACTCTTTATCACTATCTAAAGGTTTCAGAGATAGTGAGGCTGAGAACTATGCCCTCATCACTGGAATGAATCTATTCAAACAATTTTAGACAACCAACCTGATCATGAATGTGTAGTCAGAGCTAGTGATAAATAAGATAAATTAAAAATATGCCCTGGAAAAGGAAGAATTGGATACTCTGACTAGGTAAATTAGATGACTAGTGGTGGAGTTACCTTTTTATACCATGTTGAATCATATCCCTCGATCACATAATGATTGTGATGATTCATTAGCTAATGTAGGCACAATCTTATCCGTCCTTGATTCAGAGGAAGTGATATTCTATATTACATGACAATTAATGGTATCAATAATCATCATCTAAGACATGGAAGAAATCCATCAATACCATGCCATTGAATAACATTAATATCCAATATCCACCCCTAGATGTATGGATCCCATAATTTATTATCTCTTAAATTGGTTCCTTCCAATAAATTGTGTATAAAGGGAATAGATTCAGAACCATGTATTGAACTATTACCTACGGGGTCATCCAAAAGAGAAATAATCCTTATACAATAAAGGCTTCGATGTAATCCTCCTAAGATACATGGAATAAAGACAGATTACCTCCATCAAGAAAGAAGTTCTTATAGGATTATGCGACACTCATAACTCTGAGACCAGGATCTCCAAAAATATCCATTAGTTGGGTTACTACTGGACACTATGATTCACAACTATGTGGAATTCATTGTGAAATGTCATAAATGAAGAATTCATGAAAAATTCATCCACAAAACCTCTTTACTTATACATAAAACTATATATTGTTGTCCATTTTTTGTATGTAGAATGAATGTTATTGGCCATATCTCCCATCTACGTCTAAGTAGTTCAAATACATCGTTACTGTTACAGAAATATTTCCTAAAGGGATGTTCTTACACCACTTTTTGATGTAGGGATGAAGAATATAATTCACATTTTAAATTCCAATGTCATCAAATGTTTTGAATCCCCTCATGCTATATTAATGGATAATGACACCAACATATGTTATACTGAATTGACTAAACTATATCAAGACGACACTGTTGAGCCCAATCATTCAACTCACCATCACACATCGAAAAATGGAAAAATAGAGGCATTCAATAAGAATATATAATATGTACTCATGTAGATAGTGAATAAGGACAATAAGTCTGGTCAAGACAATATCCCCCATGTTTATGTTTCTATCGTAACACCACACGTACAACTATACACGAATCTAAATATTCAATACTGAATAAACTAAAGATGTGTTTTCAATAGATATCAAGTAACCATTACTCCTAATACCAATTATAGAGAAATATTGGATGTTCTTAACACACAAAAGTGGATGGATGTGTTTTTGTGGATTGATGAGAGGAGGTTGCATTCATCACACAACCATGATGTCCATCATGATCAGATTGTGCATGCCTTCAATAAAATGGTCTTCCTCTTTGCATTACCTGATGGAGAAATAGTCTTGGTTAATACATCCCCAATGATACTAGGATGGAAAACTCCAAATATGGAACCAAAATACAAAAGCCCTTATGTCATATATATGGATTTTCACAACTACTCTTACTCATTGACCACAATGGATAGACAACATTTCACACCCCCACCAATAAGTGTATTCTTAGGAATTAGTTTTTGTAGCTACCATCATGTATATATCATCATGAACTCACGATGTTAATCTATACCAACAATATCCATATTTTGTGAAATTAAATTTTATGGAATATGTCCTCACTGCCAAATATTAAACTACACAAGAAGCATCATTTAACCGTTGACTAACCGCAGACAAGATATATCTGTGATAAATTGAAATGAAGTTACTATATACCCATTTTTGAGTAATATATTCATATATAATGCCCATATTGATGAACTATATGCATATTGGCTCCCTCTCTTAGTATATAAGTAGTTATACTCAAGTCTCCTGTCATGGATCCAACAACAATATTTCATTTTCTAGTCAAGTGAACTTAATCCACACCATACGATGTAAAACTACATGGATCCCCAATATTATTCTTCTTCTAATTCTGGAGACCCTATTCCTTAATGAAATAAATTAAACTTCACAATTTATATCCCCATTGTTTCATAGTAAATATCATGGCTTCCAAGAACAACATGTGGCCTTATTCCTTCCATCACAAGATATGTTGTGACACAAAAAATCTCTGATCCTAAGCCCAACCACAATATAATAATTCTTGTCAAAATACATATTACATCATGATAATGACCAAGACTTATTTTCAAAATAGGAAGAACATTATCCTTACTTCTAGATGTTAAACTGCAAGACTGATATCCTAAATGAAATACATTAAACTACATGATTTTACATAAATATGTGTGTCTTTATTCCTGTAATCGAAGGATATGAATAGAAACACAAAATTTAATTAATGGGCCCAAAAAAATATTTCTATTTGTTCAAATAAAGACCCCTTCATCCTTAATACTTTAGGTTATACTACATGAATGATTTACTTGCCACATGACACTAAACTGCATGGAACACAACAACATCATACGGTTTAATTCACATTACGATGAGATATTAAGGTACTTATAAACCCAATATCATGGCTCATCCTCTATTTGATATTAAATTTCCTTTTTTCATTCTCTATGTTCCCCCATATTTTGATTGTAATGTTTTACATTTCTTTTTTCCCACACCGAGTGTAGATCACATGGGAGTTTGTGTTTTTAGATAAGGGAATCCCCAATAGTACTGAGCTATATTAGTTCATGATAGGGTTATCATTTGTCTAAGATTCATGTATATAAAAAGGGACAACATAAGTCCACTCCACCTAATGTTAATCAGCAAGGATGATGTTATTCGCCTAAAACAAAACTACACATTTCCAGGGAACTTTCTTAAGATCACAATTATCATTGGTGTGGGTATATCACCACAAATTAGTTAAAAACCATGAGTTTTTGAATTCATTCCCTGATAGGATACATAATGATGCATGTATCTCCAATCATAGGTTTATCTACAACAAACAATGGAATAAATTCCCCCTTACATGTATATGTTAGACTTTTATAGAGAGTATCCCTTTTAATAAAAATGTGTTTCTTTATTCAATCCTTCATAAGATATTTTATCACACCCAAGCCTCTATCATTGGAACCTGTCATAATATTTCCTTTTCACATTTGGGAACCTATTTATATTCCAAAAGATATTAAACTAAATTGTTTTTAAAGATCTATGTGTGGCTTGATTGCAGTTATAATAAGATACGTATTGATGATAAGATATCAAATTATATGTCCATCTATAATAATAAATGGGAACAATGTTCTCTATTACATAGTTTCCAGAATTTCATAGTGTTCAATCAATAAAATAACTATATGTGACATGGATCCTTCCCTCATATTGTACATAGTGACGCATGGGTTTCAAATTCTTTGGTCAAGATGAGATAAAACAAAAAAAGTCCCCATATCAAGGTATATGACATACCTACGTAGCGAACATCAATAAAATAACTATGTAATACTTTATTCTTAACATCATGGGATACTTAGAAATACCCATGAAATCAATCATGTGTTCTTCCGCAACATATAAAACTGTATAAATGCACTCTTGAAGGTATATGGGAGAGACCTATGTAGAATATGTACTAACCACATGATGTTAAATTGTAGGGAAATGATAACATCCTTACCACATGACATTAAACTACAATTACAATGTCATGACTGCATGATATTAAAAATAAAAGAAAAAAACATCCCCAGTACATGAATGAAAAATGTCTAGGACGGATCCCATTATCATTCCTCATGAAAGGTTACCTAGAGTTTGACCATAGTAAATTATATTATGGGGTGCTTCCATCATATTTTATTCCCCACAACCCATAAATCACAAATCATTTCTTATGTTCCTCTGGTTTCCATAAACAACTCGTGGCCATTAGAATTGAAAATAGATCTCCCTTTTTTCTATATTGTTGATGCATTAGGGTTTTAACGTACCAAAAAAAGATATCATGTCCCATTAAAAGCGATTTATTGTCCTTGTGATCCTAACATTGTAATGGAAGGACAAAACAAGTGAGGGTAATATGTTCCATCCCAATGATTCTTTTCCCATATCATCACTAATGACCTGATAATATCAAGCCATGATTTTTACAATTTTTATCTTTAGCTTAGAATAAAGTTGGAGTAATTTTGATCCTATGTATCCAAATTAGGCTATTGTGTAAAATTCCACTCATATTAGGCCCACATGATTCAAGACCTTAAACTATATACCCTTTTTCCAAAGTTTTATGACCATATGAATTTAACCAAGGATGATCCAAATTATTGGATCATAAAATTCTATTGAAATATAAATGAATCTTTTCATTTTAAAAACCCATCAAGGGAAGCAAGATAAAAAGTAAATTATCCACTCTCTAAACTAATAATATATATTTTATGTATATTTAAACAAATAAATTAATGTCGAGGATCAAAAGTCTATTCTGGACCTCATCCAAAAAACTTGTCAAGATGGCATTGCATCTATGGAAAAGTGAATAGTTGGCCCCATGATCCCATATCCTCTTGAAAGGTGACTCATCCAAAAAAATGTTATTGTTAATATAGAGTAGATTTAGATCCCTACTCTAGTCTAGGAGGTTTTATGATCATATGATGTGATACATGGATAACCAAATTTGGAACCAACACATGTTTCAAATAGGGGACACTTTGTCTAACATGGTGGATGCACCGACGAAAGCATATATTCCTTCCAACAGTCAAGATGACCATCAGAATATCCCAATGAAATCTGAGGAAACAAAAAAATAAGGTCCCATATTTGAAGGTTATTACCAACATCATGTAGCCGTAGTTTCCCTCAAGAGATAACATAAAAATGAAATGCATCAAAAGAAACTAGAAGATGAATAGTGTAATCATGATTCTTCTCTATTGGAGGCTAGAGTTCTGGTGGTCATAAGACATCTATCAATAGAGGATCATGATCATTCCTATCTATTAATAAATTATCAAAATGGAAATATAAATTTTGAAGGACATCCCAACAATATTACTACTAGAATATCTATATGTCCTCCATAGAGAACTACGGTGGCTTACACCATCGTCTAGAAACGATCAATCACGATATCCAATCACCTGATGAGTGTCGGGGTAACCCTCCGCTTGAACAAAAAATAATACATTAATAAGGAAATCCTATTTCTTTAGTTTTCCCTCATATTCATTCCCATGGTATTTGATGTTGATATGATTCTCCATATCATGGGACATTAAGCTTTCATGGTATTCCCCGCAATGATGGACGTCACTATGAAGGCCCTCACCATAGTGAAACCAAGCAACGATAAGTCCTCCACTCAATTTAGTAAATATTTAAGATCATCCTCGGAATTTATAATTCATACATTTTCCCTTCATCTATATCTATGATGCTAGGACTCGCCACAATAGTGTTCATTGTGAAGATACTCCCCTCTATGATATCGGGTATCATGAAGGTCCTCCCCTTACTATGTTCCAGACTAATGGTCTTCCATGTGGTATATGACATAGAGGCTCTATTTATGGTCAGATACCATGTTCTTTTGGTAGTCCTCTCCGCTATTCCATCGATTACGAAGGCCCTCCCCACTATCAAAATTCACACCGGATAGTATTTACTCCCCCCTCCGGTGAAAATATGAGAAAGCCCTCATATTTTGAGGTGTTTTGAAGGATTGGGTTGGATATTCTAGAAACCATATCAATGACACGTGACATCCTTTCTTATCCAAGATATGGCCTAGTTCCACACTCACTCCCTAATCCACCCCCACATTGTTCTTGCATCAATAACATCTTTATTATCCCCACTACTCAACATGATATCATCACAAATTTTCCATTTTTGGAAATATAAATATATAAATGCCTGGTATAAAAATAACATAATATGCTGATTTTGAGAAAATGGTTATTTTGGGAAGATATACTGGTAATGTTACAGACTATAACCACTTCTTATTTTAGCATTCAAAAATAGTTGTTGAATGAATGTATTAAAAAAATCTATTTAATGTTTAGGGAACTCCCTACCAGGTGAAAATGAAATTTCTACCATACAATGGGCATGTATTCCATGTCAATTTATTAGGGGAACACCATCCTAAAATCTACCAGGAATCCCTCCCAGCTCCACTATGGCCAAAATTTGAGTGGAAAAATAATAACCTAGAATTTCCTTCCCTCCACACACTTTGAAAATTTTGTTGCCTCAACAGTGACACACAGTCTGGTGTTCATATTAGGGGATGACAAGAACCTAGAGCTCCACACTTCACCCCACATCCCATCCAGCACAATCCAATGGAAATGGAAACATATAGTATCATCATCCCAGGATAATATACAAATGATTTACCTATTATGGAAATATGGCATGCTTCGAATGAATCGACCCTGAGTAATTCTCAAAAGCATCATGCTTGATGAGAGCGTTCCATAAAAAAGCTCACGATCTAGGAAACCAATAACAACTAAAAGTATTCATACCTGAGAGACGAAAATCAATGATCAATTATAATGTCCATAGAATCAAACATTTCATGTGAAGAACCAAAACCATATTCGGCCCATGCCCACATGGGAATGAATGAGATCAATAGAGCAGAAATATTAGCAAAAATATCATAATATGGTATCAATCCCAGCACGCAAGGCTAGATAATAATTAATGAAAAATACATTTATATTACCAATGAATACAAGATGTGACATAATATTATTCAAACGGGAGAAAGAACATCCTGTTGGGCTAAGGACATTTTTACCTCTAATTCTCGTTCAGCAGATGTATGTCTTCTCCCATATAGGGAGATCGAAAAATAGAGAGGTCCACCATTCTATCTCATCTCATGATTTATGAACTAGGGAAGGAAACATATTGCAATACTAGATCAGGGATCCATTCAATTCAATCTTCAGAAAAAAACCTGATGGGTACCACTGAATGGAAGGGGGAAATCCAATAAAGGATGCAAGAATCACTCATACCATTCGGTACCAGGTATGACACCCAAAATTCAATATGAATTAGGGAATTTTATAGATATTAATACCATGGAATTTACTAGAGATAATATTAATTTGTATGATTAATTGTGTGATGGTTACCTCATAGAGGACTTCCACATCGAGAATGAAGGTGTTCATTCTGGAACTAACGAGTTGCCTTAAATTTCGGTTCCCCATCAACTAATACAATACTGCCTCCCTTGGGAATTCCCAAAATTGGAAATAGTAGAAAAAAGGTTGAATACGACCCACCTCCTAATCCTAATGAAAATTCTCCCCTAATACTCAATTATATATTTGATCGATTGGTGGATGAAATGAAAGATCTGAGGAGAATCAACACTGAGATGCTCTAAAAATTTTGTCATACTAAGTACATTCCCCATGTAATGAATCAATATACACATCCAGTAGAATTTCATCATCCCCATGGGCTTATCCTAGTAAATGAAGAGAGACTGGAAATCATGTTCAAGGAAATTTTGGGACCATTAGCCTACCTAAACCCAATCTTGAGAGGATATCAATATTCCCTTCCACTAAGGACGAAACTGTAACTGATTCAGGAAAATTCACAAAGGATTCCCCCAGGATGGTATCCGCCTCATGTACCAGAGGAAGCATCACTGTAAAATTTCCACCTACTACATCATCCCCTGATCAGGTCTGGAAAAATTCCCATTATTGACTCATGAATAACATTGAGACCTGGACAACTCGATTAAATCCATTTAGGCCAGTGCAGTCTGATACAATAAGAATGGAAACTGTGCCCCGATTTGGTATAAAACCTTATTCCAATGACAAATTTTGGGAACCCCATATTCCTACTGTTTAATAGATCAAAGGACCCAGAGAAACATCAAATGAACCAATCATCATATTGTGATCCCGTGAAGGGGACCTTGGTGCAACAAGTAGTAGTGAAGCATAGACGCTTCGTGCAAACCCTGGATAGATAAGAAATCATGTGGTATACCGGTTTTTTAGCTAACATTATAACAGGATGGGGGATCTCTAAAAATAGTTCATGTTATGTTCAACATTATGTTTCCAAAAACAATAGTCATTTTCCGCCTAAATTGTAAACAATTAGATAATGCGAGTTTTATAAAATTGATTACCAAATAGAAATGTCTGACTTACTCCCTGAACTAGACCCTCCCCCAGGATGTGATTTTGGCCATGAGCAGTGATAATCTCCATGTAGAGCTATGAAAAACACTCATTTTAGTGAAGTGTATAAGTGGATTTCATGATTTATACCCATATTCTCAAAGGATATAAGAATCCTTATAGAGGAGTAACTTCATGTCTTGAGCAGCCTCGTCGGCCCTAGAAAAAATAATGGGAAGAGATGAAGTAGCTTCTATCACACTTAAGCCACCCAATTGGCATGCTCTGACTCCCATCCCTACACGAAACCATATGGGGGCCCCATAAACGTCTGAAACCACACCATCCCTAAAAATATGAGAGAATGGGGGAAAAATAAATAAATTAATGGAATAAATAAATAATGATTATTATTTCCATGATGACTATGTCTATGGATAATTTTTATCACCCATGAATTGCAACATTCCTTGAATTCTGGAGCTACAGGGGGGCGATGATGTTGGTCTTGATGATAGTCCAGATTAATGTCCCTTCTATTAGATATTGAGACACAAAATATATTATATATTTTTATTTATGGAACACTAGATGAAGATGATAGATTCTATACAAGTCAATATAGGTCCACCGCCAGCGCATGTGGCATAGGATTCAACCACTGATCTGAATGAATTAGGGGAGTGTAAAAATTTATTAAAAATGAGAAAAACTCAATAGATGGATGACACCAACAAAATCAATAGTGCCCACGGTATCCTCTAAGAATAGTTAAATAAACCAGCTCTACCAAATGCATTTCATAATGCACCACAACTGACATCCTCATCCCTATAATCCTCAAGAGGTCAACTGCCAAAAAAGAAGTCCAATCAGAATGGCAGAAAGAGAGTGTATGAAGATAATGTTTCACCAAAGACAATGTTGGATTTGGCGCTCTCCTATTTTATTCCAACATAACTAAATATAAAAGAACCACCCCACCAAAAGGAACAATGGGTAATGAATTTCCAAATGACACAACTATAACCACCCTTCCTAATAGAACCATTGTAGGTAGATGAAGAAGAAGAGTCATCCACAAATTAGAAGCTGATATTTGGATCCATAAAATGTCATCCATGCAATGGTTCCATTCTCTGGGGATGAATATGGTTGTCTACCAGAATTCCCCCCACCCAATTGGGGAGCTGGAGGAAGAAACTGTAGAAGCGAGGGATATCAAGGGATACACAACCATGGATGAAATCAAGATGACTGATGCACTATTGCTCAAACTGTCAGTGCTATAGAAACCTGCAGAAGGAACCTTTAGAGTTTCCAATAGGGATAAATAAATTCACATGCCCCCACGAGAATACATACATGTCTAATCCTTCAATAGTATCCATCAAAAGATGAAAAGATGATTAATTTCCTTCAGTTGGTGAGGATACCCACCCAACCCAATTCACAATGGAAAGAAGATCCTTTGGTTCTAATCCCATGGGACAACACATCATTATCAAATGTTCAAGACCCTAAATCCCATATGAAAGATCATCTCGGTGATGATATATGTGAGGATTTATAGAAGAAATTTTATTTTCAAAATCAGGTAGCTCTGGTACCATCTATGTAGTCAATCATGGATGCACTGAATCCATCAGCCCATCTCAGAAAATCACACATCATAGATGTTTTGAGTCCCATGTAGTATGATACATTAGTATCCTCCACTAATGTCTACCGAATAGAGAACAATTATACATAATTCTATATGGTTATCTGATTCAAGGATCAAGATGAAGACACCACCATATAAGGAAAAATCAAACCCTTATACGTGTCTGGTAGGATAAATTGTGTAAATGTCTGAAATTCATCCACTATCAATGGATATAGAGTTAATTTCCTCCCACTATGGACACTTCATCGGTTGGACTGCAATGAGGATGATCTGACACCCAGCACCACAACTATGTTTGGTTATAAAAAATTAAGAAGAAGTCGTTTGGAGAAATTAATCTCAAAACCCAGTTCGGTTAGCTCGTAGCTCTCCCATGACATATGATGGTCCAGATTGATATGGACAAAAATGACCTTCTAGGAAGGCCCTTTCTATATCAACACACAACTGTCCCCTCCTGTTACCATTAATGACTAAAATAGATCATTAATGGATAGAGTGGGCCACCACATGCCGTTAAAGCCCAGTTTGGGTCATGAAACTCACAATATATTGATGAAGGGTTCTACAAACTATATAAGAAACAAACCTCAATAGAAGAAATTGATTGGGTCACTAGACCAAATGGTTTGTATATGGTTCCAACTGATCCCCTCAGGAGGCTCGGGGAAGAATAGGTACTCCACATCAATCAGATTACGTGCACCAGTTCAAAATTATATTTGTATTCATTGGACCTTATGATTTCATTTTATTCCAATAAAAATGATAATGTTAAAATGATTATTTACTCCCAAGATAATATGGAAGGTTTAGATAAAAATTTACCCGAACAATCATCAAAACCACAAAAAATCCCAACCTCACACACTGAGGTATGAGGATGTATCTTGTCACTCAAAGAAGATGAGGAAAATGTTTTTTCCCTTAACTAAAGATTATATGGAGAATCCTCTTCCGTCGGCCAGGACAGAAGAGGCGGCTTCACCTCCCAATCAACAAAAGTATGCCTCTTCCCTCAACTATGGAATGATCATCACACAATTTTTCGCCGTCAGAAGATGAAGAGGAAGATGATGAGGATGCAGAAAAGAATATGATGAATATGCAGGGGATGATGAATAAGAGGTCCATAGGGATTCCCCTCTAATACTTGATGAAGGAATTTATTAAACCATTGATGAACTCGGGGAAATCATATTTTTTTATAGAAGAAGACCTAAGACCTACTCTGATTAGTGCAGCCAGGCCTCTCGAAGTCCAAGATATATATACCTATTTCATAAAGTAGAATCAAGAAATTTTCAATTAGAACTATAATGAAATGCTATGCCTTGACCCATAGGTGGCCACTAACCACTTTGGCCTGCTAAAAGATCACCATGGAAATAAGTAAGTTTCTAGAAGGACAAAGCTGGCCAATTCATCTGAAACAGAGGCTGAAGTCGATAATATCGTCAAGTAAAATTTATTTGGGATGTCCCAAACCCAATTTGGATTGAAAAAATTATTACATTCAAGAAGAGGAATTGTTAGATCAGATTCCAAATTGACATTAGAGTTCAAAATCATCATTTCTCTAAAAATGATTTCCCAGTTCCGATCACAGAATTACTAAGTGATGAAACTGTCAGATATGATGTTATCTCATTCACATAATATTATTTAGGTTATAATAAAATCTAGATAGCCTAATAATATGATGAATACCCCACCATTAGGGATCATTAGGGAGTGTCTTACTATAAATTAATTCATTTTGGTTTCATAATTCTTAGTGTCCCATATCAACGTGTCGTGCATCAAATGATCAGACACAACTTGGGAATGTTCGTCAAATGCTTTATGGATGATTTGGTGTTTAGGTCACAACATCGTTCAGATCACCTAGAGGATCTTATAATCATATTCAATAAACATTAATAGCACGAAATAAAGTTTATCCCCCTGAATTTTTAATTTGGTGATACCTTAGGGAAATTACTCATCTTCTTCGTATGCATAGGGGCATCAAAATGACCCTAATAAGACCATGGCCATTTTTGTCTTGCAACCTACTCACACACTAACAAAAATTGAGAGGAATTCAAGGACACCATTCCTACATTTTGGTCTTCATAGTTAACCATGTATTAATTTGTTTTTCTTTTAATATGTTAACTAAAAATGGGGTCGCATATCAATGGAAAAATGAGTATCCTGATGCGTTCCACATCCTCATGAAATATATTTTGAGCCCACCAGTGCTAATGCCACATGTATAAGGTATTCCACTAATATTATATGTGATTTCCTTAGAGTGGTCAGTCAGTTTCGTCCCCACATAGATGAATGATTACAAAATCTAAAATGTCCCTTATTATCTCATTCAAACCATGATTGATTCATTAACTCATTAATCAAGTATCGAGAAGAAATTTACAGACCTAATCATCACTTTACTGAAATTTAGGCATTACTTGCAGTAGCACGAGGTGCACCTGAGATATTGTAGAAACCGTGTCATGTATATTACGAGGGAGGCAATGCTGACTGGATTCATGTCACAGTGGGAGATTTTTCTACATTAGTTTTACATATGGTTTGTTCCTCATAAATTCATCAAAGGCCATGCATTAGAATATATTATACTAGGGATTCCTTCAATGAACATGACTTCATTGGATGATGACCTATCTGATGATAAAATTTTCTTAGTTCACGATGATTCCCACACATGGGAGATATATTTCAACATCATATCCAAAAACCCTATGGGGAAAAGGGTAGAGGTCACCAAATTCAATAATTGATGTCTAGGATTCCTACTCATATATTTGGAAATGGTTGTCCTAACTCACTCAATCCTACAATCATAAGGGCTAAAAAACAATGTAGTAGGTTATTTGGCTCACATTGTTGGTCTGGAACAGGCCATTGAAGCACAATTTGTGAACCTAAAGGTAATAGTTGACTCAGAACTCTTCTTCTAGAAAGTCAATGGTGATTATGCCATCAAAAAGAGAAACCAATAACTTTGATTAACCATGTCTAAGAATTGATGGATGAATTCCCGTCAGATCCAACACTAACCAATGTCACCCTATCAAAAAATTCACAAGCCAATTCATTAAAAAATGCCACCACATTTTTATCCTACCCAAACCAAGATGTGACAGTTATTAGAATTTCCCATTGATGGATGGTTCTTCTAATTTTTCAGAAAATGTTTTAGAAAGTAAACAAGATTAATCTCATCACTGTTCCTTATAGGAATTCTGCTAGTTAGATGAATCTAGACGAATATTTTCTCAAAAAGGGGGAACTACCAGTAGATACAACTGGAAAGGAACAAATCCAGAGATGGGTGATGAACATCACAATTTATGACATCACAAAAAATAAATGTGTCATTTATAAGAAATGCCTTAACGTGATCCTCCTTAGGTGCATCGACTAGGAATAGACCGCTACCTTCATGAAGAAAATGCATGCCAAAACACATAAAGAACATCATTTAGCATCCAATATCTCTCATATAATTTAGAGTACTGGACATTATTTTCCCATTATGACATATGATTTCACTGAATTCACTACGAAATTCCATCCCTGTAATGTTCAAGTAAATTTAATCCATCATACAATGATGTTATTTCATATATCCAAGTATTCAAGGCCATTTTTTATATATGGAATGGATGTAGTGGGACCATATCCCCCAACTACTCTAAACAATTCAAGTATATTCTCAATATGACCGAATTCTTTTCAAAATAAGAAGAATACATACCCCATAAAGAAGTCTGAGAAAAAGGGATTATCAGTTTTGTGAAATCCAATATCATCACAAGATTTGGTGTTCCTCATAATTTTTTGACAAAAAGGCACTAATTTCTGCTCTTATGAATTAGAAAAGCTCTATCAGGAGTATGGAATCAAAAGAAATTGTTCATCCTACAACTATGTTGTATCCAATGGTCAGATTGAGGCCTTCAACAAAACCCTATAAACTAAACCTCCACTCAGACAACCCTGTACTCTGAAAAAATTGGGAGAGAGGTGGTTGTACCCATTGATGTTCAACTACCATTACTTTGTATTTCAATCTATAATGAATTGTCCATAGATGAGCAGTCTCAAAAATGGATCGATGAGTTGCAGTAATTAAATGACAGGATATTGCACATTTTTCAACATATGGAAGTCTACCATAACATGATCGTGAGATCCTTAAATAAAAAGGTTCACCTCTTTTCGTTCCTCGAAGGATAAATGTTGTTAGTATTCAGAACCCCATTGATACATTGGAACAATCCCAATACAATTGGATCCAAAATGAGAAGGAACATATTTCATCCATATTTTCTACTCCAATTGAGCATATTCCTTGATATAAATGGATTCATATCTCACTATAGCTCCAACCAATGGGATTTTTTGGATCAAATACATTGCATTGTCTGAGCTATTAAACCTAACTACACAAAATTAAATTTCATGGCTATTTATCCTAAAAGCATAATGTTAAAATGTATGGATATTTTTCCTTACTACACAATGTTAAACATCATGGGTATTTTTCCTTTCTTCACGATGTTCAACTACATGGATATTCATCATTTACAGAAAGTGTTAAACTGCATTTTCATACGTCCATTCCATACAACATTAAATTGCATGCACAAAGGTCCTAATAATAATATCAAAAAATATAGGATAAAAGTAATATTTCCCTCCATTTTGGGAAATATTCATCCTAAATACATGACACTAAAATATATGTCACTTTCATCATGATTTAATGCCTTATAACCGCAAGGTAAACACATCCTATGCACATTACATTCAACTGTATGGGGGAAATCATGCTTTAATCCATGGTTTATCACACATGAGTCATTTTATCACCCGAAGAAGATAAAAACTCTCATATATACATGAGATACAGGTCTCCGTGAAATTTATATCCCTCCAGAACTACATGGGACATGATTCTCATCTGTCACTGGTATATATAGAGACACCTGAATATTATATCTGGGTAAATCCACTTCATGATTCAAACTGCCTCTTACATTCCATTGGTCTCCCCTGGACGGTGAGAGAAACCCCTTATATTCCTTGTTTATCTCACCAAGCATAGCTAATGTGTGGTTATAAATGGTTCTAAGGGTTTCCCCACACTAACAAAGCATGAATGTGTATGAAAACCCACAACCTAAAAATAAAGGTTTAAAATTACTCTTTTCTCTAAGTATGTATTAGAACAATGTAGGTAAATTCCAAATTAGAACTATGTATTGATTGATTTCTGCCCTCGTAGGATATGTAGAGATGCTTGGATCCCATATCTCGGTCCATCTACCATAACAAAATTCCCCTCTTTAAATACAAGTTAGACACACACATGGAAATTCGTATGTCCTAAACGCATGATGTTAACTAACAAGGTAACTCAATAAATACAAATGATATGATTCATGCCTCTATAAGAAATGTAGAGACATGTTGTCCCTAAGTATTCGTCTAGAAATAGGATGATGAAAATTAACCATTCTTGTATAATGATCAAACTAGCACAAAGAGTTTCTAGATCTACGCACTACATGATTCATACCTCTACAAGATACATTATGATGCATGAATCCCATATCTTTTTCCATATTCAATTAAATGATTCATCCCTTTTGTATATGTCATACATTGATAGAGAAAATCATTATTCCTAACCACACAATGTTAAACTACATGACCAACGAATCTTAACCACACTATGCTAAACTGTTTGGTAGCTTGAGAACATCACGTGGCTTGATTCACAACATGAAGAGATACATAGTGACTCATTGTATTTCCTAGTTCCATCTTTGAAAGAATCAAAATCCCCCCATATACTGCATGATAATGTGAATATATGTAAAATATTTCTAACCTTGATTCCCATAACAACGTTTAATCAAAAGATCACACCCCCATTACATAAAAGTTAGATCTTTGTAGAGTATTATGTACTGTATAACTAATCATAATATGAATATTTCACATTTACTCTGATATCCCCATTTTTCATTCAGAAATAATCCATGTCTTGGGATATCATGGATCATAATAACCACACATAGCTATCAGAAATGGAAGACCAGTGTCCTATAAATAGCTTTGTTTGACTATGCACACAATGCCCCATAGGCTTCAGATATGTTGCCCAAAAAATGCATGTTAACCAGTGGCCATTTCATTATGATGATAGGTTTTTCCTTTCTCCATATTCATATTGGATTCCACTTCTCATATCATCTCCCCATGTCTGAAGGCTCTCAGAATCATGGTTTAATCTTTCTTCCCCAGATCACATCTTGGTATACTAGAAAATAATGGCCTAATTAGCCCATATTAATGCATTATACCGTTGATTGGTTTTCCCTAAAAAAATATGTTAAACCATGTCGTCCACATGATTACCTCATGATGTTGAACTTAATAACCCAACGACATTCTCACCCATGACGAATTTTCCCTCCATTATCAGTCAATTGACATAATTCCCACCATCATATGATGTGTAGTGGTATCATGAATTTCACCCCTCTTTAGCCACCCAAAATGATAAAATTTCCCCACCCCTCTACATTCAGGCTATACCTACGTAATAGGAGTGAGTTATGAGGCTGACATGTGGTATAATCTATCTATATAAAGATAGGTAGTGATGACCGAGTCTGGTGACTGAGACTAAGGTGAAAATTCATAGAAATTTAACTTTTTACATATGTAGACTAAATTTAATTGTACTTCACCTTTTCTCACATCCTCACCACAAGGCATTAAACTTAATGGAATTCTTACTAATAATATTACATTAAACATCATGATAATATTTAATTGTTGTATGATGTTAAAGAATGAAATACCATCACGAGTATAAAATTCTAATTTCTTTGATTCTACGATCCCTATATGGTTATGTAAATTCCTTACCACCCAATGTTTCTCACACCAAGAACAGATCACTTGGGATTACGGATTTTGGCAGGGGATTCCCCTCTAATCCAGGGAAAATCAATCCATAGGTCTTGTTTACATGACATTCAAAAAATGTTAACATTTTCCCTTTAATATGAGGAAAATAAGTCCTAACAATATAATTTTAATCTACAAGTTACCTCAAAATGTGGATATGATTCCCCAATCCCTATGCGTGGGATAGACCTATGTGGGGAGCCGATTTTGGAGGCACTCTAATCTTTGAAATCAGATTCCACTATAGTAAGGAAGTCAAAATGTAACACCATGTGTGCGATCTAAATCTGTAAAGGAGAGTTCCCAACTATATGGTCATTATGACCTAAATATTTCTACACACATGTTTTCACCTATCATACTCCATTATTCTAGTTATTTTGTATCCTCATAAACCTCCAAGGAAATCATAAATAAAAGGGTTGTGTCCAGTGGAAACCTTTTTTTGACTATGCACATAATACCCCTGCGGCTCTCAAGATGTTTCCCACAATAAGGCCTATCAACCATAGGAAAATTCATCAAATAGAGATACATTCATTTTTATGAGATCTTACTGAATATCCAGCACCACAACCTCTCCCTTGGTCTGAGGTCCCTTTAATATGTGTCTTATAGTTTCCTTCCTATCCATTTCCTTGACATGATGGAACCCCTCAGCACAATCATCCTCTAGTTAATAGAAGAATCTAAAAACTTTCCAAATAACTTGACATTAATAATATATGACCCTCAGAAATCAGTGTTTATTCCTGGTCTAGGACATGCTAATGAATGTCCTCCCCTTTTCCGATGCATAAAAATAAACTATATTGGAATGTTCAATGTCTGTCCAGCGTCATTGGTGACCCTGTGTGAAAAAAAAATCAACATTCATACGTGTGAACAAGATATTTATATGGATAAAACATTAAATAACTACATCTGGATTCCTTTATATTCTCATAGGATACGTAGTGACACCTGAGCCTCATATTTCTAGTCCATCCATGAAAAAACTTCCTCTCATCCATGCCTTAGCAAGGGTCAGACTTGCATAAGGAAACTACTCACATGAATAGGATAAAAAATCCTTCACTAATTCCCGATATTCCTGATAATGTTCAATAAAAAATTCCCCCTTTTATTTTTCGGAATCCCTCCCCATACACCATAATCTATGTCTAAAAAGGTCTGAACCCCCACAACAATCCATGGTCATCAGAAATTGAAGGCTAGTTTCATGAGAAAACTTTTGTCTGACTATGTAGATAATTCCTTAATGGCTCAATAGATGTTACCCATACAAATTTCCCATCAATCAAATGAATAATCATCCTCATGAGAGTCATTTCCAACCTCTGTATGCCCCTATGTCATGTATGTCTCACCTCATTCCTCGATTTCAAAACCCCCTAGATTGTAGATCACTTATTTATGATATTCAATTACTAAATATGACAGAAGATTATGGTAAATATATCATGGAATGGATTATTTACACACCCGTAAATTATGTAAAATAAATTATCAAAATACACCATAGAATTACTGGTTCTACGATGTTAATATACACTATTTACTAACCCTACTTTACAAATGTCAAAATTCATCTGGGAGATTTTTATCATCAAGAGCCGATAAAAATATACATATTTCATTAATACATTATTCTCTTAATAGGACACCCCTTATAGTCTTCAATAACAAAACAAATCCAAATTTCAATTAATTGTCATTTCCATTGGAAATGGATGGTCAATGTCAGGAAGACACATATTCTTGACCATTTCAATAACACCATGATGGATTTCCATTTATTTCCCATAAAAATGGGCTATCAATAGAAGGTAAATTCTTTCTTAGGAGTGGTTATCCCTTATTCTATACTTCCAATGTATTACATTACACCTATCGTGTTTTATATCCATAAATAAAAAAATAGTTTCAAGAAAAATACCTTGTCCATGTTTGAATGCTATAAGGGAATTCTCGGTTAATGAGTTCTAAACTGGGGTCCTCTCCCTACAAATAATTTTCAAAACATCATGACCTAAAACATCATTTTAGGTCAATGATATTAGAGCTAAAACATCATTAATGAATTTCCCATTTGCAATACATTAAAATTCCCACAAAAAATACACACAACTCTCTCCATAATTAGATCCCACAAAGGGAACTCTGGATAAAATTTGTGTACCAAATTACTAAACCTATTATATATATGGATTATGTAAAAGGTTTAGAAAAAAATGATAAAAATGATTGTATGTTAAAAACCCCACAAAGGGTATCCTAATAAAAAGGACATGTCCTACCAACTATGGTTGCTGCCTAAAAGGATTAAGAAAAATTCCGGGTAAAAATAAAACAGACACAAAGTTTGCAGGTTTTACCATGTAGCACCATAAAGAGTTGAACTATTATTGGAGATTCCCTTAGCTTAGGATAAAATTATATCATTATGTGATCATTTCATTCCTCCCAAATGGTGATTGAAACTGACATCTTTTTGAGATTACTTTATAAATGCGGTCAATTGTAATTGATTGACATTATAGGAACAAAATTATGGTGAAGATCTTGGATGAAAAAATGTTTTCATTTCAATAACTGCTGATTTAAAATTCATCCAATACCTAGAGACTCCCCCTAATCAAAACAATTGCACAAGATAGACTAAAAGGATAATTATGAAACATGCATAGCTATTTCCAATATATTAGTGATTTTCTATCATGGATCGTCAAGCGATTTCACTATAATAGGCCTATTTATAACTTTATCTTCAACCGAAGGACACACTTGATTTAGTATATCACTAATATATTTCTGTTTCAATTTAATTGATTATAATTTGGAAATTATTGATTCCAATTTTCCCTATAAGATTTCCACATGAGCATCATACTCTTGTAACTCTACAGTTTGGGAAATCTCTTGTTCATGAGAGTCTGTCTCCTTAGACATTATGTGATGAAGCTCTTTCGTAAGATCCCGAAATGTTTTTTATGGATTCAAGCATTGAATTAAGAAAAACTATCCTTAAAATTAGCAATATCCTTTCAAAATATAATGATCTAGTGAGTTTGTTGGTAATAATTTCCTTAGTCAAATCCATTTGATCCGAAGCCGGTATATAGCCACTGAATAGTGTCCTTCTGGTAAGAAATCTCTATTAGATGAGTATCAGCACCAATTGTACATAAAAAAATCCACACCCATCTCTACATGGCTCTATGTCTCCTGATAGTATTGGAACCCTGGCTATTTTATTTTTCAACAATAGGTATGTAGTCATGGATTGACACCATGATAGATTGAGATGCCCAAGGCTGGGTCACCCAAGTGGGGGAGAATTCCCTCCCACTAGGTTATTTGATATCTGAATCAAAGATCAGGGGGTCGACCACATCTTCAATGGTATTAAAATATGTTCCACTCAGACCAGCTTTAGTAGGACCACTAAATGTATCATATAAATTTGTGGGATCTGAATTTATATACATAATGATATGTTGAGTAGACGAAGCCCACTCCAAATTAATACAGTGGAAAACATAATTCCTTCTTATTATTAGAATGGCGGGAGATGATTCCATAGGCACAAGTAAAAGGGGACAATAAGTAGTCAAGGGATATTGCACACATTGGAAATTCATGGCCAGTATATTGTTATGATAGGTTTCTACACACTGTTGGGTATACTCCAATGATTAGTAGGTATGGGCCATATTGGGAAGACTAAAACAATTCATGCCATATTTCTCCCACAACATTATCAACCATATATAAAGAAGGATGTTTGAGTGATATTACCTCTTAAATATGGTAACTGAGAAGAGAAAGACTCACTGTGGACACCAAATCCTCTTGAAATACATGTAGGGTGAAAAAGGATTGTAGACTATTATCCTGTGAATACGAGCAGTTAATATTGTCTTCTAATGTTCAATGTAGTGTGAACGAGCATCTGATGATCCATGAAAACCATCCCTTATTATTTTGTAAGGCATGAGTTAAGTAGAAAAATAAAACTGAGAAACATCACTCATTAGTTTGACCACACCATCAACATTCTATGATTGGGGGAAAATAGTGGAAATAATTAAAAAGTATTGGATGGAGGTTTGGGTGAGGAACTATTGTAGTATGATGATACTTTTAATTGGGTAAATACTATTCCATAAATCCATACAAAAACGAAAATGTCCCGTAGAGATGATGATGTGGTTTCCCTTCTAGTATCATCCCCAATAATTTATATATTTGGGAATGGGCGGAGATGGCTAGGTTGAAGGGTCTTCCCTCTAACAATGTTTCATACATCATTATAGTGTAGGACCTGAAACTGGTGTATACATCGTGAGAGGGGATGAGCCATCCACTCAGAAACATAGTAAGGAAACATGCTAATATGAGCTTGGTTGATACATCATACTATGTCTCATTTCCCAAAGTGGTTTACTGAACCACCAAAAGGGTAGAATTCTATGAGTTGGAAATTTTCGAAGAATATTGACTTCACTGAGTCCAACTGTGGTGGAAATTCTTCTTCGTATCACATGGCATTAGAAACTGTCCAATCCAATATTTATATGAAATCAACTATTGGGAATAAACACGATGACTAAGCATTCTCTCTTACAAGACTAGTAAGTCTCTCTCCAATGGGGATACTCATTCATTATTCTCCAAAGTATTGGATCCAAGAAGAAATTCTATTTCATGCCACTAAGGATAAGAATTACCCCTATCTGATAGACATCCCAAAAATTGATCCCCACATCACCATTGGACTTGTGAGTTGTGTTATTTCTCGAACACCAGTGGATGATCCGTACATGAAATATTTTACCAGGTGAATGGATTGAAATTTGGGAGACTAATACTTCTAGACGCGGACCGATAGATTTCACCTAATTAGTAAAATCTATGTAGTTTTGGTACAATAATAATTACCATGCCCACTCATCATAAAAGTACCCTCTGGATATCCCATTTTGGAGCTCTATCCTCTACTGGGGTTGATTCCTGACAAGTGAACACTAGTTAAGTAATCATGAACAACTGGGTAAGAAGATGAAGGGTGGAAACGTGTATTTCTATACATCCACATAGATCCATTTAGAACAAATATTTCATCCTAGACCGAGTTAGTCATGATCTCCCCCTTGAAAATAATATTCATCATTTCATACCATCAATACGTCTTGAGAAGAATAGTGAATCCTCTATGGTCAACTGGTGGAAAGGTAATGTTATCTTGAAAGACAAAGTTGTGAAGAGTCAATTTGATAGATAGTGGACAAGCCATGAAATATGGTCAATGTAGATATTTGAAAATAAACTCTTGAGTAAAAATGTAGGAATAAAGGATGTATTCATTTTCCTCAATAATGGATGATCCCCTACTACCCCCTCACATTGATATCATTCGAAGATCCATCTCCTTCTTGCATTAAAAGTCCATTCAAATGGCCAGTCCAACAAAATATTTAGTAAAAAGGAAAAAATATTTCAAACCACTAAAGATGTATGCGTGAAGAAATAAGTCCATGAATTAAACCCCATAAAAGGTTCATTGATGGAATTCCCCATAAACTTATAGTTCTTCGAACACCCCGTGAGATGATGGCACCCAATGTTTGGCCATCAAATCAAGCCCAGTTCATTAAATGGGTGAGCATTTCATTGATCCTTACTACAAGGTTTCCCTTAAGTTTAAAATTAGAATTTTTTTTAAATTTCTCAATTCAATGTTATGTTATTCGAATAAAGTATTATTATATAGATAAGGAATATAGTGTAGTGTCTTACTTAGTTATTATTCAAACATAAATTTTATGTATCACAGTTTAGTTCACTGATTCAAAGGTTTGTTCATGGAAAAGGTCAAATTTAAAGAGCTAAAAATTTTCAGAATGTGATTCATGGTTTTCAGATTTGGAAAATGACCAAAGTTGTCAATGTACTAATTTTTTAGAAGGGTACATGGATGATATTTCCCACAAAACAAATTGTATGCAGATATTCCACAAAACACTAGTCCGTGAGGTGTTGTCACATGAACCTAGCTGTTAATGGAATAAATGATGAACAGAGGTGGTCCCCACTAACCACATCATGTGGAAAATGGATATGGATATATTCCACCTGCCAACCATTCCCTCGTGAACCATGTCACTAGGTAAAACATGATGGAAATGTACACTCTCGAACACCATCCCAACAAACTCTATTCATAGATGAGGGGAGGCGAGTGGTGTCCCAAAAACTGTGTCATTTGTGGGATCGAGGCTGTGATTTTTTCAATCATGAACCGCATCCCTACAAATATCTCCCTAGAAATATCTATTGACAGAGTCATCTGCACAGTAGGTTATTTATTCACGATCTTTAACAAATGGTTTCACGTGACCCAAAGATAAAACATTCCCAACATGTTATAAAAGGGACCTCAATAGTAATTAAAAGGGGAATGGTTTTTGGAATACTGGATTGGATATTTGGGGGAACATAGAATTCATAGATGAATGGCTTAAAATATAAACAATCGGAGAATTATGAAATCATGAACAGTTTCAAAAAGGTATAAACATACCTCATACCATTAAGGGAACGAAACAAAATACAAATAAAAAACTGAATATAGACCTAATTGGTGACCCATAAACCATTTGACCTTCCCAGATAAACATACTATAAACCACATGATCTAGTACCATTCTACAATATAGCATAGTACATCACACTACAAATGAAACCCCTCACCTTTTAGTGCTTCTCTATGTGGATTGAATGCAACACAATGTAGTACCACCCTATACAGTTGAAACATTGGGTCATGTACCACTATGATAGACATACCAAATCAAGTTCTTCATACCACATCGGTATGTGGATGGCCCCTCCACCCACATTTTAATGCACTATGAAGAGCGTACACCACCCTATATAAAAAAATGGTGTATGGAATTGGGTAACATTGGGCCTTCCACCTTATGGTCCCATTCACAAGATTATGTTTCCATCCTATCCTATGAATCCTCTCTACTGACCTGTCTATAAGAATCAATCCAAAGCCACTTCTAATGAAACCACACATGTATGATACAATCATCGAGAGCATCAGCGCATCCTTACAATTTATATACCCATGGTAAGCGGAGTCATGTGGGTAACCCTCCAATGGTGTGGACCACCAGAATGTCATAAACATTACATTCCCATTGTAACCTTGGGCCCAACCTTGGAATACTCATGTGAAACTCCCTATTCTAGAGATAAAGGGTATTCAATATCGTTTCCATTTAATGAGGGGAAATGAAATATCAAAGGGATCATCCTGTTTTCCCCTTTGACAAGGATAAATCCTTATCACCGTTCCCATACGTCTTTTAGGTCAATCTCCATACGGTATGTCCGTAAACTTTCTATGGTAGGTGGATATCTTTTTCATCTTAGGATCATCCAGAGACATTTTTGGATAGATTTCCAAATGTGAATACCCTAAATATCTATCTAGCAGTGAAAAATAGAACTTTTAAAGCCAATCTCTCCATGTCCCTTTGGGATATAGTGCCATCAACAGATAGGTGATGTTAGAAATACGATATTCATATATGCTACCTACTCTTTCTTCTCACACTGAGCATGACTCACATGGGATTCAAAGATAGTGGTGATCATGACATCGAAATATCCCCAGACACAGGAATCCTCCTATGTGTAACCCCAATCAAACCTTCATATAATAATGAGATGAGATCTTCCTCATTGTTCATGTAATATGGGCCTTCTCTTAGGTGTAAGCCCCAAATTCAATAAACTATGAGAACTCTGATGCCTACTCTAAACATGATATGTAGGAAACATGCCTTTCATCCGAGCTCAAGGGACATCCTCCTTATATTTTTGTCCCACTAACATCCCCCTACACTCTTTACAATACCCTCTTCAGAAGTAAGCACTGACTTATTCCCCTCAACTGGGAATCTCCCAGGCATAATCCTCGATCATGCCCACACAAAAGGCCTCTTATATGGTGTACGTAACAACGAAATATGAACTACATGGATTCTGATTCATCTCATAAAGATATGTAAAAACCCCATATTATGGGTTTCATCCTCATATCAAGAATATCATTGTTCCCCCCTAGATGGATATGAAATCTAGAGAGCTGACTCATATGGCTCAACTCGTTATCATCTCGACTAAAAAATTGATGTATACCTAATATGTCTACCATATGGGAACATGAAGGAATAACCTATAATATATATATAGTTGTCTTCATTGGTGGATAACTGTGAATACATATAAGTGATTCTATGTTCGTGCATACCATTTGATGATTTTGAGACATCAGGGTAATTCTTGGAATCATTGTTGGGAATGAACCAAAGATTCAAGAACATATGAACATTTAATAAATTTATTATCGTGTCCCAAAATTTGTATATAATTCCCTCCAAAAGGGTCTGAGGTGCCTAAACTCCAATCCTCTAAGCCATTGGAGTCATTAAGTGTCAATGGCCAAATCATCCAATGAGGGCATTCCTTTAGAAATTAGATCCATGAATCCTAGATAAAAGGGTCGTTGGGTATTTCTAGCTATGCGAATAAACCCATTGGAGGACATATGAGGACATTATACCCAAAATGGGCTGATTTTACAAATACTCAACCCCCTAAAATCACTCATCAGAACCATTCTAATATGTAAAATCCCTTGTAATATAAAAATTACACACTTCCAAGTCATAGTGTGTCCATCTCACCCACCAAAAAGGGTCATGAAATGAATCGAGTGAAAATGAAATAGTAAAATCAACCTAAAACTCTATAACAAAACGAAGTTAGCTACTATCCATTAGGACATTTTAGTTTCCATGGTAGGATGATAATCATGATGAATTGAAAATGGTGAACCTGGCATGAAACTCTATAATAGAAAGCAATTTGCTGTTATCCGTCAGACAATTTTGTTTTTCATGGTATGATGTGAATCATGAAGAAAAAAAAATATTAAATCCAATTAAAAAATATATAATAGAAAGTAATTAGTTGTTATCCATCACACCATTATTTTTCCCATTTACGATGTGAATCAGGATGAAACATTCCTCAAAGCCAAATCAAAGGAATGGGGATAGTACACCTTCTTGCATATAAACCCACATACTTTACCTCACAGGTTCCCTTGGATGAAACTAAATATCTTAGGCTAAATAAGTAATATGGAATGCTGGTTCAAGTGGAACCCAGAAAATTTTTTATTGTTATTTATTTCTATTTAATTTATTATTATGGAACAAATTTCATTTATTTATTGTGATAAATGGATTGTCCTTGCCTTTGCTGGTAGCCAACTATGATTGTATCTCATAAAAATCATGGGCTGTATTTTTAACCAATCAGACATTATGGATACCTTTATAGATAAAATTAATTGTCCAACATATTATTCTTGAATAAATATCATTTTTATTATAGAAATTTGGACCAGATGACATGTAATATTCTCATGATTCTAGTTGTATTAGTTGTTTTCTATTTTGTATGTTTTAACATGTGATAAATGATTGTATCACCTACCCCAATAATAATCAATTTTTTTAGAAAATAATTAATGTATTTAATCAAATTTTTTTTATTCTTCCTCTTGCTATTTATTTGTCTTTCTTTCAATGTTATTATTATTTCACAATTATCTACTTTTTTATATGTCTTGTCATATAGATTCTATTCTGGTGTTTTCTATTATTTTTATATTTAATATAGTCCAATTTAATAAATGAAGATATTGTGTCCCCTTAGTAAAATCTGAGGCCCTTAACTCTGGTTAAAAACCTCTGGTGTTTGGGGAGGCGCACTTGGGGTCTTTTGGCCATCGTCTCGGGGAACTCGTAAGTGTCACCCTGGGCAAGATGCTACAATTAAATTGAGGGGGGGGGGGGGCAGATAGTACTATATGAACTCTGATTCCTACTATACCGTGGATATGCATGATCTCCATATTTTTCTGTCAATGAGTTATCCTAGCATATAATTCCTACATGCATATGGAGTGAGACTCCTTGCCTTATATCCCATGTTTCTCAAACCAAGTAGATATATCATGGGATTAAAGAGTTTAATTGATCATTTAATTCAAAAAATAAATATCCACAAGCAAGGGAATCCTCATCGTGTATTCCATGATTATTGGCATGATATAACTGCTCCCATATAAAAGCATGATATAACCAAAATGACTCGGATTCGTTCTATAACAAGGTTAAGTAGGATGCATCCATTATGTAAAAACTCAATACCGGGTGCCTTAGTTCCCTCATCAATGGCCATTAAGCATTATGTTGAACTTCATAGGATTAGTTGAATACTTATTTTTCAATTACTGTTCTATATAGGATATGTAGGATGCTTCAGAATGGCTCAATATCATTCTAAATATATTAATCCCCTCCTTGGATGATAACACATTTTGAAGATCCAATTTTTAAGGCTTAAAAAAGCAATCTACCCATTAATAGAAAATTTATGAATAACCTCGAATATATATAGATGGAATCATTAATAGTTCTCCATTTTCCAATAGAAGTACTCTAAACATAACAATTTTTTCGTGTAACCAGTTCTTTATCTTGATTCATGGGAAATTCAATAAAATAGATGAAACGTATAAGAGAGTATCGGAGTAGGAAGAATTTCCCCCAAAACATGTGTGATGGGCTTGATCTATAATTAAATCCTATAATGTGAGTCCATAAGTGTCATTGGCTCTAAAATCCCAAGTGACTGACATCCTTTGGAAGGAAATAATGTACTTAGTTATGGATTTAGGAATATTTGATTGTTTTTGTGAAAGAAAAGAATGGTCAATTCGATGTGACGAATTGTGAATCACAATCAACCCACAATAAAATAAATTATCAATAATCTATATACAATAACATTCAAAAGAAACAAATATTTTAGAGGTATTATCATGTATGAAAAAAATACAATACTAATATGTTTTCTTATGTTTCTATATGTTCATATGTTTCCATCTTTATTCATTCTCTTGATGATTTGTGATTATGATAAATAGATATTGAGGAAAAACATTTTCCTTTCCATCAGATTATATATGGAAAAACAATAATTGATTTCACTATCTTTTGGAATACAAGTAGATGGATTATGCACTCGGTGGGTCCTTTATATCCATATAGTGCATAGTATAATAATTTTTTTTATGATCTCAATGTTATACAAGTGGTTTTCCCAATCATGAAATAGCGTTTTCATGAATTTTCCCCATGATTGAAGGAGGTTACATGAGACGTTATCCCAAGACCTAATTAGGTACATGGTTAATTATACCAAGAATGATATTGTGATGAATGTATTAGTTGGTATCCTTGATATAATATTTATATCATTTGGATTATGAAAAAGTTTTCATAGCAATATATTTTTAATGTTCTTATTCTTATTATATAATATCTTGGATCATGATCATTTATTATTTTAAAATTCATTTCTTGGGATTATCCAAATATGTTTTTCATTATAATGATCTATAATTATTTTCATATAAATTTTAAATTATAGAAAAATATAATTCTATCATTTTTTATAACAATATAACATGGGAAAATTAATTTCTGTCTTCTATATTTAATATTATGAAGCTTATTAAATCACTCATTATTATGTTTCCTTTCCCGGGGTTATAAATAAATGATTTATGTAGGGATAATAAAATAAATATACTATGAGAGAATAATTTTTTAATATATATTTATGATCATTCATGAAAAATGATGAATATATATCATGTATACAATTTCACCAAACCATTATGGTTTTATGGAATTTATTTTTAAGAGACCTATTGAATATTATTCAAAAATGATGTAGTGTTTATGCATGTAATGTTTTTGTGGTCGCATTCTACATATTATACATGACATAAAATTACCATGGGATGTGTATTTATCCAAAAAAAATTCCAGTCTGGTGACATGGTACCGAGAACCTCCCATTGAGTGTAGGTTCTATATATCATGTATTTTTATTAAAAAGTGGGGTCAAAACCATAAAACCAAAATTTTAGTGTCCTCATGGAAATTTTTAGCCTCATAAAACACATTATATAATGTTTTCCAAAGAGAAGTGTTCTTTGTAATTCCTTGGGATAGAATTTTACTACATTTGGATAAAAAACGAGTTGAAGGATTAATTATTATATCTAAATTATTCTGGAATTCATTTTCTCATTGAAGAAAAATGGTATAAAGTAAAAGTCCCCTAGAGGAATATTTCATGTGAATAAAATAATGTAAGGGAATTTTGTTATGTACAATGTAAAAAATACTTCTTTGTTTCCTAAATCCTTTAAGGTGATTTCAATACTTAATGGTCATGAATCATTTTGAATCTGAGAAAAAAATATTTCATAAGGGATTAAAACGATCTGAATTGAATAAAGACTTCATTATTGCACATTTTTTGTAGGTATGTGTTGATAAAACTTCATAGTCCCATAAATCCTTTTTAACATGATTCAACTATAACAACTGATTTCCATTTTCATATTCATGGTGAGAATCCTATATGGACAGGTGAATCCTTTAATGTCATGTAAATTGATCCCTATATTGTGTCATTTAAAATTTTTCAGTGAGAATACTTTATTATCACATTACCCATAGTGACTATAAATTCACTATGTGACCACATATACTGCTATGTGTTTTACATGGATTTTCCTATATATTTTGGCAGACACTTTCCTAAAAGGATCACACTTGTTGAATTGAGAATCATTAATGTAGTTATATTAAACATTACTAATCACAACCATTGGATGATATTTCATTTTATAAAACCATAAAATAAAACCCTAAGGTAACATTAAATTTAATGTCATTGAGGGATGTAGGTCCACGAAAAGAATCATTTTTGGTCATGCCTTCCCAAGATAAGAACATCTCAGATGAGTTCTTTGAAAACCCATGATGGATGAAACTCATGAAGACCCATATGATAGGGATCCAACGAATTACCGTAATTGATGTCACCCAAAATTTCCCATCATAGATGACACCCATGAACCCCCTTCAAAAAATTGTGCATATAATACCCTTTAGGAATAGTTCTAATTGATCTCTTTCATAAAATATTTCCATGGGCCCCCATCATAGACTACTCGCATAATCCCTTTTCACAGAAAACTCCCTCAAATCCCCCATAATGGAAGTAGGATTTCACATAACCTTCACAAATTAGAACCTATCAACACTAAATACATTATAAAATATTATATATTAATTTTTGAAATAAAAAATATAAAAAATTGATTCATTAAAATGTGTATGGATCCTTAATTCCAATCCAGTTATTCTATGAACATTTCAATATAGTGTAATCAGCCTCTTGAAAGACTCCATATATAGGTATCTAGTGCTAATTATAATAAAAAACATCTATTAAAAAAATAAAATCATTGAAAAACCTATAGAATAATACAATACTTATTTCCCTATTTGATTAATCCTAGAGACATGTATGTATGGGTATAGCATAACCACATACATGGAGGATCTCATATATGGGCATCACACGTGAGTCTTCCACACAAAATTTCATTACATAAAGATAATAATATTGGTTTCACCATATATCCTTGAGTTGAGATAATCCAAAATTTTCATTATAATTCTTGATTTATAAAACCCATATTTGTTTGGATAAACTCATTGAGTGGAGACACATTTCATGGTTTCCCCAAAATACCTTCATCTAAACCGTCATCAATAATAATATAGAATGGTTCCCTCAAGTGTTAGTCCCACATCAACCCACAATTAAAAACCTTTTTCCATATAGTCCATGCATTAAAAATTTAAACTACATTTCATATAGCCCTTTTTACATGTTAATAAATTTCATAATCTTGTCTAGAAATAAATACAGAATATAAGAAACTCAAAATATATGGGCTTTGATTCTTGGTATCCATGATACATAAGATTAATCTA
Organism: Viscum album; assembly: GCA_963277665.1. Classification (NCBI taxonomy): domain Eukaryota; kingdom Viridiplantae; phylum Streptophyta; class Magnoliopsida; order Santalales; family Viscaceae; genus Viscum; species Viscum album. The sequence goes on from OY728163.1 coordinate 1,723,554,725, forward strand.
TGAGTATCAATCACAAAAACATGATATTATTTTATGGGAATCCAATTAAGACTAATATCAAACCATTCTACTGTTACTTCCTCATCTTGTTACCAATATATAGAAGATATACAACCATATATTGGGCTACATTTATGTTGTATGACATTTTATTTTTATTATTACTTCCTTATCAAGATACATGTATATTAGGATTTTACATCAATACATGGTACTACTACTAGGTAAAATACCTATTCATACCATCTATTATTTTCATACCAGCACACGTGATGAAATATAAATGGTCAATTTTATGTACATTCCTCAAAGTAAATTACAAGGTAACTTTAGCCAACTAACCCACTCATCTAGAAATTAAATTTATTGGTAGAGGTAATGGACACATGGCATAAAAAATAACCACTATATTCTTTATCAAATAACCTATAATGATATGTAATTTCTTATTATATGGATCTAAACTACATGAGTTTTGATTCTATATATGTGGACATATATGAATCCCATTTTATGGGCCCAATCCCAACTCCACAATATCTTCTTATGCCTTTCATACGATATCAATGCATCCATATATGATAATAATCTGCACAGTGATTTCATATATTGATTTAAAACATTGTTTATAAAAATACATTGATCAATGTAGAGATAGTATAATTCCAAAGTGTGCTATCCCCATAAATAACTTTTGTATGTAAATCATTATTTAACATTAAATATTTTTTATTTTATTGTATAAAATTAGTTTCATTAATTCTAAACTTATTTTCAAATTGGTTGAGATGGAACTGATTTTTTCCCTATATTGTATTATAGATATAGGAAAAAAAATCACCCCCCCATTATAAGGGGACGAGACATAACCCATAAGATGAAATTTATGATGGTTTAGTGTGGAAAAAAGATATAAAAAATGAGGTAGGTCATTGTTCCATGACCAATTAATAGACCTACCACATTGCCCAAAAATAAATCCACCCAGACATTCTAAAGACACCACCATAGAACCTATGATAGATGAAACCTTATATATATTCTCGTATCCCCTTCCCAAAGAACTATTTTAAATACCAGACCTATATAGTTTTCACATTTCTATTCCTCATAAATTATCAATCTTAGTAGGATAGATTCATGAAAATATAAAAAATACATAAAGAAAACCTTTTAGTAAGAAATAGTTCCCCATAATTGGTGAGAGAGGCCTAACCTACAATCCTCTTGACCAATTCATAATCCAAAACATCACTACTAAAACCCTTCAACCACAAAAATTTGAAAAAAAGGAAAAAACAATTCAAAACATCCTATTTAAATGTTCAGGTCTAAAAAAATGTTAGGATAGAATGGTATCAATGTGATGTTTTATGAATATAATTTAATATAGACAGTTTTGATGATTTCATTAGGTCGATATGGTGGTAGAATTTTTAATGTATAGTACAATGAATATAACAAGGAAATTTTATATGGACATTGAGGATCCCTAGAATATTATAAAAGGACCCTAATTGTCTAATAATAATGAGAGATTTATGTTTTTATTGGATTTGGGTGTAATATATGTTGTCATGGTTGGGGGTTAAATATAAATTTTCAATAAAAAATTGATTCCTATATATAAATAATAGAATAATAATGATTATTAAGTAACTAAATATTAAAACAAAAAAAATATATATTATTTATTTTTTATATAATTGTATTTTCTACCTGTTATATTGTCATCATTTTTCAAATTTCTAACCATGATTAACTATAGTGATATCCAAATATATTATATGAATCCTTATATTTTTGTGTGAATCCATCATTTTCTTATATAATTAATTGAGATCTCTTTAATGTCTTTGTGTTGATCTTACATGACTGAAAATATTTTCGTAATTATTTTGAGATTACTATTGAGAGGGAACTTAGTCTATGTCAAGAGAGAATGAGAGATCATTGATATTAAGCCTAATTAATCCAAGGTAAGGATATAATAAATCTTGTATTTAGAAAAATGAAAATAGTAGTATATTTATCCTCTATTTCATGTTCCCATAATTAACCCCATATAATTAAAAAATATTTAATTAATCATCAAATAATTATAACTACATTTAAAATAATAAATAACGATGTTTTGTTCTAATTAATATTGAATTATTTTTTCATATACTAAATAATTAATTGGTAAGTGATATTAATTAAATATATTCCTTGTAATAATTAATCAAAATAAATAATTTCATGGAATTGGATTATTTATTTGATATGATCTCTCCCCAAATAAATAAATATTTTTATTCAATCATATGTAAAACATATTAATTATAAGATAAGTTCAATACAAACACTCTTATTCCCTATCATGATTAACTAGAAATTAGAGTACAATTTTTATAAATTTAACTGACAGCAATCCATAATGAACTGGTGATCTATTCTATCCAATTAGATGTGAATTAATCTTAAAAACTATAGGATACACTTAGTGATAAATTTTATTTGTAACTTTATTAGTGGTAGTAAGTCCATCCCAAAATCAGAAAGACCAATACCATATAGAAAGAGAAAATTTGTATTGATAAAACCTTAATTATGACAATAAATCTATAATATAATCAATATTCCATCTTGTGACTATTGATGAATGATATATACATGTGAATTAATCTATTAACACTCTATCTATTATTCATTGAATTATAGATATGATATTTGATATGATCACTTTATTAACCACAACAAGAATATCTATGAGTTCATGTATTCATTATTATTATTTCCTAAGATGCAAGGTATCACACCACTAAGGACCATTCTATTTAGGAATCGTAAAAAAAATATATACATGATTCATATTTTACATATATAGTAATATATAAATGACAGTAATTATAAATATTCTACATCCTTGAAACTCATTAAGATATTCATTCTTCATTTCATAAGGAAAGAAAAATAATAATGTCAAGCACAAATTCTTTGTAATGGTTGTGTATAGAAGATTCTATGAAGTGTAAATAAGGATCAAACAGTATGAAATCCTGCATAACTTAAGACACATGCCCTTTAATCAATAAAATTTCCATCAAATGAATTAATGGATTATAGCAATGCAGTTATCTCCAAAATAATAATAAATTAATTTGAAATGGGGGAATTTATAATGTCTTACATCTCAATCAAGGCCCTATCCCAAAATACATCAAAATATGATTATTTACACACTAATACCCTTTTAATATGTCAAAAATACTAGTTTTTATCTAAGGAATGTTGTCACATTGAGGGGATATCTATTTCATCCAAGTATTTGTATACATGGATATTACATCTTTTTAGATGAATAGTAAATACATCACATAAAAACTGGCATAGGTGATATAATATTATACTAAAATTGGTAAAATTGAATATAATACACTTAATGTTTTGAAAGATCTTCAAGTTCTCCCAAAAATATCACCTAATTTAATAAACTTAAAAAATATACCTAACATAATCCATTTATCATAATTTCGGGAAAGGTAACTTTATAAATGTTGAAATCAGATTCCTAGTAGGGGTAAAAAAGATACATGTATGCTTAACAAGATCATAAGATTTTGAGACCACGGTCATAATATGTTGAAATGACGCCTTTCATATCAAATAATAAAGTCTAGATTAATAGAATAAATATTGGTAGTTCATAATAAATTAAGAAGGAGTGAATTGTTGAAAATGAACAATGTGAGGATGACATTGGAATAAGACATTAAAATTTTGATTTCACAAAATCATGGAAAATCATTTCAATTATAGTCAAGTCTCACTACCAAGGCTATCATAGTGGAATTGGTTCACTCCCCAAATCATCCTAGTAGTCACGTTTCACTCCCAAAATAACAATAGGGGAAAAAGAAAATAATTTAATTGGCTTCACTCATTATTCCATTCCTATCTATCTTATGAAATATAAATCAATACCCAATTCATTAGAGGGATATTTAGGTCCCACCCATATCATGATGAAAATAATAAATAATTGTGCCACAAGATCATAAAACATTAATCATATACAATCCCATTAAAATAAATTGATTCCATAAAAAAATACATCAAATCAAAATCATTGGAAGACATATTGGTTTCATAAAAATTTTATCCTAAAATTTTACTTGGGAAGGGATGTGAGCTTCATGATAATTATATCATTGTAAATCCCATTGAAGTGAAATAGGAATTATAAATATCTTTTCTTCACAAACCATTTAGATAGATAATATTAATTATATACATGGTTCATATCCTGAGATAAGTATAAGATACATCCTAGGATTTTATCTTAGATGGATAAGTATTTTGATATAGATATCACTTAGACATTTCCTGAAGAAAAATACGTTTTCTTTGAAAATAAATTTCTATATAATAAAAATAATTAAATATTATGGAAATCCTTTTCGTTGAAATATACTTATATACTTATAAAGTAATATATAAAAACATTTTCAGTGAATGAAATTGGAAAACTATACACATTCCATTGATAATAAAACAAAGATTTTATTCACATTTTTTATAAATTCCAAATGTGAATTATTTAAAAAATGAAAGGAATATTCCATTCAAAAAAGTAGATAAAATGTAAAAAATGGATAAAAAATTCATTTTAAAATAATTTTATTAATAATTTTAATAATATTTTTAGAAAACATGGTTTTGGAAGAATAGGGTTTATGATCGAAGTGGGAAATAATGTTATTTTTTTTGGAAAACATACCATATTTTAAGTTCCATCGTTTGAAAAAATGGTACTATAATTTGTAAATATCATAAATTACAGGAGGATAAGAAATTTAATAATAATTCATGAGATGTACATAATAATATGTCATCATTATGGTGTTAATCACAAATAGTCTTTATATATGATGAAATTATAATATAAAACCATTATCACATTTGTAACATTTGAAACATAATACCCAAGAAAGGGTCATCACCATATGGATATGTTAACTATATAATTTTTTAGATAATAATTATGAATGGAATTCAATGGATTTATATTCACCAAATCAAAAAATATGTTGTGATTATGGATATTGTCTTCTAGAAAGTAATGGTGAGATTGAAACCCCTTAGAAATTAAGTAATATTTCTTATAATTAGACCCAATAAAGAAAAATATAAAACATGAAACATCCTAAAAAATTTGTTTCATGATATAAAATGTCAAAGGGGTAATGTGTACACCATAAATTAGAAAAACGATTATTGATTTTCCCTTTTTCACCCCATATTTAAAGGGGGACTAGTAATATCTTAACATAAGTCAAGAATTCACTTGTACTCATTAAAAAATCATGTATAATGAATATAATATTATTAAAGACATAATGAAAACCATAATAACATATATCATTATATATATGATTTACTTATGAAATTTTATTACCATTTTATTAACAATTCCATGTTAAAGTCACTATTTAGGTATTAACTTCTTTATTTATCGTATATATATATATTTTTAATTATTTTCATTCTTAAATTAATTATGGTTCCTTAATATAAAGAATAGAATTCATGAATTAATAATAATATTTGTATAGAAATTATATTCTTAATACCTATCAAGAAATGTGGTTTTGATAAAAGAATTATGTTATGATCATTACGACGGTAGGCCACACGTTCGCCTGAGTAATGATTACATTTTTTAAACAATTATTATTGAAATGTGGTAAGTAATATCATAAAATTAAATAATTAATGTATAATGATAAATAAAATATTATTTTTTTAAAAAACAATTATTATATCATCTATGTGGCGTGATGATGAATATAGTGTTTCATCACTTCGTGATGGCAGTAGTCCACACATACAAGAAAAACATTATCATAATTGGGTGAGTGAAATGTTATGAAAGAAAATGATATATTATATTGTAAACAATTAAATATGTTCCTATTATCATAATTAGTTCATTTATATCACATATATTAATTACCTTTCCCCTTAATATCTTCCATATAAAGAATTAGTGGAAACGAATAACAACACTTTGCAAGTTGGTATTCTCTCGTAAACATGAGTGGTATTACCTTAACCACTTCAAAATAGATTGGAAAAATAGAATATAGAATTTAATGATGCAGATATAATGTAATATATATATTTATATATATATATATATCATACATATACACATTATATTCATAATTAGACCCAATCATGATAGGTGGTATTGGAAAAATTGAATGATATCGGTTCACAAGGTAGTTTTCCACCATACACACGAATGTTGATTTCATAACCCATTTAACTGATGGGTAGATATTTTTATGTATTTAACATAAAAAATTATTTAAATGGAATATAATGAATATGTTACATCATAATTAAATGATAATAATTAAATTATTTGGAGGAATAAATTAATAAATTCTCATTGAAGAACATTACCTCTTATTTCGGATTCCCCAATATTTTATTAGAAAATGAATTCCTAGGATATATTTTTGTAAAAAACGGATTATAATATGATAGAAATGAAATTAGGTAGTTATTTTGGATTTATTGTTTCTTAACAAATGGGTTTTATAGTATGTGGTGTATAAGATAGGGGTAGGCCATTTTATGTGAGGTAGGTGGCACACATGTAATTTTTTGAGAAGGAAAAGGTGTACACATGTTTTTCTATGGCTAAAAGACTCCAAATTGGAGTATTATTTCGTATTAAACATTATGGGGTCTAAATATATAATTATAATATATTTTAAACACATATTTAGTTCATTTAAACACTTATATTATTATTTTGACCCTATGTAAACCATTTTTACCTTAACCGCATTAATTAATTTTAACAATTTTCACACTTAATTTCGTTCATATATTATGTTCACATTATTAAATAGAATATAATTTTCTTATTTGAAATACATAATCCAAATTTTAAAATTCAATTCAAATAAGTGAAAAAATTTAATTAAAAATTAATCCCACAAAGATGACAACAAATCAGGGTATCAAAGAGAAAATGTTCAATCATTTATAATGTTTTTATATCCAAAATAAATGTTAAATTGATTTATGTGACATAAATTTGAATAGTATATTTATTTTTAAAATAATTTTATATAAAAACTAAATTATAATATAATTTAGCATTATAACTAATTTACTAGAAATCCTAGTTTTCAATTATAATTAAGTATTTTTCTTTATTGATTAAAAAAATTAATCTTCACCTAAAATTATCAAAAAATAAAAATAATATAAATTTTAAAGTTAAAAATTATAATTAATTATTAAAATATATGTTATACTTTTTTCAAAAATTAACATCAATACAAAACCCACAGACACGATGAACTAATTGGGTTTTGAGATGTTTGTTTTTCCAAGAACATGATGTTTTTAAATAAAATCTATGTCTAATGATAAAAATTATATGAATATAAATTCTATATTTTTAATATATAATATATTAATTTCATTTAAAATATTACTGATTACTTATATTTAAAATAATTAAAATGTAGAAACATTATGCACTATAAATAAGTTTCTAGAAAAAACCACTATTTCTAAACCAAAAAATATACTGTTACTATAATCCAATATAATTTGGATTTAGAAATTAATTATGTGAATAAAATATTAATAAAATATATTTAGGTCCAATTAAAATATATTTTTTAATTTAAACTACTAAATTTGATGTAAAGAAATAACTGTTTTACAAAAATTGGAATTTTTCACTATTCACTGAAATATATATATTTCTCAAACAATTCCTCAACTGTTGCCATTTTTTTCAATTTTATGATTCAAAAATTATTTTTTATTTTAAAAAATCTATTTTATTAAATATATATATATATTAATTTTATTTACATAAAAAATTTATAAAATTATTTTTGAAGGAAACACATTATCAATAAATATTGTCACTTTGATAAAAAATGATTTTTTTACATAGAATTTAAAAATAAATATAATTTTTGAAATTTATAATTATTTTTCATAATGTGTATAATAATATTCTCACCCACAAATTTAAAATCTTTTTTATAACGGTCATATTTAGTATAATATTATTTTATGGTTTTTTAAATATCTGTGTAACATATCATGCATGCTATCAAAGAAACTTGTTGTTACATGTACAAAAGATAAGAATGGTGATGTGTATAGTGAATGATATACATAGTGTTATTTGTGATAAAAAATTCCTATAATGTTAATTTTTTTGTTAAACAATTCAAAAAATATGAAGGTGCAACACTATCACTATTGGGACCCACTTGTAACAACATGTCTACTTCATTATTCATGAATTAAATAATAAATATTATTCATAAGAAATATATTTTATCAAGAAATATATTTATTTATTAAAGTATATGTGATTTTAGGATATCCCTAGTGAATTAAATAACCTTCATAGTGAAAACCCATATTTAAATATTATATATGGTTTAGAATAAAAGTGCATCCATGTTATAATGAATACATATATGGATGAGAAATTAAATTTCCGTCATAATATTATCAAAATAATTTGAATTTTTTAGGTGAAAGTTAATTCCCACAAAATTAATTTGTGATAAAATATGAAAATCAATTCATTATAGCTATAGGTTTTATAAAAAATCATATAATTTTGTGTTTAGAATAAAATCAAATAAAAAATAAAAAATAATTTTTCATTAATTAATCATGTGTACAAAAATATAAGAAACATATAGAAGAATCAATAAATAATAAAATGGTCATAATGTGGAAAAATAATTAAATAACGTATAAATTAAGAAGAATACATTTCACTTCTATTTTTTGAAATAAAGTGGAAATCTTCGTATTGAAAATATTACATTCAATCAATGTAATTAATTTTAATGGTGAAATAATATATCCTTAATAAATTATTTTATTAAATAAAATTTTTTTTGTAAAAAAATGTCGGAAAATATGGATACGGATAATATATCAGTTAATATGATTAGCAATTATATAAAATTTTTATTAAGACATTTATTTAATTAATTCTATTAATAAAAAATGTATAATATTATATAAAATATTTAAATTCAATAAAATTTTTGTGGATAATAACATAAAAGGGGTTTAATATGGTTTAATTATAATATGTCATTAATTAAAATATATTCAATCACAAAGAAAAGATTATAAAAATAAAGTTAAACAACACAGAAAACAATATTATGGGGACCCCATGAATGATTAAACTTAAATAAAATCATTAAAAACCATGATAATATTAAGATTCATGTTGGGTATGATAAATGAATAGTTTATACGCCAAAAAAAGTCAATGATGGCATAATACTAAAATCAACCCAATGAAATAGTGGTTTTAGAGATAGTTATTTACCTCATTATTTAAATTTGTTCAATGTGGTTTAATGTCCAATATAATGGTTTATGATATTATATACATAATAGAATAATATTATTATTTATCATTTTGGATATATACTATCATTATCCATTCGTTACAATTTTTTTCTAAAATTAATCCTTGTGTGTTTTTAGTTAACTTTTATACTTTAGGTTTAATCATGGATGATTTGGTTGTATTTAATATGTTATAGTTTTATTATTTCATCAATTATATTTATGTTATAAATATCATATATATTTATTATATAATTTTTTGAGAATCATCCATGTAATGTTGTAATAGTGAACAAATCACATCACTTTGTAGAGGTCGTAATCCACGAGTGACCTTATCTATTTCTAAAGGATATATGACTAAAGGGGTAAGTATTTTTTTATCATCTAATAAAAAAATAATATCATAAATATTCAATTAATTTTTAAATACCACAATACATTATAGCCATTTGTGGACGTGATGAATAGTGAAATACGTCGACTCATAAATTGGTCTTCTGCATGTAAATATGGTTAATGATTCGATTTTCCATTAAATGGTTGATTATATGAGAAAATGGAAATAAAAAAAAATTAAATTTCAGTATTATTATTAATCTATTATTGTTATCATTCTATTATGGTTTATTAACATTTAAATGAGGTATAAGAAGAAATTAATGTGAAAATTGTCGAATTGGATGGTTAATTTATAATTGTGAAGCCTTTATTAGATCATTACATAAAGACCATATGGTTGGTATTTTGAGGGACCAGATCCTCTTGAACATATATATGGGATTTTTAGAGTTTGTTTTTGGGTTTTTTCAACATATAATTCTCAAGACACTGTAAAGAATAGAGGAAAGGTGGCATCCTTTTATAGTGAAGGAAAGGACACAAATGGAATTATATTATAGATATAATATAATAAATTATTTTTCATGATTAATTGCTTCATAGTGGAAGGAATGTATAATAAATGATAGGTTATGATTTAAATCCATTCATACAATTATATTTTGATATTCTTGTGAGGTATTTTAAACATTCTCTTTTTGTTTAACCCTTTTATTAAAAATTTTAACTATAATTATGGTAACAATTTCTTCATTATTAATGGGTAATAAGTTTAATTATAATGTAAAATTTGGTAGAAATATGTCTAGGGTAATTTTTTTTAATCTTATTGAATCCCTCTTTCCTTTTTAATTATTATCAAGATTATAAAATCATTTAATTGAATATATTTTAATATAAAATACCACTATGGGGAATTTAAGAAATATTATCATATTTTGACATTTTAAAACTGCATGAGTGGAATTCATTATGAATATAAACTCATTTAAAATAAATTATACATTATTAATAACCATAAAATTAATTTTAAATATAATTTATCCAAAAAATATTATTTTTATGTTTTGAATATTTTTTACAGTGATTTTTCTTCCCATTGCCTAACAAAAATGTTAGTATTATAATAAAATTTAATGTAATTATACCATCGTTAAAAAATTACAATATAAAATATAAATTAATTTGTTCCATGTTAAACTTTTGAATTCATTCATATATTATTATTATTCATATGTTGACACATATGTGAAATTAAAATCATACGAGTAGCATTTTGTAATATTCATGTACTTAAAATAATACATATATATATATATATATATATGCATGGAAAATGACATAATGTCACCACATTTATGATTATTTTTATTTTTATGTATGATTAAACACATTCAATGTTTTATAGTCTCATTAACATATGATTTGGAATCCTTATTCTATAATTTAATCCATTTTTATCTTATTTTACCCTTTATATAGGTGATAAATTTTTCCCAGGGTACTAATAATAATTCTTAAAAATAAAAGGGACCTAAAAAAATATAGACTTCATGATTAAAAATATTAAATCCATTTCATAAAAATTATTTTATATAAGTGGAAGAAATTAATTTACAAAACCCCCAAAACCATGATATAAATATATTTTTAAGGAAATTGCACTTTTCATGAATTACATGATATTAATTTTTCCTTATAATGAATATACATCATTAAATTAATATAAATTCATATAAAAAGATATATAATTTATATATTTAATTTAATTAATTATCCAATAGATATTATATTAATAAATTAAAATGAAAATTTTAAGTTCATTTAAAACAGATTCATAAAAATTCCCCTTTTACCTTCAAATTATTTATCAACATTTATGTCAAATTGATAATTATTATATAACTAATATTTTATATTATGTAATGTTTTTATAAATACGTAGAGTATTATCTAATCACTATGTTTTTTATTCTTACAAAAATAATATTTAAAATGTAATTTTTCATAAATTCTTTCAATTTTAATTTGATATATTATGTTAAAAATCGATATTCATACTATTAAATAAGAAATTTTTTACCGTGAAATAATAAAATTTTATTTCTTTTATAGTTTGAGTAATATTAAATAATCAATTAATATAATTTTATATTGGGTGTCACATTCTCCCAAGCATGAAAAATGTTGACCTCAAATTTTTAGGGATTTTATACTATTAACAAATTAGGGTAGTTCTTATATATATATTACATGGGATCCCAAATTAATTCATGTATTTTATTATTTTACCTATGTACCATTATCAAATTATTTCTCAGATTCTGTAACACTTGTTCTATATTTTCCAGAGAAGGAATGGTCTCACAACCACTATAAAAACGTGGTAATAATTCTTCTTATTTAAAAATCATTATAATGTTCTGTATTTTCCATGTAATGTTTTTAAAAATCATATAAGATTATTTCGAGAATAGGTTTTGAGAAGGAATATGATTTGGAGGCCCAAGGTGCCTGGAATAAATGATTGAACTACTATTATTTTTATTAAAATTAGTGCAAGTTCTCAAATTTAGTAACTTTTAAAACGGGTGAATGGATTTGAAATCTAAGGGCACAGTTTCATTTAGAGAATGATGTTTTAAATAGGCATGACCTAACTTCTACCAGTGCGGGTCAACATTGGAAAATTGTTTTCAGATGTTTTCAGGAAAAATAAAGAGAACAAAAAAACATTATTATATTTTTTATTTTAACGTTTTGTGATGACACAACCGTACAGCTGGGAGGAAAATTAGCGACGCTACAACACATCATTGTGGAAATGATGAAACAAAATTAAAACACTAAAATGATTTAACAATTTCTCTATATTAGTCAATGGTAGGGATTAACAAAAGAATTCATAACACTGTATTATTTCCATAATGCCTAGATGTTTCCCTCAGGAAAGAGAAAGAAGCACTCTCACAAGCGATGTTGAACGATAAATGTCGTAAAAAAAATGGATCGATAATGTCCATGGATGGAATTCCATCAACAAAAGAGTATCCCATCTAACTAATCCTCTATCCATTTTTGGGGGTTTATTTTCATCATGTTTCCATTCCCTGTTTTTTTTTAAAAAATATTAACATGGACCAACCCACAAACATGTTGATTCATGTTATGATTGTTCTCAAGGGATTGTTAAAATTTAGGGATTAAAGGGGATTATTATAATAAAATATTATTTACCCCAATTTTATCTTTCTAGAAACATGAATGGACCAAGGCCGACACAGAAAAGGACAAGGTCCATTTTAACGGTGTTCTTATGCTTATATCAATTTTCTATTTTTTTGGTGTTCCCTAACAGACCCCTAAAGTCATGTTAGGATTTGTTAAAAGATTCCTAACAATACTGGTTCAATGGAGCGATGATGAGAATATTTGGAGTCCACAACAATGAATAACGTGAAATGAGGGTCTCATATGTGCTTCTATTTTGAAAAATACAGCACTGGAGTGCAACTGGAGACCTTCAAAAGGAGGTTTACTGATGGTGGCACACATCTGCGATAAAGGTGGCCAACAGTGGCATGAACAGCTAGAAAAATATGGTTTCTTGCTCAATGGATGACAACGGTGGACCACATGGCTTGATGGTCGTGGTGGAGAACATGGCCACTGACTCGATGGCTAGTGGAAGTCTTCTACCAGAGACGATAGGATGTCGCATCATGCTGTGCGGGGGAACAATCCAACCAGAATGCATTAGGACCTACAATAACCACTACGGGGATGTTATTGCGGAGGCCAACCATGTTGAATGTGGTAGTCTACATCAGTGACTAGACGACAATGCGACACCCTGCAAGTCCTTGGAAAACGAACCAACCTGCTTCATTAGCCTTGTCTAGAGCTGGAAGACTGGACTAGATGTGGGCTGGGCTAGTAGTGGTTCAGGCAAAGCTGAGGCTTTCTAGGTCTACATGGTTGGTGAGGTCAAGTGGGACCCGGATCAGACTGTACCAAAACCCAATCGTCCCCTTTTTAATTAAATACCCTTAACCCCGAAACTGAGTTTTCATATGATGATCCATTTTTCGCATTGGGTCCCTCATGATGAGGTAATCATTTTAAGGGACTCAAAGTGAGTATCCATGGATGTTGGGTTATGGCCTATTGGCTCTATGAGGAAGAGGTTCTCAAGGAAGAAGATTTATAAGGATGGAATCATGTGGCTGGCTTCGACTTAGAAGTTTTTTCATGAATAGTATTGTGTGTCATACCTATAATATGTGTCTTATTAGGAATTTGTGTCTTACCAAGATAGATTTATTACTCTCTTTTCATACTAGGGTGTAGGTCCTCTATTCGGTGATGACACTCCATGTGTTACCTACACTCAGTGGGTTACCAACACTCTGTGGGTTATATACACTCCATGTGTTACCTACACCTTGTGTGTTACCAACACTCCATGTGTTTCCTACACTCAGTATGTTATCAAGGATCTGTGTGTTACTAGTTGAGGGTAATGTTGATTCTTACGACAATCATGTTTATTTACTATAGACATATACATGGTGTGAGGTAAATCTAATGACTCTCTTGATTATACTTCTTAGAGGATACACTTTTTGTACCTATTTGGTAGTCTAAGTTGTGTTTTTCATAGTGATCTTAATTGAGGTAAACATCGTGTGATTCATTATTTAATACATCCTTTGATTCCTTGTGGGTAACTTTGTGTAATTACATTATGGTTTGGGGTCACTACTGAGTTTTGTTTTACCCACACCGATATAATCTTCGCCCAAACGTGTTATGTATTGTGTATATGAATGACATAATTGATGGATTAATTATTGGACTATGATTATGCTATCTTTGGAGGGTGACCCGATGGTTGTTGGGTGATTTAGAAACATTTTTATAGCTTACAGTACATACCCTTCTTGTAGGGATTTCTATAGATGACATCTAAGAACATGTATTTCCCTTTTAAGTTGGGATTGTTTTCTGGAGCATTTTCATTTATGTATTATACCTTATAATGAGAGGGTTTTCATTGTGGTTTTCATCCACGTTTACTCAGGTTTTTCTAGTATCGATACATTAATTGGGGATGTGTTTATTTGTGTTGGTTTATAGGAAAATTCCTCCCCTTGTGGGAAACACCTACTCAGTGCTAGTAACTAGCCCCTGACCTATGGGAGGTAGTTTTGCAGTGGTCAAGGCATGTGCCCTGGGGAATGGGTCATGAAAGAGTGATATCAATGGTGAGGTCTGTTTTACTATTGTTTTTGGGAAATAGTGTTATGGGCATCGAGTTTAGATTTTAGGCTAGGGAATCCAGTGTTGGTGCGGTGGCTGACATATCAATACCCAAACACCATGAATTATATATTCCGACTCAGTATATGAAAACAATAGTTTCATGGGAAATTAATGTCTCTTGAATCATATAGTAATTGACTGTGTTCTCATGTCCTTCTTGAGTCAGATTCAGCTCATTAGGTATACTATGTTGATCGTGGTACATCTAATTCTATTTTTGGATGCTTCCTTGTAGGATGCCAACCAAGATTCTAGGGAGGACCTTGAAGATGGTATGTCGATTAATGAGGCATCAGTGCAGGGACAGTTTCCAAAAATAGAACCTTCTGATGGTGTTCTAGAGATACCACCCCCAAGAGAGAGATGATTCTCGATGTTAGACATCAGCTCAGGCTATCACCAGCTTCGTGTACGGGATGAGTTCATACCAAATACATATTTCAGATGTCGGTACGGTCAATATGAGTAGATAGTTATGATGTTTGGAAGAATGATTCTCTATCATTTTTCAATGAACCCATTAATAGGATCATTCAGAGGAACATTGACTAGTTTTTAGTGCTCTTCAATAATGACATTCTTCTGTATTCAGTTCCTGAGGAAGAGCACACGATACAGATGAGGAAGATCCTGGACTTACTTCAAGATCACTGGATTTATGGGAATCTATATAAGGGTCATTTATTTATTAGATAGGTCCACATACTAGGAGATGTCATCTCAAAGTCTAGAGTGGTAATTGATCTTGATAAGACCGAGATAGTTCTTTCCTGGGAGCCACCCTATAGTGTTACCGAGGTGAATATATTCCTTGGATTGGATGGGTACTATCCTCAGATTGTACCCAACATATCTAGAGTAACAACAACCTTGACTACTTGGAAAAAAGGGGAAAACATTGTGTGGACAAAAGGGTGAAAGAAGAGTTTCTGAAGCTACGACAGAGCTTGACATGCACACATTTCCCAAGGTTTCTATAGGAGGGAGAGGAGTACATGGTTTTATATGATGATAGAGGAACATGACATGTTTTTTTATTACGCTGGGTTAAGAGATGATTTCCTATGGTTCACGATACTCGTGACCACATGAGAAGAACTATGTGACCCATGTCCTTGAGTTGGTAGAAGTAGTCTCATATTGACGATGTGGTGACAATACCTTATGGGTGAATGGTTTATCACCTACTTTTACCATAATAGATTCATTTATATCTTCTCTAAAAATTATTTGAACATGATACCAAGACGATGGATGGAGTACCTCATGAACTATGACTTAAAAATAGTCTATACACTTGGGAAGGGGAATGTGGTGGATGATGTAATTAGTAGAATATCGAGTTCACAACTACTAAACAAGGCCTTAGAATAGTTGGCCTCACATCATATCTCGTTCATGGATGGAGATGAAGCATTTCATCTCTAGTTGATGGTGGTTACCCCTCCACTCTTACAGTGCATGTGCGTGGCATAACTAGGAGATTTCATAAGTGGGGATAGACATGCTCAAATGTCCAAATGGCATGACCATAATAAATATTCAATAGGTGGAGAGCCCATCATCCATTTTAGAGGACACACAGTTGTAGCATCAATGTTTCAATGGGTGGTGTTGAGGGGGTTCCATACATCCCCTTTGGCCATACATCCAAGTGTGGAAAGGAAGTACCAGGACCTGTGACATCAGTTTTGGAGGCTAGGATTGAAGAGGTAAGTGAAAGATTTTGTCTCTAGATTCCTCACAAATCATCATGTGAATCCCAATCACTAGGGTCCAACAGGTTTCACTCAACACCTTGAGTTTTAAGAGTGTAAGTTCAATAGAATATCGATGTATTTAGTGATGGGTCTACAACAGACGTCTATGGGGAATGATTCAATTAGGGTGATCATTGACCAACACAACAAGTCATCCCACTTCCCAGAGATTTGAGAACATGGTTCAGTAGAGTGATTGAGATGCCTCTACCTACATGAGATATTACGACCCAACAGAGTCCCATCGAGGATAGAATCATACTTTGATTATCTCATTACAACCTAGTTGTGCAAGATATTGTAAGATGAATTTGGGACTCATCTACACTTGAGCATAGATTTCCACCTGCAGAAAGATGACCAATTTGATTGTCCCATTCAAGCCCTAGTTGACAGGATACATGCTTTTATCCTCGATTTTCACCATAGTTGGGAGGATAACCTACCCCTGGTGGATTTCACATTCAACAATAGATACCACTCCAACATCAGTATGGATCCTTTCATGGAATTATACAGATGACCCTTGAGGTTACCCCTATATGGGACTAACCATGTATAGTCAACACTCATGGTACCAATGTTGGTACAAGTTAATACAAAGAAAGTGCTAGTTATTCATGAGGAAATTAAGACTGTGTGGAGCTTCCACATGTCCAATGATGATAGGAAACATAGAACCTTGGATTTCTAGTTGGGAGACATTGTGTTCCTTTGGGTCTCTCCTTGATATGGGATACATAGAGATGTCTGGGGTGATAATTTTTATCTTAGCTTCACCAGAAATTTGTTGATACTATGTAGAGTGGGAGATGTGGAATACCACTTAGATGTACCTCCACCGTTAGAGTGGGTTCACAAAGTCTTTCACATATCCCGGTTGGGAAGATACATACACTACCAATCATACATCATTTACTAGGGAGAGCTGTATGTTGACAACATGAAACATTCATGAAGTACCTAGTAGAGGCTGATGATCAATTCGAGAGGATCCTTTATGGATGTTCGGTTCCTCTTGGATGCATTTAGCGGAAGCATGAGAATCTCAAGTAGAGTACATTGGAGCGGGTGGCTCAGATTCATGAATATTATCCCCATTTTCTTTCCCTTGTTTTGGATTTCGGGGACGTATAGCCCTTATAATGGGATAATGTAATGTCCCAAATTTTCCCAATAAAAATTTGGAAAATTATATTGGATTATTTCAAGATTAGGCTTTAAGACAAAAAAATATTCTGAGGCCTATGGTTATGGGAATAAATGATTGAAATATTTTTATTTTTATTAAAAATAGCGTGCAATATGAGTTTTAGAGAATTTTAAATGGGAGCTTAGAATTGAAATCTGGGGGCATCGTTGTGTTCAGAGAAAAGAGTTTTTCCTAAGTAGGATCTAACAATGACCAGTGTGGTTCGACTGTGGAAATTAAATTTTAAATGTAATAATTAAGAATAATTATAAACATAAATATTTTATAAATTAATTATTTTAATGATTTTTTATGACACCACCATACTTTGTTGTGAAGACTCATTGATGCTACAATGCAGTGTCGTGGAGAAGCTGAAACATGATTAAAATGCTGAAATGTGCTAACATGTTTTCTCCGTTAATCATGGGCACATAATAACATTATAATTTATAACACTTGTGAATTTACCCAGAGACCATAATTTTCCTTTATAAAGGAGAAAGAGTCTCTCTTGCCACTGACGACGAATGAAGAACACCAAAAAACGAAGGATTGGGGATTCTCATGCATGGAACACCATCAACAATGGTTTATCTCCTTCACACAATCCTCTTTCCATATAGTATGTTCATGTTCTTTGTGATTCCTTACCTTGTTCTTGTTTCCAATGACGAACTTGGACCAACCCGTGAACATGTTGATCTATTGTTTTTTCGGGCATGATGGTTAATAATGTGGGATTAAATGTGATGAATCTTATTAAATATTCATTTCTCACCTTCAAAATTTCCACTAACATGAATGGATCATGGCCGACACAAATAAGACCAATGTATATTCTAAGGGTGTTATTGTACTTATCTCACTTCCCCATGCTTTAATTATTCACCAATAGACCACTATGGTTGCATCTATATTTTCTGGGAGGTTTTGAAAGTGACCAAACCACTGGAGTGACGATAAGAAGATTTGGAGTCCACGATAGTGAAGAATGCGAAATGAGGGTCGCAGGTGTCCTTCTGTTTTGTGTATGTGGTGGACTATAACCCCACAAACTAATGTTATTATTTTTCCCGTTATTATCTCACATGGTTTGGTGTGATGTATGATATATAGTATATATAAAATATTTATCAAATAGTAATACCTATGTATTCATTAAATAATATACACCTTTTTAATTTCCATTCTATAGGTGATATGATAACAAATTGTCTTTTGTACGGCAGACTACCGCCACATGAGTCAATGTGATTTCATTTAATTATAAATTTCAATAAAAGGTAATTAAGGAAATTATATGGAATTTATGTCAAATACATATAATAATTTTGATATTACTAATTTATTTTTCATTGTGAAAATATAATATATCATTCTCCTTCTTACATTTTCACTCATAGAGAAATGATAACATCATTAATGAACCTATGGACTACTACCTTCATGAAGCGAAAAAGATCCCATTTAATCACCATGCGCCATTGATGATTTATGTAAGTATATTTAATGAAAATATATGTTATATATGATATTATTATAAAAAATTACATACAATATTTCCATAGTGATCACTGACTAATGGAAACGTTACTCATATATACGTATGACCCATCACATCAATCATTATAACATACCACATTTCTCAAAAATATCATTAAGAATTTGTTTTAAAAGTATAATTTATGAATAAATATGATATAAATTTCTTTATTATTGTTCTGGATAGGTTTAAATAACATCATTTTTGACCATAGTGAACCTACCAAATTGATTTTTGATATATATATATATATATATGTAGAATATGGTCAAAACATCATATATAAATTTAATTTATTAAGTCGTTTTATATGAAATGGATAAAAGTGAAATAAAATTAATAATAAACATTTAATATTTTATAATACATGTAATAAATTTATATAATTTTATTATTCATGAATATAAAGACACAAATTACAATTCAGACAGAACATAAGGGACATCGTATCATTTTCCGTTCATTGAGGAATATTTTGATGTTGTGCACCTATAGTCTTTTATGAGGTATATATACATCTGCATTAAAATTTTATATCCTAAAATTCATGTTTCTCAAGATATTTTTTAATTTTTTAGTCTTATTATTTCATGGGGATTATGATTAAAATTATTTGAATGTGATAAGGTAGTTTTCATTAAAATAATATCTTTTAATTATTTCCCTATAAATATATTTTTTCCATTTTTAAGATCGAAAAATGATTTTATGAAAATAAATTTATGGAAATAAATTTTTTTTTCACGTCAATATTCTTCTTCATTTTTACTTTATATTGAAATGTTGTCAATAGAAATAATTTTACGTGTTTTATACGGAATGTTTTTTAAAATTAAAAAAGGAATGATTAATTCTTAATATAAATCATGATAATTATTTTTTCATCACCATGTAAATTATTTCTTTCTAGATTTATTGCAAGATTTACCAATTCCTTCGATGAAAAACAAACTTTACATTTTTAGTTTTTTACTATTGAAAATAGAGTTTTAAATTAAAATGGTATTTTTTTAAATGACATTCATACACGTTTAAATGTGTATTTAAATTTTTTTACAATGAATTAGTTAAAGAAATAAATTATTTATTTATTTCATGGTTCTTATAAATTAATTATTATGGTTATTACACGATAGAATTGAGTAAGCATATTATTTATAATGTAATGGGTGTGCCAAGATAACAATCCAAAAATTTCTGTACTAATTATGTTTTTCAGAGTACTATACTGATTTTTTTATATATTATTATTCTAATTGGTATGGGATCTATAAAGGTTCAATTGGGTTCAATGAGATGATGTCCGATGATACCAATATAAGTTATCTATTCTATTTAGGGAGTATTCATGGAATTTTTTTTCAAATTGTAATATAATTGATATGTTATTAAATAATTAAAATTATATTCTTGCTGAAAGTTATGTTTTGTAAGATAATGATTTTAATGGGTTTTCATTCTTTTTAAATGACTAATGGTTTTATTCTTTTTATGACCCTTATGGATCATTTTCAATTGTTCACAAATTTTTTAAAATCATATCACTAGATTGAGGGATGGGTAATGGAATGGAAGAATTCATGTTTAATGTGATAAATGTTATCCTAGGAATGAAATTATACATTATTTTAAAAGCCATATATTTTGGAAAAAATTGTGTTAAACATAAGTCTCCACTTTTTTTTATATTTTTCTGTTATGTATAATTTAAGATCAAATTTTTAATACATTAAATCAAAAATGAAATTCAAATATATGATTTTAAATTCATGATATAAAAATGAAAATTATTTAATATTTAGGGTGGGGTATTTATAGTTGGTATCCAAGTATGGTTTAGATAGAATTATAGGTTAGGATAATTTTAATAACAAACCCATGAAAGATTATAAATTTTTTCTACGTTGCTATTATATAAAATTTTAAAATTTACATGTTTCATCATATAAATAATGTCTATTCAGAATGGATTTCCATTGAAGAAATAATAATGTTTTACGGAGAAGGTACTTTGAAGAAAATATCCTTTCAAATTTTCAACCCCTGATAAGTGGGATTAGAATATAAAATATTGTTTTAGGGTTGGATGAATAGATAGATTCGATAAATTTTTTTGGTATCTAAGTTGGATAGGAACCCGATCTACCATATAGAAACATATATGTTGTAAAACATTTCCTAAGAAAACCTCCCCATCATTTAGTGGATCATCTTCTCCACTGACAGCTAAATGATGGACCAATGATTGGAGAAGATATTTGTAGACAAGGAATGTTTATAATGTCAAAAGGAAACTATTTATGTTTATAATTCTGAAGGTTAATGTATGACCCCTAACCCAGGAGACATTGGAATTGTGCTCCGAGCCAGGTTGGCCACATGATCCTCAGCATATCTCCCTAAATTCAAGAGGCAACTGACTAGAAGCGAGGGACTTTGTAACATGTCCATGGGGGAGACTATGTCCTATTATATAATAGGTAATACCCAATGTATGATATAAAATTAATAACAATTAGTTCAAGCATATAAATGAAACAAAATATTGTAGAAGAAAATAAATAATCACAACATTATTAATAAAATGTGTAGATGATGATAAATCAAACTAGCTAAAAAATGATGTCATGTTATGTCCGTTGTACTAAAATGTATGTATGGAAATCATGATTACAAGAATACTATCAAAACTATAATTTAAAAAAGACAAATTGAATCATATACATCTCAATTATAGGTTTTCTCTTCTGCCCTATGCTCCATCCAAAATAGAAATGAAAACACTCATTGGAAGCAACACACATCCCAGTATCCATACCTATGAACATAATGTCTACTCGAGTACCAAATGGTTCCTGAGGAGGGTGTGAGATAAAATCCATGTAGGAAAACACCCAAGGAGTCTAAACCAACCATTTCATGAGGTAAAAAGCAGTGTTCTGTTATATGATAAATGAAAAAAATAAAATGATCAAAATAAAATAATTATAACATGGTTGGTGTTCTAAATAGAACCTGTCCATACCACCTACTTCAGCCTAAGTTGAGAATCTGAATAATTCACCCGTATTAAGAATGATTTATATGTATATGTAAATTCTAAAAAAACATAAGGCAAAATAATGAACATACCACCATCCTCTGCATTATCTTGCATTTAATTTATCTGTCAAAAAACTCTATTCAAGGAACTTGAAAGGTATCACAATTCACAAGGAACCCAAATCTATAAAAAATAAAACATTCAACACATTATCATTATTATTATATTAAGGTTTTTAGTTGGGTTATGAGCCATTTTATAAGTTATAACTATGGTTCATCCTTCAATTTATCCAACACCACTTAGCTCAAAAAAATCATTCTTTTGAAAGACCAAGTATCGCTTGAGGAATGGTTTTATCATTAGGTCATCACAGTTATCACACATAAGGGGTTGTGTATCACCTAAGGCATGGCGTAGCCACTTTTTCAATGGGTCCATCTTCAATTGTCCCATAGTTAACTAATATCACTCGTAAGTATAAATAAAACATAGAGAAACCTTCATTTGGAATGCCCTAATACATTTCCTCCCAAAAGTGTATTGTGTTATCCATTTAGGAATGGAGAGTCCATGTGTGGTCCGTAATACAGAACCCACTATTTATCCCTACAAAAAATTTAATTAGATTTCAAAGATGTAGATATCATATAGTATGAATTTATAATTTCAACAAAACAATTTATGAAATAATGAGCCACATACTTCCTCACCATTCCGACCAAACAATCATAGTCAAAAGATTTTATCACAAAAACTACAAAAATGAATGTCTCTATTTTATAATATCATAGCACAATAAAAAAAATTTATAAGGAAATAATAAGGAATACAAAAAACAAATAAACCAAATATTAATGGTTTATAATTATCCTATTTTTTTAAAAGTCAAGAAATGAGGGGTCGCACAACACATTAAATTGATAAATTTTTTATTCAGGAAAAATTTAATTTAGACCAATTAATCAGAACATCCAATGGGATATCTAATGATGTTGTAACAAATTATACATGTTTGTTCATCTCAAATATGGTTGAAATTGTAATGAAAAGTAATTTAATTAAATTATTATAGGAAAAAATTAATATTGTTTGTAGGAATGATGAGCGAAAAAATGTGTGATCTAAAGGAGACAACAAAACAATGGAAAAAAGTGTAAACTATCTACCGTATTCTCATAGTGGATCGTACGCCCTGGGATACATTTTATTTGACCCAAAACCGAAGACATTGATGAATTTAGGAATAATAAAAACATTTTGTAAACAACTTTTATAGAATATTTGATGATAGAGAGTGGATGATAGTCAAAAATTCGTGCTGGGGATGGTTATCCTTACTGATAGCTTCACTACACTTCTGGTGGTGTTAGAAACTCAGAAGAGATAGAGGTGTAGTATGCTTCTATAGCGGAGGAAGTGGAGGGGAAACACCTAGCCAAGAGGTGGCGCGACACACCAAGAGGAGATAGAGGAGATGAAGATCGAAAAAAAATAAGGAATAAAGAAACATGGAGTGGAAATACATGAAAAGGAAAAATAAATAAATATTGAAAATAAATAAAATGATATAAAATAAAGCAATTAAAATTAAAAGGGAGGTAGAAAGTAAAATAATTAATAAAATGGGCTAACTAATTTTAATTATTTCCACTCATCTCTAACTTCTTTTATTATATTATATATTTATAAATACTTTTATGACTATTTATTTGATGAAATTTATTTTTATTTATTTTAATACCTTTTTAAATTTTTTATCCAAAATTATATGCTAGGGAATGATGTAATATGTTCCATAAAACCTGTGAAATTATTAAAATAATTTTAATAGCTACCCGGGACTCAGAACAGGGTTTGCATGCATGCACCCTAGGCCACTATAATGATTTCGACAAATGATTTAAATGGTCTATACAATTATTAAATGTAGAACATTACAACCTCCCCTATTTAAGACAACTCATCCCCAGGTTTACCTTCCATGGGGAGTGGAACATCGTCTGAGAAAAGCTCAGACCATTGAGAAAGCACATCGGTCTCACACTCCTAGGTCACATCCTGAAAAGGTCCACACTTCCACAGTACCCATACCATAGGAACCAACTTCCCTGAGAGAACCTTCATTCTATGATCGATAATACGGATCAGATGATCCTCAAATGATGCATCTTCCTAGAGTGAAATGTCATCATGATCAGTCAAATGAGGTGGTTATGGATGATACAATCGAATCTATAATACATGGAAGATGTCGTGCATTGAAAGTACCTATGAGGTAATAGTAACTGATGCGATACTGAGCCACGTTTCTGTACTATCTTGAACAACCCAACATATCTCGTTGATAACATACACGTTCTTCGGAATCACCAGTGACCCAACCATTGAAATTGATGTAGAAAGGCACAATATCACACATCAAACTCAAGAGGTCTATAACGAAGTTCGACATATGAATTCTATCTGGAACAAGATGTATTCATATGCTTCAGAATCAGCTGATCTTTCGTAGATGTCTCTTGAATGAAATGCTGACCCAACAAAGATGCCTCACTAGCATTAATCCAACATTATGGTGAATGATACAGTCAAAAATATTGGGACTCATAAAGTTCCATTTGAATGGTTTCATAAATGATGTTATTATAGGTAAGCTAAAAAATAGGAATATCTTTTCACTTGGGATCCTCAAAAATCAAGGATACAAGCCTGTAGTATATCCCTTAACTCTTGTATTTTCTTCTCAGACTTCCCATCATTATGAGGGTGATATGCAATACTCATGATTAATAGTGAACCATTTACAAGCTCTAACCCTTTATAGAATTGTGAAGTAAATAGGTCCTCTCTGTCCAAGAAAAAATAAATATTTATTCCATGAAGTCGAACTATCTCTCGGATATACATCCTTCCTAACTCATCAATAGAAAAGATTTCCCGAATTGATAGAAATTGTTTGACTTTGATCAATGTATCTAAAATAACCCATACTACATTTCTACCTCAATGAGATATTTGAAATCCAATAAATAAGTCTCTAGTGATGTAATTACATTTCCACTTAAGAATGGATAGAGGCTATAGAAGTCTAGTAGGTCATCACTGGTCTATCTTCACTTGCTGATTGGTGGAGTACTGGGTGATGAAACCCACAATCTACTTCTTTATACCCAACCAACAGTATTGAAGGAACGTGTATATTTACATTTTGGTAAGTAAAGGATGAACATACCAAATGGTTGTACAAGTATCCTTTATTAGTTATTCTTTTATATTTGAATGTATCCATACACGTCCCCGATAAATTAATGATTCGATACCATCAACAACCCAACCATGAGTTATTTTCTCTCCAATAAAAAACTCCATAAAAAAAATATCCACTGGACCAGATTACTATCATATAATGGCTCGATCAAGAATAGATTATGTAACTGTAAAGACTATCAAAACTGGATGTCCAGACTTTTCATGAACCACTATATGCATCTTATAAAACAAATACATTATCTACCACACACTGTTGAATTCTTGTATGTTTTGTGTATATGTATTGAGGGTAAAAGCGTTATCTATATAATTTCCATTACCAAGGCTATAAGAATTATCAAAATCTAATTATTGTATTTATTATACCAACCTATGATACTGTAATTCAAGTCTTTTTATGTGGAGATATATTTCAAGAATTTTTTGATTTGTGTAAACAATAGACCTATCCCCCTACATGTAGTGTCTCAAACAGTGTAAATCTTGAACCACAACTTATAACTCATATTCATGTTTAAGATATTTCCACACATGATGTCTTATCTAGAGGAACCCTTAATCCATGACCCAATGACCCTACCTCAAAACTGCACCCAATATGATTCCTATAGCACCACAATATAAAATATAGCTTCTTCCTAGAATAGGAAGAATTTAGATAAGAGATGATGTTAGTATTCCATTTAAATACTGAAAATATTTTTCATAAGCTTATGAGCAGAAGAACTATACACCCATCTTAGTCAAGACTGTAATAGGAACTTCAAAGCATGATAAATCTTGGATGAAACTCCTGTAATAGCTAGTAAGCCCAAAGAAACTCTATATGCCAAAAACATTCTTGGGATGCTCCCATGAAACTATGATTCTCATATTTTCTGGTTCAATTGATAATCTTGATTAAGATATTATATGACCCATTAATTGAAGCTTTTTGATAAGAAAGTGGATTCTAATATTCCTTTAATATAGTTTGTGCTTTCTTAGTGTACTCAAAAAGATCTCTAGATGGGTATCTTGGTCGTTTATAGAGGAAAAAAATACACCAAGATGTCATCAATGAAGACCACCACAAAGGAATAATGGTATAGGTGAAAACCCAGATTCATCAAATCCATGAAGACCGCCAACACATTCGTGAGGATGAATTACTTAACCATATACTTGTACCAGTTTTATTAACTCTGAACACTATATGTGGGGTGGCAGATGGTCCTACATGAACCTAGTAGTATCCGAACATCATATAAATCATTGATAAAACAATCGATTCATAATGCTGGTCAAAGAGGTCATCCATATGTGGCAATGTATATCGATTCATTATTGTATGCTTATTTATTCACTGATAATCAACACATAACATGAGTGTAATCAACTGCTTCTTGGTAAAAAAACTAGTAAATCCCACAACGATTTTATAGTTTTAATAAAAACCTTATCCACTAGTTCTTAAAGATCCTTTTTATTCATGTAGCTTTATATGTTCCGTTGTATAAGGAGGAATAGACTCTGGTGCTGCACTTGAAAGAAGCTCGATAGGGAACTCCACCTCCCTCATGGGAGTTTATCCAGGGAAATAATCAGGAAAACATCCCTGAAAAATCCACAATTGGAGGGAATTGTAATAGAAAATTTACCTGATAGCTAATGAAGTGACTTTCAAATTGAATTTTCCCTCTTCCAAATCATTCATGGTAAATTCCAGCTCGATCTGTCTATATATCCCATTCTACTTTTAGTAGATATGTGTCTCCCTCAATATATGTGACAGACAATCGATGGAAATTTAAATCCCCATCGGAATGATAAGGAGTGAGATAGTTCATACCAAATGATATCTATACCATGCATATCAAGGAAGTAAAAATTTCAAAATAAATGATACCCACCTATTTCAAGGAGAAACTCTTGGAAATAGTGTATTCCCAATATCCCGACCCCTAGAGATGTCTTGAGAGGCATAATTCCAGATAGGTAATTGATGTAAATTCATGACATACATTAGATTCTGTAGAGAATGAGGTAAAAAAGTAAAGGAGTGATATAGAGGGTTGGTACACATCTTGCCTCTAAGCACTACACAATATAAATCCATCTACATGATCCGGGTATAGATAAGTAAGAGAAAACAAAGAAGGATCACTAAAGTGAGGCCCACCACCTATTTCCTAGTTAAAATCATGTAAAAATTTTATAATCTGTTATAATATTATATATAAATAACATGTACATTCAATTATTATAATGAGGCACAACAACACTCACTTGCAAACATACATATTCACAATAAAATTAGTCATTGCATTGAAATATGCATGTCATATTAATCCCTATGGTTCATAATAGGATGCATGTAGATGCATTTACCTCATATAATCAGGTATAAATGTTAAAAACCATTATCTCAATAGTAACAATGCAAATAACAACACAATCCAGTGTTTCATGAAACAATGAAATTGTATCGACAATAATATTAGTAATCCATAACAAAAATCCCAACATTGAAATTTGTGTTTCCCCTAAATATGGGTTAGCAATGCCTAAGAACTGGGTACATTCCAAATTCCAATGTCATAGAATATTGTATAACCAAAACAGTATGAAGAAAAGTGTAAAAACAACCACCTATAAAACCAATTTGTTGCATCTCAGACCCAGGAGGCACTGGAAGGGTTCTCTGATATGGGTTTTCCATATGACCTCAGGCACATTTTCTTATATGCAAAAGGCTACCGACTAGCAGTAAGGGGATTATTAATGATACCATGAAGAAAAATTTTCCCTCATTGGTAATTAGTAATACATAGTGAAAGAAAATTAATCCATAAAAGGTTGTAGAAGAATATAAAAAACAAACTACATTAGAAGAAAATAAATAATCCAAACTGAATAAATGCGATGTGTGGAAACTGATAAATCAAATTAGCTACAAAATGATGTTATGTTTTGATTTTTATACAAAAATTAATGTACAGAAATCTAGAAAACCATCATGATATCGTAGCTATAATCTAATTGACACAAAGTGTAACAAATTCATCCCCATGATAGTCTCAGTCCTCTGCCATCAATATTCATTCAAAATATCAATGTAAATAATCATTGGTAGAGGCACGATTCCTAGAATACATACTATCATATATAAAGACTACTCAGGTACCAAACATAACCAGAGAAGGGTATTAGATAAAATCCCAGTTTGATGACACCCAAAGTGTCTACACCATTCCATTTTGTGCTATAAACAATATTAGTGTGCCAATATTTGATAAATTCAAGGGATTAAACAATCAAAATAAAATAAGTATAACTCATTTTTGGTTCTCAAAGGCATAGGTCCATACTAAATTCATTGGACTATATAGGGAATATGATTAAAGTAATTGTACAAGGTATTATGTATATATATATAGGGGATATAAAAATAGAGAGTAGACGAAAATTAGATCATACCCCCACGCTTGTGCTTTATCATGGGTTTAATTTATGTGTCAAAAAAGTGATCATCATGGAACCAAAATGGTATCATGATTCACAAGGAACCCAAAGCTACATCAAATAATGAATTCTATATATTATATTTTTTATTATATTAATGTTTATAGACAGAGACCCAACCCATCCTGAATGTATCTCTATGCTACATCATTCAATTTACCAAATACCACTGAGCTTGTCCAAGAAAATCTTTTAATGGAACATGTATCCCTCAAGGGATCCTTTTATCATGAACATGTCCTAGGTATCACATATAAGGTGTATAGTACCTCCCAAGGCATGGAATTGACACTTTTCCAATGGTTACATCCTAAATTTTCTCTTAGGGAAGTAGTATCACTCAAGAGTATTTAGTAATCCTAGGGAAACACTCATCTAGAAAATTCAAATACATCGCCTCCCCATCACATAGTTTTGTAACTAATCAGGAAAAGCGGGTCCATGTGTGGTTATTAATAAAAAACACACATTCTATCAACTAATTAAATTTAATTAGATTTTATTGAAGTAGATATCACAGTGTATGTCATTATAATTTTAACAAACTAATTTACGAAGAAATAAGAAACTTACTTCCTGATCATTCAAGACAAACAATCATAGTCATAACAATTTATCAGTAAAAGTATAAAAACTGCACATTTCCCTTTTAATATAGAATATAATTGTAATAATTTTTAATAAGGAAATCATTAGTCATCTAGAAATTATGTATTCCTAATTATACTAATTAATTTATTTGGTTTAAAACTCAACCAATGTGGGAGAGAACATCACATGAAATTAAAAAATTAATTATTTGGGGATAATATAATGTATACTAATTCATTAGTACACCCAAAGGGGTATCCAATGAGGTTGAAACAAATTAAAAAAGCTATTATACCTCAAAAAAGTTGGTAACAGTCAAGACAATTAATTTAATTAAATTATAATAGGAAAATTTGAATATCCCTGGAAGTGACAGATGAGAGGCACAACATACAATCTAAAGATGCAATGAAACGATGGGAATGAGTGTATATTCTCTACCCCATAATCTTGTTAGATACTATATCCCATGAAAACCTTTTATTTGATTGAAAATGGAAAGAAACATGGATTTAAGAAAACCCCAAATTTTTTGTGAAAATAATCTGTTGAAGATTACATGATTGAGATTTAATGAAACTCAAAAGATCTTTTTTGGTTATGAATATCCTTACCAATACCTTACATTCACATCTGACGGTATTGAAAATTGACTAGAGACAGAGGTGTATATGTATTCCGATGTAGAGGAATGGTGTGGTTCACCACTTGGCCAATAGGGGGTGTGATTCACCAAGAGGAGAGGGAGGAGAGGAAGATAGGAAAAAATAATTAAAAAATGGGATGAAAAAAATAAAATCAAATATAAATAAAAAAGAAACATGAAAAAAATGAAATAAAATAAAATAATAAAAAAGGTTGGGAGAAGGGAAAATAATTAATAAATCATTTTAACCTATTTTAATTATTTCCACTATTATCCACCATCTATTATTATATTATTTATTTTTATTCTCATTTCATTTATTCCAAATTACATAAATTATTTTTATTTCATTTTAATACATTTTTATTTATTTTTAACCTAAACGATGTGCTAGTGCATGATTTAATACTTTATATATAACACATGAAAATATTTATGTAATTTTAATAGCTATTTGGGACCCATAACAGGGTGCACAAGTGCACAACCTAGATTACATTAAGGATTAAAACTAGAAATTTAAATGGAATGTGTTGTTAATATATCAAAAATGTTATATTGATTAAGCTCGATGATGATTTTTTCTTAAGAATACCAACGAGAAAGATGAATGTGATTCCTTGGAATGTGAAAACATTATGGATAACTTCCATTATAAATATTTCACAGTGGTTTTCTAAATCTGGGAGGAAAAATAATTCCTAGAATTTGGATAAAAATATTAAGTTTCTATGGCCACTTATTTAACTAATTTTACATGACTTTCTATCTACATAATATAATTTTATTGAAACATTGATAGTAAAATTATTTTATTTTACTCTAGATTTCAACCAAATCTAAAAATTTCATTCTATGCAAGAAAATTTAAGATATATTATAATGTTTTTCATTGTGAAAAAAGTTTAGGTGGAGTTTTATGAAACATATGTGTCTAGTGAAGAAGAAGGTAAGAAGAGGTGAAAATGGAATGCGGTGTCGTAAAAATACCACAATGAAATATAGAGATAATAAGATGATTTTCTAATCTTACGGTTGGTGTTGTAAAAATAACCTTGGGTGTTGTCTTATGAAATCTAGGAACTGTTATCAATGTGGAATGTTTGGCCATATTTCATGTGATTTCATGGAAAATATTCTTGGAAAATCATAAATTGGGGTAATAGATAACCATCCCACGAGTAGGTGTTTTACTTTCAATGATTATGGTCATGATAGTTTCAATGATTATGGTCATGATGATAATTCATGTGAGAACATAATTACTATGGATTGAATGAATCATGGTCTAATGATAAATGGTGTTGAAAAATATTTTCATACTAATAAATTTTATGATGTATTGTAAATGATCTATAGATAGAAATTCTACATGTGTATTCAAATTAAGGAAATTCCCCGTATGACATCAGATCTTTACATTTATTCATTTATCCTGAATTTTGGATATAAATTGTGAAGACAAACTCAAGAAATTTTGATAAAATTTTGGTGAAAAATACATTTTAAAGTATTAAAGAAACATAGACTTATATGAACCTCCCTATTGTTATCAATTGGATAGTATTTCATGAAAATCCTATCGAACTATTAATATTATAGGTTTATATAACATTAGGAATTTATTGAATTTTAGTTTATCATGATAAGATATATTATAGTTCCATGAATATTTAATTAAATTATTTTATGAATATGATAACATAACAATAATTTAATTAATTGATTAGATATGGAATTGAACCTTACATTGACCACAGTGTTAAAATGAAAGAAACTATTTAAATTAGTGATGTTCCAATAGTGAATTAAAAAATGGATGTTTTTCCATATGATTTTCTTGTTTTTATCCCATATATTGTGATTGATATTACTATAAACATAGTACTATATACTAAGCCTATTTATTCACCCCAATATAGAATGGTCATGTTTCATCTTTTAGTATTGAAAAATCAATATCATTATTTATTAAATAAATTTTTAGTTATATGTTGTAACTCACAATGGGGTGATCCTAATTTTTTGATAAAAATAAATATGGTTCAATTAACATTTCATAGACTATTGATTATGTAATTATATCACTATTAAGAACATGTATTTTTTTCTCATAGAGATGATTTGTTGAATCAGATCTAGGGAGTATAGTATTTTACAATGGTTGGCATGGGGTTTGGGTACCATCAGTAGAAGGTGAAGAAATATTACATTCTAAAGAATTCTTTCCAGACTATACATGTCACTATGGGTTTTTTGTTATTCCCTTTGTATTTTAAAATGAACCTACTCAATGTATAGACCTTACGATTATGGTTTTTATTTAGTTCTTGGAAATGTTTATACTTCTGTTTACTTATGATGATTTGGTTTATTATAATATTCTATAGGAACGTGAAAGAGACATTATGATTTTTTTAAATATGTAAAATAAAAATGTGCTATATGTGAAATTTAGAAAGTTTGAATTTTGGATTCAACAAATTTATTTCCATTGACATATTATTTATAAAGATGGAATTATTTTTTACAATTCAAAAACAAAAGCTTTTAAAGAATGGAATGATGTCAACAATATCATATATATTCATTGTTTTATTGGAATGGTGTGTTACTACATAAGTATATTTTTTTTTGAAAACCATCATTTGTTGTTTATATTACCGAATATCGTAGCTCAATAAGGATTTAAATTCATATTGAAAAAATAATGTGATTAAATTTTTTTGTAACTGAAAAGAATAATTGTTAATGCTTTTGTTTTTCGACATTCCCTCCAGTAAAGGTGAAATTATCTTCTATTGTGATACGTCATTGAATTTAATTTGTTTTTTCCTAATAATGTATGATTAGTTAATTTCTTTTTCTACTTGTCATTTGTAGCATCACAAGTTAATTTACTATAATAATGATTTGGATTCCTGTATGGTGTGTTTTTTCTTTAAATTTTTTTACGCATCATCTATATGGATTAAAATATTATATATATTATTATCACAAAATATTTATGTATATATTAAGTATGAAATAATTAATCATGATGCACATTTGATAGCTTAAACTAATGACAAATTAGGACTGGATAATTCATTACCATCATGAAAAGAAAACAATGTGGACAAATCATTGAGTCAGATAATAATTATATATTAACCAGGTTATGTTTAGAATTAGTCATTTTGGTTAATGATTTGATAAATTTTTCCCTATATGTTTTATATGTTGGTATATCCTATATTTTTATGGTTTTAGTGATCATCTATTTAAAAAAAAGAATGATCCACATAAGGATTAATCATTACATGAATAGGTAGAATCTATCAAAAAGGGTAATTTTTCAGAATTTAATTTTGATTGAGATGGTTTTTTTACAATTTTTAAAATGATTATGGGTGACTTGTGATTCCACATTAATGAAGGATTTGTTATGTGAGTCTAAAATTTCTCTATTTTCCATTCATTTGGGTTGCCCTGTTATGTATAGTGATCATAGAGATTATTACTATGGGTATGGAGTATAAAAAAATATTTTGGGGTTTTCCATGACATGTTTTAATTTTCAAATAGTTAAATCATAATGTTAGTGACTATAGAGAAATTTTTCAAAATTATCCTATGGTAGAGTTGAAATGAAAAAGATTTGGTGTATTTGATTATAATATTACCTATGATTTCTAGAGTTAATACTACAAATTGGTTTATTGATGGTTAATTAACTAAATCTAAATATTTCTTCCCCATTTGATATATAGTTAGTTTATATAGAATTCCATAAATTTGAATAATGTAGATAGTTAGCTTACACGTAGTGCCACTCTTCATTGTATAAAATCGTTATCCAAGGTTCACAACTAAATTTATAAAAGATATCAGAATTTGTTGTGTACTGAATTAAATTTTAGAAAAAAAATTAATCATAAATCAGATACAATGTTTGAGAGGAAAATAAAAAAAATAAAGGATTCTTTCTTTTTCAATGAATTACCATGGATTTAAATATCAACATACTTTGAATGAATTTTCTTATAATAATATTTTTTGTTCTAGTATATGGATAACGTCGTTTGAGTAATTATATAGAAAGATATATTGGACATCATATTTTTTGGTTGATTTTGAAGAAAATATGATTTTGTGATAGTTGTTAGTATACTAAATGTAAAAGAAGGTAGAGCTGATTCAATATAATATGATCACAACATAGAATAAGAAGAACATTTATGCATATAATCAATGGAAATAACTTTCTTTCAAGGTATGAGATCATTTATTTCAAAATGTTAGTAGATGAAATTCTATTAAAAAGTTTATTATGAAGGGGAATTCACGTCCACTATTTGATGGACCCTATTAAATGTTGAAATTTTTAGATCATATTCAAAATAATTTAAGATACCCGTTAGTTTATCTAAATTGCATAACATAAGACAAGTTAAATTATTAAGGAAATATGTGATAGATTGATATGATGTTTTGATCCTAGAAGTAGATCAACAAGAACATGACATTTCTTATGTGGAAAATGAATTTCACAATATATATAGTAGATAGTGTCTGTTGGGAATATCTTTATTCACTTTGTTATTGTTTTATCACTTACCCATATGGGTAAAGTAGTGACATGTGAATCTGAAAATTCCATGAGGAGAATGTGTCCACAAATGTTTAATTGGTAAAACAAATTTTAAGGGCCAAATTTATAAAATGATGGAAGAATGTGACAATACAGTTAATGATATAATAAATCATTTTTGTATTTAATATTATAAATTAAATTATAATGTAACTTAATAAATAATTATGTAGTTTTTTATTAAATTTTTTTTAACTAAACACTTCTCTACTAATGGTTTATTTTAATGTATAGTTTCTAAATATTAAAATTTCATTTTGAAAATATTAATATCATATTTTAAATATTAATATCAATATTTATCTATGGTGTTTTTTTCTATTTTCCCAAAAATATTGATCTTTCAGTGAATTGTAAAAAATATTGATTTTATCTAAAAGAATTGTTTTCCAATTATTTATATATTTTGAATATCAGGTTATATTTTTATTATGATTTAAAGTAAAATAGGTTTTATTTTGTTATATTTAACCTAATTATATACTTCTGAATCAAATTTTTACTGGTTTTAGTATAACTTTGTTTTTGAGTTTAAAAAATCTGTCTTTATAAAAAAAATATTTTAAAATTCATAATGATTCTGATTTTTTATTAGTTTATATAATACATAATCTGGAATTGAATAAATTAAAATTTTATATCAAAAATAATTAAATTTTAATTATGTTTCAATATATTAATACTATTATTCATTGAGTTAATATAAAATCATTATTTTCTAAAAAATACTCTACTAGGAAGCCCACTTTTTTCATCGTGCCTGAGTGTTATGTTTTAAATTATATAAATAATTTTATATGAATTGAAAATTATATAATTTATTACATCCTTGGAATCATAATTATTTATATATTGTATCAATTCAACATAATGTTTTACCATAGTTAACAATGATAAGAGTAAAAATTAATTTCTATAGTTGTTGTAAAAATGTATTTACCTAGGTGTCAAAAAAAGGATAAGGGTTAAAATTACAAAAAAACATTCATAAAATATATTTTATAAAATTTTATATTCCTTATAACATATATTATAGATAATGGAAAATTATTGGATACTTTTTATGTGAAATAAACCATTGGTAGAATTTATTATTTTCATAAATTAAATGTGTGCACTCAACTAACTTATAAAATCCCCACCTCCTCCTCTCTTGAAACCCCAAATCTCTTTTGGTTTTTCATATATGTCAGAAAATAAATATTATATTTACCTCCTCTCATCATAGAATGAATATTTTGGCCATAAATACCACAAAGGAAGCAATTTTTGGAAAACCATATGTAGATAACTGAAGAAACTCTAATGTTTTTTATGAGTTTTTTTTATTTTATTTCCCCCACAAAAACCATAAATCCTTATTAAACCACAGTTATATAATATTATAAGAATATAATATAGTTTTACACGTTATTATGTTAATTTAATAATGTATAACCTTCTCGTCTTCTATCAGATTGTTTAATAAACCATCATTCATGTTAATGTGAGAATACTTCCTTACGAATTGATGCCATTCATTTTACGATTACCACATCTCATGGTTCGGTGTGATGATATATATAATGTTTATATATAATAATAATAATAATTATTATTCCTATAGAATAATTATAACATATATATGTAATTTAATTTAAATTCTGCATAGGATACGATATCGGCGTTCAGGTGTACGACAGACTACCGCCTAGCAAAATGATGTGAATATTATTCACTAAATAATTTTATTTTAGGTAATAAGGGTATATATATAAAATGTATGTGATATAAAAGGAATAATATTGATATTAATTACATATTTTTCATTTTTAAATGTTAATATACCATTTTATTTCTTAATTATTCACTCACAGTAAAATGATAATATTGTTCCTAAACCTGGGGAAAATCGCCTTCATGAACTTTTTTGAATCATTTTTCATAAAAATACCATATGGATTAAATATATAAGTATTTTCAAATAAAATATTTTTTTATATATTATATTAATATCATTATATATTTAAAAAATAATACATACCACATTTCCAAAATTAACTTTTAAAAATGGAATCATTACTCATGCGTACGTACTACCTACCGTCTCTACGATTATAACGTACTTAATTTCCCAAAACCATATTTCATGATTATAATTAAATGTATAATTTATTTTCAAATATTATTAATATTTAATTATTATTATTCTGGATATTTATAAATAATTATTTTGTTAACCATAGTCAACCCACCGAAGTCATTTTTGACATATAAGCCAAATACGGTCAAAACACCTGACGTAAAATTAAGTAATTAAGTAATGTATATAACATGGTAATAATTCAAATCAATGAAAAAAATGAAAAAGTTTCTAATGATTTTATATAATGTATATAATTTTATTATTAAGGAAGTAAAATAAACAAGTGACATGCCATGCCCATAGTTGAAGGCATCATCTCAATTTCCATTAATTGAGGAATATTTTAATGTTATTCATCCATAGAATTTTACAAGGTGTATATAAATCCCCAATAAAATGTTATATAAATAATTTATCCATTTTTAAAAAACTATTAATTTTATTATTTTATTCGTTAATGGGGATTATGAATCAAATTTTTCCATTTTTATAAAGTACTTTTATTTAAAAAAATATTCATTAATATTTTCCTTCAAACACATTATTTTTAATGTAATTGTTTAAAAATTCATTATGTATATATTTTTATGAAAACCAAATAATTATAATGGTAATATTATGAAATTTTTTTACATTATTATGTATGGTTTTTAAATTGAATATTTTACCATTTTTTATATCTAAATTTTTGACAAATGATAGAAAAAATGATTTATTAGTAATCTACACGATGACAATGAATTGTTCCACTTCTATAGATATTGTTTGTGTAATTATTCCTTTTCATTAATTTATTTTTCATTTAATGTTCTATTTTTTGAGTATTATATTGTTTATTTTTTAAATGTAATCAATATATTTATATCTAGGAGTTATTTTTATATGTGATTAAGGTAGTTTTCAATATTTTTATGATAAATAGGTAAAAAAAATAAGATCTTTTTCATTTTTTAGTTCTTGGAAATTATGTACGATGTGTATGAAATTATAGTTCCATGTTATCCCATTTTATCTAATATAATTGGTTCACCAAGGTAAATTTTTAATGCATTGGGTATTGATTATATTATCATAATAGTTATATTGGATGTTAATCGTATAGTTACTTCAATTTTTAATGGTTTTATGGGTTTCGTAAGTGTTCAATAGTATTATTTCCCACGGAACCAACATTAAATTTATATTATTACTAAATAGTTTTATTTTATTTTATACATTTTTAAAAGTTAATGTACATTATCTTTTTTTAAATAATGATAATAAACATTCTATGTAAAATTTTTTATTTTAAGAAATGTATTTTCATGGGTTTTCATATTTTTAATGGAATAATGGTATTCCTATTTATATTCCCTTACCAAGACTTTATTACTCATCCCATATTTTTAAAACATATTTCACAGGACTTATGTATGGGTAATGGAGTGTAAGAAAAGAAGTTGAAAGTCATGAATATTTTCCATGAAAATAAATCATTCTTTATTTAAAATTATTAATATTATGGAGAGATAAATAGTAATTGGAAGTACCTACTTTGTATTATTTAGCTTTTAGGTATGATTTATGAACCAATTCAGTAAAACACTGTCTATAAAAGCTATCGTCAAATGTAATAGAATGAAATCCTCAATTAAAACTCAAGATTACGTAATTTTAATGGTTGGGTCCTTATACATGGCCTCTGCTATAGTTATTATATAACCTAGGTTATCTTTACATGGATACATCTAGAGTAGGTTCTGTTAATACATGGGAAATTTATTTTTATAATACACAATTTCAATATAGATTATGAACTATATCATATTTTTCCATTATTTTGAATTATTTTATTATCTTGATGATTCTCCATATGTATAACAAACACCCATTCCCATAAATAATTTTTATGGATGTTTCTTTCTATAAATTTTAAATAAGAGAAATTGATTCATTTTATTCTAATTATTTGTGACATTTTATTTTTATTGGTCCTCAAAAAGACTATAATTCTCAAGGATCCAATTATAGATATAAGATCTAGAAAATAATTTCCAATTTTTTATAAATCATATTAATATTTCATAAATTGATGAAATTTATTGGAATACCAAGGAACTTATTATACTTGAATTATTATATTCAAAAAAAATTCATATCAAAAGTTATAGATTTTGTATGTAATTTGTGGTATACATTGATAGTATCATAAATGTGGCCTTAACATTATCAATGCATTCCTCATCCATTTTTATTATTCTAGTGAGTTTTCACTATATTTCAATTCATATCTCATGAAGAAAGTATTTGATGAAAAATGTAACATTAAAATATTTTTAATCCACATGTTCTATTTAATATACCTTTTATAATTCCTTATCAATAAAAACTATTATTAAACATTTCCATTAAATCAATACCCTAACATTATAATCTTTTCTATTTAATTTCATCCCATGACAATAAATATCTTTTCTAGGTTCTTAATCCCTTTCACATATTTGAGGGGATTAGTTTATCCAAAAAATTGATAATCATTTTCATGAATGAAATAATCCAATATATGTGTATCATGTCATTGAACAACATGTTGATCCATTTGTAAAATGAAATTAGTAATAAAATATATTACATTCAATAATACATTCATGACCTACTCATCCCCAAAAATATTTTATTATCTTTCTTGGTTTGGAAATGTCAACATTAGCCACAAGTATTGATATTATTGCATCCACCATGTTACATTTCTAAATAACAATATATATATAATTTGATAATATAATATTGAAATTTAAATCATAGTATACAATATTATGTATCATATTAAACTTAACAAGGATTTTAAATTTATGCAAAGTTAATCTTTGAATAATATAGAAGTTGAGTTTTTGAATATACTCAAATCATGAAAATATTATTAAATATTTCATAATGGTTTATATAGAGCATGTGTATCAATATAATTATATGTGTTGGGAGTGTCAAGATAGGTATTTATTCTTATGTCTAATCATCATTCACCACTAATTATTGATTTAATTTTCATTCTTACCCATTACTAGTTACAAACCCAAGGTGCATCAATGCCCCAACTGCATACACATACTATTACATAGGGCTGAATTTATTTTCCATGAATATGACTCAATAAGTACTTCACGAATACATTATATATTATTCTATAAATTCAATTATACAAAAACCCTATCTTAGGGTTATTTTCACTAATATATGATTTTTAAATCTAGTTTCCTATTTCTCTAATAAAAATATTCTAATACATACTGCAATAACACAATGTCCAGAAACATAGATCTAGAAAATATTTTATTACATTGGAATTGGAAACAAGGGATAACATAAGTAAAGAATAATATGTTTAGTGTTCCTAAAGAAAAAGATACATTTAATATTCCTATTTTACATTGGAAAATATATTAATAATACTAAAATTATATAATATACACTACTGAAACTCACTCAAATATTCCTTCATTATATGGTTTTTAATAGACAGAATAAGGTTATGAAAATTTCTCAATAATGTTTTCATATGATGGAAGATATCATGGGTAAAAATGGAATAATGAATATTTACCTGAATATAACTGAAAGCACAAGGAATGTGATCCATAAAAATTGAATTAAATGAATTTATGGATATTAAAAAAATTTACCTCATGAAGATTAATAATTAAATTCTCAATGAAGAATGTGCATGATTTTAGACATCCTCAACATGAGAATTTTACAGCCTAATCTATCATACGATTATGTAAACCCTATGATGCATTTAATAGAATCCCAAGTTTTCACGATATTTCATGATGCATCAAGGTTATATATATATAACTTATCCCCACCAATAACAATATATCCAATTAAATTATCATATATATAAAGATAAATTTATCCCATAGACAACATTTCATATCAAAAAATATCTATAATGATTAATTATTATGGAATATCAATATTTCCACATGTAATAGAATAAAAATAATTGAAGAACACCATATATGAACCTATTTTTTACATTCATGAAATAATCATATCCATGATATAAATAATATGAATCTTGAAGAGAAATTAAATTTCAAATGATTTATGATCACAATAAAGTGATTGTAAAAAAACAAGGAAAAGGAAATTATGGAGAGATAAAAATGTCCCTAAATTGAAAAAATAGGTTATATAATTAAATAATTTCTTTTGGAGATTAGTTGAAAATGAAATAAAAATATTTAAAATCCATTTTGGTTAAAATGTTTTTCTTCTTATAACTATATGAATCATGAAAAAGATGTTAAATGGTGTAAAATCGTTATGGTGATAGGATAATTCATCAATGATATATATGATAAAAGGTAATCAATATGTTTTACTTATTGAAAGGAAAGTTGATATTGAGTCTATAAAAATTATTACTATATAACTATATAAAATAATGTTAAGGATTACATAATATTTACTCAATAAATTATTAAATTAAAAAAGCACTTTACTATGGAATTTTTTATCAAATATTGATATGAATGAAACATTTCACATATTATGAAGTGAAATAATATAGGTTTTTATTTTTTAAATTTATTTGATTATTTGATGTTCTCTATATTAGAAAAAGATGAATTAAAAAAATGAAAAATTTCCATA
This sequence comes from Viscum album, assembly GCA_963277665.1. NCBI lineage: Eukaryota > Viridiplantae > Streptophyta > Magnoliopsida > Santalales > Viscaceae > Viscum > Viscum album. The sequence goes on from OY728163.1 coordinate 1,723,596,757, forward strand.
GGAGAATAATATATATTATGTTTATGTACAATTGATTATGAGATTCGTCAATGAAATTATATGAAATTCTAAAAAATTATTCTAAAATAATTTATACATTTTGGTAACATTTGAATTATATTCCCATTATAGATTTATCCAATATTAACACATTATATAACAATAAAAAATATATATTCAAATTAAATATGAAAATGTTGAAACATATAAACTATAAAATATAAATTAGGTGGATATTATATAATATATCTCAATGATGTGGGAATTGAAATGAAAACTTCATACTTCACACTCCAAGATTGTTATGTGAGATTTAAACACATGTATAATTGTTTCAAATATATTATTAATTCATAGTAGAACAGTATTAATATTTCTCTTAGTTGATAAATATATTTATTACCCATACATTACATATTAATTTAAATATCATTCATCAGGTGTTAGCTATTTAGTTTTCTCATTCATGTTTTATCACCGATGTCCTTTGTCTTGTGTACATGTCATGGTTTCTTCATATAAATAATGATATTGATTTTATAAATATAATTTTTATTATAATAATTATTTCTAATAATCAATATTTGGTTTTGATAAATGAATCACATCACTTAGTGGAGGTAGAAGTTAACACATATGTCTCAGTGACAATATCATTTTTTCAATAGATACGCGTAAAATTAGGTAAATATAATTTATTAATTTTATAATTAAAATTACTTCATATATATAATTTTATTAATTTAAACACACATATACATACCATCTAGGTTCATTGGGGTTGAGACATCAACCACACCAACTCGTACGGTTTTGGTCTACATGTACGTATGAGTAAAGATTCCATTTTATATTCGAGGGACTACTATATGAAAAACAGTAAAACAATAAAAATAAGGAACTTATAGAAAGATGATGAATATTTGGATATTATATTATGATTCTAATATAATTTTTAGTGACTTCAGAAAAAAATGCATTAGAAAAGATTCAGTTAAGACAATTATGTATTCTTTGTGGAACCCCTATTAGCTATTCACTTAATGAATCTTGGTTTTGAGTTTTGAGATGAAGAAAAAATATAGAATTTATCAATTTATTTTTTTATTTTTTTATTGATTTTAATGGATTACTAGGTATATTTATCATTGTTTTGTGAAGGATAAAAGAAATTTATTATCATTTTATAGTGAATGAAATGGAACACTTCAAATTACTTAAATGATTTAAATATACTAAGTTATATTTCAAATGAATGGGAAACAATGTGGAAAATATTTGGATTATTTGATAGATTTGTTTAAAATAAATGCAGAATATAAAATTTGAACATGTATAGGTGTAACTATTAACATTATCGTTCTGTTTAACAATTTTTTAATCAATTTCATCCTTGTTCGTGGTAATTATTTTTTCTAATCATATTGGGGTTTAAATTAACTTATATGATAGTAAGGGTTTCCAAAAATACCATGAAATTAATTTATAGATCATATATAATACCTCTTATCCTATATTATTATTATTTTTATTTTTAAATAATTTAAATTAATATTCTTTGACATAAAAATTGTCCAATTAATGAATAAAACTATTATCATTTTTTAACATATAGATATAAGGGTAGGAATGTAATTCAATTACAAACTCCATAAAAATAAATTATTAATTATTATTACCCCAAGAATTTATGTTACAAAAAAATTCATTCAAAAATGTTACTTCAATTATATTTAAATTAATATAAATTTCATTTTCAATTGCTTACACAAGCATCATGTCAGTGTTGAGTAGAAATTTAAATTAATTATAAAGTATTTATTATTTTAAATAAATTTAAAAAATAATTTAATTTATTTAAATTTATGTTTTAATATTGATTAATATCCTACAATATCCCCTTTGACAATATATATAATATAATGTAAAACCCAGACAGTGATATTACAAAATTTTCTTTTACCTAACAAAATATACAGGTATTTCTCAAATAAAAACTAAAAAATTATCTAATATTTTCAAATAAATGAATTTTTGGTAGATTTTATATCTTTAAATTAAATATATGAATCTTTGCACATGATTTTGAATCCAAATTATAGAGTTTTATCATTTTTGTCACATTTTCCATTTTATCATGGTGATAAATTTTACCAGAGTTACTATTTATCATTTCGAAAAATAAAGGGAACCTATTTACAAAATTTGACCCTAATGTTTCCAAATTTAGAATCGAATTTTCAAAATTAAATTTATATAATATTATTGAATTTATTTTAGAATAATCCTGAAAAATTATTTGAATCATTATTGTTTTTAGAAAATGATCTTTTCATGCGTAACCAGATCTTATATTAAGAAGTTGATTAGAAATAGTCATTATATAAATTTTAAAACGTATATTTTGATATATAATCTATAAATTTTATTTATCCCATTCTTTATTAAGTATTACTTTAATTATTTAAACTAGAAAATTATTAGGCACATAGAATTTTCTTTGAAAATATCCATTTTTACCAATAAATGATCATCCAAAGAGCTCAATCATATTCATAATAAATATATCAATAATTAATATTAGTAAAACATTTTATTATATTTAAATGGAGTATTATATTAATAAATAATATTAGATTATTCATAAAAGAATATATCTAATATAAATTTCAAAAAATTCATTTGAGGGATATGTTTACGTAATGTGTTCAAAATCAATATTCATCATATTGCATTTGAATTATCGTACAATTTAATATTAAAATTTTCATTGTATTATAATTTAATTAGGATTTTTTACACTAATTAAATCCTATATATTTGAATTTCAATATAAATTATTTTATATCAGGTGTATTTATCTTGTTCAATGGGCTATATATATCTTCTTTCGTAGACTTGATAATAAAGATCCTTCCATGATTATTCAATTAAAATAACACAACATATAATTCAACCATCATAAGGTACATGACCATTAAAATAGGAATTTTAATTTTCATAATCCATCTATTTATTTGATTAATTATTTACAATAATAATAATCTCATGCCTAAGAACTTTTTTACACTCACATATTTGAATTTCAGTTAAAATCTATTATATGGAATCCCAACTAGTGGGACTGTAAATATAGTCTAAAGCTCATATAGAACATTATGTATGTAAATTATGATAATAATTATCAATTATTTGTATTCTCGAGTACCTAGAAGTAAGATTTTATGTTTTTCTGTTATAATGATATATCAGGACAATAAGACACACATTATGAATTATTAAAGGAATAATCGAGAACTCATTATTGAAAAACCATCAATAAATTGTCAGTGAAATAAATATTATAAACATATTATAATAAGAGTTTTGAATAATGGTAAAAGAACAACAATATTATATATATATATATATCAGCATGAGTAAATGAGGTATGATAATGAAAAGTACATAATGAACCATGGTTAGATGTGTTAGACCCCAATAAACACCCATTTATATTAGACCCAATAACTAATTTTACATATCTATCCAGATCATTCATGATACTTATGCTAAACCAATAAAATGAATTTTTTAGATGTTCAACAACATTCTCCTTTTTGGTTCATATAATTTTATAACTTCACCTCTTTGAGTAAAATACATCAAGAGTTAATACTTTTAAAGTATATGATTTACCCATTAGTTTGTTATGTGTTTGTTGGTAACATCCACTTATATTATATAATGACAGTAAATATTAATATAATCTAAATTTATAGGGTTAATACCAATTTCAAATAAGTATTTCTGCATTTAATCTACATCTATAATTTCTTTATAAGGTATGATTACTTTGAATTTATTATACTGAATAGAAAATTCATCATTAATTTTTTCAATATTGAAAAAATAAATATCCTATTAGATGATAATGATAAATTTGGAGTCTAGTATCTATATATATAATGTCATATAGATACATTACTTCTCCATATTCCTAAAAATATCTTTTATTTTCAAAATATTATTCTTATTTTTTTCCAATTTAAATTTTCACCGAATTTAGTTGATTTGATAAATATTATTACAGTAAATTTTAATTAAATATTAGATTCAATAATTTATATTCTTGTTATTATATAATTATCGTTTATTATTAAAATATGAATCATCATGAATGTTTAATTCCATTTGACATGAGCCATAATCATCTTTCTTAATATTCTACCATGAAATTTACAATATATTCCATATTTGTGTATTTTGGCTAATAATATGAATCCGTTTTTGTATATCAATGTAGATTTTGTTCCTTATAAAATAGGTTACTTCTTTATGTACTTTATAGTGAAAAAATAATCTAATATATTATTAAAAAAATGTAACATAGGTGTTTATTTTCCAAATATTACTAAGTAACAAATAACACTCCATCAAACCATTTTAATACATACAACTCATTTAGATGTCTAATAAAACTATATTCTATTATGGTTTCATCAATATAGAAGATACATTATATTGATACCTACTTAAATCCATAAATGGATCTTTATTCTTTTTATACATTATTTTTTTTTGTTTTGTAGAAATCCTTACTGATTATCATATAAAGACATATTCAAGAAGTCTGCACTCAAATATATAGTTTTGAAAATCCATTATCAAATTTTATAATCACAAAAATATATTACATGATATTTAAAATAAGAAAACATTTGTCTATACTCCTTGAATACTTTCTTATTTTATTGAGGATGATGACGACCATCTCTACAGTTTTCAAAAATCATCTATTTCCTAACAAATTACTTCTGTCATTTGAATAAATATTCCCATTAGGAATAGTAAACACTTTTCTTATCCAATCCATTGATCATATTGGGGATCATTTTCATCAACTTCATCAAATATTGTCTTTCTCTAAATATCTTTCTCAGAAATGTTCCCCATTCTATGATTTTAGTTTATTTCTCATCTCCTCCTTTTATATATTTGTGATTATATAGGATATGTATTGTTCTAGCCATAAAAATAAAATAATTATAAATTTTATATAATATATATCTATAATAACATAACCATGACCAATTAGCATACCTTTTTTAAATAATTTTGAAAATATTTCACATAACTGACCCATTGCTTTTCCTAACAAAGGGAATTTTTTAAACTAATACAACCACTTTTATTAATAATACAATATAATTCATTTCTAAATACTCAAAATTTTAACTTTTTCTTCATATTGATTCCTATTAAACCTTAATCCCTAAAAATATAATTCAATAAGACATTGGATGGGATCATAATTATTATAAAGGTATATAATTGAGAAAGAATACTTTTTTTCTATTGATATAGTTTAAATTCAATGAAAAATTATTAAATTTAATCATAAAACCCTAGTCTTATATATTACATACTAATATATATAAAATAATATTTCTTCTCAAATTATTTTCATAAATAAAAATTACTATTCTGCCCAATGAAATTAATGGGCCTTGAAAATTTCAAAAAATATTATACATACAAAATCATATCATATTTAAAAGATAATATCATATCTTTAAAATAAAACCATCCTTCATTTGAAATACCATAACACCAATTTCTCCATAAATAAACATTGTATATTATAAAATTCAATGATTTTAATTTAATCTCCGTAATCATTAAATGAAACATCATTACGAAAAAATGGGATATAAAATTTAAAACATGTATTCACTCATATTAACCCATAGTGGAATTCCATATAGTTGATTACATTAGCATTTATCTATAGAATATATTATAAAAAAAGTGTATTTTTCTTGAGAAAACCCATTTTCAAATATAATTCCCAAGAACTGTATCATAAATAAAACTCATAGGAATATCCATTTTATTACCTCATGAATAGAACATATAAATAATTTCTTTCATTATATATTCATAAACAGTAAATATGCCCTATAAAAATAAAATTATTTAAATGAAATCATAAAAAATAAGTAAATTGAAAAATACATCTATACGAATTAAGATATATAAATTAAATTAGAAAAATAAATGTATTGTATGAAAATAATGTCCCTACCTAGAGTCTTGAGGAAAAAGTATGTCTTTTCAATCCTCTTTTTAATGAAATCTTAAAGGATTATAGAAACCATATTCCAAATTATTGATATATAAATTATTTGAGAAGGATTATATTCAATGTATATTTAGAAAACTAACTCATATATATTCATGAAAAAATATTTGGGATGTTCCCCTTTTACTGGAAAACTCAACGGTTGTAACGTCCCAATCATAGTTCACTTATATGTAACTGAACTCAGTCGGTCACAATGCCACGTGTATTCATCCACACTTTCCATGGGCTACAGAATTGTTGTGAGGGTATATGTGGGAAAATGGGGGGACACTATACCCTCATATCCAGAGTAGCCCAAGGGTACAAGAAATGTATGAATAAACAAAAGAATAATAATAAATGACAACTAGAAAAGAAGAACTAAGAAAATATACATGAGAATAAAAAATAATAAATTAATATAAATATCATGTACCATATAATTAATGACTCCATTTCATGTCTTTGAATAAAAAATAATAACCACATTGATGTAGTAAAACATACAAACACTTATATCAGGTGAACCAAAAAGTCCAATTGAATATATCTAATAGCATCAAGATCCATAGATCTATCATGTGATCCCCTGATACAAATATATAATCAATGAAAGATCAACATATGGGTTATTTCCCCTCTACCTACCTATATATATGAAATATATCTAGGTACCAATCGGCGGATGGAACTGGGTGTTTGTTGTACACAAATGGCAACAACCAATTGTCCCTTTAAAAAATATATTTTGTCCATAAAACTATTATATAGTGAAAGTATAACATCAAATGATGTAAATGAATAATAGATATCAAAATAAATTAATTCAAGTAGTTATAATAGTATGCTATAGAATGTGAGAATCAATATACATAAAACAAGTGTCAAATGTTAGTAAAATCTCGCTTGATATACTCCACATGAGACAAAAGTATCATTTCCACGTGGTCCAGGTTAAAATTAATGTTACCAAGGTGACCTATATTAGAGATATGAAAGTATAAAAAATTCACAGGTCTCATTCATTGATCTTCTTAATTAGTGACATTTGTTTAATAATCATACCTTATGGTTTTATGTGACAAACCTTAATCCCATAGTCAGTTCCACACTTTATGTAGTCATACCTAAGGTTATAGGGGCCATAACTCGACTGTTTAGTAAGTTACATACCATTATTCAACATGTTTCACACCTTCATAAGAGGTTTATTCCATACCAATATGTCCTATATCATGCATGTAATATAATAAAGTGAAAAATCATTTTGTGAAATCTATATACAGTTATAGTTATCATGATAAAATGGAATAAGCCTAGATATTACCCATATCATTCCATGTTTTTATTTAAATCCCCTCATTTAATCATTTAAATATAATTTAATTCATATATAAGGAAGTATGTGTATCTCAAACTATCTCATGGAATTTATTATAGGATTACATTAATCAATGTAGATCACACACACCCAATGGAGTGTATTTAACATAGGGAATATAAAAGAACACACCTCTTAGGATGCTATGGTTGACATTGACAACATCAAACCAACTCTGGGTTCAACAAGGGAATCAAAACATTTGTGAAATTATTATTTTATGGCTCATCAATTAATTTAGGAAAAGAATTTGTAAATATCAGTGAAGAACACAATGATGAAATTATATTATAAAACCATAGGAAAATGGTATAGACAATGCACCATATGTCCATGGGTGATCCCGTATTGAGTATTATTCATTGGTTTTGCCTAATTTGGGAAAAAATAGAAGAATATATGGATAAAAAATTGGGCATAGTTGATTTCACCAAAATAGAACTAAAGAAAATATCATAAACAAAATAAGTTAATGGACCAAATCTATTACTAGTGGAAATCCAACATGCTAGAAAACATAACAAATAGATGACTAATGAATGAATAGATTCATGTCCTATGTTAGGCATGGTAGAAGCATCAAGGGGGGAGAATATCTACTATGTGTTCCCCTAGATAATAATTGAGAAATAAAAAAATGTTTTCTGTTAAATAGATGGATGAGAAAACAACTTTTATCCCAACATTAATGTTCTTATGGATTGTAAGCATCGTTGTTTAATCCTTGCACCAAATATGTGCACCCCACTGTCAAGGGGACACACCCTATATGGCCTATAGTACATGGTTAGAAAAACCATATATAGCCTCTAACTCATCCCCAGAGGTCCATATTCTACATTTCAATATATAAAAAAACCATGTGTCTACCTTATGGGGATACTATTTTTTGGGGAACGAATAGCCATAACTATTTGAATACCATGAACCTCTAATATTTTTCAATAATTTGGATATCCAGTCTCAAAATAGACCAAGAATAGTGATATTTACACCTATAATATATTTGTAACGTTTATAAGCATAAAATAGAAGACATATACTGAAATAAAATGGTTCAATAGCTCATAGAAAAGGCATGATCATACATTCTTCCACCCATAAAATACATGTCGCTATGTTTGATGTATGAGGAAGGGAAAATCATCATAGAATTACTTTGGTCACTGAGGATGTGTGATATAACTTAACTCCCAAGTCTCTTCTTGTTTGCAGTTAAGTGACTATAGCTCTTGTACTAATTGAACTGAACTAGCTAGGATATCCTTCCTCCTTGGGTTCATAATAAGGAAAATAATCTCCTCAAATGATGCATCTTTATCAAACATAACCTCATCCCGCTGAAAGATAATATATGGATCAAAAAAATACTAGTGAATCTGTGAAACATGTATGATTTCAAACATATCAAAATATATCTAACATAATAGAATACTGTAGGCTATTATCCCAACTCTCACCAAAATATAAAAGGAGTAACGAACTATTGTGATATATTATCCTCTTTTATAATCTCTCAATTTGACCTTCGAGGTGAAGCATGTATGGAAACCTAACCATCCACCAACAAATATTATGTTGGATAGTGATGATAATCTAATGAGTTATGTCTAGAATAATTGGTTGAAATTATTTTCCTAGTCAACTAAACCTAACATTGAATCTCTTGAATGAGAATATCTCCAAGTAGTGTTTCCACACTTACCTCTAACCGGAACAATGGTGAATCGCATGGCCTACAATATAAGGCCTCACAGGGATCCATATGTATCATATCCTAAAATATTTTATTATATGATAACTTTTAAAGAGTTATTGGTTACTCCAACGAACCTATGAAACCAATGAAACATTCTCAATGCATGTCCTCTAGTACATGTATCGTCCGTTTTGACTAACCTTCAATTTGAGGGTGAATGGTTTTACTCAAAAGGATCTATGTATATAAACATTTCAATAACCAATTTCAGATCAACGAAATGAAATGAGCTTACCTATCAAAAAATATAGTGTAATGGACCCCCTATAGAAGTATAATCTCATAGACATATAGTCTCCATAGATTATCCACTTAGTTGGTCACTCTAATTGGTAATTAGAAACTCAAAATAATGATTTTTTCGATGATATTCCATATTTCATCATAACTGTTAGAGGATATTGGAAAAACATCACTATATCCACAGTGACGTCATCCCATTTTCATATAGTAATGGGAAATTCATATAGAATCCCTAATTTTCTTCGTTGGTGTTTTAACCCTTGCTGGCAGGAAGGACACTGAGTAACAAAATTAGTAATTATGATTTTCATTCTAGTCAACCAATAATAGTGACATAAGTTATGATATGTCGTTGTAATCTCAGGGCATACCACCAATGTAGAATAATGGTATGGTCACTGGAAATCATCCTCGTTGTCTGTAGGAGGCTAGATAAATCCTTGGATGTGAAATACCTCATACGCATCAATGATCCAACCTGAAAGTGGTTCCACATATGGAATTCTCTCCCTTAGGACTAAACCCTCGATTTTTGATAACTAAATCATCATAAATCATTATAGAAATTATGATGTCACTAATAACATCGAAGAAATAAATTTTACTAGATTATCCTAGACACTATAATTCACTGTAGAAAATTTCACCATAAGGTACCACTCATTACTAGCCTCAAAAAATACATGTGTTTGAGTCCTTCAACATAGAGAATATGATCGGGTTTATATTTTACCAGTTGTAAATGCATGAAAAAACAGAATGATTGTATGAAATCAACCCACATTATATTTATAAGTATCAATCAATGCTGTAAGAAAATATAATTGAGGAATTTATTGACCATAAACACAAAAAATACCCCCTTAGAGTTAATACAAACAACAATTCCAAACATCAAGCATAACTAGTAACATGAGATCATATTTCAGGTAGTTCCTATAATGTTTCCTCAACTAATTGGAGTCGTAATAAATAAATCAATCATACATTATTATATATTCTCCTACCATAATTTATGATGCCTAAAAATCGACTATATATATTCTACATAACTCTAGAAGAATTATGATCAGTGCCGACTTAAATCTCCCTTTCTGTTCATAAATTGATGTATCATAGGATTTTGACAATTTTTATTTCACACCATTTTAATCAATCCTGTAGGATTTGGTTCATGTTTTGAACTGTATTGAATGATTAAAATTCAATATCTTTCCATCTCGATGACACTACTTATGTAAAAATGTTATTTTCATTTTCCGAACTAACTACATCTCTCGGATTCATTGGGTCAACTGATACTCATTCCACTAAGATGATTTGAATTGGTAAGTGTAATTTATCAATCACAAAGTGGAATTTAGTGAATTAAGAATATATTTGGTTCTGTATATTTGTATTCAAAATGATCTTAGGATTTTTTCACATTTTTCATTTTTTGGATTAAAATACAACATGAATTCATCCGTTAATACTACCACACTTGAATCTAAAAACATGTTGAAAACACTATTCATAAGAGCCATGAAAATTACTAGCCATTTAGATAGACTGAATGAAATAAAAATATATACATAATGACAAAAAATTCAATGAAATGTGGAATGAGGTTTGTATGATGGTCTCACAATTAGCTGGTGATATCCATACCACAAACTAATATTTGACAAAACATGTTATCCTTATATCTGATCAAATATGTAATATATATGAGGAAATTGTTCCATTATTCATCTTAATATAATTAAAATTAAATTAATCAATAATAATATTGAGGGTTCCATTTTACTTTAGGGTGAAATTTGATATTGAAACCCAAGTTGACGTATTGTTCTACATAAAAACCTTAAATTCCAAGACCTCTATCATTGCCTTAATGTACTAAAACTCCGTAGTATACATCGTACAAAAAGGAATAAAAAGTATATGAACTCCTCAATATAGATCAATACATAAATAAACTATCTCATAGGAGGAAGAATACAATATTCATTCATAAAAACATCCCAAAAATGATCTATAAATAGAGTGAAGTCAGCCTGATGTGTTCCCTAATAATCAATATGAAGTCAGCAATCTGGGTTGTCACTCCACATTTCCCACAATGGAATAGTCCATCTACTACTACCTTTATAACCCATTAATCTTTATTAATATGACTACTTATTTTTTTATAAATGAAATCATCTTTTGATAGAATTCTACATATTCCTGATAAGTAAGTAACTAGTCAATTCTAAGAATAATATCATAAAAATACATTTCATGGTATAAAAGGATCCACAGAAAATGATATCTAACTATATCAATGGTTTAATATTAATAATTGTGTACACTCCCTAAACATATACCAACAAAATTTTCATGGCCCATAACGACATATAATAACAATATTGCAGGTGATAGACTTTCCACGATATCCACATATATAAAAGAATTCATATAACCAAAGTAATAAAATAGATACAATGGTAGATGACGCAAAATCTTATATTAAACATTATAGGGTCTAAAAATATACTCCCCCAACACACGAAATAGTGTACAAACCTATCCCTTTCCATGGAACTGAGATAAAACATGTCTTACAAGAGTATTCTTACTCTGATTACGTTATATACCTAGTTTTTGGCTCCCCTTGCAATGACCACCTCTATAGCCTAACAAGATGGAAACACTCTATCTCACTATAATGTAAATATTCAGATCCCATTCCAAGACTTGGGGTTGTTGAGGATCCTCTCTATCTAGACACTAGTGGGGATATTCTCCTAAACTATTAGAAATAGAATATCCTTCCATATGATTGACTCTCAAATGGGGCCTCCTCACATATATCTTTTATGTTCCCCTAATTCCCACATTGATGATAGAATACAAAATGACTAGTAAAACCAATCTAACATGTGCAGACCACTATATTAGTGTTTACGTGATGATTCATGCACAAGATATTACACAACTATTTTGAGAAGTTGATCCACTCTAATCGGGACCGCCAATATTCATCATGGTACATTAAAAAAATAAGATATTGGTTTACAATATATGAAATTGTAGTCAATAAAAAATATATTTTGAGATTTAATAGATTTAATAATTACATTATAAAAATACCTCTCTCCCTCTCACTAACTCCCCACCTATATAGATAGTTTCATGGAACTAAATATCTATACAATTAGTTGATTAATCCATAACAGACAGATAACACTGGGATAGGATCATGAAATCCCTAGGTTGATTAGATCGCAGCATCAGAGGATATAAAAGTCCCTATAAATATTTATTCAAATAATACCAATCCATACCATTCTGATTATTCTCCTAGGTGATTACATCCCTCCAAAAAAATTTAAAATCTAAAATCACGTATATTGCAAGCATCACTCTTCTATCAAGAGGTACCACAAGGTTCTTTAAAATTTTTCACACAACTAATATCCACAACTCTGATGCCTAAGCACTACCATCCCCAGAAAACATTGGAGTATCATTGTTATAGAACTCTCCTATCAACTCTTCTATATAAATCTCCCCATATTGTCTGAATTGGCAAGAAAATTTCCATCAAAATTGGAAGTCATCTCCGGCATCAAGAATAGTTGGAAGTACCATAGTCAAAACAACTAGAGGTAAAATAGGTGATTCATGCCCCCTCACATCTAGGTTATTGTCATCACTAGCCACATGGGAAAAACATGAGGATTTCATGGAGGCATATCTTTATAAATTCTATAAACATGCCTTAGAGAGGATTTGATAATGGTTAAGATTACAAACATATTAATATGAATGTTGCAATACTTCTTATATAAGGGTCACACACCTATAACTTCTCATAAATATTTGTCTAAATGATGAAAATGAATATATTTGATATAGGTGGAACTACCAAATACCCACAACTAAGGATAAGTTTTGGTCAATCACATTGTTTATCTATAAGGGTCGTAGTATATGGACTAAAAATTGTATGTTATACAGTAAATCAAAATTAAATTCTCTATTGGAGAACTCATTTAATGAAAAAAATATTAGAATATAATATTTATCAATTATTTCATTTATATAATATACCAGTATACTGAAGTACGAATCCCAATTTATAAATGTACATGAATTATAAATTGTAATTGGTAGTTCATTTGGTAGTATCTAAACCGTTACCATATATTACAGAGTGTAATAGGTATTATGAGAGGATTCGACTAAAAGAATAATTATCTGAAATCTATAAGGTGAAAAGATATCTTTAGATTATAAATTAAATCCATAATATAAAAATAAAAAAACAGTCGAGTCTATGTATCCTATGTTACATAATTCAATAAAGTGATTTTTGGTTAGTTAAGGAACCATCATCATACAATATATTATAAATCCATTATCATATTAATAAAGAACTATGAAATCCTATTTTTTCAACCAAAATGTATGTTTTATAAATAATATACACTCAAGGATCACAGAATAATTATCATTTTGTTATGAAAAGAAGACTACATTGAATGTAATAATGCCCAAATTATTTATCCAATAAGGTTACTAAAATGATTCATGATCCCTCCTTATATGTTTTATCCAACAAATGATTAATACTATTCCAAAATAAAAATAATAATTTCAACACATATCATTTGTGTCACTAAAGAGTGGAATAAAAAAATGTTTTCATCAATAAACCAAAGCATCATGTACCATAACATGAAATTTTTGTTTTCCCAATATATTTGTTAGCTACTCTCAAAAACACGATCATTACCCCAATACAACTTGTCATACATTCCTTTCTACTTGCATAAAATAGCATTGAAATAAATAGGATACGACATAAACATATTTAAAACATCTCAATTTTTGTTCACTCATATGTAACTGAACATTGAATTTCACAAGGCCTCAATATATCTTCCACATATTCGGGAGGCTATAGAATAGTAGTTACGATCCATGGTGGTACAGTTGGAAAACAATGGCAAAATAATCAGAATACCCGTGTGATATAATTAATGAATTAATAAAAAATTTATGTATTATAAAATATAACAAGAATAATAGAAGTAAAACAACCAGTTTATAATAAAAAATGATCCATCTATAGAAATATATAGTTTCACTTAATAATAATTTAAATACATATCCCTACAATAATATAAAAATAACATTGAATAAACAATACATACATAAAGAAATATCTAAAGAAGAAAAATAGAAAAAACAATCTCTAATAGACCATGATCCACAGTTTGGTCGTGCGCTCTCCCACTCCAATTCTATAATTAGTAACGCATGGGATACAAGTTTCTTTACTCTATACCTACTTGTAACAATAAAATATATCATGGTGAAAATGATTGGCCCGAACAGGCTAGAGATATAATCATTAGCCTTTGAAAATGGTGTCATAAAAAATATAGCATATGTATATAAACTATAACTATGTGTAGGTATAATAGGAAAAGATGTAAATAAAAAAATATATCCCAATTACATGGGAAATAACTATTATAAGTGAAAGATAAAATATATTAGAATAAATATACATATAATTAAACTACATTGATTTCCCTATTCATTAAATTTTAATATTATATGGATTAATTTCATAGATAGAAGATAAGACTGTTTGAGATTCAATGACTTGATGTGGCTGGAAAGAATTTAAAAAATATATAATTTTTTTTAAAATTCAAGCATGAAAATGTTTCCTAAAAAAGTGTAAAGATTATAAATGAAGTTTGAAATAAAATTTTGTGGCTTTCGTTGAATATATATAATATGATTTACCATAGGAATCTCATATTCTTTTTTGGTGTTAGAAAATAGTTAAAACTCATTGCAGTCCTAAATGAGGATAAAAAGATTACTTATTTATTTTATTAATATATCGGCATGTTTCCCTCTATTATTATAAGGTAATGAGTAGATCTCAGAGCTAGCCTCTTAACCCTTGAGGCCTTGAGAACTACAGAAGAATAGTTTTATTGGAAAACAACATCAGATATAATCAAGATCTACGAGCGTTGTGCATTCAGAATTTGTGGTTTTCTCCAATGACAATAATTCCGATTTTTTCTTTTTTAGTGATCAATACATCAAATGGTTTGATGGTTTTTATGTGGTTTTATCCCTTATTGAATATACTTATGAAAAACTAAAATAAATCAATTAATGGATTTGTTCACAGATAAAGCGTATTGAGGATATGTGATACATTTTATGGAAATGGGTGATTTATTTTGTTGATTATATTATATCAATTTATTTATTCATTTTATGTAAAACAAATCGAGGCCAACATGAATATTGGATAAAGTTTGTTCCTCATTAGTTTGATTTATGTAATTATTTCACCATTCTGTAATGGTTCTTTATAGGTAATTCATTTTTTCCACAGTTAAATGAATACAAGGTATTAGATTGTTGAGTTACTGATGATCAACACAAATATTCAATATAATTGTCATGATGAGATCATGGATGAATATTTTAGGAAATTATTCAACTGAGGATCAATCTAAGAAGTATTGTAGACCCCTACTTTGATTGTGGTGTGCAGAAGTAGTGAGACATGGTAGTGTATGCTTTATGAGTGGGTGGATTGGATGTAATCCAACCATTAACTGTGATAGTTATGGATGGATTGAGATCTATGTTCTTTTGTGAGTTCTTTGGAAGCTCATGAAAAATAGTCGTTCATGTGAATCCATGTTAACAAATATTTATATCATAAAAAATATGACATACAGATAATTAACATTATAGAATACATGTCATAGATAGTCATTAGTGAGGCAGATAGGGTTTCCACACATTACACACCATGAGGTCACTACCATATTCAGTTTCCCCCCAAGAAATACATCTCAATATGTACAGGATTTACACACTGATGAGGTTAGGTGGTGTTACACATAGCGTTGAACATTCCGAATGTCGTGTACACCATAGAAGGTGGCTCGATATGTTTAGGGGTACCTACCTAGGCAATTATGGGGCCCCGCACTCCTTTTACCCATTTATAGGCATGTGTAAATGTTGTGAGGCATTGGTTGAACCTAATGATAATTGCATACACTTTGTACTCATAGTACATTCTATGAACACTCTAAAAGAATACTTGGATCCCTGTTCTTCTTAAGTGTGGAAAAGAATCATTAGGGGGTGTTCCCTTGATCAGTTAACAAAGGATTTATTATGTAATTGTGTCTTATTCATAGGATGGAGATGAAATATTTTGAACTTTTTTCAAATATAGATTTTATGGAATTCATCTGTGAGGCTGAGACTGATATCCTCTAATATCATCATTAATTTCCTTAGGTGGGGTTCTCAGTATCATCATGACCAACAATTCATGGATATTGATCCACAATGTAGTAGGTTAATCATGATTGGGTTTCTATTATATCACATTTAATTAGCTGTGATCTCATCTATCTATAGTTATCTTCAGACATTAAGATTTTAATTATTATGGTTTGTCCCAAGGATCATGACATATTATATAGATGCGATCAATGATATCAAACTCTGGAAGTGTGTTCCACCAAACTGGTGTTATATATTTACTTAGAGAAATTATCCATTGTTGAAATTATGGTTTTGAACATACCTTGAGTTTGTGTGTCTAAAATAATTATATCGTGGTGATATTGTAATATATCATGATTACATATCATTTTAACCGAATGACTACTAATCTTGACAATATATGATTTTTTATTTTGGGATTTCATACTTGGTATTTTTATACTCGACACTTTATATGATTTGACTGCATGTGTCTCATATTTGGTATATGACTGACCTATTACTGGAGTCCTAGGAGGACCAATACTATGTGAAGCATAATGATTTAGACGTACTGTTGTGTGCTTAGGTGGTTACATTGATAGTAATATGATCTTACATGATATGGAAGACTTATTTTTAATTTTCATATTATGGGATTATATTTTGTCTCATTTCATTCCAATAATTTTTTACATATTATAGTAGATGGAATATAGATATAGGAATGTATAGTTATTGGTTAATTTACCTTTCAGCATTGTATGGTATTAGAGATGTGTTTTTGTGTACAAATTCATTTTTCTAAGGCCTCTCATGTTTGTAATTTACCATATCATAACTGGTAACTAGATGATGTCTTATTTGAGGTGAGAATGGTTTAGTCATGGATGGGGACCAATTGGGTTAGTTCATGACAGAGTTGTATCAAAGGATTCAGTTCTTCCATAAGACCAGAGTCTATGAGAATATTTTTAGTTTTATGGAAATTGTGCAAAGTGTTTCATGTTTTTCTCTTAGACCACCAGCTCTAGTGATAGTGCAGTAGCCGATGTTTCCAAACACAAGGTATGTGAAAACGGTTCTATGGAATTAGTATATATATGAACCATTTGAAGGGAAAATAAGGGTTTATGGATAATATAAGAATTTGTTGCGGTTTCCATGTCCTTATTTAGTTGTGCCTCTAGATATTATCATTGACTATGGTACAACTTGTCCATTACAGGATTCCTTCATTGAATTTTATATCTTGTATTCTATATTAGGATCATGAGGATAATCCCCTCTCAGACGAGGCTTCAATATAAGGATGTATTCAAGAAGTTTTACCCTATGGTAGTTCACCTATCTTACAACCACCTGCCTATTTGTTGATAATACCAGAAGAACAAGTAGATGAGGTGTACTGACTAAGTGATATTCATTAGTTTCAATGATGGAAAAATATTTGGTTCCATTGGGATCTGGACCCACGTGCATCAAAGGTCCAGCTTTTGGTGATTACAAAATCATTTCATCTTCACAAAATACATATAGATTAGATGGTGGACCTTTCAGTTAGCCTCATTTATTAATCTTTATGACGATGATAGGGCTTAGTAATTCAATTGTATGATGAGGTGAATCTTTCATTATCTAGTATTGAGTTCTTTTTTATATTGGAGTATTCTATATCTTTTTTGAGAAATGAGAACATAATAGAGAATCTATAGGATTAGTAGGGTAGTATAATTATGGATTATTATTGATTTATGTTCACTATCCTATTATATTTCATGAAGGATGTGGTACCCGATGAGTTATTTCAAGATCATACTTTTGATAAATGACTTTTAAATTTCATCCAATCCAAACTTATACCTATAGACATTCATACATTTTCTAGGGTGATATATAATTATTTGGTTTTAAATAGTTTTTAGAAATGTAGATGAAATAATTTGGTTCTATTAGTGGGAACACGCGATTAGAGACTTTTAAGACATGGAGTTATGGTCAGACACAATGAACACATGATTATAGTTATCAATTTAACATTGTAATAGAGGGTATGGATATGATTAAATAAATTATTAAAATATATGGTTTAAATAGGTATATATATTTAACTCTTTTTTGAAAATTAACTAAAACTGAAAATCAAAACTATTTGAAAATAATGGAAATATTTTTCTAAATAATTATTATAATAGAAATAAATTTTTATTGAAATAAATTAAAAAAACATTCGATGAGTAATATGAATAATATTAATATATTATATATTAATTTAATGGATTAATATTCATCTTATGTGTTTTCTAGACAAGGAATAATAATAAATCCAATATTATTCTTAAAATAATATTTTTTCTATATATATGTTTAATAGCCCATAGTATACATATTAAAATAAATTATTTTAACAATATTTATAAAAATAATTTTTGAAAATACTATTTAATTTTTAAGTAATAAAGATAGAATTATCATAAGGTGTAATATTACGATTTTCCTAAAATGTTTAATTTTTTAGCAGTGAAAAATACTAAACATTAATTAAAATTTGCTTTCACATTTAATTTAACTGGAAAATTATATTTCATTTTAAAAAGGTTTTAAACGTAAATTTGTTCAATTATACATCAATTAATCAAATTTTTGTGATCATAATATATTTCATATTTAAATATTGTATAAAAACATTGTGATCATTTGAACGTTTTCTCTTTAAAACCCAACTTTCTCATCTCTTCGATGGGATTAATTAGATATTAAAATTTTCCCCATATAAGAATGGAATTAATAAAATGGATTCCATATTTAATATATTAATAAATTATATTATAAAATATTTCCTACTTACATTTTCACAAAAATTAATTTTTTAAAAAGTAAAAATTATATACTAGTGTTCTGATAAAAAAGGGTTTTCCAGGGGTTAAACAAAATTTGTAAGTGTCTAAAATGAACTAATACATGTACAATGGTAATTGGGTGGCCATTTTGCAAACATATATCTTATATTATTATGAATATTCTATTATTGGATCTTTATATCAATAATAATATAGTGTTTTAATTCTTTCTTTAAATTTGTTTTAATTCTTCAAGTCAACTCACTTATTAAGAGCCACATGCACTCCTCTAATTTTCACATATTCAAAACCATTTAGTTTGTAAAATCCCTAAAAAATCACTTCTCTAATTCCATAATATCATTCTAGATACCTTATTATGGAATAAAATATAACCTATTAAGTATTTTTTGTGCAAACATAATTTGAAAAACAAAATAATTGGTAACGTTCATCAATGATCGTTTCTATATTACTTATTCCTCTTCACCTATTAATTATTTTTGTAATGTGATCATAAAATATGATCAATATATTACATATAAATATGTTTATAATGTTTTATTTAATGACCTATCACTATATCCCCTTCTATAAAATGGGTTACAAAATTATAGTTTCTGTGTATAGGGGACTACCAGCTTATAAATATATACCATTCATTTGTCCATTAATGCATCACAATGTTGTTCATAATGATGGATTTATTTTTAATATATTATATTAATTATATTATTATACTTATGAATTTATTATTCAGACATACCATCATACACTCCATTTTATGGAATATGAAAACATAGATCATGTGTACGGTGGACAACTTCCTCATGTAGCATTTTGAATCACTCGCACATTACATGGAAGTTAATAAGGATGAGTTTAAAGAAAATATAAGAAAATACAAGGAAAAAATCATTCCTGATTGATAATATAACCTTTTACATTATTTGAAACAATATAATTAGAAAATTGAAATAGCGTATATGCATATGTATGCCTTATTGTCTCCATGGACGGTTTATTTCACTTCAAATCAATAAATTTTAGTGATTTCTATAAATAAATATATAGTGAATGAACAATAAATTAATATTAATTTTATTAATCATGATATTTCTACGTCATGACTATTTTAATATGTGTAAAAATTAAAAATTAAAATATATATGAAAAATAAAGATGTTGTTACCTAAAACATGACATTAACATGGAATTGTTAAGAAAAATATAATAATATGTCATTAGTAAATCATATATAATATGATATATATATTTATATAGTTGAATATAATTAATATATTTATATTCAACTTATTTTTATAATATATGTGGGTTGACCATGAATGATGGAAGTCAAGAATTAAGGTAACCGATTTGCATCTTACTTTTTTAATTCTATAACAAATATGCCATAGTCCACAAAACATTAATTTTTATGGTGTCTATAATAAGAATAATATTATTTTATGGTGAGTATACTCAATGTCATGGTGATTTAATTATCCATTTTAGGATATTTTTATCATAGATTTTAAGACTCAAGAGTTTTCAAAGCGGTAAGGGAATGTTTTCTAAATATACTTTTTCGAGGCATAAGTTATGTTATTAACATATTTTATTATATATTGGGTATAGACAACATCGTGAAGAGTTATGTAACAAATATCCATTTTATGATATTATATGCTTCTTAAATGATATAATTTAATGGGTATTATGATACAATGTCAGCAAGGTGGTAAATATTTTATCTCACTATCTCATTATTTAACATGTTTTTTATGATTGTTGTTCCATTGATAAAATATCATGATCTATCTATCATGAAACTAGTGAATTTCATCTCCTAGGGATTTAGAATTATAATTATTTGTGTCTCTTAATTTTTATATCTAAATGTACTGGATAGATAAAAAATTATGTTTCCATGAAAAATCATCATTATTTATCACTTCAATCGAATAAACTCTTTCATACAAAACCATATTTTAAAAAACTTCCTGATAAATTATTATAACAATTTAAAAATTATTTATTAATAAAATTTCTACGCATTTTTATAATTTTTATATTATTTTTTATGAAATTAAATGCCATTTTTTTTCCAAGAATTCCCATTTGTATTATACAAAAAATGTGAAAATAATATTTGTTTTTAACATGAATGTCATGAAAATAATTTCCTACTATCATGACCACTCAATGATTTCAAAATTACATTATTGGTTTTAATGTAATTTTTAAATTAAATATGTTCTTAAATTTTTTAAATTTATTGTGTTTAAATGAATTGTTTAAAAATGTAAATGATTTCATTCCTATTTTATGTTTTAATAAGTATATTCCCAAAAGAAAGGATATTTTCTAAATAATTATAAAATTATATTTAAAAATTCCATTATTTGTTCTATTTTTATTTTTATAGAAATATATTTCAAAAATGTTTTATGAATTTTTATCTATAAAAATTGATTTTTAAATAATGTTACTCTCATCATGAAACATTATATGTTATTTATATTTTATTTTAATTCTCTATCAAAGATTATATCCTTCAATTTAACTTATTATTTGATGGTGATATGAACCATGGATGAAATTATTATTCTATATCTTAGTGTTTAACGATGGAAGGATTTTTTAAAAAAATTTCCCTTCTAATGATTATACACTTAGAAATTTCTTATGAAAATTGATTATATTCCCATGGGAAATGCTATGATGAAATTATTTACTTATTATGAAACCTCTCTACTTAAAAAAGGTACTGATATTATGAAATATTTATGAAATCTAATAAATTGCATTGCTAATGATAATATGTATGTTTTATGATCTTGTGGCACACATGTGTATGATTTTTTTATGTGATGTGTGAAATTTTTATCTCTCTCAAATTTATTGGGTAATGATATGTTTTCTATGATATTGGTGGATATATAGGTGGCTAACCCAAGACCATAATGTAGGGAATATATGTTGTTATCCCCAACCTAAAAAAGTTTACAGAGGTGGTTATTGCATTCCTGAATTAAGAACACATGTTGTTTTCCCAAGGCTAACATGTTATAAATATCATGGTGTGTATCCTATATATAATAAATTGAATTATAATTTATATGTCCCAATTTTAAGATATATACCAATGTTATTCTCCCAGGTTTCATGTTTTATTGATTACCTTATGATTCATGTCCTATGAACGAGAAATTCTTATTCCATGAATCATGATTGTAATCATTGATATGTTGGTTATGTTTTTCAAATGTTATGATCATGGCCCCATACCCTTCTGCTCAGTTTATTATTATCCATCTCCCTTGATTACCCATATTTAGAAGCTGAGCACACCTTATTTGTGTTTCCATTCCTCTGGTTATGAAATTTTTTTATGTTTGATTAATAAAGGGGAAGATTATTATGGGAGATATTGAAGATCATTGATGAATTATGATGATTGCATCCCAAGATTCCAAATTTATTAAATTTCTACAATCCCTCATCTTCAATTTCTATAATGTAATTAATATTATTATTAGAGTATTTAATATCCATGTTCGAGGGTCCTCATTAACTATATGAATTATATCATCAAATAGGATTTTACTTGAAAGTTACAAATGGGTAACTAATATCATATTATGTCATACAATTGTGGAAAATGATACTAATTAATTATCATAGTTTTTCTTAGATCACAATTATCAATTCAAACGTGCATTGACCCATCCTTATTCATGACAAATAGGACGGGTGCACCCCATGGTGAAGCACATGGGCGTATGAACCCTTTATCCATATTCTACTATAGTTTTTTAGCTAATAAATATCCACAAAATCAATTCTATATAGAGTCTTGGATATGGGAAACTACCCAGGTATAAGATCAATAAAAAATTCCACATATCTTCTAGGAGGAAGACATGTCAATTACTTGGGAAACTTATCAGTGAATTACCTCACAACAATCATGGATTCAAGGATGGATCTATCCATAGACTCGATAAGCATATCAAGATACACATTATCATATTTAAGTAATATCTATGATAGGGATGATGGTGATAAAGAATATTCCTCCTCCTTTCACTTATATAGAATAGGGGGTTGATTTCCCATATGATGAGTGCTTTCCCTATCACAGAATTTTATTTTGAATCCATATAGAGATATAAAATACATTCCTATAATTGGATAAAATTCCACCAAGGGATCTATGATAAGGATCTCCGAGAAGTTCAATCCATAAATTGTGATAAGGGAGGATTAATAAGGAATTAGTTTGAAAATTCCATGGTTCAATGTAGTTGTAGCATTACACAATGCACTGAGGGTTTATCAGATCATTATTTTCCACTATCACAGTAGTTTTTTTTCTTGTTAGAAACCACTGGATAAGTTCCCTTCATTCCTATACCAAAATAATTTTTTCATTCACTTCAGGCTATTTCCACTGGGCTTCTTTCCACACCATTGGAATGTTCGATGTTAAAATTTCTTGGCACTGATATATTTCACTTTCAAACAACCACAATTTGTCTCAACATTATAAATATTATCCCTATGATGGCCTTTAGATTCTAAAATATCTATATCGACTTTGAGGGCACATTGGACAATTTATTCCTAACTATCAATGTCATAGTTCAAATAGTCTTTCCATAGGATAGGCTTTACCCCAACTAAGAAGTGGTCAACCATTCATTTAGAGGTGATGAAAAATCCACAGGCATATCTTGAAATCCTTGTGTCGTTTTTCTAATATGCATTGATGGATTCATCATATTTTTCTTTATTGAAAGGAAGTTCTTTTCCATCTTAATTGAGAGGGGGTAAGGAAAAGATATTTGGAAATATATTTTCTATAAATCCTTCCACACCATATCTACATTATCCCCCTTATGCATTTTATTTTTTATCAATGTCTACCATTGATCAGCTTCACCCTCCATCGGATGACCATCCAAATAACCCATATATAGTTCTATGATTTGAAGGATATATATGCTTTTTTAAATGGAGTTGATCTATTTTTCATCGATTGAGGGATCAGATGATGTATTTAAAGTACGAGACATTTGTATCATGAATCTCTCTATTTTGACATGTTATTCATTGGGGGGGATTTTACTTAACTCTTGATATCTATTTTTATTTAGAAATTTTTTTACTAAGATTGTATTAGGACAATTTTTTGGATTCTCATGCCCATTGTATTTTTAATCTCATTTGGGAGGTTATTACATTGATATTTTCATCAGTTGTTAGCCCGATTCCTCCTATTACCATCCATTTTATTGAGTAAAAGGAAAATTAGGGGAATTTAATTTAAACTATTAATCACAAAAATGGGTATCCAATGTCATTAAAGGTATAACATTTAAAATACAGTTATTTCCTTAACATATGAATTTTTAGGATTCAATCGATGTTATCCCTGATCAATTTCAAAATGTATAATCTTATGTGATTTTATTGTTCCCTTAATAATACTTTATACTATGATTTATAATTTACCAATTTATATCAGGTGGGAGTGTTAAAATAGGTGTGAAGAAAGGTCTTTTGTTGTTCACCAGTTCAAGTTTTAGTTTATCTCAAAGCAGCATTTTTAGGTTTTACCAATAGATACATCTTTTCTAGAGCCACATCTACTTTTTTTGTATCCACAAAGGGATGCATTCACATGATAAACATCATACTCTATTCCCACGATGATTTCGGTATGTTTTCTTATACATATCCATTAAATTCATACATGGTTTAATGATATAAAAATTCACTTAATAGCCCCAAATATATCGATAAATCTATTGTCATGGAAAATTAAGAATATTATATATCAACTTAATACATGAAATATAACATCCTTATTTAAAACCTCTTTTACATAACAACTATGTCCAATCGTACATAACACTTCATGGGATAACAAGAGGACATACATATTAAAGGGGTGAGATATAAAGATCATTACATAAGTAAACATGGAATAAAATGAAGATATTAATACATGTTAGTCATGGAATATAATCTAGTCATAAAAAAATGTGAATCATAAAACATGATATTACATGATTGTCATAACATGGAAATGTGGCACCAACTAAAACACTACATCATATGTCAAGGATAAACTGCCAAGACATCATAGTGGAAAAGGTACCATAGTGGAAAAAAGAAACCCCTTCCCCAAATTGTTGTATCATGATACTAAAAATTACCCAATGAATTGGAACGCAATATAATTATTGTCACACCCTTCACTTCTATTTCATTATCACAGATAAGTGTGTGACATAGATAATAAAACATGGATTCATTCTCCATCTAGATTTCTTTGCTGATCAAGGAGTATGTAATGCCTAAATTGGGGTACTAAATAAAAATTCATAAGTTCATAAAGGTGAATACCCTTGATATAAGAATGGGTATGGTACTCACTTTGTGTCGATTTTGACATGGAATATCATTGTCCATTTTTTGAAACATAACAACAAGGAATAAAAATTCATAAAATGTTTGATGATAGAGGAAGGAGTCTGACATCATATATACATTGAATTTTTACTAATAGGTTCATATAAATATATATACCAATATAAGTAATTTTTAAATACAAGGTGTAACATAATTAATCATCATGAGGAAAGAGGAGGAATGGAATAAAACTTACGAGATTTCCTCAAGGTAACAGGTGTACATGGGGGATATTAATGATAGATAAGTGGGCCATTAATCATTAAAAATAAATAATGATGTAATGGGGGAGGTGTGAAAACATAACTCAAAATTTGAATTTTTAAATAAAAGTGTGTAACAATAAAATAATGATGGATAAAAATAAGAAATGAAGAACCCTTACTTGAGTGAGTGACTTAAAAATCATGAAGAGGGGATTCATGAGACATTGAATCTTATTGAGAGGATTATAGATAAGGTGTGTCATTGTGAGAAAATTATAAATGAATTTTGAGTGAGGATAAGTAGGAGCTTTTGTTGGTTTATATAGGAAATGACAAGGTGATTATTTAATATTTTACAAACATATGTTTTGGAATCTAAATAATTAAATATGAAAAACTAAAAACCATCCCATTGTTTTTAAAAAATTGAAGAGGAAAAAATTATTTTATATGTACAAGTTCCAAATAAATTAAAATATTATCCATTCTTATGTGGAGGTGAGTCACATTATTTAATAAATGAATTTAAAATCGTGAAATATACTATTCATTTTGAAGGATTCACTAAGGCATTATAAAATAAGTCAAAAAAACAAAAATCATATTATTTAAAATATAAAACATATATTTTATCTAATAACATTTTTATTGTGTTTAATACATCGCTATTGAGTTATTATGATGTAATAAAACACTCTATCTATATATACTGTATTTAATTTCTACCCAAAAATTCAATATTTTAGAAAAATTATGAAAAATTTACCATTGGATAAATTCAATAAACTGATTCCATTGTTAATATAAATATTATCTAAAAAATTTCTACCCATGTTAATTTTCACTATTAAATTGAAAACCAACATTTATTGAAAATTGACTGGTTTTGAAAAAAAAATAGTTATTAAACATTAATAATGTTTACCATTGAATTCATAAAATTTTTATGATAATTTATATTCAATTAAAGTATTTTAATGATAATATTTTATTAAAATATTATTAATTTAACGAATCCATTATTTTAACAAAATGGATTTCTTAATTGAATTTTAATATTAATGAAAGATATTGTTTGTACTTTAAAAAAATAACAATGGAATAGTAATATAACGATTGTATATTCATTATTCATTAAAAAATATTGTACCTAACAATATTGATAGGGTCCTGATAAAAATCCCCCTATTAATCCATTATACACCCTAAGAGTAAGGTGTTCGATGGCGGGGCTTTAATGGGGTCATTCAGTGAACATGGGTTGGGTTGTGATTTCAATGAGCTTGAACTTCTCCTATAAACAGTTTGAATAATGATTAAGTTGTTGGATCTCAATAAGAGGTTGGTCAAGGTAAAAGACTAGAAATTTTATCTCCCTTAGACACTCTAAAAAATGGACTTCATATGTAATGATCCTACTATTTGAGGACATTACCTATATTGTATGTGTCAAAAGGATTTGTCAAAACCCAATATTTATAATTGTCATTTTATTATTGTTCAATGTTTATATTATCAATATTAAATATACTTAACAAAATTTTAAATCTAATTGGATTTAATAAAATAAACGGAGATCATGTGTTTTCTATATAAATTTTACAAAATAATATATTTCCTAAAAATAAATATTTGAAATATAAATTATACCATTTTGTGTATTTATATAACTCATAAAAAAATTATTCATTTATAAATTGATAACACCATTGAAATGAAATGGTTGTATTGTCAATCCCATTAAAACCTGATTAACCCCTTGAAAAGGAAAGGGTTCGAATAAAATTACATTAAAACATGATATAACTATAGAAAGTAATAGTTTCACAAAAAATCATTTTGAAACATGAATAACCAATGAAGAATAAATCGGATCCAAAATAATCTATTTGAATCAAGATTAACCCATGAAAAAGAGATAGCTTCTATAAAAATTTCAATGAATCAATCATAATCCATCCAAAAAAATATTGACGATGGTATCAATAAAAAATATCACCATTTGATAATATGTAAAAACATGTATCGTTGATTTTGATGAATGGAAATACCATAAAAAATATCATTAAATAAATATTTAGAAAAATAATCTTTAGAAACCCCTAGGCATACCATATCACTATGACATATTTAAATTATTAACTCCATGAATGAAATAACATTAAATTAAACTTATAATATCAATAGAATGAGGATATTTTTCGTATAAAATACCAAAGATTCAGTAAAAACTCTTTATAAAATAATATAGGTGTATAATATAACAAATGTATCAAAGAAAGAAAAGTGTGACAATAATCCACTATCGCTTTGGTAACATTGAAATCATAATCCTCAAGATTTTTATATCACCAAATGATTATTAAAACCCTATACATTTAATAATAATAATCATTGAATACATTTTTTGGTTGTATATACAACACACAACATAATTTAATCATGAATATGAAATATATCTCATAGAAATAAAAGTGATAAGAGAAACCCCTTAAAATGATAATATAATCAGAGTGAGAATAAATAAATATAATAATTATTGGTGGAAATTATAAATCAAAAAAAGTGAAATTATAAATATATTTTAAAAAAATTCTAGGTCATTTCATAAATATTCATTAAAAAAATAACTAAAAAATGATGTTATTCAATATGAATGGAAATTGTGTTACGGATTGCCATACCTTGAGTCAGATTTGTCACACTTGTACTCCATCTTCTTGAATAATATACATATGTTAATTATTTAAATTCTTCATAGCATTTTCCAAGGTTATTATTAAATTTAAATCACTTTTGAAATTTTTTTACATGATTAAGTAATCAAATATGTTTATACAAGATGTTTTGACCATATTTGGCATATGTGTCAAATATAACTTTATTGTTCCACTATGTTCCATGAGTTCACTATTTAAACATTTCCAAAATAATAAAAATGAAAAAAGTATCTCATTTTAAATAATATATTACATATAAAATCACATTTTAATGACGGTTATAAAAAATGAACAAACATTATGATTAGGGAGATGATATACCATATATACGAATCAGAAATGTTCTTACTTTACAATGATCATTATGGAATGAATGTAAGGAATTTTTATCTTTACAGAATGACCGTTATATAATAAGTAAAATAATATTAAATTTTATTTATTTATATATATCATTATTGTTATGTGTTATGAAAAATGAAGAATCACATTACATCAATGAGGCCATAGTTCACACATCCATGAAAGATGTTATCACTTTTTCAGTGTGTCAAATGGATAGAAGAAAATGTTTTTTTCTATTATTGATTGATAATTATATCCCTAATATCATAAATATGTAATTTATATCATATATTTTAATTAAACACATTCTTATAACAATCCATTTAATGTGTGACAGAATCACATCGCATTGAGGATATCGTATTCCACACATCAATAAATAATTTAATTATATTCCCAAAAAATAGAAAGCATAATGGTATGTGTTATGTAATAATTCCATCAGTATGAAAATGACTTAAATAAACTATATATCATATAATAATAGTATTTATGTAATACCCTTGAATAACATGATTTTGAGTAATGTAATACCCCCAAATTCCATGATTTTTTAAATATTAAATGAGATTATTTTGACACCAGGCTCTAAGTCAGAACATAATTAAGGGGCCCAGTGTGGAAAAAATTTAAGTATGATATTTTTTGAGGTTCATTAAATATTTTTTTCATTCGGGTTTTCTAACATTTAAACCGGTTCTCATATCAAAAATTAGATGGCCCCGTTGAACTCAGAATGTCGGGATTTGCCTTGAAAGGGCCTATCACTAGCCAGTGAGGGTCAACAGTGGAGGTTAGTTTTTGGCCATAAATTAAATAATTATTAAACAATTATTTTATTTTTAGATCATTATATCTCCTAACTGATAACATGGATTGGATATCTAAGCATCACGCTGAGCTCGTGATAGAGTGTTTCCCATTGGTGGAGCTTAACCTCGATTGATGCAGGTCGACTGTGAAAGATAATTTAAGCATTTTTTAAGAGAAATAAAATGGGGTGCATGTGAAATTTTGGAAACTTTTAAAAATTTCCTAGAATAAAAATCCGAGGGTACTTTTGTGGATGGAACAATGACATAACCTACGAATAAATCTACCCTCAACTGTCATGAGTTTAAGAGAAATGTTATTTTTTAGATATTTTATAAAAAATAATCATAAGCAATTTTTTATTCAAAAAAAATTTTCTTCTACAATGCAGTGATGAGATGACTATTTCATTCTATAAATGAAATGACGTAAAAACTCTTTATGTAACGGGTCAATTCAATGTCGTTTCATTAATGAAGCAGTGTGACGACGCGACGAATAACTGTAATAGAAATGTGGAAACATGTTTCTTTTATATTGAGATAACGGGGTGGGAAAAACAAATATAAATCTGGAATTTCTCTAATGTATAATGAATGAATCCTCTTCAACTAATAAAATCTAGTGAATCTGATGTAGAAATGACATCCTTGAAGAATAGTTCCGAGATTGGATATCGATGAACACCAATGACATGGAACAGATCTTCAATCCCCACGGAAGGATTTGTACTAGAAATGAGCTATCCCTCCTATTGAAGATTATCCAGGTATGGGTTGTTATTTTCATTATATCTTCCACCATTCTTGGTTTTAAAATGACAACCACGGATCAACCCATAACCAGGTTAACCCGCAGTTTGGTTGTCATTACGAGATGATTTTTCATTCTGTTAATGATCATTTCTATAGGAGCGGATTAACACAATTACGAATGATGTTAGGGGTTTTTTATTCGATTTATTGTTTGATTTTACTCTCCTCCTTGATATATGTTCTTTTTATTCTTCGCGGATCGATGAATCGTCAACTATTTCACAACCATTCTGGGTGCAATGACAACAGAGGTGAGATGATGATAGTGACGATCAGATCAAGGTAATAAGGGAAATACCACTAATCTATAACATGTAATATAAAGGGAGGGAAACATATATTTTAACCCCATGGAATTAATAACATGCCCTGAGTTATCCATAACATTTTCCGGAGTCAAAAACGAACCAACAGAGTGAGTCTGGTGGTATGTAGATATTTCCAATGGCATGCCAGAGGCAGCCAGAGGCTACATCCCAAATAGTGGGGGTGGTGCACTATGGTGTTAGAAGCAACCGTATTGTGGATGTCTATATTAAATAGGGCCATAGATCCATCCGCGACGATCACAAGAACCCCCGAGAAGCTGTGGGTTGTACATGAAATCTGACCCACATGAGGGGAATAGTTGAAAAGGGTGGCAGTTCTAGCCGGCACCGCATGACATGAGGTGGATGTTATAGAGCTGCATCTGGGTTGGAGAAATCGGCTAGCCATAGTGAGCCAGAAAGGTGATTGTAGGTCGCACCCAGCCAGGCGGTTGGGCCAGACTAGCGGCCCAGCTGACTGAGCCTAGTGGGCTAGGTGTGTCCCATTAGTCCGGCTCAGTCCCATGTCAGACCCAGGTCAGGTCGATGGACCCATGGTCAGGTGGGGTCAATCAAGACCAGACCCAGACCCAACTGACCCATGTTTCCCTAAACGTCTGTAACGTTCAAATGGAGTGTATGTTTGGCAAAGCGTCTCCAGTGTTAGGACCCATGCAACAAGATTGTTCTTTTATTATTTGATAAGGGTGTGTTAGAAAAAGTTGGAGGATTTTTTTTATTTGAATACTAGTCTCTCCAAGTACAGCTAGACTTTTGGTAGAACCGGGGTGGTTCTTAGAAATAAATTTTTGGATGGTTACTCCATTGAAGAATCAGGGCATGGGTACTTCTTATCACTCTGGTTAGGTGTGACATGACTCCCCCCCCCCATAATGGGTGAAAGTTCATATCTATTTATTGGTTTCGTCATGGGGTCTTACTCCCCTATAGCATTAAGGAGAAGTATTTGCAAGATGATCATGAAGAAAGAGTTTGTACTCCACTGTGGGACCAGGGAGTGAGTTCTCTATCCTTTGATCCAGTACCCCCTAAAGAACTAGGGTACGGGTCCTCCATACCTAACATGCATAGTGTCTGTAACACCCATACTGGGTTGGGTGAGGGGCCTTTATTCTAGGAGTCAGTACTCCCCTACAATTTCAGGGTGTGGGTCCTCCTAATGCATTGTTCTTTCTGATTCAAAACTCCCTTGTCATGCTATGGAGTGTGTCCTCTAACATAGGTTATGTACTTCCCTAACGTACTAGGGTAAGGTTCTCCCATAGAGAATAAATTTATAGAGCCATTACTCTACTTCAGTACATGTGTGATGGTCCTCTAGTCCCTGGGTAATAATCCCCTATCGAGTTGGGTGCATATCCTTCAAGAGTTGCACTCCATTGTTGAAACCAGGGTGCGAGACCTGACTTATAGAGTCATACTCCCCTATATCTAGGTAGCAGCAGGGAGCGAGTCCTCCATTGTGGTTATAGTTCCCTTAACTGTAGGAAGCATCTATGGGAAGTTGGCCCCTCCACATAAGGTGAAGGATACCTAGGTTAGATATACTTCTCCCTTGACTGACTAAGATATTGTCCACTCCATAAAGGAGAGACTGAGCTATTTCAGGATAGTGAGGATCATGGCTCCCTCAACTCTATATATTGGTGGTAGGGGTGGGGGATCTCCACTTGGGTACCTTTAGTCTGGAATTTGATGCCCAACTATGATGACTAGACCTGTAGTGTCAGGAACTAGATTTGGACCATGTAGAATGTTCTCTACAGAGTGTATCTTTTAGATCGGAGTAACTAAAGATGGATGAACTTGTGGAGTTTGACTTCCTAGTTTGTGTGTGAAAACATGATACTTCGATGAAAACATTAATGTTGGCTATGAGGTTGGGACCACAAGTTTTATAGTGGATGAGACTAGTATATATGGATGTTCATGGCATATCTGTGGGCATATACCTAAGTAGAAAAGACTATTCATTTCATTATGGGTTTTCTCTTATGATTTACCTTTGTCATTTCGGGGTACCCTAAAATGTTATTTACTAACCCCTAAATGGTATTTTCCAACACATGTAATGTCTTGGAAAGATAACTGATTCATATATGGAGTACTAGGAGAACCCAGACTAGGTGGTGCTCAGTGAGAGAAGACTGACGAGGAATACTCATATGGATTTAGATAGATACCCTCACCATACTCCTTATGTTGGGTTATTAGAGGATGAGTTTCTGAGACTTGGGGAATTACATGTCTTCTATAATTCTTTTGGATGGAATTTATAATATACCTCTTTTCCATATATGTACTTTACTTTCAATTGTACTATACATGTAGTTTACATAGTAATTTCTTGCATAGTTTATGTAGTGTTTTCTATTCAGATTTGGGGGATGGGGTTTTGAGTGTGTGTGTGTGTACATGTACATGGATAATTCCATAAATTTCTAGTATAATTAA
The DNA here is from genome assembly GCA_963277665.1 of Viscum album. Taxonomy (NCBI): domain Eukaryota; kingdom Viridiplantae; phylum Streptophyta; class Magnoliopsida; order Santalales; family Viscaceae; genus Viscum; species Viscum album. The sequence goes on from OY728163.1 coordinate 1,723,630,547, forward strand.
TTCAATGCTTGTTTCTATCCCCTGGACATTATAAGGTGTGCTTATGGTTATTGTGGCACGGGCCCGAGTGGATGGGTTGTGATAAATTAGTACCAGAGGGGAATGTTCGGTTCAACTTTGGACGAATAGTTTGTGAGATTTGGGTTTGATTTCATCGACATAGTTTTAAGATGTTTTGATTTCAACTCTCAGGCCTTAGGTTCTAGTGTTGCTACGGTGGCTGATGTACCCATTCATAGGGACTCTGATAACCTTCAATTCCTACTCGATACATTTGGAGACGTGTCTCCATGAAATAAATGGTACATGAATCATATAATATTGATTTGTGCATTCCATGTCCTTATTGATTCATATCTCCAGATATAATCATTTAACTATGTTTAATTTAGAATCATTTCAAGATACCACTACACAGATTGCCAATCACGGTTCCAGGATGAGATCTCGATGATGGTCTGTAGAGTGATGAGGCATCGATATGGGGACCAGTACCAGAGATATCCCTACCATGTGGTGCACCAAGTATACCACCACCCTTAGATTAGTAGTTTCTACTAGGACAACTAGTATATGATGTGTGTAGGATGATTTCACTACATGAGATTCAGAGACAAAGACCTCCTAGGTTCGGAGGCAAGAAAGATCCATAGGTAGAATTGGATTTTCATGAGGCAGTTATGCGAGTCTTTCACATAGTGAGGACACCTCTTGACTAGATAGAGATCGTATCCACGATCATTCTTGAGGAATCAGTAGAGATATGGTGGAGCATGATGATTCCTACACACAATGAGGAGACCCTCACCTAGTTAGACTTTGAGAACCTCTTCAGGGAGGAGTTCTTTCTAGAGACTTTACACTCTGTGTGTATCCAAGAGCTATATCACCTATGACATGGAATCATGCCAGTAGAAGATTCAACGAAAAGATTCACATATCTTTATTTCTAATAAATACATATGGTGCAGGCCCTTTACAATAGGGCCCAGAACTTCGAGCAAGGACTATGCCGAGAGATCATGTAATTGGTGATACCCTATAAAATTTCATCATATCCTAGGGTGATGGAGAGAGCCTTGGTGGTTGTGATTTTCCTATAATAGGAGCATATGGATGTGAAATACAAAAGAGGCCCTGAGGTATAGGCATCTGTCAGAGCTAGATGATGACTTGTGATAAGATCAAGACGTAGTAGGCATACCCATTCCCAAACAAAAACATTTTGGCTTGTGGAAAATGATTTGTGACAAAGATAAGATCAGCCACATGATAGGTGGTTTTATTCTTGTAATGTTCAGGGACATATCACAAGGTATTTTCCTTTAACCATGCCACTGACACAGAGTATGATGACGATCTTCCTTGGCAGATATATCACTTGGAGAAAGGCTTTCAGTATGATGGTGGATGTGGTAGGGGTGATGGACGGCCATTAAGAGGTGGTAGGTAGTTTGTAGATTTACCACCACCACCTTCATGAGGTCTACGATAGCCTCTGTGAGATGGAGGATGTTGGTGACGTTTTCTACATGATGTCATGGCTCATGAACTAGAAGTTACAATATGGATTCGATGTATGATTTGTGTATTTTCTTTTGACTTCTATTCTAATAGACACATGTGACAACAGTTCTCTTTCTTTACAAGTTTTCTTTAGGACATTGAGTTTCTTGTTGGATATTAGACATGAATATCACCCATAGAGACTCCTCCTAGAGGAGACCTATTGATCGCACACTAGGATAATAGTGTGACTTGGCTCTTAGAGGGGACAGATGTTGTTGGGTTCTCTTAGTTGATTCATCAAGGCCGTACAAGTTTATTCATGTTATGAACTACAACCATTCATACCCATGTTGACTATATTTGGCCAAGTATGTAGTGTGGCCATGATGGTAAGGGGGGTTCCTTTACTATAATTTTTGAAACACTGGTAGCAAAGCGGGTACTCTCATAATGAGTTATTCTTGGGATCGTTCCTTGGTGGAACAGTTATTCCACATTGATTTTTTTGTAGTATAAGATAGTGACTTACTATCCATACTCATTTGAGATGCCGCTAGTGACTATGGTAGTGTTTTTCTTTCAAAAAATTATGTTTCCATGGAATGTTGTAAACTGAGGGCCTAATAAGATTAGACATTCTCCCTTGGGAATCCATATATTTCTCGTAAATACACAAGCATTTTTAGAATCAAATCAAAACACCTAACACTTATGGATTCATTAGAACAGTTCATCCAAGGGTGGATGTAAACTATGGGATTCTGTCTATATCTACGTCAGGTTAGAATAGAGATGAGCCATTATACCCCAAGACTGTAGATTGATCGCAGTGATTCGTTCTTTCCCATGCGTCGCAACTAAAGAACCATGTCCCTGTTATTGAAATATATTGTCCTATTAAATGATGGATATGAGGGTGGTAGATCATGTTGGTTCCTCGATGTGTATGCTTGTAAGCAGTGTAACAACCTTTAGTGTGCTCAGTTATCATCCCTTGATTATATCCTTTTTTTAAGGACGTATAGCCCTAAAAGGTTGAGTAATGTAATACTATGTAATTAATTGATTTTGAGTAATGTAATACCCTAGAAATCCATGATTTTTTTAAGATTAAATTGGATTGTTTCGAGACCAGGATCTGAGATGGCATGTAATTCCTAATCATGGAGTGGGTAAAATGTATTTTTGAACTTTTATTATGTTCCTTTAAAATTTATGCAAGTGGGGTTTTCTAACATTATTTTTAGTTCCTAGATAAAAAATCAGATGATGTCGTTGAACTCATGGTGTCATGATTCTCTTAGAAAGGTCCTAACATTGGCTGGCACATGACATCATCGGAAGTTAGTTTTAGCCTACAAATAAAATAATAAATAACAATTACATTATTTTCATATCATTATAACTCATAAATGATAACTAATATTGGAAATCTAACAGTACCGTTGAGCTCGTGATGGTGTGAGTACCTTTTGTAGAGATTAAACTTGACAGGAATAGGTTGAAGGTGAAAGATAGTTTTTGATCATTTTTTATGTGAAATAAAATGGAATGTTTGTGTAGTTTTGGAAACATCTAAACTATTTCATAGATTGAAAAGCTGAGGGTACCATTGTGTTTGGAATGATGAAATTACTTAATAATGGATATAACTTCGACAGATGCGAGTTTAGGGAAAAAGTAAATTTTCAGAATTTTACAAAAATTAAAATAAACATAAAAATTTATTTTATTGAAAAACATTGTTTTTCTGAAATGAAATGACGAAAAAACTATTTCATTCAATAAATTAAATATTTTTATTACTCTTTATCTCATTCATAAAAGAAATTTTTTTTCATAATTGAAACGGTGTAATGACACAACCAATAATTATATCATAAATGCTATGATGAGTTTCTCATTTAATGAGATAATGGGGTTGGAGAAACAAATCATGATGTGGAAATACTCTGATGATCAAGGATGTAATCCTCACCAATAAGGAACTTTATTTAATGGGGAAGTGTTGACGACATCCTTGAAGAATATATCTGAGATCATAAATCGGCCAACTCCAACAGCTTCGAATGGATAGTGAATCCCCTAAGACGGATCGAGACCCGCAAAGAGACTTCCACCCGATCAAAGATTTTCCAGGTAGTGGTTGTTATTTGAATTATATCTACCCCTTTTTTAGTTTTTATATAAAATGTTCTGATCAACCCCCAAACTTGTTTACCTTTGGTTTGATCATCCTTGCAGGATATGTTTGGTTTCCATTATTTATCCTTATAATAGTAGAAAATTAACAACATGAAGAATGATGGAGGAGGTTCATTCCATGATCATTTATATGATTTTTCTACCCCCGCCTCCCTAATGAATATTTTTCACATTTTTTGTGGGTAGACAAATGGTCGGCCATTTCACAACCATTCATGGCGGGACGAAAATATTTGTGTGATGAAGATAGTGACGTTCAGATCGAGGGGGTGTGGGAAATACCATCAACCATGATATTCATGGAGTATGGGATGGAATTGTAGATGCGAAACTCATGTGATTAAGAACACAACCTTAGGGATCCATAACATTTTTCAAAATAAAAAACAGACCATTGGAGTGAGTCTGGTGGCCCAGAAAAGTTTCCCACGGTGTATTGGTTGTGTTACGACACTAATGGATGCCACATGCTAGGCGGTGGGGGCATCATTCCATGGAAGTTATGAATGCCACATTATTGATGTTTTCATGAAAGAAGGTTGTGGCTTGGGTCTTAGTGGTGAAAGAGACTCATAGAAATCCATGGGTCATACAGGAAACCCATCTGTGTGAGAGGACTGACTGACCAGGGTGGTAGCACAAGTTGGAGCTGTGTGGTGTGAGACATATGTGGTACAGACATATCCAAGATAGAGCAATAAAACCCCCATAGTGGGTCATAATAGTACTGGTGGGATGGTCTCGACCTTCCACCTATTGAATCGAGTCTTGGGTATCGGGCCAGGCCCATAGGGTTCGATCCAACTGGGTCGGACTGGACCCCGACCCCACTGGCCCTCATTTCGCCGAAACACCCATAACATTCAAATGAAGCTTCATTTTGACGATCCATCTATGGTTTTGGGAAAATTGTGTTGAAAATTTACATTATAGAAAACCTAAGTGAGTTTTTAGGGATATTGGAGGAGTGACTTTTTATTTCAAGAGTAAGCCCTCCAGGTAGACGAAAACTTTTAACATAAATAGGTTTGTCATTTGAAAGAAATTCAAGGATGAATTGTCCATGATGAATCTAGGAGAAGGTAATTCATATCCTTCTTCGTAGTTAGATATGGGAATCTCCCGATCCTAGGTTACAATTCATTTTTATTGACTTGTTTCCTCCGAGGGTTTTACTCCCATGTAGGATTAGGGAACAGGTTCATGGAGATGTTTATGAAGAAAGAGGAAGTACTCCCCTATGGAGACAGGGAGTAATTTCTATAACCTTGCAGTCGATACTTCCCTAAATTACATGAATGAGATTCCTCCATTCCAAACACCCATTGAGTGGGTAACTCCGCTACTGGGTAGGGTGAAAGTCCACTATTCAAGGAGTTGTTACACCCCTACCATTTTAGTGCTTGGGTCCTCCTTATGGATTGTTCAGATAGAGTCGATACTCCATTTTCATTCTAGGGAGTGAGTCCTCTAGCATGGGTTTGGTACTCCCCTGACATACTTGAGTGTGGGTCCCCCATAGTGAATAAAATGACAGAGTTGATACTCCCCTATAGTACCAGGGTACAGGTCTTCAAGTCACTGAGTAGTACTCCCCTACCTGGTGAGGAATGGGTCCTTCATGAGTATCACTCCCCTGTTAGATCCAGGGTTTGGGTCTTCACTTAAAAATTAAAACTCCCCCATCAGTAGGTAGCACTAAGATTGGGTCCTCCATATGTGTAGGAGCTCCCTCAATTGTAGGAAACAAAATACAGGAGTGGCCCCCGCCACATGATGTGAATGATACCTAGTTTGAATCAAATGATCCCTCAATGGACTAAGGCCTGAGATACTCTTTTGAGAAGAGACTGAGGTATCACAAGATAGTATGGAACATGGATCCCAAAACTGGGTGCACTAGCGGGGGGGCTCTCTACATGGGATTCCTTATTATTGAGTTGGATGAAAGACTATGTTGACTAGACCTATAATGTTTGTAACTAGAGTTGGACCATGTAGAATGTTCCCGATGGTGTGTATCTCTCAGACAGGTGCCACCATAGATGGTTGAACTTGTGGAGTGTGATATCCTAGTTTTTGTGTGGAGACTCCAGACTTCAGATAAAATCATGATGTTGGATATGAGGATGGGAGTACATTTATTTTAGTGACTGAGATGGTTATATCTTGATTTTCTTAGAATATCATTGGGAACATATTTAATCAGAGTTGACTGTGAGTTTCTTTGTTTTTTTTATCTTGTTATTTATATTTGTAGTTTATGGGTCCCCTAGTTTATATTGTGTTACTCACCCATTCATGGGATTTTTCCACACATGTCATGTCTTTTGAAGATGAAAACAGCTTTGACAGAGCCCAGGGAGGACCCAGAATAGGTGGTGTTCTTTGAGAGTAGATAAAAAAGGCATACTCCTACGACTTCAAATAGAGACCCTCCACCTACCCTTAAGGTAGGGTTCTTGGTAGACGAGTTTCAGAGAGTTCGTGGTCTTTTATACCATCATTGTTTTCCACCCTGTACATTTGTTTTTGTATTACACAATTTTTACTTTATAAAGTGATTTCACACATCATTTACTTAGTGTTTACATTTCAGCGAAGTGGGCTAGGATTGTGACTGTGCTTGTGTATAGGTACTTGAAAAATGCCTTTGTCTCTAGTTTCCAACACCTTGCCTTTGAGAGGAAGGCTTGGGGTAGTCAAAGAACATGCCCCAAGGGACGAGTCATGAAAATTTCTATTATAGTTCATGACATTAAGAGGTGGTAATGTTAATTTTCAATGATGTAGTTCCACAAGGCATTCATTGTTTGTACACACGAACTGTGATTTCAGTACCCTTTTGATGGATGTGTGTGTAAGCGTATGTAAAATATGTAAAATAAAAAAAATATGTTTATTTTTAGTACATATGTTCTTATATATTCTTTTATTTTAAATAATTGAACTTTTTTGGAAAGAAATAAATAAACGTGGTCATTGAAGAATGTTATCTCTTTTTTGAGTTATTCTTTTTAATTTGAAAAAAATGTCTTATGTGGATTGATTTAGAAAAAAATAGGAATATTGGAAGATTTTAGTGGTGGTGGGAGTTTATTTGGGATGACAAAGTTGGTTTTTAAAGAGAAAATATTCAAATGTTGGGAAAATTATTAATTCAATAATCACCTTGAGAATGATTCCAATAAAAAAATATGAATAATTTTTTTAAATTCATATAATTATTATTTTAATAATATGTTAATATAATTTATTATTATAACTTATTTATACATAAAATTCGTTTTTAATTAAAATTCAGTCTAATTCGGTATTCTTAAAAATAAAAATGCTCTCAGAAAAATTCAAATTATTTTCCCAAATTAAATATTTATATTACACTCTAAATATATATAAGTTTCCCAAATAAAATTAATATAATTTACAAGATTTAATATTTAAAATTGGTTCTCTATTAAAATGTGGATACCCTATAATTTAAAAATATTCTTCTATATATGCTTCAAATTAGATTTATTAACATCTTAAATGAATCAATCTTGAGGGGAATTTTTTTTGATAAAAATTATTATATTTTGTATTTAAAAATTTAAATATTGTATTTCAATAATTGTGATTATCATTATTTATTATGATCATGCATCATTCTAATAATAAAATATTTTTCATAAAAACACATCATTTATATTCAATTGGACTTTATTTTCATTTCTAATTATTTACTATCTAATAATATAATGTTATAAAAAAGTTAAATATATTTTTTTCCAAATTTACTTAATCTCATTCATTGCAACTACACCAATGGATTGCTAAAAAATATCATCATAATATTAATAATATATAGTTTTTTGATAAGACTCTTGATTTTGTATAACATTAGCCATCAACAAAGTTAGAAGTTTCATGAATCACAAGGTTAACATGTATTTTCATGTGATGAAAGAAAAATATATATTTAATGTAATGAAATATATGATTTAATTTAAATTTATTTGAAAAATGATATTTTATAAAATTTTGGGGTGTTACATCCTACCACCCATAAAATAAATTTCACCCTCAAAATTCATATTGGTTATCATAATTTTATCATTTTTATGATTCATTTACTAAATTTCAAATCGTATAAATTGTCCATAAATCATCATCTAAAAAAGGAAAGGTGGGAAAAATTAAATACATTGGATTTTATTCATAACAAGGATTCCATATTGGGAGAACATGGTGAAAAATGGTGAATAATAATATTGAGTTATTGATGTCATTAATCACAATTATGTGACCAATCGTTGAAATTTTAATGTCCCCAAAATCATATTTCAGTGATAATCAATAAATCCATTAGTTTAGAAAATATGTTGTACTATGATAATACTTGTGTTTTAAAATTCAATCTGACAGATGAATAATTTTCATACCATCTACTCCAAGATAGATTAAGTAAATATAGATACTTGGTGAGTAGAATATAATCCTTCAATTAAATACCAAAAAAATATTATACTTCTCCCCTAACGATTTGTTTTGAAGATAAATTTTATTTTTAATAAAGCACTAAAATAATCTTTTAAAGATCACATAACTATAAAATGTATAGTTAATCTATTTCTTGTTTCATTATACATTAACCAAAACTAAAATTGTTAACACATAGTAATATAATCATCAAAATGAATAATGATTCATATGATACAGTAAACAGAAAAATTCAACTGTTATACCCAAAATCCAAACTAAATTATTCCGTAAAAAATATCCAAATAAAATCCCCAAACAATTTCATGATAATAAACTAAATATTTAACAATATAAAACTAATATGTTATCAATGATATCATGTAGGACAATGGTAGTGCATGAAACCCATATCATCCTACAGTCATGGGTTCATGCCCCACCACCTTACTGGATGTGATGGGTTGTCACGAAGCACAGGGGTTGTCCCTTTTTATATAATCCTCAAAACTAATTCCTTCCTAATTTTTTTTTATTTTTTCATGGGTTAAATATGTCACATTCATGAAAAAACAACTCCCAAAATAAATTGAATATCTCATCACTTAAAACCTCAATGGCGTGTCTAATACATTGACCATAAGATCACCCTTAAGTATATAAACCTATGATGTTGTCCACAAAATTGAAGATAACCACAAATGAAAACATACTAATGTCTATATTTATTTAAATATACTTTTGATACATAATATAATAGTCTAAAACCATCCCACATAAATACAATACTGAAATCCTCAACATTATATTCCTAGATTTTATACTGATGATAGTGACACAAAATTTTCATATAAACCTAAAAATTTAAAAAGGAAAATATATATCACTTGAATACATTAATAAACATTTATTTAATATTTTTATTGAATTTGGAAAACCACATACATAAACAATTTACATGACTTTAAATGAATAATTTATCCTGATTAACCCATGTTTTCTTTATCAGATTAATACATCATCAAAATAAATATGAAATACCTTCTCGACCTTAATTTTTCAACACAAGTTTTTTTAAAACCAATAGAAAATGAAATATATTAATGGTGAGATAAAATTCCGACTAAGGGTAAACAAAATAATTAGTAATTAAATGTCATCAATGAGCATTAAAATGGAGTAAGGGTATTATAACACCCCAAACAATTAATTGTATGAATTTCTTAAATACATTATATTCATAATTTTCAAAATATTTCATGAAGCCATAACTATTTGTGAAACAAAACATGTTTATTTTTAGGATTAAGTCATAACCTAGGCACAAAAAATAAATTTTCCACTTCTGTGTTTTGAATTTATAAAACCGGCCATCTACAGTTCTGATCAGTAAATTATTTAGAGTATGATAGAACCAAATATTTTTATGAATAGTAACATTAAATTATTAATAGTAATATGAATAGTAATATGACCCTAAATAATATTAAATCTTATTATGTTTTTATTTTCTTAAGGTTATAAGGTAATGTGATTTTGAGTAAATTTGCAAGGTTTTAAAAAATGAGTTATAGATTTAAAATGTTTATTTTTGAATAAATTATGATTATTTATAAAAAATATATTAATAATATTTAGAAAATAATTTTCAAAAAATAATTTTCATTTATAAATTATACACATTGAGTAATATTTGAGGTGAATTTTTTGAATTTTTCTAAAATAAATGATTTTTTTGTGAATAGTTAAAATACAATTTTGAGTTTTCAGTACGATTAATGACATCATAATAATGTAATTATTAATATAAAATTATGGTTGCCTTTTTTATAGTAATTTATGTCATGAGGTGTCCCAAGTGCCTAATATCATGGGAAAATACCTTGGTCAAGAGCATGATTTTGAGAAAAACTCAAATGAGGTGTCCTTTGAAATTAATAAAAAAACTACATCTCATTTACTATTAATACCAAATTGTTCCTTTAGTTTCATTCATTCCAAATGAATTATCCTCAAATATATGGTAGGTTTTCTTCCTTATGAGTCATCTCAAGGTATCCTCAAGCCCCCAAAGTTCCAATATTCATGTTTTTTGAGTTACTCTATAAGGTAGGGGAATCTACCACCCTTATAAATTTAAAGATTTCATTTTATGTTACTCTATTTTATTTTAAATTGGATTATGTTGGGATATGTCATTAAATATTCCCCTTTATATACATATTATTTAAGAATTATTAGAGACATCTTTCATCGCATCAAAATATTTTATGAATTTTTATGTGACATCGTTAGGCTACCGAATTTTCATACGGGGAATCCCATTTCACTTTTATTTCTATGAGATTTCCATTGTTCACCACATAATTTTTTGTATGTTCTGTATGTTTATAGCCATTTGATAAATAATATCATGAATCTGTTTATATTCATGGTATTAAGTGATTATTTTTTTGATTATTAACTTAATTGATTACAATGTTGTACGGGGCATTGTTTTGGTTTCAATTTCATTGTTATTTACTTAGTATTGTACACATAATCAATATTTTATGTTATACCTACTAAAAATATGAGATCATATATCATTTTAAATTTTATATATATTATTTTTCCATGTTTCGGTTTCATTGATATGATTATTTTCTTAAGTCGTATTCCCTTTTACATGCGGTGTTTATTTTGAATGTTATTTAAACCATGGAAATATAAATGAATATGTATCATCTACTCTATTCTGATTTTGAGAAGGAATTTTGTATATGTATTAAATATATGGATAAATATTTATTTGGAATTGCAGTGATGGGCGAGTCCGTCTCTAGCACCTTGATGCATCGATAAGTCTCATGAGACAAATCTGTTCGTGACAACTCCTACATCTTTGTCTCCAAAACAAAATCATATGGGTATGTACCCACATAAATAAACCATTTCAAAGTTATAGTGGTATCATGTTCCAAATATATGACTTACAATTAATATGAAGTCTCATTATTCATTTTCAGTTATTACTATTCATGAAGGTTACACTATGACAAAATATGTGGATGCAGTTTCATTATTAGTTTACTAATGGAGTGTGTTTTCATTTATTCACCATGATATATTGAATATGTAAATTTGTTTAGGAATCAATTATTTTTTATTAATTCATCTACACTTTTTAACCCTTAGTGATAATTTGAGCTCCCAATATTCATTTGTTAACATTTATCAGGTTATGTGGAAGAAAACATTTATTTACTTCTCATGGGTGATGTTTATTAGTTATTATTATGTATTTTATTTTGTTACCTTTACCAATATAATATGAGTTTCATGTTTGTATCTATTTTCTTCACAACTAGTAAACTTATTGTACCTTTGTGATTTAATTTTTTTAAACCATGCCAATGATATATGTAATACAACGGCTCTAGGATTTTGGATCGGGGTGTTACAGATGGTATTTGAGGAAGTTTAGTATAAAACATAGAAACAAGATTTGAAAATATATATTAGGGAACAAAGACCTAATGTTTTATTTAAGGATAAACATTCAATAATGTCCTATAATTTTTTAAATAATAGATTATTTTGATCTTTCAAGAAAATATATCTTTGTGTAGATACTAACAAGTTTATGTGGCTCTAGCATAGATGTATCTAGGGGTAAAACCCGGAAACAACACATTGGTCTAGACTTGAACAGGAACTGCTGCATGAAAATGGGTCTTATTACAATCTTTGTTTGACACTCCCAGGGGATATGCTTTGGATAAACCAAATATTCATTACGTTCCATAATGAAATATTTTAATGTATATTTTTCCTCAAGGAAACTATGTTTATGAGATTAGATATGTATAGATTTTCAATTTGTGATAATTACTTTTCTAGTTGGGATTATAAATTCTGATTCATATGCTAATATATTATATGAACTTTTTTAGAAATGGTGTCTAACGGAATAAGATAAATCAATACTTGAGTACAATTTATGGATTTCCCCACTGTGTAAATCAACATTGTCAATGTTGGAGTAGATTAGATCATGACCATATTGGGAAAACATACTCCGGCTGTGAATAATAACCATTCCTCACGATTACATGATCATTTCATGTGGCATATGCCCCAGTCTATTAGTGGTACTACAAATCCACGGGTATCTGAGTAGTGGATCATGTCCATTGAAAATATATTTCACAAATTAAAATGCAATGAAGATGAAAATATAGAACTAGAAGTATATTTCCTCAAGGGTGATGCTGATAAATTGTGGTCCTTGATCCAGAATACCATGGAGTAAGAAGAAAGAGAAGATACATAATGAATAACTTTTAATGAAATTTTCTTCGATATGAATTTTCCTTGTATACAATGAACTGAAAAGAAGAGGAAATTCCTTAGCCTAAAGCAAAGGGATCAAGAGATTGTAACAGAGTATGAGGATACCTTAACAAGATTAGTTGAGTATGCTATATATTATTTACATTATTCGTAAAGAAAAGATTGATCATTTCTTTGAAGGCCTTAAGCTATTTCATCGATGGTCATTGGATTCTAAAAAATATTAGAGTATGCTGAAATTGTATTATATTCCATAAAAATAGTGATGGAATTTTCAAGATTTAATTTTTTCATGGTGAATCATGATAAGAATAGGCATTCTAATAACCATGGAAAAGCTAAAGCACCCATGAATAAGAAGGATTTGATTCAATTTTCAATAAGAGAGAACTGTGGAAAGAATCATTATGGGAAATTCTATAAAGGCATGGGGTTTGTTTCTATATGTGTTGAGAAACTATTCATTGATCTAATGAATGAAAGGGGAAGAGACATTTCAAGGATAGTCAATTATATAATTATAGATAGATGGGACTCAATGAAAATGTGTATCCTAATCACCAAATAACCTTTCCTTAGAAAAGGATATGTGAGCAAAGGAAAGCTTATGTGATTACAAATGAGAAGGTTGAAGATTATAATAATGTGATGGCATGTACATTAATTGATTCTACAAACATATCACATGATTTATTAGATTTTGTATCATCAAAATTATTTATATATTCCATTTTTTCCATTGAAAGTATACATGTCCAATTTTATTATGCAAGCATACAATGTTGTATTTCCAAACAATTTACTTGGGCATCCTTAAAAGCATGAATTTGACTTCCCTATTGATTTAATTCCTAGTTCTACACCAATATCAAAGACTCCCTATATATTGGACACTGTTAAATTAGTGCATATAATGAAAAAACTAGAGGAATTGAGTGAAAATGAATTTGAGTATCCTAGTGTTTCACTATGGGGATCCCTTTCCCGCTTTGTTAAGATGAAATATGGATCCATTTGGTAATGCATTGAATATAGGTAAATAAATGACATTATAAATAATAACAAGTATCCTCTACCACACATTGATGACTTATTTGATCAACTCCATGGATCCCAATACATTTCAAAGATTGACTATCTATTTGGATATCATCAGCTACGTGTGGGGAATGATGATATTTCAATGACAACATTTTGAACTAGGTATGGGAATCACGAGGTTACAGTAATGCCTTTTGGACTGACTAATGCACCATCTATTATCATAGATATAATTAATAGAGTTTTCAAGGAATATATTACTGTATTTGTTGAGGTATTTACCAATGATATACTGGTATAATTCAAAATCTATGAATTCCATGAGAATCACTTGCGTATTATTATGAAAACTCCTAGAAGGAATTAATTACATTAAAAGTTTAGCAAGTGTGATTTTTGGCTACCATCAGTTTAATTTCATTGGCATATTGTCTTTATGGATGAAATATTTTTTAATCATAAAAATAAAAATGAAATACATCAATGGACCATACCGATGAGCATAACTAAGGTACATAGTTTTATTTTCATAGAAGGACACTATCATTGTTTCGTTCAGAATTTCACCCTACTGGCTAACCCAGAAAACCAGATCAAACGTAAAAGGGATACAATTGTATAGACACAATAATTTATATAATTCATCAAATAATTTAAAAGAATATTGTTTAATGATCCAATATTATATCTTCTATCTGTAAATGAAGGATTTGTGATATACAATTATGCATAAAAATGTATAGGGTGGCGTCATTATGAAAAATAATAATTTTATTGATTATGCATCAAGGAAATTGATAAATCATGAGAATATTTATCCATCTCATGATATGGAGTAAGAAATCATAATATTTTATTTTTAAATATATAGATATTATCTCTACTGTGAATGATGTGAGATATATACGGATTACAATAGTTTGAAATACATTTCTGCACAGAAAGAACTCAACATGAGGAAAATGTGATGGCTTTAGTTACTCAAACAATATCATTGTTAAATACACTACCACCCATGAAAAGGGAAATTAGAAGGATGATACTTTGAGTAGGAATGATATTGGACTTCTAATGCAAATGTGTATTAAGAGAGATAATATATTATTGGTTCTACAAAAGATGGATATGGGAATTATTATGGAAGAGGAAGTATTATTCATATTTAAATGATTTTTAAAACATGTATACTAGTGAAGATAAAATCTCTCAATCAGATGATGAAAATATAAAAAAGAAATTTAAATCTATTAAGGATGGAATATTGGAAGACACTTTTTATGTGGATGGATTTCTGAAATTTGGTAAGAGGTTATGAGTGCCATCAAAACATGAGCTAAAAATCTAATTATTAGACGAGGCTTATACCTAAAATTTACCTACACACCATTGTAGTATAAAGATATATAAATATCTGAAGGAACATTTTTTGTGGTATAACATGAAGTGATAAATTTTTTACTATGGTTCATGGTTTCTAGTTTGTCAATAAGTTAAGGTAGAGAGACAACATCTTATAGGGGTCTTGAAACCTATACTTATTCATATGTGGATGTGGGATGATATTACAATTCTTTTGTCACTAGACTGCAGAAGAATCCTCAAAGGAATGATATAATATGGGTAATTATTGATAATCACACAAAAGAATAACCATTTCTTTTCTATAATATTGGATTTAACATTTGTTCTCCTGAAAAGACTTTATATTAATGATGTTTTAACACTTCATGGTGCACCGATATAAATTGTTTTCGATCAAGATCCCCATTTTACATCAATATTATAGATAAGTATCGAGAAGGATTTTCATACTAATAATTATATGAGTACTTCATATCACCCTTAAATCAATTGGTTTCCTTAAATGACTCTTCAAACACAAGAAGGCATGTTGAAATAATGCTCTCTTGAAATTTAAGGTATGTGGGATCAATACTTGCCTTTTCTGGAATTTGAATACTATAATATTTTCTGTTATAGTATTCAAATGGAAACATATAAAGAATTATACTAAATGATATATCAAACTCAAACTTGTTAGGATGAAGTAGGTGAGAGGAAACTTATAGGGAAATATATTATTGAATAGAAAATGAAAAATATAGATATATGCTGACAAATAGAAAAAAAATATTTGGAATTCAAAGTGGGAGATCATGTCTTTTTTAAAGTGTCTCCGTGGAGGGGTGACATAATGTTCTACATGAAAGGGAAACATGCACCCAGGTACATCATATTGTTATAAATTCATGAAAGAATTAGAGTTGAAGCATTCCTTTTAGCAATTACACCATGTCTTTACCATGTTCATAATTAGTTACACATGTATTTATTAAATTATTACATGCCAGAACTGATGCATGTAGTCACCAATGATGAAAAAGAGAGATTTGTCATACTATGAAGAGCATATATAGATTCTTAACAGAAGATAGTAGGTATTGGGTAATTAAACAACATGGTTAGTAAAGGATATTTGGAGAAATAAAAAATGTAGGAAGCAACATGGGAACCTGAGGATGTTATGAAGAATAAACTCCCACATCTTTTTAATGAGATTTATACATGAAAATACTCAAGGATGAAATTTCAGATGGTGGGAAGAATATAACCCCCTAATATTTTTATTGAATGTTTTTATTAAATACATTATATTCATTATATAGCCTATATGTCATGAATCACTGAGTCTCTATGAAAAAAATTGTTTATTTATACGATAACGTTATAACCATACCATTAAACTTTAATTTTCCACTTCTGTGTTTGGATTTCCAAAAATCAGTCATCTACAGCTGTGATCAGTAAGTTATTTGGAGTCTAATAGAACCAATTGGTTTCATATGAAAAGTAAAAAACCATTATAAATAGAAATATGAATACTAATATTCCCTTTATTCATAGTAAATCATATTATTATATTTTTCTTATGGTATAAGGTAATTAAATATCGAATAAATTTTCAAGGATTAAAAAAATGAGTAATAGATTTAAAATTGTTATTTTTGAATAAGTTATTATTTTAATTAAAATTTAAATAATATTTATTTTGAAAATTATAGTCATATAAAGGAGTTCATATTTTTATTATACATTTCAAAAAATGGTTATGGTGAATTTTTACGATATTTCTAAACGACATGAATTTTTCGTGAATAGTAAAAATACAATTTTGGGTTTTTGTCTATTTAATGACATCATAATGATATAATAATTAATATAAAATTCTGGTTGACTTGTTTAATGTAAAATATCACATGAGGTGTCCCAAGTGTCTAATACCATAGGAAAATACCATCAGCAAACCCATGGTTTTTCATAAACCACTAATGAGATATCCATTGAAATTAATAAAAAAAATCCCCCACGTTTACTCTAAATTACCACTCATTCCATCAATTTCATTCATTACAAACACATTATCCAAGAATATATGTTATTTTTAGTTCCCTAGATGTTTTAATTCCCCAAAAGTCAGAACCATCATAATTTGGCATTTACTCTACATGGTAAGGGAATCTACCACCCTTTTTTTAATGACTTCATTTTATTTTATTATCTTTTATTTTCAATTAGATTATATTGGGATATGTCATTAAATTTAATCCATTATGCCAATATTATGATTGAATTTCTAGAAACACCTTTTCTCTCAAAAAAATAATTTATCAATTTTTTATTGACTGTGATATGCTGCAGATTTTTCATAAGGGGTTTCTTATCTCACTTTTATTTCTGTGATATTTATTTTTTCCACCACCTATTTATTGTATTTGGTGTATTTTTTTATTCCATTTGATATAATATATCATTATTATCTTTATATTCATTGTACTCAATGATTAACTTGTTCATTATTAACTTAATTGACTACAATGTTGTAGGGGACTCTGTTTCGGTTTCCATTTCATTGTGATTTACATGGTATTGGGCACCTGATAATTCTTATGTGGTGTACATACTGACCCTACAATATTATTTTTCATTTGATATTATAATTATATTATATATATATATATATTCTTTTTGCACGGATATAATTATTTTCTTATGTATAATACCCTTTTAGAGACAATGATTATTTGGAATGTTGTTTTAGCTATGAAATATTGATGAATTTGAATCCTCTACTCTATATTGATATTTAGAAGGAATATTGTATGTGTTTTAAATATTTTTATAAAGAATTATTTGGACATGAAACAATATGTGGGGCCCACTGTGTCCCCTCTATGCATCAACGGGTCTAAGGAGACAAATTATTGGTGAAAACCCTTCGAGTTTTTTTCCAAAATAGAATCAGGTGGGTATCTACACACAGACACAATATATTTCAATAGTATAGTGTATTCATGTACCATATAAATAACATCTAATTTATAAGAATTCTCATTATTCGTTTTTAATTATTTCTATCCATGAGGCATTCCCTATTACCTAATATATGGATGCATTTTCATTCTTAGTTTGTTAATGGAGAATGATTTTAATTGATCCACCGTGCCATATTTAGTATTCCAATTTTTTTGTGATTCAATAATCGATGATTCATTCTTTTTCTATTTTTAACCCTTTATGAACATTTGACCTCACCCATTTAATTTGTTTACCATCATAAGGTTATGTGGTGGAGACCTTTTATTGATTTCTCGTGGATGCAATTTATTAGTTTTATTTTATGTATAGTATTTTGTTTCCTTTACCAATGTAATACGATTTTCATGTGTGTATCTAGTTTATTAATGACCACAAAACTTATCGTTCATTCAGGATTTCATTCAATTAATCGTTCTAATGTAATAAGTAATTCAACATCTTTAATCTTCAAGGGTCGGGGTGTTACATGTATGATGAAATAATCAAAGTTCACGAGAAAATGATAAAAAAAAACTCATACACTTGAAAACCTCAAATATCACATACGAAAAAAATGAATAGGTAAAAGGAATTACAATCAAGAATCATCAGCCATGTGGTATCAATATCGATCATGAGAAACATTGTAAACAAATAACATGAAATAAAAAATCCTTTTGGTAACTTATATATTCAATTTGATAAAAACCTTTCAAAACCCTTTCAAACACATTTAATTAAAATATCAATACAGATGATGTCCAACATTATAATTTCCCAATGCATTGGATATCTATAATGGGTATCACACTTCATATAAGCTATATCTGAACCACCCCTTATTTCTGATCTATAATATAGTTCAACCCTTAGTATAAGCTATATAAGGCTCACCTATGAGCTATAATGGGGATGGACCCATCGTATAAGCTATATTGGGATCAACTATTTCATATCATACTCAATTACCATATTATAAAAAAACCATAAAAGCTCATTGAAACAAATTATTATGAATTTATAACCTGATATGCTCATGAAATGATGTGGTTTTAATACCAATCCCATTAGAACATTATTATCCCATTAAAGAGAAAATGGTTCCATTAAAATATCATTAATACAAGATTGAAACATGGAAAACCAAATGGGTACTATAAAAATCTCTTTGAAACATGAGTAACCCATGGAAAATAATTTTTTTTCATAACAATATCATAGTAACATGATTAACCCATAAAAAAGAAATGGATTCTGAATTAATGTCTTCAGAACTATCACAATCCCTTAAACAAATAATGAAGATGGTATAAATACAAAAAATTATCACTTTAGGATATGTAGAAGTATTTTTTGTGGAAATTTATTAATATAATTATACGTAAAAATATAACTGAATAATTCTCATGTAAATTAACCTTTAAACATTCCAAATCTTTCCATAAAACATCAAAACATTTTAAAAACTAACCCCATAAATTAAATAACATTAGATAAAATTTATAAAATCATGATAATAATTATTTTCAGGATATAACATCATAGAGGTGATGTATATACACATTATAAAATGTGATAGTAGTATAACATAACAAATATGACAGATAAGGAACATTTTTACAATAGTCCATTACCACATTGGTATCTTCTAAAATTTAAACCCATTGAAAGATATATAGTTCAAAATAAATTTAAAACCCAATAAACATTAGGATATGAATAAAAAAAATCATGTTAATTATATACAATAAAAAAGTGGTTAATATGTAATATATATCACAAAAACAAAGGTGATATGAGAAAAAAATAACAAATATTGTATCGTTAGATTGAAAATAAATCAATGAACTTACTATGTAAGAAAATTTTTCATCCCCATAATAAAAGTGGAAATAAATTATAGAACAACCCTAGGTCATTTAACAAATAATACTGTAATAAAATAACCAATAACATTGATTTTTACACTAATGAATAAAATTTGAGTTAAAAAATCCCTTAACGTGAGTATTATTTTTTCATTATTGGACCTTATCTTTCTGAATAAAAAATTTTATTAATTATATTATTTATTAAAAACATTTTACCTTATTATTATTACATTTTTTCTCTTATAATCAATTTATATAAAATAATTTAATCAATAATATTAATGTCGGACTCTTTTACCACATTCAGCATATCTGTTGAAACTAACCTTAATTGGTCGAGAATGGTAAAATAAATAATAACATATCCTGAATAATAACAATCAAATAATTATCAATTTTTTACAAAAATATTAATTTCAATATTATACATGTAATATGGTCATGATGAATGAACCATTGTTATAATCATGGAGACGGAAGGTCGTACACATGTGTCAGTAATGTTCTCATTCTTTAATGATTATTAATGAAATATGTTTAACAATGTATAACATTACATAATTAAAATTATATAATAAATAAAATATTATTTAATTATATATATTTATATATATCATTATTATGAAGTGCTGATGAAAATGGAAGAATCACATCACTTCAAGGAGGTAGTAGTCCACACATCCATGAACAACATTATCACTTTTTTAGTTTGTTAAATGGAATGATGAAAATGGTTTTTTGTTTTAAAAAAATATACAATTTTTAAATTAATATCATAAATATTTCATTTTTATTATATTTTTCTATTAATATCATCTTTATCAAATACAATGAAATGTTTGAATGAATCACATTAATTTTCAGAGGTGAGAGTCAACTCATCGACAAATGGTTTAACTGTATTCCCACAAAATGGAAATCATGAAAGTATGTGTTATATAGTCATTAAATAAGTATGAATAAATTCAAAATATCTAATAAATCATATAAAATAGTATTTTCATTATAAAATCCAACCATGATAGGTGGGAAAGGAAAAAACGAACGATATTGGTTCACAAGGAGGTAGTTCTTTGTACACGTGAATGGTCATTTCATTACCCAATTTATTAATGTTTGTGTATTTTTAGGTTGAAAATATAGATAAAAAAATTAATTAGATATTGGATAATGAGGATATTATATAATCCGAGAATAATAATAATTTTAGGGGGAAAATTTTAACATTTATGAATGTTACATCTTTTTAGGTAACTCTCTTTAGTTTTCACCAAAAGTCTTACTACTATTGATTTATTCCATAAGTGATTATTATAGGATGAGAAAAGTATTTTTGATAGTTTATTTTTTAATTTTATTTATTATGAAAACATACTTGAGAGGGGTGATGTTGTTGGGAGGTTGAGTATATATTTATAGTGGATGGGTTCTGGTATTCTTGTAAATATAAAAAGGTAAACACTATTGGGAGGCCTACCATACATAATATTATCCAAATAATGATACCAATTCGATATAAGATTTTATTTGGTATTTTAATGGGCCAAATATTTTGTGGATATTTTTCTAGGACATTTTTCCTGTTATGAGTAAACTTTAACCACTATGTAAAGACATTTTTTACTTTAACCATTATTATTAAATTTAATTCCATTCTGTAAATTTTTTTATGAAAAATAATTTTATCATATTAAAAATTAAAAATTATTGTTATTAAAAATATGGAATCAATTTTTTGAATGTAAAATATTATAAGTGGTGTAAATTAAATTGAAATTAATCTCATGCATGGTAAGAAAAAGTATGGATTTAATGTGAAAATATTCAAATTAGCTCTATGTTTGTTTATCAAAAATCACATTGAAAATGAAACCAATTGTATGAAATAGGTTAAGTGATATAATGATTTATCTTATTTTTCATTCACATAACTTTTAAATTTGATTTAACACTTTAAATTATTTAGATTAAAAAATACATTTCAATTAAAAATTGGCGTTATTCGTTATTCATCAAAATATGAATGGTTTTATAAAAATACCAAAAAAACAAAGTACATTTTGATATCATTATTTCATAAATTCCATTTAATATTAAAAATTGAAAAAATAAATGTGTCAAATATTATATTTAAAATAGTAATGCCTTTAAAATGCGGTAAAACATATTTTAAAAAATATACATCTTTTGATGCATAAAAGTGGATTTATTTTTATTTTAACACAATAAAAATTATTATATGAATTTGAAAACATTTCATTAGATATATAAGATAAAAAATTCATTAATATATTTCTCTAATATTTATTAATGTAATTTATTATATAAATCTTCATTATATTCAGAAAAAATATTTTTCATAAAAACACATCATTTATATTCAATGAGACATTATTTTCATTTATAACTAATTGGTAACAAATGAATTAATTTTATAAACATGTGTTGAAAATATTATATTAATTTATTTAATATTATTCATTCATGTCATCCAAATTGATAGGTGATGAATATCTTAATAATAGTAATATTATATTATTGTCTTCTAAGACTTGAATTTATGTGTATCCTAAGACATCAAATGAACTCGATGTTTCTTGAAATATACGATAAAAATGTTGTTGCATGTGATGAAATATAGAATTTGAATGTCTTGTAAGACAATATATTAATTAATTCAAATTAAATTGTATGAATCTATTTTATAAATTTTTTTATCTTACATATGTTGCACGCTTTCCCTTACTATGAATTTGAGATCACCCCTTTACTATGGTTTATTTTTCCATTGATACTAGGATTTTTTTTTTCTGATTGAAATACATGGATATTATAATTATTATAGTGTTGTTCTCAATGAAATAAAATTTATATGTTATGATTTCAACTGTAATAATGTTTTCAAATATTAATCTATTTTAACAAGAATACTACATTATTCGGCCTTTGGGGATGTGATTCCTTATATCTTATGGAAATGAAACAATGTAGATATATGATCTATGATACAGGGGTGTGGTTCACAACATTTTGTATCAATGGATGTTTAAAATAATCTATAACCACTACATTTAGAAAAAATAAATATTAGTGAACAGATCCCTATTATCGAATTTGAGGATAATTATAGAAGAAAATCCTAAAATTTTTATAATGAAGAGATTTTGTGGTTTAATATAGAAAATACATACCATTAAAGATAATGTATGAGGATGTTGTCCTGGAACAATAGTACCTAGGTATTATAACTCCAATAATAGATCATCATACCGAAACCAAAAATTACATTGTGAATGAAAACATGCCTTACATTGCACAAGGTATCACACACCTGGAGGTATTCATAGTATAATTCAAATTATCATTAAATGTGATTGTGAATGATATAAAAATAATGATATCCTAGTGAAAAAATTCTTGTGATTATAATGTAAGTTATGCATAAATTTTTTACTGTATGTTAATTTATTTAAATTTTTTGGGATTATACATTATACTTCACAATGATAGGATATAATATGATCTAATATATTTTTCAGTAATGGCACATAAAATATTTAATTTTAGTGATATCTATGAATATACTATCAAGTGTTTTATGATTGTTTAAATAATAGGATAAAGAAAATATGTAGAAGACAAATAGTCTCCCAAACATTATCATGAAATGCGTACATTGTATCATAAGCTAACAATATAGAAAATTAATTCACCATGTACGATGACTTCAAACATAATGAATGGAAGTAGGTTCCATTATAGAAAAATATGGATGAAGGTAACAAGGGAATGAAGGAATTTACAACATTTGGTACTTGCATAAATTGATTAGAGGTTTTCTACAAGGTTTGATAGAATAGAGACCATGATCATTGTAGAATGTTAATGACATATTTTTCTAATGTTTAATACTTCAATATTAATGAAATTTGGAACTATGGAATAAATTTCCACTTTAATCAAGGGAATATACATTAAAAGTATATATTGAATCATGGTGAATATTATTTTATTAATATATAAGAATTATAATGAAAAATTGGATTTTGTTTGGATTCAACTCATATGTTATTATAGTATTTTAAATATTAATATTCTATTTACATGTATTGTCTAATTCATAAGGGTTATACTATAGTACTATATCATTCGGGTTGTTTAGAACATATATTTTTCGATTTTTTTGTCCATGATAAGTGATCAAGGGACAAGTCGAACCTCATGAAATACACATGCATGAGGAAGTATGATCCAAATTTTTTTTTTGATGTTGAGAGAAAAATTACATGCTTATGGGATAATGTTTGGAATAATTAAATGATAAAATTTTGATGTTCTATTTCATATTTTTTAGAATTCATTAAAATTGTGGATTTATGGAATTTATTTGAAAAACTTATGATTTATTTTTGGGTGCATTTATGTTTTAATTAAGGTTTTATAGTGATCAAGGTATTAATATATTTGGAATAATTTTTTAAGAGAGTCATTATATTTTCTATGGAATATAATGATGATTTATTGATCATCCATTTAAATTTAGATAGATATATTTTCAGACAATCTTTAGGTTTAAATATTTATGGAATGAATTTAGATGAACTTTGTGTTTTATTGAATAACATTTTCTAAAAATTTTCGTTTTAGGAGATATAGAGGGGAGATAAATTTAATCATTTATGGATCATAAAATCTATTAGATATTGACTTTAGTGCTTCATTCATAAAATTTTAACTTCATGTCATAGATTAAGAGATGAAGATAAAATAGATTTAGGAGAGACCAACTGATGACACTGTTCTTATTTCATGAGAAAAATAAAACTTGTATATATTCTCATTTAAAACAATAAACATCATGAAAAGGATCTTGAAATAATATATTATCCTATTAGAATTATTTTTGATAATATCATTCACCATTTTCAGACCTATTTAGTTTATGGTTTTACATATATTAATTTTTAAAAGATCCCTCATTTTATTATTATTAATGATCTATGTCACTATCAATCATATTTTTGGACATTACACTTTTATCAATGTCCAAATTATCACATCCCACATATGTTATACTATAAGGAATCATATTAAATATTAATTTATATTATATTCTTGAATTTATTTACCTATTCTTAAAAAGGATTTTTTATTTATATTTTTTGTGATGTGGATTTCAAATAATGGTATTTTAAAATTATAGAACCTTAATTATTGAGATCATTATGTAATTATGATTTCACAATTTATCTACGGCGGTAAAATGTAACACAAAAAGATTATAAAATGTGAACATCAAATTTGATACTCAGTTTGAGGTGAATATACAAACATAGAATGGAATATAAAATCATAATAATTTATGATATATTTATTCATAAATAAAGTCATTATATTTGATATATTGTAGTTGATGCAACACTAGGTTTGAGTGAAATTTGATACCCTATTAAATATTATTCTTAAATCATTTCCTTTATTACCTAGACATTAAAATTGATGGTATGAGTTTTGCTATCTAAATAAAAAATTATATGGTTTACATAATGAAAAAATTAATTAGTTATCTTTTTTTAGAAATAAAATACCACTCAATTAAATGATAAAAATGTTATCTAAAAATTTGTATTTCTCTAAATTGGTGTTTAGTCATGTTTTTAGAACATAATTACAAATAAATATTTAAATAATTTATAAAATATTGTAAATAATATTATTTAATTTTTAAATCTGTATAAAAAAATTATTTGAGGGTGAATTTTTGGGATTTTCCTAAAATAATTTATTTTTTGATAAACAATGAAAACTACTAAAATTTATTTGAAAAATCCGATTTTTTTAAATTATTTATAATGATAAATTATAATTTAAATTTTTTTACATTAAATTAGTCCAATTTTATTTCCATTAATCAAATATATGCTATTTTAATCATTCTTCTATTTTATTTTAATAAAAACACATTGTATACTATAGAACATTTTCTATTTAAAACTCAATTTTTCATTGTATTTACATCAATAATTTTAATGTAAATTTCAACACTTCTATGAATAAAATTTGGACATTTGGATTTGAAACTTTTAATTTGAATAATTTATATTATATAATATGGTGAATATAATTTTTTATCATAATTAATATTTATAACAGTAAAAATTATTTTAGAATATTCTGGTAGAAATGAATTTACTAGGGGGTAAACTAAAAAGAAAAGGGTTAAAATGAACTATAAACTTTTCTAAAATATGTATCATTTCAATATATGAACTCTATAATGTTTAATTCTAGATAATACTCGTATTTGGAATCTTCTCCATTTAAAAACCTGGGTAAACATTTTTCATTCAAAATATTACAAGTCTTCCACTCACCAAACATATAAAATAAAACCACTATCTTATATTCTTAAAACCTTATAAACCTTTTGGATTTTAAAATAAAGGACCAGATCAGTTTCCAAAATAATTTCCATCAAAATTAAAGCATTATTTCTAGAATAATTTTATCCATTCATTTATATTTTTGCATGCTTATGGAGGTTACTTGAAGAAGATGTAACATGATTTAATTAACATTATCATTTTATTTCTTCCTCCAACTACTTAAATTACTATTAAACCATGATGATGTTATAAAAAAAGAATATTTAATTTACTATTATTTTTTAATTTTATGTTAATCAACTAAAACCATCCAAACAGTCATCATAGGAGTTTAAAATTCATTATTCGTGGGTTCGACATACAACCACTTCATAAACCGATGACATTTGTTTACCCATTACCACCTCTCATGGTTTAGTTTGATGATGCATCTAATGTATATATTCTATAATATATAATAGTTATATATATAGAGAAATTATATCTTATATTCATTTTTTACATTCATCTCTATAGTGGGCATGATAACGTCGCTCATATGTAGGGAAGACTACGGCCCTGTGTACGATGTGACTGCCCTTAAACTAACTAATTTCATGGAAATTAATAAGAATAATTTTAATAAATATATGGTATAAAAATTTCCTTATTATGATACTCTTGAAATATTTATCATAATAACGATATAATATTTCTTTTTCTTTCATATAATGTAAATTGATAAAGTTATTAGTGTATGTGTGGAATACCGCCTCTGGGACGCAATGCCAATATATTTTCATCAACACACCTCATGGATGATATATATAACTATATTTTAATAATTATTATTATATATATTCTGTATTGATAACTGTTTAATGATAAAATTTCACATAAAATCTTTAAATAATAATCATTGAAAATGGAAATGTTACCTATGCGTATGTATAGACTACCATCACCTTGATTGTATCATAGTTCATTTTTTTATAACCATAATTAATGATTGGTTTTATAATTATTATTCATAAAAAATTTTGATAATTATTTTATGATTATTATTATTTATATGTTTAGTTAATGACCTCTATGACAATAGCCAACATACCAATTTAATTGTTTACATATACACAAAATATCATTGAAAATTCCAATATAAACGTAATTTATTATGTTCTCATATATTACATGGTAATAAATGAAATAAAATGAATAATTATAATAAAAAAGATTATCATTCATGTAAATAATTACCATTAGTTTATTATTTTTTATTTTAAGTAATGTACATTATTAATCATACTCAATGTAATCTTTTTCTCACCTAACATTTACTTTTATGAGACATATGCTATATTTACCACTTAAATCAATTTTTTTGGGTTATAGAAATAATTTTTATGTCATATAATGAATTTATATAGATTATCTATATTAAATACTCATTTAATTTTTTTTTCTTTTTATGGGTCTTAGGATTTATAAGATACCAATTTGGTAAGGGTTTATCACACAATCTCAACATTATTCTGGGTGTTTTTATATATCCATTGGGAGAATTATATGTTATTACAATAAAAAATCAATTTATATTAATCTAATATTTTTATTATTGAACATGTTTTTTAATAGTACCAATTTTCTTATTTGGTATATAAAATTATAAAGAAAATGTTTTATAAAAAATCGACATTTATTTCTCTCTTCCAGCAAAAATACTTTTACATCAAAACCCAGGTTTTTTAAAAAATCATATTTTTTAATCATTTAAAAGTGTTTTCTTAAATTAGGTTTTAAAAAATTTATATTTTTTTTAAAAATCGTTATCAAATAAATATTCATGTCATTTTAAAAAATATTTCTATTTAGATTTTACTAAAAATATGAATGAAAGAATATTTTAGTTGTGTCTGACCGGAATAAAGTTTTCCACCCTCATGGAGAATCAATATTTTAATTATTTTTTTGAAGCATAAAAATAATATTTTAAAATAAAAGAGATTATAAAATAATTTGTGAACTTTTAGTTTGAAATGTTGTTTCAATCTGAAAATGTTATAATACTGAAAAAAAATTTCTAAAGAACTTTTTATGGTATATCTACTCATACATGATAGAAACTATTAAATGAACATATGATCCAATCAGAATATGATTTTTTAAATTAATCCCTATTATTTGTTTGGATGGTTTAGAATCCGTTTAATGAAATATATACAATTTCGTTACAATTATCTGTATTTTTTAGGATGTCTTATGATCATGTTTATTGATTGGGGAATGTTGTAAAATATCGTATTCCTGTTTTTCAATAATAATTATTGTATTGATAGCGTTTCAACCACTCCATAAGGGGAATTAATTGGACATTATATCTGATAGGTTCATCCTTCTATATCCTCTCTATACATTAGTAGGTCTAATAAGAAAAACTAGATTGTGTTTTGTTTAAGGCCTTAACCATATATATGAATTTTTTTCACAAGGACTATTCTTTATTATATAACAACATAGATGGAGTCAATGTTATTATTTTCCTCGGGAAAATCCCTATAAAATAGGTTTTATATGTCTAAAATTATACACTTAATCATTATTAATTCAGTCATCGATATTACATGTTATTATTCAATTAGTTAAAATATCTATTGTTATGTTTCAGGATCTTGTTATTATTTATATGTAATTATTTAATCAGAATGGTTTCCTTCCATATTTTTCTCAAGTTATCAATTAAATGAAATGTTTTTCAGTTTTTAAAAATTATATATACACTATTTCCCTATTTATTCATAGATTCTCTTATATGCTTATCCTTACTAAGCATATGTGCTCCCACATTTTTTAATGATTAATTTTCCCAGGATTCTAGGAAGTGATTTTTGATTAATATTTAGGGGTAAACAAAAGGGAATAATAGAGTTTTCAAAGAACATAATTTATTTATTTTATAATTTCAATTTCAATAAAAATTTCAAATATTTATCTATCTTACAAAGACAATTAAAAAAATTTTTCTATTAGAAATTGATTCCTTATATATTTTACCAATGTAAAAATGTAGACATAATTATAAGGGTATTGGGGTTTTGGTATCTATATTGTGGGAGAATTGAATGGAACCTATATTGGTGGGATGAAAAAAGATTTTATGGCGGAATTATACATTACCATGGGTAAGGGAATGTTGTTCTTTTCTTTTGTTGTTTTATTTATATGTGATACTCACCTTGTGTGACACACTAGAGTTTTAGGAATCATTTTTTTTGTGTTATTGAGTTTTAAATATGGGTATAT